>OZ020316.1:44710705-45910705 GCA_963971305.1 Arcuatula senhousia | reverse complement strand
GGGCTCTCTGTTGGTGCTTACAATAATGACATTTCATCCCTGTAATGGATTCCTAAAATACATACAAATTCATACAAACAGCGCTTTAATGCAGGGTCATCAAAATGCACCACACAAAAACTCTTTCAGTTCTGCTGACCTCAATACTAACGGCAATAAAATCCGGCTTCCAGAAATATTACGATTGTTGTTATTCTAGAAATGGTGTCGATCAAATTAAAACAAAAAAGTTCAGAGAAAAAAATCCTACCAAAATTTAAAAGTTACTTACCATCAACTTACAAACAAGGTAACGAATGTATCAAGATTTTTGACTAAGTCATTGTAAGTGTAAACATTTACCTATCATCTTTTCTTTTTAATCGTCAAATTTCAAACTTATTTATTCTAAGTTAAAGTAGCGAACATCCCTCCACCTTCAAGTTCTATCACGCTCACATTGGCTAAAGAGCCCATCTATAGGCAAAGAATAAAAAGTATTTCAAAGCCTGTTACTTTTTATCATATCATTTAGCAAAATGATTGTACTGTTGTTATCTACTACTTTTAAATACTTTTACACGAATACAGCTTTGAAAATGGGGTTCAATATTAAACAATTTTGAATGAAAATTTCTTCTTAATTTGAAGAAAATTTCAAGGTAGGGCTTCAATAAATTAAAATTTTGTATAATCATAATTGAAGCCAGTGTTTACAATTATACAAAAGGTTCATCATATATATACATCACTTTAAACAACAATTTTGAAATCGAAATGATTACTTATCTCAAGAAAAAACGACGAAAACGGAAAGATTTCTCACATTTTTTAACTACTGATTACTTCCAAAATAATAGTCTTTTTAAATTTTCAGTATGCTTTGCACGCGGAACCAGCTTGAAACTTTCATAAAGTATGTGTTTTAGTAATACAAGTTTTTGAATAAAGTATAGTGCTGGTTTCGCGTGCATGGCTATACCTCCAGGAAGGATATATATCCATCTTTTGCACCATTTTCCCATAGGCACAATGTTAAAATGATTTGCGGTGTTTCATTTCAAGCACCATTTACTAAAATATAAAATAAGCTTTTCAACTACAGACATTTGTTTTCAAAAAATAGAAATATTAACCTTTCCAACAAGACATTTGGTGATAGAATTTACTTTATTTTAATTTTGACTTTCGCAGTGGGCTGAAAAGAGTCTTATTGCAACCCATCCTTTAAAGGAAAGCGTGAAGGCTTTCTATGATTTCCCTATTCTATTAACAATATTTACCCTCTGGATCCACATAATTATACTATTATATAAGATAAACGGACCTGAAGAAACAAATATGCCAGAAGTTTCTGATTAAGTAATGGAATTCTTTGGGGGAAGTTTCTCTTTTGACAAACATAAAGGGGATACAGAAACTGATTTATCAATTTCCTGCTTATTTCAAAACAGAACTGTTCCATACAAACCGGCTTTCCATACAAAACATTCTTTCACTAAACAATCCCACATTTTCTAATTTTATTACGGAAATTTATCCCAAGGAATTAACTTTGAATAAATCTAACCTTACTGATGATAGATGCCCATTTTTAGATCTAGATTTAAGTATAATCAATGGAAAATTACACACTAAAATATATGATAAACGGGATGACTTTTCATTTCCTATTGTAAATTTTCCTTTTCTAGAGATGTACCACTT
The DNA here is from genome assembly GCA_963971305.1 of Arcuatula senhousia. Taxonomy (NCBI): domain Eukaryota; kingdom Metazoa; phylum Mollusca; class Bivalvia; order Mytilida; family Mytilidae; genus Arcuatula; species Arcuatula senhousia. Next base: position 45,909,019 of record OZ020316.1, on the reverse strand, counting down.
GCTCCGTCTTACGGAGTATATATTTCACAGTTGGTAAGATATGCTCGGATCTGCAGTGGTGTGTCTGATTTTAATGATAAAAACCAGTGTATTACAAAAAAATTACTAAAACAAGGATATCGTTACCACAAATTAGTGAAGTCGTTTACTAAGTTTTATCATAAATATCTTTACCTTATTGGAAAATTTAACTGTATACGACGACTTTTGATTGTAAAGGGAATATCCCATCCAGATTTCTACGGTAATGTTGTTTATAGAGCAAATAAATTCAAAAACAATCCCTTGGGAATGCAAAATTGGCTTAAAACTTTATTAAATAAAGGTTATGAAATGGATATTTTAGTAAAATCTTTGAATTTAGTCTTCTTTGGTAAAAATATTGATAATTTGATACTTACTTTAAAATGTTAATTGCCTTTATATACTTATGTCATTTTTTAGCATTACAGCGGTCAAGTGTGTCGGTTTTGTGTGATGATGCATCATCAAATCAAGTGTTTGACGTGTTGTGTCGGATTTAAAGAGAGTATCTTTAGGTCCCGTTAATTACTTGTTGTCCTTTTGTCTCGGATACTCTCTTGTTGAATTGAACTTCTATCGATTTGATTTTTACTGTGTGTTAGTTTGTGCTTTGTTATTGATTATCATTAGGGGGAAGGTTGGCGCCAAAAAACTAGTAACCCCGCCACATTTTAATGTGCCTGTCCTAAGCCAGGAATCTTTATCAAAGCTTATGTTTGTATTTAGTCGAATTTATGTTAATTGTTTTTTGTCAAGAAGAGGGTCTTTCAATGCACTTTGGGATTGGGCTTGAATCATATGTATTTTATTTTTAATCCAGGGGCCAATTGAAAAACAGCGAGCAGCGACCGCTGGTCACATTGAAGGCTGCTGGCTGTTTTCCATTGTGGATATTTAAAATATACGTTTATAATGTAGGTTGTGTCGCGTACACTTATTCCACATCTCATTTTCTTCTATTCCATATAAAGCCAGAAAAAACAATTTAAAGTAATAAATTTGAAGATTGAGATGATTTTCTGTTTGTTGGCGTTTTTATGTTAATACCACATAATCATTTTCAATTCTATTGATACATAGACATCTTAATATGGTAACTGATGGGCAGAGAGTCAGATTCAATGGTCGGGACAAATGTGTCCAGCAAAGATACTCTGATATGAAACGTTATCAAAATATGCAACAAAATATATTAAGAACCGATCATTGCATATGTTCAAAACAATATCAACGTAAATATGCCTATTTAAACAATACCATAAAATATTACTATAGTCAAATTTATTGCTACAGAAATCAGAGTTTTTATCACAAACGTCTATTGTCGTAAACCAACGTTTGGTCACGCTCTTGTGGTGAGATGTAGCGTAGCGACAGCGTGACGAACCGTGGGTTTCCGACGATGACAAAAGTTTTTTTTATCAATCTGATAAAAAAAACAATGGTGAAATTGTTTCAGTCTTATATATAATTTAACGACTTCTGTTTCAGTCTGTATGATCGGTAATCGATTTTTTGCAGTCGAACGTCTCATCATTTCATGAACATCATAATCGCTTGAAACAACTTTGATAAATCCGAGATGTGCAAGACACATGCCGTATCATTTAAATATTCAATTGAAGGAGAAACATGAAGAGTTACCATATCTGTACTGGATACCTTAATTTAACAAAAATCCGTACGAAAAAGGTATATACTAAATTTTTATTATGTTTAACTACAAAGTTGTCCCTTCAGCTCACTAAGATCTTGTCTGCAGTCAAAGAAGAGCAACAATCATACTATGACACTATTTATATTAATAGTGGAATCAAGCATATACGAATTTTAAAGATCTAAAAGAATTTTAAGTGATTTTGAATCCCGGTCATTCTCTGAGGTTTATTATAATTTTTAAACTTTCGAATTTTCAACACAACTTTACCACAGAAACAACTTAAGTGTCGCCCGAAAAAGACTTGAAAAGGCTTTTTCGAATTCAAGGAACTTTGTTGTTTTAAATTATAATTCTACATTTTTCCAAAGATATGATTTGTTCCAATTTGAAACAAATTTTCGGTGTGTTTGATTTCCTTATTGACAAAGCAATTTGTTTAATTGGGAAGAAAATTAATGACAAGTTGGTATTCCAATTGGCACAAACTGTGCAACTTTCCTCGACGACTTGTTTTTATACTCGTACGAGACTGACTTTCCTCGGGATCTCGTAAAGAACAAGAAGATAAGAAGCAAGGTCCTTTAATCTCACTTTCAGATATACTGATGACATCCTCTCTGTCAACAACGCTTTGTTTAGGTAGATAGATTCCTTCAGTATATCCTCCAGAGCTAAAGATAAAAGAAAGCACCGAATCCACTTGCTTAATGTCATTCTTTATTTTACATCACGAATTTGACCCGAGTGGGCATCTTTGTATAAAAAAATACGATAAAAAGACGATTCTGATTTTAAAATTACTATTTTATCTAACATGAAAAGTTACATACCAATTTTATCAGCATACGGTGTCTATATTTCACAATTTATTCAATTTGAAAGGGCTTGTCCACATTTTTCCATTTTTTTATCCGACACAGAAAACTCCGTGACCGACTTTTAAACCAAAAATTTAGGAAGGTGCGTCTCATTCGATCCCTAAATCAATCTCCCTTTGTTATCAGCCACTGGTGGAAAAATTCAAAATAATGTTAGACGAAATGGTGATTGTTTTGATTAGTGTTTGGTTGGTTGTTGTACTGAGATCATCACCTCAACATTCCTATTCTGTCTTCACAACCATGTTGTGTAACTACCTGAGACAATGGAATGGGGAAGTTTGGTGCCAATAACCCTGGTAAACCAACCATTTCTTTTGCAATGCCTGTACAAAGTCAGGACAAATGCGATCTTCAATTTTCCGGTATGTTTTCTTTGTATTGTCTTTTCTTATGGACATTTGAGATTGATCGTGCAAATTCGGTAATTTTGTTTTTTATCTAAATGAACTGAAGGACAAATTTTGCCAGGAATATATGATCTAGTGACGGACTTCAGTTGCAGTGGTTGATCTTGTGAGAGACTTAAAAGGATTTTCCGATGACTTAATTCCTGGTTATTCAGTAAACAGTATATTCCTTTCGGACCCATATGCACCTTTAAAGTAGATAAACGGACCTGAAGCAAAATAAGTGACAGGAACGTGGCCGAATTCTTTTGGGGTCGGTTAGTCTTTTGACAGACCTAAATGGAAACCGAGAAAGGATTTGGTAGTCTCCGGCTAATTCAAATGCAAACATATAAGGACAGCGAAGAATAGCCAGACAAAACAAAACAATTGAAAGTAATTTGGAAAATTAGATAGTTTTTACTTTATCAACGTTTTGATCAATACGATGTGAGCGGTTTCCATCATTTTGTTTATTGGGTATAATTCAATTTAGAAACTGATAGTCGAAAAGTCAGTTTCGATATTCGGAATATTAAGTCCTATCAGAGATAAACTAATTTGAATGACTTCCTAACATATTTAAAAAGTAGAGATATAAGAAATACCCCATATACCAATAAAAAACATTAACAATGTCACTTTTACTTCTAATCAAGGTTACCGTACGCAGTTAAATTTTGCTTTTGTACATTTATTAAAATCATTTCAATATGTGGATCGTGTCTTTTTGGCACATATTCCATATTCTTTCGTTTTTAATACCATAGATTACATTTTAAACACACAAGGTAAATTGCAATAAGCACCAATAAAGCCAATCTAAAGATGTTTGTTTAAAGGAATTGACACATACAAATAAGTAATATTCTGGGGATATTCAAAGAGGATCAACCCTTCCGACATTTTCTTATGAATTTCCCTGGATGAATCCATCGAAATTGTTCTTGAACCAAGTTTAAAGACCATTTATATAATAACTGGAATCAAAACACCAAACTTTACAAAACTGAAAACACCTATCAAACGTCTTTTATACAGGGAAAATCGTAACGCATGTTATACGTATGAAAAAACATGTGTAAAACTTATGATCATAACACATGGAAAACGTAGAAATAGTAGCACGCATGAAAATATGTGGTAAATTAGAAATAAAAGATATTTATATCAGATAGAAAATAATGAGATGTGGAATAAGTGTACGCGACACAGCCCAGAATCAAGCGGCAACCTAGAAAAACCATAATGGACAACCGCCAGCAGCCTTCAACGAGGCCATTTTGGCACTTCTCGCGGTTCTGCAATTTGCCCAATGTCTAAACCAAATGCATATAATTCAAATCCAGTCCTGAAATAGTCACAGATAGACCCCCTTCTCAAACAGAAAACATCAAAAAGACAAGTACAAACGAAAGCTTTGTCAAAGATTCCTGGCTCAGGACAGGCACATATGATATGTGGCGGGGTTAAACTGGTTTTTTAAACTAGTTAAACCAACCTTCCCCCTATCAATATTCCTGGACAAAGCACAAAAACAAAACACACAAACAAATATCAAATCGATCAAAGTCCAATTCCACTAGAAAGAACCTATGACAAAGAACAACAAGAACAAACAAAAGGACGGTAAAGGAACTTTCTATAGAACACTCGCTGTTACTGACAGCTAGCTGAGAATCATCAATCGACTGATGTAAAAAAAATCAAACATATCGATTTTAAATCCGACACAACACTTCAAACAATAATGATTTAGTGAAGTGTCATCAAACAAAACCGGCAAATGCTTCAAAATGACAATAGTAACGTTTATTGAAGTTTTTAAGTAAGTATCAATATTTCTGCCAAAAAAACATGATATTCAATGATTTAACCAAAATATTCAATTCATATTCTTTCCGTAATAAATTTTGAAGCCAATTGTTTTCATTTCTATTAGATTGCTTTTAAATTTATGAGCTTTATAAAAAACATTACCATAAAATTCAGGATGTGATATTCCTTTCACTATCAGAAAACGACGTGTACAATTATTTTTTTCAATAAGAGATCGATACTTGCGAAAGAATTTAGAAAAAATATTTTACTAATTTGTGGTATCGATAAGCTTGTGTTAATAATTTTTCAGTAATAAAATGGTTTTTATTTCCAAAATCAGAAACACCACTGCAGATCCGAGCATATCTTACTAACTGTGAAATGTAAACCCCGTATGACGGCGGTAGTGGAACATCTCCTTCAAGAAAAGGGAAATTTATAATAGGGAAGGTAAAGTCGTCACGTTTATCTATACTTTAGTCTGTAATTTTCCGTCAATAATACTAAAATCTAAATCTAAAAAAGGACATCTATCACCGGTGACGTTAGATTTGTCCAAGGTTAATTCAGAAGGATAGATATCTGTAATAAAATGAGAAAATGAAGGATTGTTGAGTGCAAGAATGTCGTCAAAATATCTAAAAGAAAAATTGAAAGTTTCGATTTGGTTCTGTTTGTTGGGGTATTTTTGTAATTTAGCCATAAATTGTGATTCGTAACAGTATAGGAAAAGGTCGGCTTTAAGTGGCGCACAATTAGTACCCATAGGAATACCAATAATTTGGCGATAAATTTGTTTACTAAAACGTATGTAAATATTATCTTACAAATAATTTAGAGCAGTTAAAGTTTCTGCATCAGTCCATTTAGTGTAACCTTTTTGAGTCTCGTTACTAAAATAATGATTTACTAAATGATTTTGAAAACTCTAGAACAGATATGATCACTTTTAGATTTGTCAAAACACCATTTAACTTAGTATTCAAATTTCTTTTTAATCAGATTATGCGGAAGGTTAGTATATAAAGTAGAAAAATCGTAACTATCAACGGTATGGAAAGTATTTTCAAATGCAAGAAGCTTTTCCAAAACATCAAGATATTTTTTACGCTCCAAAAATGATTAATTCCACTGTTTTCGAATACCCTCTCACAGTATTGAATAATAAATTCCTTCATAGTAGTTAAAATAATCGGTTAAAGAGCACTTACTTAGAGCAGAGATAAAACGAAATTTATATGGATTTTTGTGCAGTTTAGGTATCCAGTACATAGTAGCTAACTTATAGTTCTGTCGAGGCAACTCGAAGTGCTGTGGTCGCTATGATATGATCGTCAATAATACCTGATTCTGTCGAATGCACGGGAACGAAAGTGTTAAAAAAATTATTTCGTGCACTAAAACCTCAAGGTAATACTTTTTCATACTACAACAACATTGTTAGATGCTTTATCGACAGGAAAAAACACGTATTGCAAACCAAGTAAACGGGTTTTTGACTTTATTTGATTATGGTAAGTATTATGACTAAAATCTACAAATGAATTTTGAAATTGATTGATTCTGAGTTGAACAATTGTCGTAAATTTATTGATTAAACGGTCTAGAGATTTTGAGTCGGCCCCTCTTCTCCTGATGTCAACTTATATGGTAATCATCCTTTGAAGAAATGTACAGTCATATTGAACCTTTCATGTTTCTAATGAATAAAATGATTTTAATGTCATGTTCGAACCATTTCGGTCCTTAAGGAGAATGGTGTTAAACACGTGTTTTACATGTGTTACAAAACATACGAAAAACACATTGTCTCTACATGCGATTTTCATGAGTTTGTCAAAACACATGTATATCACATGAAACACATGTGAAAATCGGATGTGTGTCAGACATGCCAAAAACATATGTAACTAATTTTCCTGTGAGGTATCACAGCAAACCCAAAGTTTTACTCTTTTGGCAGAGCGCCTCGGATGATTCTTAAAAGACGAAACGAGTGTCAGTCGTGGCAACATTTATTGTCTACATCTTTGTTTTTATTTTGAGTTAAATGTTTGCAATGTTCTGCTGCCTGGCTCATATTATGGATTTTTTTATTATGTTTGCTTATGAAGGTTGTGTCGTGTACACTCATTTCACATCTCATTGTCGTCTACTGATCTGAAAATAATTTCAATTTTTCAGATATATTTTATTTCATTATAGAGGTTTGCTCCCAGGTTTTGGAATTAGTGTCAGATTTTCGAGATCATCGGGGTATATCCATCTATTATGCCTTAAAATTTTTGCCCATGAACCCCTCATTTTTTATTTCTTATTCAAATATATATGTATTGAATATGAAGCTGACAAAAACCATTATAAAATCTATTTACTCCATCATACATTTAAGAAGGTCTACAGTTGTCAATAAGCAACAATGCAAAAGCAATGAAAACTCTAGAGAAAACCTTTTTCCGCCCAAATTATAAACGCTTATATCATAAAATAAAGGTAATAACAAAACTACCGAACTTGAATGATCAATCTCATAGTCCAGAGAAAATGACAGAAACGAATCAGTCATACCGGAGAACTGGTGGATCGCAATGGTCCTGACTTGGTACATGCATTTCAAACGAAATGGTGGGTTAAACCAGGTTTTATGGCGCCAAACCTCCCTCTTCCATTGCGATCTTAGGATCCGGTAATTACCATATAACACAACATAGTTGTGAGATACAATAAGGATATTGAGGTGATCATCTCAGTACAGCAGACCAGTCAAACACTAATTAAAACAATTAACTATCATAACTTTTAACTCAATTTTGAACTTTTCTACTAGTGGTTGATAACGAAGAAAGAATTTTTTTAGTGATCGTATGAGACGTATTTTCTTATAGCCCTGCTTCAAAAGTCGGTCATGAAGAAACCGGTGTCTGATCAAAAAAATCTGTGAAATGTGTGCAAGCTCTGGCATATCGAATAAGTTGAGAAATATAAACACCGTATGCAGGAGAAGTAGGTATATTGCTCTGTAGATTAGGAAAATTAATAATTTGAAAATTAAGATCGTCTCGTTTATCGTAAATTTTTGTACTGAGATGACCACCTGGGTCAAATTCGAGGTGCAAATCAAAGAAAGACGTGAAGCAATTAGATTCGGTGGTCTCTTTAATCTCCAATTCCGGAGGATATATTGAAGGAATCCAACTACCAAATGAAGTGTTATTGATAGAAAGGACATCATCAATATATCTGAATGTAAGATTAAATGACCTTGCCTCTTTCATCTTCTTGTTCTTTACGAGTCCCTGAAGAAATTCAGTCTCGTAAGAGTATAAAAACAAATCGGCGAGGAGAGGAGCACAGTTTGTGCCAATTGGAATGCCGATTTGTTGTTGAAAAATCTCTCCTCCGAAGGTGACAAATATGTTGTCAATGAGGAAATCAAGCATACTGCAAACTTGTTCCAGTGTGTAACCCAAAACAACAAAATTCCTTGAGTTTGAAAAGGCTTTTTCGAGAAGTTTTTTCAGGCGACATTTTAGTTTTTCGTGTGGCAAGGTAGTGTATAAAGTTGAAAAATCGAACGTTTTCAAAGAGTGAACCTCAGAAAATGATCTAGATTTAAAATGATCTAACAAATCTTTTGAGTTTTTCAAAATCCACATATGGTTAATTCCACTACGATTATAAATAGTGTCGCAGTATGCTTGTTGACCTTCTTTGACAGCAGACAAGATTTTAGTTAAATGAACGGACAGCTCTGTAGTTGAACATGATGAAGATCCAGCTATATACCTTTCTTTGTACGGATTTTTGTGAAGTTTAGGTATCCAGTACAAATATGGTAACTCTTTATGTTCCTCTTTCATTGGAATATTGAAAGAGGACATAAAAGAGCTATGGTTGGCTATGATTTCATCTTTGTTAAATGTAGTCCGTGTGTATGTAGCACTAGCGGAACTATTACCATCAATGCCTAGTTCTTTTATTAGACAATTGTAATAATGTGCTTTACATACAAAAACTATATTATTGGAAGCCTTGTCTGCTGGCGTGACAACATACCTGTCATGTAAGGAAGAGAGACAATTGAGAGCTTCACGATCTCTAAATACAGGAGAAGGCCGGGGGTTCACACGTTTGCGAAGTTTGTCTATTCGGCTTCGTACAAGAGATCGGATAGTCCTTACCCAGTCCGACAGTGATTCAAGCTCTGGTTCTTGGTCCTTTTCCCTCTTTATCCAGGCTCTAGCATAGTCCTCCACAGCGTCCATCCATGATGATCTTAAAGTTATGATTCCAATTTATACGTTGCGGTTCCCTGAATTTAGGTCCATGGGAAACCACATTACGTAATAAATCATTTTCAATTATCTTAAGATCACCCGTTATGACATGACCAGATGGACCATAGACAAAGGGAGAAGCATAGCAATCACATGTCAGAGGGGACTTTAGATATTCTTCAAAGTTTAGGTCCTGCAATGCCTTTTTGTGGTTGAAAATTTTACTACTTATGGTTTTAGTAAAGCGGTAGGAAACAATTAGTGTTGACTGATTTTTAAAATATTGAGGAATTTGAGATGTAACTTTGTTCTTAAACGAGCCAATTGACCTATAGTTTTTCTTGCTTATTTTGATCCTGTGATTATATTCTTTCAAGTAAAGGCAATTTTATACATTTTCTTTACTTTTGGACAGAGGAGCAAACCCCTTTAATCGGAACCAGATGACAATAGAAGAAAGGAGTTGAGTGCCATAATGCAAGATTCAACTATTATTCTTCTGCAGTTGGTGTATGTTTTCAACAACAAAATATTTACTAAAAATAGACAAAATGTTCATTCAGCTATCTGTTTCCAATAAAAGACACAAGCAGCATCATCATTTATTTTCTTCGTGAAATATTTGTTTAATTGTGTTCTTTATATCGAACTCAATAATCTTTAAAAAAATCTGTTTTAGTTGATATGAACCCGATTCATTAGGTTATATTTTTAGTTTCATTCCCTCGTATCGATATATTAGTGTTAATGAAATAGAAAATAATGAGATGTAAAATAAGTGTACGCGACACAGCCCACAATTAAACGGCAATTTAGAAAAACCATAATGAACAACCACCAGCAGCCTTCAACGAGGCCATTTGGCACTGCTCGCGGTTCTGCAATTGGCCCATGGTCTAAATAAAATGCATATAATTCAAATCGAGACCTGAAATAGTCACAGATAGACCCCTTCTTAAACAAGGAACAGAAAACATCAAAAACACAAGTACAAACGAAAGCTTTGTCAAAGATTCAAAAATCACGAAAAACTTTTTGAAAACCGAAATTATTGACTATTTTTGTATTGAGTAGTTTACTCAGGATGTATGCCCCTCTTTTATATGCCATGCAATATAGCTCTATGTCACAAACAGCCTAAATAAATGATTAGAACGAATATCATAGAAGTTATTATTAAACAAGATCGAAGTTTGAAAAACAGAACTTAACAAGAATATGGATAATGTTTGTTAATGCGTTTGGCCTTTATGCCAGTTATCACATGTTGACGCCTAAAGGATTAAAACTGTTTAAGGCCTTAGAATTTTTGATGGGTGGGACTGGTATAATCCCTAAACAAAATATTTTAAAGCTGGCTTTTATTGAAAATATTTTATGGCAAAAGAGGTCAAGAAAAAATGAACCCATATATGTTGTTTTGACGACTTAAAGAAAAATATATCTTGATTAGAACAAAGAAAATCAGCCATTCCCTTTGAAGTTAAATGGTCGGTGGCTTAGTTACGCGCAGACACATAACTCATTTATTATTCTGTAACAATATTTCCGGAAATAATGCGTAGAAAATAATGAGATGTGGAATTATTGTACGCGACACAGCCCACAATCAAGCGGCAATGAAGAAAAACCACAATGGACAACCGTCAACAGCCTTGTAGACATTTCCCAAACCCAAATCGCCGACGAATGAAAATGCAATACGAAGCAGAAACTATTCACAGACTTATAATAAGGAAGTATCTTGGAGGAAAGATATGGATATAGTAACAAAGTTATAAAGTTATATTTAGACCTTGAGGTGTTAACAGAATTATTGTAAATATTAAAAATGTATAACATGGGAAATGGGAAATACACATTTGTACTTTGAAAGAACATGTAGATTGAACTAAAACAGGAAAAAGATTTAACAATCACCTAAGGGAACAATCATATTTGTGTAATATTTGAATTTTTCGACATTTAATTTTCGAAAAGCTTTTACTGCTATACTCATCGCCAAATAAAAGAACTTAGATGAATTTAACTTGTGGAACTTTGTTTAGAGTACTTTTCCTTCGATACTTTTGGTTTTCGACCTTCCAATGTTTTGACTCAAATGCTGCTGATGACAGTTTTGTCTTTGAAATATGCATATGTAGCATAACCAAATTAATCCGTTTTTAACACCATTTTGGTATAATGTATTTCGATATATATTTGACTAAAAAGGAAATTTGAAGAGCTCCATTAAAGTGAAGTGCGAAATATATGTTTATGCTATTTTAAACTTAGTTTGTAAAATTGTATGATATAAACACATATTTTAATTTTCATTAGATACTATAGTTACACGTATAGCTGAAGCAGATAAATGGACCTGAAGCAAAGGATGTGCCAAGCATTTGTCACTGGTTATGGAATTTTTTGTGGAAGTTGATCCTTGGACAGAAGAAGCATAGAAATGATAAAATGATTTCCTTGTTGATCAACCCTTTTGAAATAGAGCCATACAAAGCAATTAATAGTAATTTAATTAATTGGAAGTTTTTGGTAGTTTTGAATTTGTCAGTGTTTTGGTTAATACGACTCAAGGATATCAAATTCTCTTTATTAATATGAACATAATTTAATTTGATAACTGGTAGGCGAAATGTCAGAATTGATGGTTGGAAAATGTGTACTAGCAGGAATAATCATATTTATTATGTATTTAAACGTATGCAGCAAAATACAAAAAAAACGGGTATAAAAAACGATTAATTCGGTTATGCTGTAGATCGAAATTTCAAGTAGTAAACGCTCATCAGCAGCATTTAAATCGAAACAATGGAAGGTCAAACATCCAAAAATATTGAATGGATAAAAGAACTGAAAGCCAAAAGGTTTGAACAATTTTGGGAGACAAAAACACTATTTTTCGCCTTTAAGGGGTTGTAACCCCTATAAGGGGTCATCTGACAACTTCGACCCTATGGAGACTTTTGTAGAGCTAACTGGGCTGATCATTTAAGCAAGCGAAAGCTTTTTTCTATCTGCAATAGTTTTCAGTTTTTAAGCCAAAAACATGAAAGAAGCAGAGAAACCAATGGGGCATCCGATGTCAAAAGTCCGAAAGGGCAGAGACAAAACCAGTAAAAACCAACAAGAACGGGACAAAAACAGACAACATGTAACACATTGAAACACAAAATAACTGAATATCAATCAACAAAGCGAACTCCAGTCGAAACAAGAGTGAACTCAGGTGCTCCGGAAGAGTAAGCAGTTCCTGCTTGCTATAGCACATCCGTCGCGTTGCCAACAGTCGATTCAGCGTGTCAAATCCGGTAAAGGAAAACAAAACATCACCCTATGACAAACCAACATCTGCACTCATCTGAGAGATCGAAATCCCATATTTGTTTATAAGTGCATGATGTCTTCCGTAAAATTTCTTGAGTGAAGACAGCAACAGAAGAGCAACATAACCCTGTGTGAGCAATTTTTGCGTCAGACGTGTCGCTCTGCTAAGGAAATTGCACGCTCTGGAGTAACGAATCAATTGAGATACGTAAACTCCATAAGCTGGAGCGGACGGAATGTTGCTACACAAGAAGGAAAAGTTGACGATTGGAAAGTTGAAGCATCACGTTTGTCATATAGCCTTGTTGAAAGTCTTCCTTGAGAGTCAATTTAAATGTATTTATAGATCTAAATATGAAGCATACTTCCTAGAATCCGTAGTGTTCTTTATCTCAAGCTCCTGGGATATATGAGATGGAGAAAGTAAAAAAACGCTATTTTTTACCTTTAAGGGGTTGTAACCCCTATAAGGGATCACCTGACAACTTCGACCAAATGGAGACTTTTATAGAACTTTTGATGCTGAAGCAGTACAGTGGCATCAGATAACATTTATCTCTTATACTTTTTGATTTACAAGCAAAAAACAGTAGTCTGTCCCCCCTGGTCAATTTTTAGTAACGGTGGCAATGTTTTTAGACGGATCAAAAATCGATACACAAGTGTGGTGAAGGATACCCTAAGAATTCACGAACTTTCATTTCTTCAATTCTGTTCAGTAGTTTCAGAGGAGACGATTTTTTTTAAAAAAATGTTAACAGACGACGACGACAGACGACGACGGACGTCAAGTGATGGTAATAGCTCTCCAGGTGAGCCAATTAATGCATAGTGTTAATAATTCGTTAAAAAAATCAATGCATGATGACTGAAAACCAGTTAAAATCATCATGTCGCCCAAACCAAACACTGTTCTCTTGGTTCTGCAAAAAGTTGTATGTAAAGAGACCATAAGGAGCTCTTTAATAAAACGAAAAAAAATGTTCAGTGATATTTATGGCTGCCGAGATATTTACGGAAATGCAATTTTTACGTCCAATGTAATTTTGCGATAATAGACGATATTGAGATGTGGAATAAGTGTACGCGACACAACAAACATAAACAAACAACAATTCAAAAATTCACAACGGAAAACAGCAAGCAGTCTTCAACATGACCATGGGTCACTGCTTATCGTTTTGCCCTGATTTGACCCATCTATAAACGAAAAATAAAAAGTATTTTAAAGCCTGTTACTTTTCATCTGATTTTTTAACAAAATGATTGTTCTGTTGTAAAAGACTACTTTTAAATACTTTTGCAGGAACACAGCATCGAAAATCGGGTTCAAAACTGACCCATTTTGAATGAAAATTTCGTCTTGATTTAAAAAAAAAAATTCTAGGTAGGGCTTCAATTAATCAAAATTTTGTGATAATATACTCGAAACCAGTGTTTATTATTCTATAAAAGGTTCATCATATATATACATCACTTAAAACAACACTTTTGGAATCGAAATGACCGCTTATCTCAAGAAAAACGAAGAGGGTGGAGAAATCTTTTTAAATTTTCAGTATGCCTTGCATGCGGAACCAGCTTGAAACTTTCACAAATGATGTGTTTTAGTAATACAAGTTTTTGAATAAAATATGGAGCTGGTTCCGCGTGCAAGGCTATAGTTCCGGGAAGGATGTATATCTCTCATAGGTTGATTATGTTGAGTAATAATTTGGTTCCCCAGTTTGGTATTTTTGGTTTTATTGTTCTATGGTCTTCATATTCATATAGTGTTTGGCATTTTCAATATTTTTGGCAGAGCGTCTCTGATGAGTCTTGAATAGACGAAACGCGCGTCAGGCGTAGCAAAATTTATTGTCTGGAACTTTGTTGTCATTTGTATTCGAACACACGTGAAGGTAAGCACTGCTGGTGGAGTTTTAATTCCCCAAGGTTAGCCCGCTCCGGCACCACACAACACTTTTGAGTTGGAGAAAACATCAAAGCTTTAAATTATCCGTCTAAATTTCAAAATTGTCTAAACTCTAAGGTTCTTCCTACTCCAGACATAGGCTGATTATGGTAGTAATAATTTGGTTCCCCAGTTTGGTATTTTTGGTTTTATTGTTCTATGCTCTTCATATTCATATAGTAGAAGAAAATGAGATGTGGAATAAGTGTACGCGACACAACCTACATTATAAACGTATATTTTAAATATCCACAATGGAAAACAGCCTTTTGTTTGGCATTTTCAATATTTTTGGCAGAGCGTCTCTGATGAGTCTTGAATAGACGAAACGCGCGTCAGGCGTATCAAAATTTATTGTTTGGAAATTTGTTGTCATTTCTATTCCGTCACTTTCCCATAGGCATAACGTTAAAATCATTTGCAGTGGTTCATTTTAAGGACCATTTTCTAAAAGATAAAATAAGCTTTTCAACGTTTTTTTACAGACGTTTGTTTAAAAAAAAAATAAAGATATTAACCTTTCCAACAAGACATTTTGAGTTATAGTTTACTTAATTTTAATTTTGACTTTCGCGGTGGGCTGAAAAGGGGTCTTATAGCAACCCATCCTTTGTCATTATGCGTCGATTTCCAAAAATAATTGTACATGTATTTAGGGGATTTCAAGGTATGTTACGATGTCATTTTTGTTTTAAGTGTGACAGTTTGCGCACACGTTTGGGATACATTTTTATGTTTGGCATCCCCATCACAATCAACCCTAGATAAAGTTTGAAAGACAATGTGAAAATTGAAAAAAGCAAAAATTGCTACTATAATTGTGCAATTCTGACGAAGCAAAACGGCACCAATGGTGGCATTCAAGTGTCAAAAGTCCGACAGGCAAAGACGAAACTGGTAAACACGAACAGAAACAGCAGGAAGAAACACAAAATACAAAATCAACCGAACGGAAATCAACAACATGAACTCAAGTAGTGACAAGAGTGAACTCAGGTGCTCTGGAAGAGTAAGTGGTTCCTGCCTGCTATAGCACACCCGTCGTGTTGTTCATTTCAAATTCAGTGTCCAAATCCGGTTACGAAGACAAACCAACATCTGCACTCATTCGAGAGATAGAAATCCAATATATGTATACGGGTGCACGGTGTCTTCATGTTGCCTAATGTCTTCGTGAATCTAGAAAAAAGTATGTCATAAATGAAAGGATGTGGAGTTTACATGCACGAAACAGAATAAAATTATGAATATCTGGTAGAAAAAAAAAGAAGAGCGATTTTATTGCTCTATTATCTTGAAACACAAAAATGCCTTCCACGTGGAGCAAAAACCGGAAGGCAAATTGTGTTTTGTCAAATTAAAATCGCCAATTAAAAGTATTAAGGACCAAAACATGAGAGAAATCCCCGGTTTGTATCCTTCGAAGGCATAGTTTATGAATGGAATTTTTTTTTCTTCGCAATTGATGCAATTATGCGATCGTTTTTAGTACAAAATATAATTTGTTTTCTGTAGGCTCTAGTTTAAAATTGTTTCCATAAAAAAATAAACCAAGAGTTTAATAGTATACCTGGTTCATCGCTCGTGAAAATCAAACATTAAAGTATTTCTGTACCTGAACAAGTTACTCAATATGTGTGACTTCAAAATCATTAATATTAAGAAACAGTCTCATAACTAATGTCTTATAAGCACCATTTCATACATATTGTATACGTGTGACGTTTTTATTATGTTTCGAATATGGCTCATGCTATGAATAGCTAGACCCTTGTTGTCGAATATATATTTTGTCGTATAATATTTAATACGATGTCCATAAATTAACAAATTTACTTTTCTGGTACAAGGGAGAAATCCTGCATCTTTCTGGTCTTACCGATAAGTTGATTGATTAATTGCTTGTCTGGAGACAATATGGTTTCACCAGCTTTATTATTGGTAAATTCAGTGATTTATGCCATCAACTTATTCATAAGGTTAAAATGTCATGCGGTGTCTCTGCGAAATGAACCTTCATGAAATTAAACAAAGCTTCCCAAAATAACATTATGAATTAATTGATAAAAGTTCTGATTTATCTTGCTTTTTAGAAATATAATCATATGAAATTTAGTTAAATTGTACAGAGAAAAATGGCGGGGAATTATTATAACAGTCAAAAGTTATCTAGGAAATTAATACACATTTAAAAGTAAATCTTGTTGGAATTTATTATTAATCAAAATGAATGCATCATAATAAACAAAAAGCTAAAATCATTTTTAAGTGCCACTCATGCACTATCTAGAATACTACTTAAATATACAAGCTTCTTATTTTCTCAACAAATTAATCAAGCTGTGTATGCAGGCAGGCAAACATTTTTAAAATTACGTCTGACATGACAGTGTAAAATAGTCACAATGGTACCCTGTCTCCCCCAGCAAAACAATTCCTACGGTTTACCCGGCTATGATGCTGAGTTGGAATAAAAGGGGGGTCCACGGGGTCCAAAACCTATATGGTCCCTATGTGTTACCATTACGTCATAACAATTAATGCATAGAATATTTAAGTCGAAAACTCCTTAAAATTCGAATGTCGAATTAGTTACCAATTTCTTATTCGATTTTCGTAAGAGGGATTACATATCTTAAAATAAGGATCGAAATATGGAATGTCGAATAAGTAACCATTTCCTTATCCAATTATTTGAATGTCGAATAAGGAAGAAGGAATAAATAACCGACTTGACCGTTCTCAACTTATGGGTGTTATAACATTTAAAAGGTCAAAATTAACGTTTTTTATAGTTTTGCCTTTTAAAGAGTGAAAATTTTGCAGATAAAGAAAAGTTGATACTTGCTAACATCTTAAGTTCATATCAAAACAAACCACACAACATTCAGGACGCCCCTTATAGCTGATGACAATGTCGGATTTAGTGTAGGAATTCTATGACATGTAGGATATTTTCGCTTTTAACAGAAAAAAAGGGAAGCCCGGAAGCAACAAAATCATTTCCTGCTTATACAAAAAGAATATATCCTCCGTGTCGAGATCGATATATAATCAGACGAGACAATCAACTGTAATGTGATAAATTGGAAGATTTAGATAGTTTTTAATTTTCAACGTTTTGGTTAATAGGCGCGCATATTTTTCCATTTACTTGATTAAGAGGAATAATTTAATTTGGTAACTGATACTCGAAGAGTCAGATTCAATGTTTTGATTTTGTCAGGACAAAATCATCAAACTTGAAATGTTAGTTGCTCAACATACTATGATGCAAAATATGAGAAAAATGCTGAAGATTTATTCTCGCGATTTTTGCGTTCTCATAACTAGCGCAAAAATTGAACGGCGCGAATATAATTTCTTCCTTTGTAATCTATGGATAATAATTATCAGCGCGAATGTAAAACTGCGCGAACTAAAATTCAGTCGTCCTACCTCTAAAAAAAGACGGCGCGAAAATTAAACTGTAGTATTGTAACCATTCTATACTCCTTTATATTTCATACCCAATAAACACCATTTCTGCAGTTGTTACTTCATAATCACATCTTGTATCTATTAAGAGCCGAACAAGTGCATATGATGATAAAATCGTCCATAAATTAACAAATTCATATTATTGGTACAAGGAATAAAGTATTGTTCTTTCCGGTCTAACCGATTAGTTAATTGAGTTATTGTTCGTGTTTAGACAATATGCATGGCCTCCATTATGTAATTATCACTCCATTCACAGATAAATTCACGATTTATGCCAATAAAATCTAATATCAAATTTAGCGGGGTTGTTGTTGTTGTTGCACTTTTAAGAAAAAGAGCTGTTGCAGATGAAGAAACTGTTACTTTCTTTACACATTTGTCTCATCACACACGCAAACCATGCAACTACATGTGGCACCATGAAGTGTAATGGCAATGTCGGAATTAGTGTAGGAATTCATTTGGGACAGTTCATCTCTTGACAGACTAAATAGGAAGACCGACAGATACAAAGGATTTCCTGCTGATTCACAAACAAAAAATATACCACCTGGATCATTATCCAAACATTGTAGACTCATTTATTTTCGTGTGTATCAAATAATTGTCGCGGTTTACCCAGAAAAGATATTTCGTTGGGTTCTTAAAATCGTGGTATTATAACATTTCTTATAGGAATCAATGTACCATTAATACGTCTGTGAATTCTAATTTTCGTGGTCCACGAAAACCACGACAATTGGTGCCCCAGGAGTAATAACAATTCCTCCAGATATTATCAGACAAGACAATTGACGTTAATTTGATAAATTGGTAAATTTATATAGTTTTCAATCTATCAACGTTTCTGTTAACAAGACGCGAGTATTTTCCATTTACTTGATATAGGCATAATTTAATTTGGTAATTTATACGCGGAAGAGTCAGATTCAATGAGTTGATTGTATCAGGGCAAAAAAGTCTAACTTTCTGTACATATAGAGAAAAATAGGATAAAAGAGCAAAGAAGCAAAGTATCAGTCCAAAATACATGAAATAAATGATATCAAAACGAACTACTTTTAGCATAATGTCTATACATATTTATGAAATTCAAAAAAAGGAAAGTAAATTATGTTTGATCATATAAAAAAGCAATTTAAAGTTTGTTATGGTACCTTTAGTCTATACGTTAGAATATTCACAGTTTGTATCCGATGTCTTAATGGCGTAGTTTATGCAAAAATGGATTTTTTTTTATGCAATTATATCGGTATAGGCACTAAATCCGAAGCTTTTCCTAGTTACATCCAACTAGTTTTTAAGGCTGCTGTATAGATTTCACTGACTTAAAAAAAAAATTCACAAAAATTAGAAAAGATTAAATTTGCTTTATTCTTTGAAATAAAATGGTAATCAAATATTTAAAATAAATTCCGTTAGTTTACAAATAAGTCAATGTGAAACTTTGTGTGCTGTTGTTTTTTGTTTTGTTTTTGTTCATGTTTTGTGGTTTTGCGTTTCTTCATGCCGTTTTACTGGTTTTGTCAATAACCCTATCGATGGCTCTTTGCTTCTTTTATCCGAACATCATTATTTTTTGTCAAAACATCATACACCGTTATTTTTTTACCGTCTTCAGTTTGCAAACTGAAAACTATATAGCCAGTAATACCATGTGTATTATAGATGTAACTGTCTTTGAATGCCTTATCTGAAAATAATCAAAAATACTTATTTGGCGTGGAATATTTGGTAGTTAGAGCTATCAAGTACCCAAGCTAGTCAATGTGACTGTGAGTTGTCTAAGGATTTCGTTAGTGGAATTGAACGTTGGTCGATTTGATTTTCATTGTGTGTTAATTTTGTGCTTTGTCTGGGATTATTGATAGGGGGTAGTTGGGCCGAAAAAAAAAATAATTTAACCCTACCACATTTCATATGTGCCTGACCAAAGTCAGGAATCACTTGTTTGTACTTGTCTTTTTTATGTATTGTGCTCCTTGTTTAAATCGTGGACTATTTCAGGGCTGAATTGAAATTCTATACAAATTATTTAGACGGTTGAAAGACCTTCGGCCGATTCCAAAACGGCGAGTGCAGCCTACTGGTGTTGTTGAAGGCTGCTGACGGCTTATACATGTATTGTTATATTTTTGTTAAATTGTTGCTTTACCGGATTTGACACGCTGAATGGACTATTGGCAACGCGATGGGTGTGCTATAGCAAGCAGGAACTGCTTACCCCTCCGGAACACCTGAGTTCACTCTTGCTTCGACTGGAGTTCGCGTTGTTGATTGATATTCAGTATTTTGTGTTTCCATGTTGTCTGTTTTTGTCTCGTTCTTTTTGGTGTTTACTGGTTTTGTCTCTGCCCTTTCGGACTTTTGACATTCGGATACCCCATTGGTACTGCTGCTTCTTGCTTGTAGTGTTAGCTCATTATTTTCTATTTATCTGACACTCATTAGCATTTACAAACGATCATGTACCAATCGTGGCTGAAAGGGTGCTACTTGATATTGTTCATGATTTATAATGTCTCTCAGATTATGTCTCATGTCATTTTTTTTTCATTCTGTTGTATTGCTTTCATTTTAACAAAAAAGGTGTTCAGTTACAAAATAAGATTGGATATACATATTATCTCACAGTTATGTTACGATGTCGTCCATAATCCAACTAATTCATATTCTTCATACGAGGAATAAAAACCCACGATTTTCCGGTCTTACCGATTCGCTAATTGATTTATTGTTTGTCTTTAGAGAATGTGGCTGCCACGGTGTAATTATCGCTCCATTCATACTTAAAATTCTGATTTATGCTTGGAAGTTATTGGTAATAATGTCATTATACGGTAAAAAATAACTCCTGAGAGCAGTTGGCGACACGTGTTCGTCTGCTTAAAAAGAGTCAATTCAAGTTCGGTAGTTTTGTTATTACCTTTATTTCGTATTGTTTAGGTTTTATTGTTTTGCTTTTTTTTATTGCCACCTTTACTAAAAGACACAAATGTACCAGTTTGGCATCCGAATGTCAAAAGTCCAAAAGGGCAAAGAAAAACCAGTAAAAACCAGCGAGAACAATTAAAACAAATATACAATATAGAAAACAGAAATACCTAAACAAGTGAATAGCAAACAACAACGCGAACTCAAGTCGTAACGAGAGGGATCTCAGGTGCTCCGGAATACAGCAGAATTTATTTCAAGTGAGTGAAAATTGTAAACTGTGTCTTTGAAAGATTCATCTGATCACAGACTTAAATAAATAGGAGGTTACCAATTGGAGTAGCGTCAATGCCATATGAATTTCGGAGATGTGATCATCGTAAGTAACAAGCCCTAGCTCCATTACAGCACCTTTCCGCTCCTGACCTAACATTCCATTTCGATTGATGGTACTTGAAGTGAATTAATAACACGGCATCATTTGAAAAAAAGACACATGGGCAAATGGACTGATAACCCATGTACAAAAAATCTGAGGCACGAAATCTTCAACGCCTGACATCTTGATTTTCTCCAAATGAATATATCACATAAAAATACAATACTATGACAATGCAAATACTATTAACCCATAACTGGGCATTACGATACACACATAGTTAATACAAAACAGCAACTGCTCAACTTAAAGCTTAAACTCAGATCAAGTTTGTGTGGGTGGATGTGTGTGTGTTTTCGACGCACCTGGGCCTTAAAGGGCAGTTTTAATGGTGGAGGAAACAGGACTACCCTGAGAAAAACCTTAAGCCGGTGACTCACATACATTCTAATCACATGTAGATGTGGAGTTCCTTTTTGTAAAAAAAAATTAAACAGGACTTTAACCCCGTCTGACAGGTAATCGGCTTTGATCATTAGTGTGGTAAGCAAGCACCTTAGACCAGTCTGCCGCTACGTAATATGAAAAGCAGAGACAAGGTGTAAAATAAAAGGTCCGAAAAAAAAACATTTTATATACAGGACATTACAAAAACACAAATAAACCAAAAGGAATTACAATCAACAGAGACAAGCTGAACTGACATCCAAACGAGAAGGAACTCGATCAAGATATCTGAATGGGAAATCAGTGTTTGCTTGTTATAAACAATCCTCGCATTGATTGATGTTTAGTCGCATTGATTGATGTTTAGTCGCATTGATTGATGTTAAGTCGCATTGATTGATGTTAAGTCGCATTGATTGATGTTTAGTCGCATTGATTGATGTTTAGTCGCATTGATTGGTGTTAAGTCGCATTGATTGATGTTTAGTCGCATTGATTGATGATAAGTCGCATTGATTGATGTTTAGTCGCATTGATTGATGTTTAGTCACATTGATTGATGTTTAGTCGCATTGATTGATGTTTAGTCGCATTGATTGGTGTTAAGTCGCATTGATTGATGTTTAGTCGCATTGATTGATGATAAGTCGCATTGATTGATGTTTAGTCGCATTGATTGATGTTTAGTCACATTGATTGATGTTTAGTCGCATTGATTGATGTTAAGTCGCATTGATTGATGTTTATACATGTGCGTAATGACAATAGAAAATAATGACATGTGGAATAAGTGTACGCGACACAGCCCACAATCAAGCGGCAATTCAGAAAAAATCGCAATGGACAACCGCCAGCAGCCTTCAACGAAAAAGAAGACACTGTTCGCAGTTCTGCGATTGGCCCGTGGTCTAAATGAAATTCATATTTTTTTCAAATCTAGTCCTGAAATAGTCACAGATAGACCCTCTTCTTTAATAATGAGCAGGAGCCATTAGAGTCATGGTACTTGGGCAATCATGGAACAAAGACACATTATTTCATTGTGTTATGGTAGGTATATTTTTTTCCAATACATTAATATTATTTGATTATTTAGGAGACGAATTTAAGTTGAACATTAAATATCTATTCCATAGGTCCTAGTTCGAACGTTTTGGTTATGAGTACTTTTCATTTTCAACAGTTTGGGAATCTGACCTTCTAATGTTTTTGATTCAAATGCTACTGATGAGAGGTTACTCCTTGAAATATTGATATATAGCATATCCAAATAACCGTTTATACCCGCGTTTTGGTATTTGTAATTTTATAACTAGAAATATAATTTGATTTTGAATTGATGTCTTCGACTTTTATTTATGGTTTATAACAAGAATATAATTTGATTTTTGGAACCGATATTTCCCCTTAGTCAGTTTTTGATATTTGATTTCGTGCTTGATAATAATTTGATTGGAAACCCATCAAATGCGTTTTATTATCAATTTATACGTTTGTTCCAAAACGAACAGTAAATCTAAATCGTTTCGCACTGTGTCAACATTTTCAAGGTCAAACCGTCAACTTGTGTTAAACTGGTGTATTTTCATGTTTTTGTTCAAAAAGGAATTATTCTAAATTACACCAAGTCAGTAGCTAATCCAAAAATTTTCGACAATGGGCGGAATATGTTGAATCACAGTCGCGTCAGGACGATTAAGGGGGTTTCAAGCCAATTTTGCCTAAAATCTACATGATACGAACGATATTTCAGATAGGAAAGTGACCCGACTTCTCCCCTGAGTCCACAAATTGAGATATTTTTACGTATATACGTTTGTTTTCATTCAAATGCTGCTGATGATTGCTAGAGGTTGCTCCTTGAAATATGCATATACAGCATAACCAAATTACACCGTTTTATAGCCGTTTTGGTATGTGTATTTTGAAACCACTGGGTCGATAACCGCTGCTGGTGGACCAGAGGTCCCCGAGGGTAATCACAAGCCTTGTCGTTTTACCAATTTAATTTAATACTATTTGGTCGTTGAAATTTCCGTTTGTTGAATTCAAAATTGTTTAAAACACCAGGTTTCTCTCATTGTACTGCACATGGTCGATATCCTCGATGCTTGATTTGGCTCCCCTGTTCGAACTTTTTTTGGTTTTTAGTACTTTTTGTTGTTCAATTCTTTTTGTTTTGACCTCCAATGTTTTGATTCAAATGCTGCTGTTGAGAGGTTACTGCTTTTATACTATTTTGTCGTTGAAATTTCCGTTTGCTGAATTCAAAATTGTTTAAAACACCAGGTTTCTTTCATTGTACTGCACATGGTCGATATCCTCGGTGCTTGATTTGGCTCCCCTGTTCGAACTTTTTTTGGTTTTTAGTACTTTTTGTTGTTCAATACTTTTTGTTTTGACCTCCAATGTTTTGATTCAAATGCTGCTGATGAGAGGTTACTCCTTGAAATATACATATACAGCATAACCAAACTACATCGTTTTATAACCGTTTTGGTATTTGTATCTTGTATCTATAAAAATAGATTTATTTATTTCAAATGGGCGCTTTGATTTTTGATTATTAAATAGCATTTCTCAAAATATTTTTATATTTTCGTTAGATATAATCATTTACATTTAAAAATGAAAGGTTCTTGCTTGGTCTTCTTTACGCGCACTTCAAAAGATCTCAAGTAAAAACCACAAGAGAATAAAATAAACAAAATTTTTAATTGTTTAATTGATTTATTGTTCTCATTATCATGATTATGTAGAAAAAATGTTTCCAGTATATAATTACCAACTCATTTTAATTCCTGTAAAAGTTATGATTTATTACAGAAATGCTCTCAAATTAACTTAATTTTTTTGGGTCCTTCATTGTACAAAGCCAAATGAAAACGTTGCTAGTCTGAATTATTTGCTAATCTGAAGTTAGGACAGTGGCCGATCTATTTCCAAGGTTCTAATATAATACTTGATTTTATTATTGATTTCATGGGTTTTATTAAGTATGCCTTATAATAGAAATATAATTTGATTATGAACCATACATCTACCCGGACATATCTTGTTGTCTGATTAAAACGAACATTAAATCTTAATCCCTTTGCAATGTGTCTTCATTTTGAAGGTCAGGTCGTCAACTGTCTTTCTGTTCGCGGTTTATTTGGTGTTTTGTGTTTCCTCGTGCTGTTCTTATTTGTTTTTACCGGTTTTGTCGTTGCCCTTTCAGACTTTAGACTCTCGAATGCCCCTTTGGTGACTCTCTGCTTCTTTAACAGGTCTTTCTACATGTCTCTATTCAAAATCTTTTCCTTACTTACACTAAGGTCAGGGACGAATCCAGAAAATTTCAAAAAATGGGAGCGGGGGTTAAACCACAGTCAAATCATTATGATTCGCGTTGGTAAAAAGTGCACAAGTAAATGCTTTGAACTTTGAATTCTTTGATTGCATTTCTTATTTTTTTCTATTTTGCATTCAAAGAGAGGAAATATATATAATGATAAGTTATTCAAATACAAATTTAAAAGTATCTTTCATGGTCATCTTTTCGCCCACTTGGAAGAAAATCAAGTAAAAAACCACAAGAGAGTGGATAAACAAGATGTTTAATTAATTTAAGTGATTTATGTGTCTCATTATGTAGAAAAATGTTTCCAGTATATAATAACCCACTCATTTTGTTGTCAAAGTTAGGATTTATTACAAAACATTTAACTTTGCCCTTTAGGTCTTGTTCTACAGTTAAAAGGTAATGTCATTGGAGATTTTCAGCTGTAGCAAATGCCAGCCTAAATTGTCTACTGGCCTTAAATTAGTCTAACTTTAAGTTAGTGTGTTTGTCAACCTGAAGATATCTGCACTCTGTATCAATCTGAATTGAGGGTTTTTCCAGATTAAATGTCTGCCAATCTAAAGTATTTTCTAACCTAAAGTATATATATAGGCCTCATGTTTTGCTAGTCAGAAGGTTTTACCCTGAACTAACGTGAAGTTTTTGCAATTTTGAAAGGTTTCTAAACTGACATAGAGTGTTTGTCATATTAAAGTGTATGTCAACATTAAGTGTTTGCTAGGCTTGAGGGTTTGACAGTCTTATGTGTTGTCCTGGTCTGTGGTATTTTAATTGCATGTGTGTGTTGAGTGGATGCAAAACAGGAGGGTTTGTCATTCTGAAAAAATTTTTGAAGCTTAATATGCTTAAGTAAAGTGCTAGCTCATACAGGTATGCCAACCTGAGTGAAATAAAAGTGTACGAAGGGGGAAATCGTTAGTCCGAAAAGACGACGGACAGACAGACATCGGCAGAAATAAAATTATCATAAAATACATAAACAAACCGCAATCAACAACGTAAACGGAAGGCGAAACAAGAGTGGATTCAGATGCACTGAAAGAGTAGGCAGTTTCTGCTTGCTATATTGCATCCATCACGTTGCCAACGATGGTTATTGAATATTAGATAGCATCTATCCCAGTCTAACATTCAAAATTCTTCAAAGAACCAAAGAGGTACCAATGGGACATTCTAGTGCCAAAAGTCCAAAAGGGCAACGACAAAACCAGTAAACAAGCGAACAAAAACAGCACAAGGAAATACAACAACATAAAACAAACAAAATAAATCGAACAGAAATCGGCAATGCAAACTTAAGTCGCAACAATTATATAAAAAATAAAAACATGCAAAACCTATTTGCTACCCTACATTTTTTTTACTTAAACTCTTTAATAAACCTATCGATTTTTATAATAAAGATAACGACTGTGTTGCCTTATACATGTAATCAAGTTTAATTATGATTAACGTTGAGATATATCATCAATTTAACTATCTAATAGTGCATTCAGTCTGCTTAATATCTTCACGAATTCTTTGAAAAGTTTGCAAAATATCACAAGAAATTGAAAATAAACGCAACATTTAAATAATGTTATTTGCCGGTTGTGAAATAAAGAGCGATCAAAGGGGCTTGCTACGGCTTTTGACATGTTTACGGTTAAGTCAAGTTTTAAACTACTACAAAATTGACTGTTGGCTGTTGGCAAATCGACGGGTATGCTATAGCAAGCAGGAACTGCTTACTCTTCCGGAGCACTTGAGTTCACTCTCGTTTCAACTGGAGTTCGCGTTGTTGATTGATATTCAGTATTTTGTGTTTCCATGTTTTACATGTTATCTGTGTTTGTCCCGTTCTTGTCGGTGTTTACTGGTTTTGTGCGGATAGTCCATTGGTTCCTATGCTTCTTTGAAGCAGGTTGCATGATGACTATTAAGCCAGAGCTAGTGTGAGGTGAATATTTTTCAAAAATGTTATTTGATCCATTTTTCTACAAATTATCGCATTTATTATTTAAAAGAAATGTGTATATTATATGAAAATGTTGAAATCGTGATTCATATCAATTATCAATAAAGTGAACACCTATCATCATAAAAAATCATATTAAATTCTAGTGCATATTTAAGTACATGTTCTTTATTGCTTATCTTTACTGTTTGCGATCTGCTTTTTTAATGCGAAGACTAAAGATAGCACTAAAAGGTTCTATTTTCACTGAATATTATTACAGCTATAAACATTAATTGATGCAAAATCGATATATTTCAGTTGAAAGATTTAGTTTTATGAGAAAACAATAACATTTTCTGTGTTTTACAAACATTTGGTTAATTCTAAGGTAATAGTAAACTTTTAGTATCTTAGTGCATAAACAAAATCAGTAAATATGAACATGAACAACACGAAGCGATAAAATAGCGAACAAGAACGCGAATTCTAGTCGTAACAAGGGTGACCTCGGGTGCTCCAGAAGAGTAAGGAGTTCCTGCTTGCAAAAGCACACATTTGCGCTGCTTATGGTTAAATCAGCGTATCAAATTCGATAGGAAAACCAAAACCCAACAACAAACCAATATCTGCACTCATCTGATGTTGTTACAAGTTTAAACTGATTTAGATTTTTGAATCTCAATCAGTTTGAATAACATCATTTCGAGAATAAAAACAATCAAAATATTTCTAGAGGCCAGATTTTATTGCCGTCAGTATTGAAGTCAACATAATCAATAGAGGTTTAATGGCACACAATGTAGCGCTGGTTTCATGATTTCTATGTAATTTAAGAATCCAATACATGGATTTATAATCAATACTTGATACACCAATACCATGGCCGAAAGTAAAACTGACCGATTTGCTAGTCGGAGGGTTTTTTTCCCTGGTGTGAGTGTTTTGCAATCTGAAGTTTTTGCAATTTTTAAAGGTTTGCTAAACTGAAATGTATACACCAACCTTCAGTGTTTGTCATCTCAAAATGTGTGTGTCAAAATATTGTGCTTGCTAGACTGAAGATTTTCCAGCCTTAAGTGTCTGTGGTTTTTATCAATGTGTTATTGCAATTGTTTGTGATGCAAATGCCACTCTTAAATTTTCGGTTGCGTAAGTAAAGAGTTTTTTTTAGCATTATATGTATGACAACCTGAGTAAAGCAAAGGTATACCAAGGGGGCGATCAAATCGATAGTTTGAAAAAAAAAAAAAACATTATAACCAAAAAATTACTAACTTCTAGTGCATACTTTAGTAGAACTTCTCATCATTGCTTGCGATCTGCTTTAAGTGAGTCTTTTTTTATAATGTGAGCATAATACCACTTACATGACCCATATTCACTTAATTTTATTACAGCTATGAAAATTAATGCAAGGAAAATCATAATTCAGTGAGTTTTAGATTTTTTTTATAATTAAACAAATGACAATTTCTATGGTTAACAAACCTTAGGTTATTTTATGGTAATAGTTTAATTCCTTGTTTAAAATTGTTTAAAACACCAGGTTTCTTTTCTTGTAATGCGCATGGTCGATATCTTCGGTGCTGGAATTGGCTTCCTTGTTCGAACGTTTTGGTTTTGAGTACTTTTCGTTTTCAACAAGTTTTGGAATTCGACCTTCCAATGTTTTGATTTAAATGCTACTGATGAGAGGTTACTCCTTGAAAAATTAACCGTTTATACCCGCATATTGGTACTTGTAATTTAGTATTTTAGTGTTTTATAATTCATCGGATGAAGCAAAGATGTACTAATTTGGCATATGAATGTCACAAATTCAGAAAATATCAATGAGAACCGTTCTAGTTCGAAACAATACAGCATAAAACATACAGATCCACCGAAAAACAATCAACAACGCGAACTCCCAAGTTGTAACGAAGCTCTGGAAGAGTAAGTAGTCCCTGATTGAACCTACATACAGATGAGACCAAACCTAACCTGTACAAAAGTGAACTTAGAGCGGACTTGTGGTTCACTTTTCTGGTCTGGTTTAGTTCCTTGACCAAACCAAGTAGCAGACCTAGGTCCACTTTTCTGGTTTGGTTGGGTCAAAATTCTGGTCTGGTCTGCTTACAATAGTGGACCTAGAGTGGAACAGTCCTAGAGCGGACCAGACCTAAGTTTGGTCTTCTCTTAGTTTGGTCTGCTTTTGATAGAGAACCAAGAGTGGACCAGACCTAGAGTGGACCAACCTAAGTTTGGTCTGCTCTAAGTCTGGTCTGGTCTGCTTTAAATAGTGAACCAAGAGTGGACCAGACCTAAGTTTCGTCTCCTCAAAGTCTGGTCTTTTAATAGTGAACCAAGAGTGGACCAGACCTAGAGCGGAACAGACCTAAGTTTGGTCTGCTCTAAGTATGGTCCACTCAATGAATGGTCAGGTCTGTATAGGTCAGAGTGAACCAGACCTAGGGCAAAGTTTGCTTTTGGAGTGAACTTGAGAGCAGACCTATGTTGACTCAAACCAAACCAGACTAGAAAAAGCAGATCTGGACCATACTTTTGGTCCGCTTTACAAGTCTGGTTCGCTCCAGCTTATGGAGTTTACGTATCTCAATTGATTCGTTACTCCAGAGCGTGCGGGACTTATATCGATTTCCTTAGCAGAGCGACACGTCTGACGCAAAAATTGCTCACACAGGGTTATGTTGCTCCTCGGTTGCTGTCTTCACTCAAGAAGTTTTACGGAAGACATCATGCACTTATAGATAAATATGGGATTTCGGTCTCTCAGATGAGTGCAGATGTTGGTTTGTCATAGGGTGTTGTTTTGTCTTCCTTTACCGGATTTGACACGCTGAATGGACTATTGGCAACGCGACGGGTGAGCTATAGCAAGCAGGAACTGCTTACTCTTCCGAAGCACCTGAGTTCACTCTTGTTTCGACTGGAGTTCGCGTTGTTGGTTGATATTCAGTTATTTTGTGTTTCCATGTTTTACATGTTGTCTGTTTTTGTCCCGTTCCTGTTGGTGTTTACTGGTTTTGTCTCTGCCCTTTCGGACTGTTGATATTCGGATACCCCATTGGTACCTCCTCTGCTTCTCGCATACTGGATAGGTTTGGACTCATCTGTACTTATTTTGATTCACAGAGGACTTATCGATCTAACTATAAGGAGTGCATGAACAAAGAAGCAAAGAGGAACAAATGGGTCATTCGAGTGGGGCACTCGAGTGTCAAAAGTTCGGGGGCAACAGCTAAACCGGTAAACACGAACAAGAACAGCCCGAGGAACACAAAATCAACCGAACAGAAAACTGCAACGTGAATTCAAGTCGTAAAGAGGGTGAACTCATATGCTCCAGAGGAGTAAGCGGTTCTTGCCTGTAATGATATTCAGTAAAAATGAATCTCGTAAATGCTATTAAAGTCTCCACATTAAAAAAAAGCAAATCTCAAGCGTTGATTAAAAGAAATAAAGAACGAAGTTGAACCAAAATATGCACTAAAAGATAAAGTTTTTGAAAGAAACAAGAGTAAACACTATAGTATATCTCACCTGCTGGCACCATCGGAATACTTAGTTATAATACCCCACGCAACGAAGTTGCGAAGGGTATAATGTTTTTTTGACTGGTCCGTCCGTAAGTCCGTCAGTCTGACCGTGATCAAAATTTTCGTACCAGATAGCTCAGCTATTATTAAATGTAGGCTTTTAGTAAGCAGCTTTAGGTGAGGGTATCATATGGTGGGATACGTTTTCAGGTCTGTCGATCATCTACTTCCTGTTTAACGAGCCGACTTAAACTTTTTTCACTAAATTTGTAGGGTTGAAAATTTTCGTAACAGATTTCTCAGCAACTATTAATTGTAGGTAAATGATATTTAGTATATAGCTTCAGGTAAGGATCCCATATGGTGGGATTGGTTTTTAGGTCTGTCGATCACTTTCTGTTAAACGAACTTACTTAGAATTTTTTTACTAAATTTTCGGGGTTGAAAATTTTCGTCACAGATTTCTAAGCAGCTATTTATTGTAGGCTTTTGATATTTGGTATGTAGCTTCAGGTAGGGGGGCCCATATTATGGGATACATTTTAAAATCTGTCGATCAACTACTTCTTGTTAAACGAGCCGACTTGGAATTTTTTCACTAAATTTTCAGGGTTGAAAATTTTCATCACAGATTTCTCAGCAACTATTAATCATATTCTTTTGATATTTTGTACCTAGCTTTAGGAGTCCCATATGGTGGGATACAATTTCAGGTACGCCACTCTATTACTTCCTGTTTAACAAGCTGACTTGGAAAGACAAAATTTTTTTATTCCTAACTCGAAATGATAATCTCTGTCCATAATGTGGACGCGTTGGGTATGTGAGCGTGCTCACTAAGGTTCTTTCATTTAGCTATTCATTCATTCATTCTTGACATTTTCCTGTAGACCAGCTCAAATGATTGTAGATATCATAGTCATTGAGAAACAGACTTAACATAAAAGACTGAACTAAAAAAAACAATATTTTACAGTCATTTAGTAAAAGACGAACGTGAGCTAACATTATATACTATTAGATCTATTTCCAAAATTTACATATAAAATTTGATTTTTAATTGATGTTCATGGGTTTTATTTTATAGTATGCTTTATAACATAAATATAATGTGATTATGAATCCTACATCTCTACGGACAGATCTTGTTATCTGATGTCGTGTTTAATCATTATGATTTTGATAAGAAACTCAGCAAATGTGTTTTAATGTCAATTTATAAATTTACATAATGAACAGTTAACCGTAATCGTTTTGCACTGTACCTACGTCGTCAACTCTACATGTCTTTCTACATGTCTCTTTTCAAAAATATAATCTAAATTACACTAAGGTTAAGGACAAATCCAGATCTTTTTTTTTCAAAAATGGGGACGGGGTCAAATGATTCGCGTTCTCTCTTATTTTTTGGTAAAAAGTACACAAGTAAATGCTATGAATTTTGAGTTCTTTGATGGCATTTCTCTTTTTTTTTCTTTTTAGCATTCAAAGACAGGTAATATTTATAATAAAAGAAGAAGCAAATAGGCACCAATGGAGCATTAAAGTGTCAAAAGTCCGAAAGGGCAACGACGAAACCGGTAAACACGAACAAAAACAGCACGAAGAAACACAAAACACAAAAATCAACGACGCGAACTAAAGGTTATTAAAATACTTTGAAACTCATCTCTCTTGGTCATCTTTTAACCTAATTGAAAAAAAAACTCATCAAGCTAAAACCACAAGAGAGTGGAAAAAAACAAGGGGTTTAATTAATCTAATTGATTTATTTGTCTCACTATGTCGAAAAAAAAACTTCCACTATATAATTACCCACTGGTTATGTCGTTAAAGTTTAGATTTGTTACAAAAAATGGGTTTTTTTTCAATTTACTTTGCCCTTTAAGTCTTAATTGTTCTACAGTCAAAAGGTAAAATCATTGGAGATTTTCAGCTATAGCAAAGGCCAGCCTAAATTGTCTACTGGCCTTAAATTATTCCAGCTTAGTGTGTTTGTCAACCTGAAGATGTCTGCATTATGTATCGATCTGAATTGAGGGTTTTCAAGGTTAAATGTTTGTTAATCTAAAGTATTTTCTAGCCTAAAATATATGTAGGCCTAATGTTTGTTTTTCCTAGTCAGAAGGTTTTTTCCTAATCTAACGTGTTTTACAAACTAAAGTTTTTGCAATTCTAAAATGTTTGCTAAACTGACGTGTAAGCCATCCTGAAGTGTTTGTCATCTTCAAGTGTGCACATGTCAACATAAAGCGTTTCCTGGGCTAACGTGTTTGACAGTCTGAAGTGTTGTCCTGTCTGTGGTTTTCGCAATATTTCAATTTGTTTCTGAATTTTTTTGCAAGCTGAACATGCTTGAGTAAAGTGTTTGCTCACCTGAATGCCAACCTGAGTGAAGTAAAAGTGTACGAAGAGGGCAATCGTTAGTCCGGAAAGACGACAGACATCGGAATACATAAATTTATAATAAAAAAAACATAAACAAACCGCAATCAACCGAACGTAAACTGAAGGCGTAACAAGAGTGAATTCAGGTGCACTGGAAGAGTAGGCAGTTTCTGCTTGCTATATTTTATTCATCACTATGCCTACGATCGTTATTGAATATTGTATAGCATCTATCCCAGTCTAATATTCAAAAATCTTCAAAGAAGAAAAGAGGCACCAATGGGACATTCTAGTGTCGAAAGTCCAAAAGGTCAACGACGAAACCGGCAAACACGAACAAGAACAGCACAAGGAAATACAAAAGATTAAACACAATATATCAGCAATGCGAACTCAAGTCGCAACAATTATGTTAAAAGATGCTAAACCTCTTTGCTACCCTACATACGTTTTACTTCAACTCTTTAATGTACCTATCGATTTTTAAATGTTCATATTGAAATATAAAGATATAGACTGTGTTGCCTTCTAATCAAGTTTAATTATGATAAGCGTTGAGATATAACATCCATTTACCTATCTAAGAGTGCATTCAGTCTGCTTAATATCTGCACGAGTTCTTTGAAAAGTCAGCAAAATATTACAAAAAAGTGAAAATAAAAGCAACATTAATTTAGAGAATGTTATTGACCGAGCGATCAACATGGTGAAAGGGGTTTGCTACGGCTTTTGGCATGTTTAAGTTTAGTCAAGGTGTAGAAACCTTGACAAGAAAATTGAAATATGTTGCATGAAAGAAGCAAAGGAGTACCAAAGGGGTAATCAGTATCATTAAACCGTAAAGACAAAGACAAAACCGGCAGACAAAAAATCATCATAACAAAACAAACCACATAACAAAATAAAACACACACACACATAACAACAAAAATCGCATTCAGCAATGCGAACTCAAGTCGAAACGAGAGTGAACTCAGGTGATCAGGAAGAGTTAGCAGTTCCTGCTTGCTATAGCACACCCGTCACGTTGCAAAAGATCGATTAAGTGTTGGTCTAATCCGGAAAGGATGACATTACAAAACTCTATGTCAAACCAACATCTGTGCTCATGAGAGCTATTAAGCCATAACTGTTGTGTGATAAATGTTTTTCAAAAATGTTATTTGAGCCCTTTTTCTACAAATTATTGCATTTATTATTTAAAAGAAATGTGTATATTATATGAAAATGTTGAAATCGTGATTCATATCAAAACACCTATCATCATAAAAAAACATATTAACTTCTAGTGCATATTTTAGTGCCTGTTCTTTATTGCTTATCTTTACTGTTTGCGATCTGCCTTTTTTAATGTAAAGCCTAAAGATAGCACTAAAAGGTTCCATTTTCAAGGAATATTATTACAGCTTTAAAAATTAATTGATGCAAAATCGATATAGTTTAGTTGAAAGTTTAAGCTTTATTAAAAAACAAATTAAAATTTCTGTGTCAACAAGCATTAGGTTAACTCTAAGGTAATATTAAAGATTTAGTATTACGGTCCATAGACAAAATCAGTAAATATGAACAACACGAAACAATAAAATAGCAAACAAGAACGCGAATTCGAGTCGTAACGAGGGCGGTATGTCTTTTTACCACAGGCCACCACATGCTATTACAGGCCACCACAGGCCACCACACGCCTACCACAGGACACCTTTTTAAAGCATTTTATGACATTTTGACATTGTGATATGTTTTATTGTAAGAAGCAAAGGTGTACCAAAGGGGTAATCAGTATCATAAAACCGTAAAGACAAAGACAAAACCGGCAGACAAAACAAACCACATAACAACATAAAACACACACACACACACATAACAACAAAACCGCATTCAGCAACGCGAACTCAAGTCGAGACGACAGTGAACTCGGGTGCTCCGGAAGAGTAATCAGTTCCTGCTTGCTATAGCACACCCGTCATGTTGCCAAAGATCGATTAAGTGTTGGTCAAATCCGGAAAGGATGACATTACAAAACCCTATGTCAAACCAACATCTGTGGAGGTCGTAGAAAACTTCCCCGTGCTTCAGTTGTATGCTCTTATATATTTTCGAGTACTGGAATATATATGTGTTGGAAAGACACAATTTACATATATCCAAAATGTGAAAACGTTTGGCTATTTCTTTAAAATTTGATACATTTATCTGTTTGGTCATTGTTGTAATATTTTTTGGCTTCTGTTTTTGTTTTATCAATTCTAAAATTCAACCGGTTTTCCAAGGTTTCTACTCCTAGCGTGTCTGATGAAGGTTAATCCAGAAAAGCGCTTCACACACGCAGTGAAATTTTGCTTTTGTATATTTATCAAAATCATTTCAATATGTGGATCGTGTATTTCTGGCACATATTCCATATTCTTTCGTTTTTAATATTATTTCAGAGTTTGGCTTTAGTGCCGTGTGGAGGTCGTAGAAAACTTCCCCGTGCTTCAGTTGTACGCTCTTATATATTTTCGATTACTGGAATATGTGTTGGAAAGACACAGTTTACATATATCCAAAATGTGAAAACGTTTGGCTATTTCTTTAAAATTTGATACATTTATCTGTTTGGTCATTGTAGTAATATTTTTTTATTTATCAAAATCATTTCAATATGTGGATCGTGTCTTTCTGGCACATATTCCATATTCTTTCGTTTTTAATCTGTGCTCATCTGAGTTACAAATACCAAAACGCGGGTATAAACGGTTAATTTGGATATGCTATATATCGATATTTCAAGGAGTAACCTCTCATCAGTAGCATTTAAAGCAAAACATTGGAAGGTCAAAATCCCAAACAGTTGAAAACGAAAAGTACTCAAAACCAAAACGTTCGAACAAGGAAGCCAAATCCAGCACCGAGGATATCGACCATGTGCATTACAAGAGAAGAAACCTGGTGTTTTCATCAATTTTGAATTTAACTATCGGAAATTTCAGCGACAATATATTAGAAATTTGATGGTAATTCGTGTCAGACAAGTCTGACTACCAGGCTTGTGATTACCCTCGGGGACCTCTGGTCCACCAGCAGCGGTTATCGCCCAGTGGTTTCAAAATTACAAATACCAAAACGCGGGTATAAACTGAGAGATAGAAATCCCGTATACAAGCACAAGATGTCGTCCGTAAAATTTCTTGAGTGATGACAACAACCTGGGAGCAACGTACCCCTGTGTTAACAATTTGCTTGTCAGCCGTGTAGCTCCATCAAGGAAGTCGTTGTACTCCCCACATGCTCTGGAATAACGAATCAATTGTGATACGTAAACTCAATATGCTGGAGCGGACGGAATGTTGCTACACAGAAAGAAAAAGTTAACTATTTGAAAGTTGAAGTCATCGCGTTTGTCATAGAGCTTTGTACAAAGCCTTCCTTGTGTGTCAATTTCGAGAAATAGATCCAAATAATAAAGTGTTTTTGAAGCATATTTTGCATGTTTTTACCATGTTTTGTCCAAAACAACCAACTACAGACAGTGGGCGTCTACCACAGGCCTGATTAGTATACCACAGGCCTACCACAGGCCACCTTTTTATAACAAATTATGATATTGTATGATATATTTTATTGTATTTTAAAGTGTTTTGAAGCATGTTTTACATGTTTTATCATGTTTTGTCTAAAGCTACCAACGTTTTCCACGACAATAGGCGTCTACCACAGGCCTGATTAGTATACCACAGGCCACCTTTTTTAAAGAAATTATGATATTGTATGATATATATTAAGGAATTTTTTAAGCATATTTCACTTGTCTTTACCATGTGCAGATGCTCAGCAGACTTAAATATGTCCCGATCATTTTCTCCTCTGACGTAGGTGATCAAAGTGTATTTGATAAGGAGGTACAAAACAGGATATAAGAAGTGTCAAAGTTTCCTGTTTTTATTAGATATTTCTAATAAGACTAATTTTTTGATCTTATAATTGGTCTTTTGATCTTTATTAAACTTGTGTCTTCCTAATTGTCCCACTTTTGAAAAATACAGGTAAAAAAGGTAAAAAAGTGTGGGACAATTAGGAATAGAAGTGATGGACAATTAGGAATTTCAAATGTTGGACAATTAGGAAATAATTCATAAAATGTTGATTTAATCATATTGTTGTAATAACAAACTTTAGTCGGTCCTAGTCTAGTCTTCATAAAATATTTATTTCTATAATATAGTGTTTGAATTTTTCAATATTTTTGGGAAGAATCTTCATATAGGTTGATTCTAGACATAATTTAGAATTCTACATGTAGTTCAGAATGCTAAATACATTTCATATTCATTTAGTGATTGGCTTTTCAATACTTTGGTTAGAGCACCTCTGATGAATTCATGACGTATTTTATAAAAGTTTCTTCATATACAAATAGTGCATGTTTGGCTTTTCAATACATTTGGTAGAGCAACTCTGATGAGACGGTATCATATATGATAGGTCTTTAATTGATTTTTGTAGTTTTTATTGCATAAGCATAAATAAACAAAAGGTTTTAAGTATAATATTTATTTATTTATATAACAATTAAACAGACACATAACAGACATCAAATAATAAATACATGTATATGAAAGAGCACTAAAAGTCTGTTTTTCTCATTAATGACACTAGTCCTGTAGGTGAAGTAGGTAGGCAGCGGTATCAGCATACTGGATGATGTTGAGTTCACGTGAGTAACTGTGCCTTTAGTTGCTGGAGTCTTGTGTTGAGTGTGGTGTATTTTCTTCTCTTGGTTGGCTTAAGTCCTCCTGCGTTGTACTAAATCAGTGTGACCTCATTGGCGGCTTGAAGTTCTTGTAGGTAGGACAGAAGTACATATAGGTTAGGATGTTGAACTTTGACTATCTTCTTCAAACTGTTGTGCCATCCTTCTAGGTGGTTTGTGGTTCTTGGTCCCTCGGCCTGTTAGTTTCGACCCAGTATGTTGTTACGTAATCTGTGAAAGTAGTGACATCTGTAGTATCTGCTTGGTTAATGTCTTCTAGAGTCTGGAACCATATATCTTCTACTGCATGTTCTGGTACTAGTGGTAATACAGCTGCTCGTCGAATAAGTCTGTGTACATCTGGGTCGTCGTTGTAGTCCTTTACCAATCCTGTAGACTGTACCTTTCGCCAGATGCACTGTGTGTAGTGGAAAAAGCAACCTTTACTGGAGATACCGGGAAATGATCATCCAGCAGCATTCTGTACAGCAGTCTCGTAGTCGATGAAGAATGTAGTAGGATTGAGGTTAATCTGTCGCTATGTGCAGGCATCTTTAAGCAGGCGGAATAGTCTTAGGTAGATTTCCTCTGACTTTCCAGGTAGAAGACAGAATACAAGAGGAAACATCTCTCCGTCGATCAGTCCATGTAGTGTGTATAACTGTGTGAAGAGTGAAGGGCAGGTGTAGAAAGTTCCGTCTGCGTAGATGGTGTTGTTGTCGTTGTTAGCAAGAAGATGCAGGTTGTTGTCTGTAGCAAACATGAGTATTCTGTCGAAGGTACCATCATTGATGAGAAGAAATCTTTCTGCTGCTGTAGTCTGAAAATACTTAAAATAGAGATTAATATATATATTCATTGTTATTTAACATAAATTTTTAATAGATATAAAATACAAACTACATGTATTGTCTGGAACTTTATATATCTCATGCTTATTTTAATAATAATATATTTTTTTTAATTTTATTCAACTTATTACTCTGATTGTTACCTCTGTCCAACCATTTTGAAGATTAATATCTAGAAGTGATGTTGGTAGGTTAGGTATAAGGCCCGCTTTCTTTTTCTGGTAGTAGAGGCTGGTCTTTACTGATGGAAATGTTGGTAACTGTTCGACCATTCTGTGGGTATCATCATTCCATTCTGGAGTCAGTAGTTTGGCAATTTCCTGTTTATAGATGGTTGGTATGGGTGTTGATTCATCTCGGCATCTTTTCTTAATTTGTTGAAGGACTTTGGTAACCTTTAACTTAGCTGGATTCGTCCTTGATATGTTTGGAACAAAGTCGTCTTTTTGCGTCTGGAAATAAATGTTGAATTGCTCTTGTCATTGCTTTTTCGTCGTCACTACCGAATTCTATTTTTTTGTCTAGTCGGAGTTCAATATTGTCCAGATCTACTGCAAAATGTGCAGATACATGCAAAAAGAATGCACGGTAGGTGTGATAGGAAGCGTCTTTGTGCAATAACATCGGTCCTAAAAATATTGGATGGTCTTTGGTTTCTTTGCGAACAACTTTTAAGTTTTTGTATACCATTGCAGTGACGAAAAATTTTCCTAAAATAATATTCTGTCGACACCTATCGATTATCTGTTTTTGTGACAAGAACTGTTTCATATCCGTCATTTGATCTTCCGTATAACAAATTATAGATGGAACTTGCTTCTTTGTATGGACAATTTGTTGCACAAGTGGATGATCGTCTAAAATGCCCACCACATGAAGAATCTCATCAGCAATGCTGTTGTTATTCTTTACAGAATTATATTCCTAAGCTGCTCTGTACTTTGCATTTCGTATTTGTTTGGTGTCTCTCGGGGCGGAGAACGAGTCTTATCAATTCAGGTTGATGTAAATGTACTTTGGGCCTTGCATTTTGCATGATTCCCTTATCTTTGTCATTGTAGACAGATGTGTCCTGATGCATTCGGTGTTTTCCGGATTTGGTGGCGGGTATTGTCCTGAGTATTCATAAAGCGCAATTGATGAAAAATCTCTGTTTTCAGGCGATGTAAACCATGACACACGTTTCTTGAAATCTGGCTTTCTTTACAAAGAAGTTGAATACCGATGTAAGGAAACGATGTCCGAAGAAGGTGGTTGGTTTCAGCTCTACATTAAGTGTTTTAAATGCAATGTCATTTATGCCATTGACAGGTGGATAAATTGAATTGATGGCTATGGCTTAGGCGTCGGAAGCAGCTATCATAGTCCAAACTGATGAGGAGGAATAAGTAATGGCACAGTCGATAGCCGACTCGGCAAAGGACGGAGAAATGAGTGTGATATCTCTAGCGTCTGGTCGGTTCAGGTATCACGTCTCGCTCAGGCACATCTGTATACAGGTTCTAGTTCTTATTTCAGTGCACATTGTCTCATGTCCATACAGAGCAGTTGAAATAGCATTGAACAAGCAGTTTCCATCAGGAGATGATAGTTTTGGCGTTCCCTGTTTCATGTTGAGGTTTGTCATGATTGTTCGACTGACAAAGTCTGTATACATTTGTTGTGGATCAACGGTCTCGACTTCTGATATGTGGCTCTTTGGCATCATAACGAGGGTGACCTCAGGCGATAGAAGAGTAAGCTTTTCCTGCTTGTTAACACAAACATTTGCGTTGCTTATGGTTAATTGAACGTGTCAAATACGGTAAAGGAGGAAAAACCAAAATCTCACGACAAACGAATATCTGCGATCATCTGATATTGTTACAAGTTGAAACTGATTTAGGTTTATGAACCCCAATCAATTTGAATAACACCAATAAAAGCAATAAAAATATTTCTAGGAGCCAGATTTTATTGCCGTCAGTATTGAAGTCAACATAACCGAATGAAGTTTAGTGGTACATATAGATGACCATGCAATGGAGCGCTGTTTCCGTGATTTTTATGTAATTTTAGAATCCAATACAGGGATGGGATATCAATACTTGTAGCATGTAGACTGCTTGATGTATGCTGATGATATTGTTTTGATTTCATACTCATCCGAAGGACTGCAACAAAGGCTACATAAATTGGAAAAATTTTGTTCAGATTGGTGTTTAAGAGTAAATATTAAAAAACCGAAGTTGTTATCTTTAACAAGGCTGGCAGAAAAATCAATATAAAGTTGACATACCAACAAAAGGTTTTAGATTGTGTTTCTTCCTACAAGTACTTAGGTACTGATTTCACGGCATCAGGGAGTTTCTATGTCTCAAAAAACGAATTATATCAAAAAGCTTTAAAAGCCTTTTTCAAGTTAAAAAAAGGTTTTATATGTATGAATCCATCTGTTAAGACAAGTATGCATATCTTTGATCATACTTCAAAACCTATTATTCTATATAATGCAGAAATTTGGGGTAGTCATAATGTTTCATTTGAAAAACTAAATAATAATGATTTTTACCCTGATAATTTTTTTAAATCCCTACAGTGTGAGAAGCTTCATCTTAAATTTTCAAAAAGCATTTTGGGTGTTCATAGAAGAAGTGTTAATTTTGCAGTTTTATCAGAACTTGGTAGATAACCACTGCATTATGATATTTAAAATGTTTGATTAGATATTGGTTCAGGTTGGAGAATCTTGATTCTTTCCCATTACTTAAAGATGCATATGCCTGCTGCAAAACTATACATGGTAGCAACAAATTGTCTTGGTACTCTCTTGTTAAAAAAGCATTAGATTATTTAAATATGAATTTAGAAAGTAAAAAATATGGACCATATATACATTTAAGAACTTTTTAAAAAAGAAAATTCAGATAAAATATTCAGCTGAATAGTATAAATCACAGAATAAATTAAAAGATGGTAAACTACAAACTTTTTTAAAAAATTAAACACAATTTTGGTTTTGAAAATTATTTACAAGAAACAAAGAAATTTGAAATAAGAAAAGCTATTTGTAAACTTAGAATATTTCACATAAATTAATAAATTAAATCAATATTCCTAGAACAGAACGTTATTGCAAAAAATGCAATACGGGTGAAATTGAAGACGAAATTCATTTTCTAATTGATTGTAACCATTTTCAGCAGGAAAGAAAATTTCTATTTTCATTAATTAAAAAAGAAAATAAAAATTTTGAAAGTCTAAACTCTGAACAAAAACTTATTTTTTTACTTACTTCTGAAGATCCAATGGTGTTAAATGCAGTGGGTGAATTTATTTTTGAATACTTATAAATTTATATAGAATCATCATGAATATTATGAAATCTGTCTTGCTACTCTGATGTGTGATTGTAAATCTTTAATTATTGTTCTTTTCTCTGTAAATGTTATATGTATACTCATGCTGCCCTTTGTTGGGCCCTTGATTGGAAAATATATGTTCTATGTTCTATGTTCTATGTACACTAAAGGAAAAAACGATTTGCTAGTTAGGTTTTTACTCCGGTGGGAGTGTTTTAAAATCTGAAGATTTTGCAATTCTTAAAGGTTTGATAAACTGAATTAAGTGTACACCAAACTGAAGTGTTCGATGTCAAAAGAATTATAATTTCTATGTGTTTGCTAGATTCAAGTATTCAAGTATTTTCCAGCCGTAAGTGTATGTGGTTTTCACAATTTTCAATTGCAAGTGTTTTTGAAGCTAATGCCACTCAGAAAGTTTCGCTAGCTTAAGTTAGGAGTTTTCTAACACAATATGTAAAGTGAAGGTGTACCAAAGGGGCAATAAACAATTGATAGTCCGAAAAGACAAAGTCAAC
Organism: Arcuatula senhousia; assembly: GCA_963971305.1. Classification (NCBI taxonomy): domain Eukaryota; kingdom Metazoa; phylum Mollusca; class Bivalvia; order Mytilida; family Mytilidae; genus Arcuatula; species Arcuatula senhousia. The sequence continues at coordinate 45,866,792 of OZ020316.1, read as the reverse complement.
ATTATAACAAAAAAAATCAAGTCATTAACTTCTAGCGCATGTTTTAGTGTGTGTGTGTGTGTGTGTGTGTGTTGGTGTTAAATGCCCTTTATTGACGCACCTGGGCCAGGTAGGCCGAACAGTTTTATAGGTGGAGAAAACAAGAGTACCTGGAGGAAACTGACATAGTAGAACTACATGTTCTTTATTGCTTCTTATCATTACTTGCTATCTGCTTTAGATTGACTTATTTTCAACTATAAAGGCAAAGGTATAACACCACTAACATGACCTATATTCACTAAATATATGCATAACAAACCTTAGGTTATTTTCTGGTTATAGTTACCTTATTAGTATTTTTATATTTTAGTGTTTTAATTATAATACATTGCATGAAACAAAAATGTACAAATGGAGCATACGAAAGTCACAAAATCAGTAAATATGAATGAGAACAGCACAAAGCAAAGGGTGAGCTTAGATGCTCTGGAAGAGGAAGTAGTTCCTGCTTGAACCTAGCTAAATAATTAGTTTCATTGATTCACATAGGAATTATCAATCTTATTATAAGGAGGTGCCCGAATAACTCTGTGGAAAAAGATAATAAACATAATTTTCCTATATTTCTACTGTTATAAGTTCATGTTCAGTAAGCTCACTAAATGTTTTGTACAGATGATCATAACTTGGATGTCATTCTCAAGTTAGGTGTGCTATAGCAAGCAGGAACTGATTCTCATTACGATCACATTGTTGATTGCTATTCAGTTGGTTTTTTTTTGTATTTCAGTCTGTGTTTTATGTTGAGCTCTTGTTTGTGGTAACTGGTTTTGTCTCTGGCCTTTCAGAGATATTCAAATGCCCCATTGTTGCCTCTTCTTCTTTAGTATGACAACTCTTAAAAATCTGTCAAAGTCAAAAATGGCCAGATTTCGTTAAACAGGAAGTAGGTGAGCAACAGACCTAAAATCGCCTCCCATGTTATGGGACCCCACCCTGATGCTGTATACCAAATATCAAGTGGCTGTGATTAGTATTTCAAGGAGAAACCTGTTACAAAAAGTTTTTCCCCCGCCCGCCCGACATTCACCATTTTATAACCCGGATTTTTCACTCTGTACAATCTGGCCAAAAAATGCAGATGTACTCTATTATTTTTTATAGATATTCATAGAATAAACAAGCATTCTGAGAGTATTGCAAAACAATACATAGTCCCCTACCGGCCTCATATTTCAGTCACTGGTAACAATTTGTCAAACAAACGAATACCTAAACTTTATCAGTTTATTATCTACAAGGAACAATAAAAAAGTGTAGAAAATAAAATTGCAATGGATTTTCTAACTTCAAAGTGCCATAACTCCCATAAAAATTTGTGGACCTGCAGGAAACTCGAACTTAATCTGTAAATCATCCTGGTAAACTCACAAACAAAAAATCAGTTCATTATCTATAAGCGTTTAGAAAAAAAGTACGGAAAACTGATATTTTATTGAATTTTCAAAGTTCAAAGGGCCATAACTCCCATAAAAAAATGTGGACCGGCATGAAACTCACACTTGATCTGTAAATCATCAAGGTAAAATCAGTTCATTATCTATAAGCATTTAGAAAAAAGTGCGGAAAACTGAAATTTTAGTGAATTTTCAAAGTTCAAAGGGCCATAACTCCCATAAAAATTTGTGGACCGGCACGAAACTCAAGCTTGACCTGTAACTCATCAAGGTAAACTCACACACCAAAAACCAGTTCATTATCTGTAAGTATTTAGAAAAAAGTGCGGAAAACTGAAATTTTATTGAATTTTCAAAGTTCAAAGGGCCATAACTCCCATAAAAATTTGTGGATCAGCACGAAACTCAAACTTGATCTGTAACTCATCAAGGTAAACTCACATACCAAAAAATCAGTTCATTATCTTTAAGCGTATAGAAAACAAGTGAGGCGTGACAGACAGACAGACGGACAGAGCGCAAACCTATAGTCCCCTTCTGCTTTCGCCGGTAGGGGACTAACAAGTGTGGCCACTAAAAGTATGTCTCGCCTGCCAGCACCATCGCTAAAATCAACTACCTAAGCTTTCATTTCTTGATATAAACACAAAAAGTGTCAGTATACCTACTAACAGATGCCTAGTTATAATACTATTCAAGCAATCCATTGTCCACACAAGTATTACAAAAAGTTTTCTGTCTGAAAAAAAGACCTAAGTTCACAGAGTCACTGGAGCGTAAAAATGGGGTCATGGTCACATGGCATGGTGACAGTTGCGTTGTCCATAACCGCAACTGTCTGTTTACCCAATATCAGATGCCTAGCTATTATAACTTTCCAGCTATTCATCGTCCATAAAAGTCTTACAAAAAAGTTTTTCGGCCTGAAAAAGACCAAAGTTCACAGATTCACTGGAGCGTGAAAATGAGGTCAGGGTCACACGGCAAGGTGACAGTTGCATAGACCATAACCTGAACTGTCTGTATACCAAATATCAGATGCCTAGCTATTATACTTTTCAAGCAATTCATCGTCCACAAAAGTCTTACAAAAAAGTTTACGGCCTGAAAAAAGACCTAAGTTCACAGAGTCACTGGAGCGTGAAAATGGGGTCAGGGTCAAACGACATGGTGACAGTTGCGTAGACCATAACCTGAACTGTCTGTATACTAAATATCAGATGCCTAGCTATTATACTTTTCAAGCAATTCATCGTCCACAAAAGCCTTACAAAAAGTTTTCGGCCTGAAAAAAGACCTATGTTCACAGAGTCACTGGAGCGTGAAAATGAGGTCAGGGTCACACAGCATGGTGACAGTTGCGTAGACCATAACCTGAACTGTCTGTATACCAAATATCAGATGCCTAGCTATTATACTTTTCAAGCAATTCTTCGTCCACAAAAGTCTTACAAAAAAGTTTACGGCCTGAAAAAAGACCCAAGTTCACAGAGTCACTGGAGTGTGAAAATGGGGTCAGGGTCAAACGGCATGGTGACAGTTGCGTAGACCATAACCTGAACTATCTGTATACCAAATATCAGATGCCTAGCTATTATACTTTTCAAGCAATTCATTGTCCACAAAAGTCTTACAAAAAAGTTTACGACGCCGCCGCCGCTGTCGCTGCCGCCGGAAAGTAATACCTATGTCTCGCCTTCTGCGACTATTCGTCGCAGGCGAGACAATAAAACCATAAAACATGTGTTATAAGTTTTATTAAATAAATAAAGACCTCTAAATTAGATAACCACATCTTAAAACAACTGTCTTTGACAATAATTTCATTAACAATATTAAAACTAACTACTGCTTTGTGAGTATATACCATTTGCACCCTTAATTAAGTCTAAAAAATAAATGTAAAAAGGAATTTATATACCAAAGTTCATGTGGAGCTCACAAAAGGATACCCATGGTCATAAATTGGAAAAAAAAACTTAAAGTCTTATTATCTGGTTCTAATGATATCCAAGAGCAATGACATTTCTAAATGCACACTTCCACATGATGTTCTTCCTGTGTTTAAAGTTTCATTAAGATCCATCAAGCAGTAGAGGAGACAAATTGAATGTGCTTACTTGATTAGTGGACAGACAGACAGACAGACAGAGTGATTCCTATATACCCCAAACTTTGCTTGTTAGGGTATAATAACATGTAAAAACAAATTACATTTCTTATAATCTCATTGGTCATTAAAGGAAGACATTAATAAATACAATTGTTCAAATACCACTTTTACAAGCTACAATACAGTCAAAGAAATCACAACAAGTCAATAACTTTTTTGATATATTTTCTTTTTAGGATGTTTGCTGGTCAATTTTTCATAGATTTCTTAGTTTCAGTTAAAAACAATTATAATGTTGCTTAAAAAAAAGATACATATATTTTCATACAACTGTCTAAAAATAACTATTCTATTTTTTTCATATAAAATTGTGGATTTGTTAACTTTGTTCTACCTAAAGTTAAAGTTTCTAAATCTACATTGCACATTGTTATCACAATTTGATACATTTGTTCATTAGTTATAGTAATATTAGTTATTGTTTCTACAATTTTTTGAAAGTTAAAAACTAAAATTATCATTATTGACATATGTATACCCTTTTCCGGAAAAAATATTTAACAAAACAAGCAACTAAATAGAAATAGTGTGGAGGAAATTGTAAAATAATAAAACACAATAATTTTAAAGACCCAGAATAAAATGAAATATTGTAAAAAATTAAATAGCTTTTATTTATCATCTATAAAAACCAAAAATATATCAAATTAGTAAACATCTAAAAGAATCATTTTTATCATTTTGTAATTTACAGCTTAAATTTGATCACAAGTGGCAAATACAAATACATGACAAAGACTATGTTCAAAAGACACAATGCCCCAGTGGCGGTTCCAGGATTTTTGAAAAGGGGGGTCCTCGGTAGAAAAGGGGGGGGTCCAAAACTATAATTTGATGATTTTTGCCAAAATTTTGCATGAAAATCACAGAATTTTCCGACAAAAGGGGGGGTCTAGACCCCTGGACCACCCTCTGGATCAGCAACTGGCCCCATCTGGCAATGTAGAAAGGTAATTTCAATCTGAAGGTAAATCTGATTTGAGACGAAAGGTCAAATGACCCCTGTACATATGTGTCTCTACTATTGTGGTTTGTACATAATGAAAAAAACAAATCTAAAGGACAACAAAAATAAGAGGTATGCTTAGTATTTGTAATACATGAAATTTCCAGTGCATAGAATATTAACAATAATTTCCAAGCAATAATTGAACAAAACAATTTGATCTTAGGGTTTAAATAAACCTGCTCAAAGCAGGCAATACACAAACAAACACAGATGTGAAAGATTAACATAAAGTTTTTAGATGATTTTGCAAGTAGTTTGGTTTTAATGCTTTGGTAAATTTTAACCTTCAAATTTAAACACATAAGACATTAAAGATACACATTGAATTCACAAAAGCTTAAAAATTACTTTATGCTCATAACATAGACAAACAGTTGGACTTGGTCCACATTTGGAATGTCAAGTCTAATATAACACTTTGTCAAACTGTAGATTGTTTCACATATCGACCTTATTTTTTTACTTAAACAAAAAAAAAGCCATTTAGAATAGCAGAATTTCTAATGACAAAAATGCTGTTTAACAATGATTTATGATTTCTATATGTCAAAACTTCAAGAAACATACAACACCAGGAAGAGTGAATTTTAAAATCTCCAAAAAAGTTCACAATGATTCTATGATAGAAAATAATACAGAAATATAAACAAAGACTTTGGTGAGACAGTAAATAGTAAAATGAAAAATACAACTTTTTTTTTCTCTTTTTCTGTACAATGGTGACTAAAAAAAATTAGCAAACTCATCAAAATTGTTCCATAATAATGCAGATTACATAATGTGCTTTGTCAAAAAGAACTAGACACATTTTAAATGCTTGTGACCCAATTGTCATGTTACTTGGTAATTATTGTACATTCAACCTTAATACCTATTTTGGTTTTGAAAATTTTTAAATGCTTAAATTTCCATCAGACTTGGCAATGATTTAAGTAGTTATTAGTATCTTAGGTTTTGAAGTATTTTTCCTAAGAACCTCTTATCATGAGATAGGACTGCCTATTAAAATAAATGTTAATGAATTACTCTAGAATAATTGAAGTGAATTACCTCTATCACTAATATATGCCTTTGTGAGTATTATCACGGAAACAAAATAATCAAATAAAAATTTAACATCCAAATTGCTCTTAAAGTTTCCAGCTTTAAACAATAATTTCATAAGTTACATATAAGTATTTGTCCTTACCATTGAATTTGAAAGAATATCCCCAAATTTTTTTTTCACAGTATACAAGTATGTATACTCATAGATCTGTATATTAAATAGATTTGCAAATTGGTGAAATCTCACAATATCTCATGCCAATAAACGAGATTTCATACAAAATAAACAATTTGAAAAGTACAACTTTATACTGTAATATCTCAAAAACCATATAAGATTTTTACATGATTCTTTTTACAGCCATCCTAAAATGTTTTAAGATTTTATTTGTGTTAAAATAACTTCGATAACATTTGGCACTTTAGAGGAGTTTCAAAAGATCCCATACTACCCCAGTTTTTATGAAAATACAATATTTTACAAAATTTTGGTAAAGTTTTCACTTTAAATTGTCACAAAATGTTTATTTCTCAGCCAAATTAAATAAAATTTTCACACAGATATTCCTTAATCTTTTCTCTGTTTAATGCAATTTATTCTGATTAATTCCATAGAAATACATTGAAGAAGTTCGAAAAATATACCAACTCTCATTTATCAACCAGTGATATTTTCACACATATACTGGACAATTATCAAGTTGCAAATCTATTTAATATACAGGTCTATGGTATACTTTAAATATAAACTAATCTAATTATCAGCAGCCAATCATCAATTAATGCTCATCATTTTGTAAATCACATGACTACCCAGCAGCCAATCATTTATTGATATTCATTGTAGATCACATGACCAGCCAATGACCAATCATTAATTAATTGATGAGGACAACATTGAAATCCCCTGGTTGTCTTGTGTGATGACATCATCTTCTCTACAGTAGGTCACATGACCAACAGGTGGCCAATCAGAGAGTTCTAATTCTGTCTTGATGGATTTTTGATGTGTTGGTTTTAATTTCTCTGGTTTAATTTTGTCCAGGAGATTTTTTGTCACTTTGTTATCTGTAATTGCATACTGAAAGAAAAAAAAACAAAAATGTATGAAAATGTACCTGAGGGAAAATCTGACTTAGGACAGAAAAATAAACATTTTTTAACAATAACACTATATATATGCCCATCTACTTTCAGAGTTGGGACTTTTTATATACTTCAATTGTCTTTTAGCAGTGCTGTGGCACCTGTCAATAATCAGGGAATAGACTTTAACTTTCTTCTTTAAGAAACATGTATGATGCTTTTATTTTTTTTCTGTGAAATTTTAATTAGTTATCATACTAACATTTTCAATATTTTGGTAGAGCACCTCTGATGGGTCTTGAATAGAGGAAACGCACCTCAGGCGTAGCATAATTTACATGTATTGTCTTGAACTTTTTTGTCATTTTAATGTAATATATTTTACTTATTTTGTTGTATTATCTTCATTTTTGACAACATGACATGTGTGTTATTATAAGCGGGAAAAGCTTATGTTTCTAAGGCACCTCTGTAAATGATTAGTTACACATTGTTTATTGTATTTTAGTTGTTGCATATGTTTTTTGTATGTTTGCACTTAGTATTGATCATGTTTTGATGTTCTTTTGACCTTTCAGATTTAGGGTATTTAATCAAATGCCCCATTCTTCATTTCCTTCAGCTTTAATACACAAAATCTTACCTCAAATATACAACATATTATAAAGTGTATCACAGGAAATAGGAATAAAAACAATCTAAACATAAATGGTTTCTCATTCAATGGTTTTACCTGAAAGAAAAAAAAGGAAGAGTTTGAGGTCGTGTACTGGCAATGTTTTGCTTTGAGAACCCACAAATATCCATCAGATCAAATTTTAAAATAGTAGGTGCACATTTACATTATATCACAAAGATTGTGTGACAGTTTCATCAAAATCCATTGAGGGGTTTAGGAGGAGTTGTGGATAAGAGATTGGTTACTCTCTTTTTGTATAGCGGCGAAGTCCATGTTTTGTTATGGGAACCCCCATAAATCCATCGGATAAAATTTTAAAATAGTAGGTGTACATCTACATTTTATGACAAAGATCGTGTGAAAGTTCCATGAAAATCCATTGAGGGGTTTAGAAGGAGTTGCAGATAAGAGATGGGTAATCTGAGGTATAACATAAGGACAGACGGACAAAAGGGCGGGGCATAATTACTAATCTGTAGGGTCTAAAAAATGTTTCCAACATTACCAATGATATTCAAAGACAGAGTGCGAAAATTTCATTATTATTAGAAAAAGAAAAGATTTTCTATTCATTTTTTTTCTCTAAAATGTTTAATTAATTTCACCTATTGTAAGAGAGTTGTTTGTTTGTTTTGGGTACCTGTTTGGGGTTTTTAATCATGTTTAGCAAACCCCTAAAATTGTTACCAAAAAAATTCATGTTGATTTACGTGATAAATTTTTTTTAACAATGAAATCGTGAGTGCAATTTGTTTTTCCAATGCATTTATTCACTACTTATGCCCATAGACTCTATCAAAGACCAATCTTACACAATAAGACCCGATATATTAATTCCTAGATTCTCATCCAAATTTCTTGAAAATATGGGGCGGGTGGGCAAATTTCATTTTTATAATTCTATCCATTTTAATCAAATATGCTGTCATTTACAAAGAAATTGACCAATAATTAACATAATTTCCCCTAAAAAAAATCAAAATAATTTTTTTTTGGGAGGGGCTGAAAAAGTGGGGCAGGAAGGGATGAGAACCTAGGATATTTTTTTTCATATTGGCCTAAAATAAAAAGACTTACAGTGAAGAAATGCAACAATGGAGGCCATGGCAGTAACAACAGGGCTGTAGAAAAGGCAAACAATGCCACCAGTACAAGTAGATAAGGCACTGAAATAGATAAATCAATCAATCAATAAAAGGCAAACAATGCCACAAGTACAAGTAGATAAGGCACTGAAATAGATAAATCAATCAATGAATCAACAGGGCTGTAGAGAAGGCAAACAATGCCACCAGAACAAGTAGATAAGGCACTGAAATAGATAAATCAATCAATCAATAAAAGGCAAACAATGCCACAAGTACAAGTAGATAAGGCACTGAAATAGATAAATCAATCAATCAATCAACAGGGAAGTAGAGAAGGCAAACAATGCCACCAGTACAAGTAGATAAGGCACTGAAATAGATAAATCAATCAATCAATCAACAGGGCTGTAGAGAAGGCAAACAATGCCACCAGTACAAGTAGATAAGGCACTGAAATAAATAAATAAATCAATCAATCAACAGGGCTGTAGAGAAGGCAAACAATGCCACCAGAACAAGTAGATAAGGCACTGAAATAGATAAATCAATCAATCAATCAACAGAGCTGTAGAGAAGGCAAACAATGCCACCAGTACAAGTAGATAAGGCACTGAAATAGATAAATCAATCAATCAATAAAAGGCAAACAATGCCACAAGTACAAGTAGATAAGGCACTGAAATAGATAAATCAATCAATCAATCAACAGGGAAGTAGAGAAGGCAAACAATGCCACCAGTACAAGTAGATAAGGCACTGAAATAGATAAATCAATCAATCAATCAACAGGGCTGTAGAGAAGGCAAACAATGCCACCAGAACAAGTAGATAAGGCACTGAAATAAATAAATCAATCAATCAATCAACAGGGCTGTAGAGAAGGCAAACAATGCCACCAGTACAAGTAGATAAGGCACTGAAATAGATAAATCAATCAATCAATCAACAGGGAAGTAGAGAAGGCAAACAATGCCACCAGTACAAGTAGATAAGGCACTGAAATAGATAAATCAATCAATCAATAAAAGGCAAACAATGCCACAAGTACAAGTAGATAAGGCACTGAAATAGATAAATCAATCAATCAATCAACAGGGAAGTAGAGAAGGCAAACAATGCCACCAGTACAAGTAGATAAGGCACTGAAATAGATAAATCAATCAATCAATCAACAGGGCTGTAGAAAAGGCAAACAATGCCACCAGTACAAGTAGATAAGGCACTGAAATAAATAAATCAATCAATCAATCAACAGGGAAGTAGAGCAGACAAACAATGCCACCAGAACAAGTAGATAAGGCACTGAAATAGATAAATCAATCAATCAATCAACAGGGAAGTAGAGCAGACAAACAATGCCACCAGAACAAGTAGATAAGGCACTGAAATAAATAAATCAATCAATCAATCAACAGGGCTGTAGAGAAGGCAAACAATGCCACCAGTACAAGTAGATAAGGCACTGAAATATAAACATAAAAAACTGTTATTAGCAGGATTTTCTTAAACAGAAAGTAGGTGTGGGACAGACCAGAGATCAGATCCCATGTTATAGGACCCCATCCTGGTGCCGTATATGAAATATCAAGTGGCTGTGATAAGTAGTTGCTGAGAAACCTGTTACGAAAAATTTTCTACGCTCACCCGCCATGTTCACCATTTTATAACCCGGGTTTTTTCACTCAGTGAAATCCAACAAAAAAAAATGTCAAAACTTATCAAATAGAATACTGACTAAGTAAGAAAGGACCCCATCACATAAATCTAAAATCCCTCGAAAAAAAATTGATAAAAATTGTATCTGAATTGATATAAATAAATTGGAAAGTTTACATTGTGGTCCTCCTATTCACCAACTAGTACCCCCATCTGGATGAACCCTTTGAAACCTGCTAGTTTATGCAGATTCTAAAACTAACACAAATATACAGCAATTGTGACAAACACTTATTCACAAAATGATTTTTGGTCTATCCTGGTTATGTCTGGTTATTCCTTGGATTAAAATTTATTGAAATGTCAAGACCTATTACATGATTTTTTTCTAATTTTAACTTTCAATGGGATGGGTGTGCTATAGCAGGCAGGAACTGCTTACTCTTCCAGAGCACCTGAATTCACTCTAATTATGACTAGAATTTGTGTTGTTTATTGATATTCAATAGTTCTTGTGTTTCTGTGTTTTATATGTTCTGTTTTTTCATCTTGTCCACAGCACCTGAATTCACTCTAATTACAACTAGAATTTGTGTTGTTTATTGATATTCAATAGTTCTTATGTTTCCATGTTTTATATGTTCTGTTTTTTTCATCTTGTCCTTGTTTGAGTTAGCTGGTTTTGTCTCTGCCCTTTCGGACTTTGACATTCGGATGCCCCATCGGTACCTCTGCTTCTTTCAACTTTGACCTTACCATTAGTATATATAGGTTTTCTGAATGGTGGTCCCTTGGAAAAACAGAAAGCTACAGCGATGTACTGATATGACGAAACAAGAAACACCACAGTTGTCTCCCATGAGTAAGAATCGTCTGCATCTTTGTTGATTCCGGCAGCCTCCGACGGGTACCTGAAAGATAAAGACTAATATCAGCAAATAGAAAGCCTGGACAGTGGTTTCTTCATTTACCACTCCCACTATCTGATCCCAGTTTCCATAAAGGAGGTATGGCGATAAGGCCTGTTTTTGGCCTAAAATTTTACAGATAAAACAATTTATTAGATTCCAAAAATGAGAAACCGAATATATTTTTTGAATTTTTAAATGATTGTTTTGGGGGAAATATGAAATGAAACTGACCTTCATTCAGAAAATTGCCAATTTTCAAAAATTTTAAGTATTTTATAGATACATTTTTTAGACTAAAAAAGCATCTCCGCACACAAGAAACAACTAAATATTTTTACAGATAGTTAATATGGCTTATATAAACCTTTTCTTAAAGTATGAACTTGTTTGTCAACTGCAGACGATGTTTTCTGGTCCAAAGTGTACCTTGAAAACAACCAAAATTTCTCAAATTTTGCCATTTTTTCCAAAATCACTAGAATTATGACGTCATCATGACGCTTTAATATTAAATTTTTAAATGTTTGGACATGTTTTTTTTAGGCAGATTGAACACAATATTCTGACCAGAAATTGACATTTTTACATAACTTTCATAATTCTAGGCTAAATTAGGGCCTTATCGCCCCTTCTCCTTTAGAATTTAGTTTACCCAAGGTTTTCCATGTCGTTCCCTTCCCCTTGACCCCATATCACTGTCCCTCTGTCCACAAAAACATAAAGAACTTAAATTTTATATGCCAAAAAACTACTAGTTAATGTGTTCAACCATCAATATTACTTAATAAGCAGTCTGCTTTACCATGCCATTTATTTAGGACAAGTTAACAAATGATATCATAAGATATGGTTTTCAAGAAAAAAAACATAAAGAAAGGAATAGGATTTTAACTGTAGACATTTATGTGTTTTGAGGGAAAAACTCTTTTAATATGTGCTTATCTTAATCCAAGAATCTTAATCACCGCTATTCTTTGTAATTGATGTCTTTATGTTATTTATACTTTGTTAATGTTGGGGTCTTTCTTTGGAATTTGATAGCTTTTGAATCATCTTCATCTCTGGCAATTGCAAACAATAAAAGCGACCACTGTCATATTAAAGACTGCCAGCTATTTTCCAATTCGGATTTTTGTTAAACTGCCATTTATAAATATTTGTCGTGTTGTGTAAATTTATTCTACATCTCATTATCTTCTTTTCAAATAAAACTAATAGATTGACTGAGTGTGTGTGTGTGTTGGTGTTTAAGGTCCTTTATCGACGCACCCCGGCCATGTAGGTCAGTCAGTTTTAATGGTGGAGGAAACAGGAGTAACTGGAGGAATCCATCGACCTTGAGTAGGTAACTGACAAACCTAATCACATTAGATTGGGGAAGTCCCTTTTTTGTTAAATACTTAATACAAACAGGATTCGAACACAAAATGAGAGGTGATCGGCTAGTGATCAATAGTGTGGTATTTGAACCAGCTCCTTAGACCACTTGGCCACCCAGGCCCCCAGTTTGACTGATATACAAAGGGTACACAGGCAATTTGTCTTAATGTTAAATTAACGTTAAACTCAATTAACCCTAATTTAATGTTAATGTCACACTAATTTAATGTTAATGTTAAATTAAAGTTGGTTTAACGTTAAATTTTGAACATCAATTTAGTGTTAAATATTAACATTAATTTTGGGTTAAACTTTCCCATTGAATAATACGACGTCAAATGTTAAAATTAAATGTTTAATTAACAATCAAAGCTCGATTAACACTAATCTATTATCATTAACAAAATTGCCTGTGTAAAGCCCTATGCCCTGAAGTAATTGTGAAAGCTAGATAAATACCTACCATTGTTGAGACTTAAGGAACATAAATGCAGTAATTTGTACAGCTATCACAAACACCGTCTGGCCAAGAATAGAAATCAAGTTAGATAACTCTATCAAACTGCTTTGTGGTTGCTGGGCAACCAGATGTCTGTAAGCACCAGTGTAACCCACTGTAAAAAAAAATACTTGAAATAATCACTACATCAATTCTCTTGGCAATGTGTCACATTTGACACAAAAATTGCTAACACAAGGTTAAATTGCTCCTGGGGAGCTGTCTTCACTCAAGAAATTTTACGGAAGACACCATGCACTCTTAGCCGATATGGGATTATTATGTGACAGATGAGTGCAGATGTTGGTTTGTCATAGAGTTTTTGTTTTGTCTTCCTTTAATACCGGATTTGACACACTAAATTGTAAATTAGCAGTGCTATGGGTGTGCTATAGCAGACAGGAACTGCTTACTCTTCATGAGCACCTGAGTTCACTCTTGCTACGACTAGAGTTTGCATTGATGATTTCTGTTCGGTTAATATTGTGTTTTTTATGTTTTGTATTCTTGTTCCTGTTTACAGGTCGTGTTTAAAGGTTTTGTCCTTGCCCTTTTGGACTTTTGACACTAGAAAAGTGGGGCTTTTTTGCTTCCTTGGTATCTTCTTATATTGTACCCTAGCAAATCTTATATTTTTATGACTTAAGTTTATGCTGCTCATTCTAGTTTTGGATGTTTTATGTGTGTGTTTTTTTAATTGCATGCCTCTCTGGACTACTGGCATTCAATTTCCCATTAGTACTTCTTGCTTCTAAATCCTGACCTGAGCCAAGATTTATTTTGTTGTTAACGTGAAAAAGACTATTGTTGTTGTTAATTGTAAAAGGGATTTTTTATCAAGATTAATTTTTTAATTCGCCTCACACACAAGAACACACAAAGATTGATTTTCTAGTGAAATGCCAATTAAATATCAGACACTTCACAAAAATTAAAACCAAATTCATAGGTTTTTTTTCACATGATTCTCAACTGTTTTTTTAGTAACTTACTCAAAACGGCTATAGAAGTTGTGATGACTAGATCGATGTATAGAAACTGCATGTCTGCCAAATTACAGGAATACTGAAATAGAAAAACAATGTAAATAATCTTGCAAACAAGAATGTAATATCAAAACTTCTTTCTTATATGTTATGTCATTTTTTAGGGCTTTTGGTCTAAAAAAAATTTTTTTTTAATTGTGTCAATTAGCTAATAGACTGGAATGCCAATCAAACAGAAAGTATTAATGCCCCCACGTCTAAAAATTATATTGTCATCTATATTTGAAACAAAATTCCAATATCTCTCCTGAATGATATGAAAAAGTAATGAAAATTTCATATACATCTTTATATGATGTATTTGTTCATTAAATCTTATCCAAAAATCTACTTACATTATAGAGTACTAAAACAGATACAAACTGGATAAAGCTATACAGAGCCATGTATTTAAAACAACCAAAAGATGTGGCTAAGGCACAGCGTCCTTCCCTGAAATAGAGAACAGATATGTCAAATATAAGTTTCTTTCTGTATCTTCCAATAATTCTTTTAATGTAATTTACTTTTTATTTTGCGTTTTAAGCTCAGAATTGAGTCTTTGGCTGGTAATTTAGGGATTGGTATTGCATCTTTTGTATTATACATGTATTTTAAATCTAGGGCAAATACAAGACTACAGGTAGAAACAACTGGTCACATTGAAGACTTCTGGCTTCCATTGTTGATTTTTTTAAATTGTCGATTGTTTATGTAGGATGTGCATGTACACTTATTCCACATCTCTGCTATCAACGACTACAAAAATTATCTACTGAGGAAAGAGATACAACTCCAGTGATTATTGTCAGCAGTTTTAAAACAAGTAAAACTGTGAGCGAGCTCACAAAAGGATACCCCCCCCCCCCCGCATCATATTGAACTCTGTACTGTAAAAAAATCTTGAGTCCAGTTATCTCCCCTCAATGACAACCGAGATCAATACAAAGTCTTCATGCACATCTACAGGTGATGTACTTCCTTCATGTAAAGTTTCATCCAAATCCATCGAGCGGTTTAGGAGAAGTTGCGCTTACGGGTTTCCCATTGAATAATGCATTTAAAAAGTCTAAGTCCAATTATCTCCCCTGAATGATGTCAGAGTCTGATGAAAATTCTTCATGCACATCTACATTTGATGTACTTCCTTCATGTAAAGTTTCATCAAAATCCATCAAGCAGTTTAGGAGGAGTTGCGCTTACGGGGTCTCCCATTGAATAATGTATCCAAAAAATCTAAGTCCAATTATCTCCCCTGAATGATGTCAGAGTGCGATGAAAATTCTTCATGCACATCTACATATGATGTACTACCTTCATGTAAAGTTTCGTCAAAATCCATCAAGCAGTTTAGGAGGAGTTGCGCTTACGGGGTCTCCCATTGAATAATGTATTTAAAAAGTCTAAGTCCAATTATCTCCCCTGAATGATGTCAGAGTGCAATGAAAATTCTTCATGCACATCTACATATGATGTACTTCCTTCATATAAAGTTTCAGCAAAATTCTTCAAGTGGTTTAGGAGGAGAAGCACTTACAAGATATGTGGACAGACGGACAGACGGACAGACAGACAGATAGGGTGTTTCCTATATACCCCCCCAAACTTAGTTTGCGGGGGGTATAAAAACATTCATGGAAACTCTACTCAAGACTATAAAACACATTCTACTGTAAACATGGAGATCTTCGTATGGGGGAGGGGGGTCATTTTGCTTAATTCACAACCTCAATAATCCGCTTAAATATGCCAAGGCAAATGGTTTATACTTTAAGCAAAGAATATAAATTATCAGAAAAACAAAAATATGTCCAAAAGACATAATGCCCCATCTCGCAATATTTATTTTTTCTGCAATCACTAAAGCATCACTAGGTGCACCTATCATACCAATATGGTTGCTATTGCACTTGTCAGTTAGAAGGAATGGACATTAACCATTCTTCTATAAGTAGTCATTCATGCAGAATTTATAGGTCACAGTCAGCATCCGAAGTATGCATTGTGCTTAGCATCACTAGGTACACCTACCATACAAATATAGTTGGTTTGGCACTTGTCAGTAAGTGGCAATAGACTTTAACTATTCTTTTGCAAGTGGTCATTCATGCACAAAATATAGGTCACATCCAGCATACGAAACATGCATTGTGCTTAGCATAAATAGGTCACCTACCATACCAATATGATTGATGTGGCATTTGTCAGTAAGTGGGAATTTGGAAATATGGGATTTGGGACAGACAAACGGATGGATGAACAGACCCAAACACTATATGCCCCTCTACTTTCGTAGATGGGGCATAAAAATCAAATTATTCCCATCCCAATAGGGTAAGGTCAACCAAATATCAAAAATATCACCCCGCGTAAAAGCTGAAGTCTTTGACAAAGCTTTCGTTTGTATTGGTCTTTTTAATGTTCTCTGTTCCTTGTTTAAGAAGTGGGTCTATCTGTGACTATTTCAGGACTGAATTTTTATGATATGTATTATTTAGACCTTGGGCCGATTGCAGAACAGTGAGCAGTGCCTACTGTCCACATTGAAGGCTGCTGGTGGTGTTTCATTGTGGTTACCACTTGTTATGTGCACTTTGACATGTACACTTATTTCACATCTCATTTTTTTTACTAAAGCCACTAACATTTCTTCAGTCAAAAGCTTGGTGACCAAGACACTCATTGCTTGTTTGATTACACAAATTATTGTTTAATAAAATTTAACTTTAACCTTAACAGCACCAGCTCCTTTCAATAAAACACGAGTTTCCAAAGCAATTCAAATTCATTTTTAATCACTAACCTCATGACAGTAACAACACATTCTATGTTTGGTATATGTGATGTGAAAGGTGCAGCGACAGATGCCTCAGCCTCGGATAAAGAAATCCCAGCATGGGCTGCCTTTAATGCCTAGAAAGAAGCACAAAAAGGTTGAACAATAGGCTAAAATATCTAATACCAAAACTTATGCTTTATACAGGCTTTTAAAATAAATAAATAAATAGCATTTTCAAATTTGATGAGAATTTTTTTTTAAGGTATTTACCTCAAGTGAATAGAGGAAAACCTTTTAAACATATCAAATCAAATCATTATGCCTAAGATTCCTCTTTTCCCAGGATAAAGAATGCTACATCTTAATTTTGAATTCAACATCATGTTCAACAAATTTTGTTTTTATGCTATTCCAATTTATTTGGCCTTTCAACTTTTAGCTTGTGTGTCTCTCATGAGTCCTGAATAGATGAACCATAATTTTGATTCAGTATATTCTTGTGGCTCCCGCAGGGTTAAAAACGACCTGCGACCTGAGGGCTTTTTAAGGGCGACTTCCGACCTACACTTCATAAAATCGACCTATGCCAAAAAACGACCTGCGACCTCCGCCAAAATTTGCCTTTTAAAAGCGACCTCAGGCCCATTTTAAAAGCGACCTTGCGACCTCAGGCCCATTTTAAAAGCGACCTTGCGACCTGAGGGGGGTACCCTGCGGGAGCCCCATTCTTGTTAATTCTATGAAAATAAAACTTGATCAAATTCTCACCTCACAATCATTAGCACCATCCCCACACATCCCAACCTGGTATCTGAAAAAGAAACACCAAACAAAGGTACAATGAAGCTGTGAACCATTGATATCATGAAGCTGCAATCAAACTACCTTCAAGAACATTTAGCAGGGTATATATAATGAGCCTTGTGCACCTAAGTACAAATTTCGCTGAAAAGTGTTTAAAAAAATCCCAATCATTTGTGTATTTTGGAATTGTAGGAAGAAGTAAATTTAAAATAAGTTTTTTCTCCTTTTTTGTGCAATTGTTTTCTCTTAATGCACTGATTATTTTTGTTTAGATCAACCAATAAATTGAGATTGCTTGAACATATTACATTGTACATGCTGTAGA
The DNA here is from genome assembly GCA_963971305.1 of Arcuatula senhousia. Lineage (NCBI taxonomy): Eukaryota > Metazoa > Mollusca > Bivalvia > Mytilida > Mytilidae > Arcuatula > Arcuatula senhousia. Next base: position 45,848,892 of record OZ020316.1, on the reverse strand, counting down.
TTTTGAACAGTTAGCCAACACTTTTTGTCACTTTAAGCCAGTTGTTTTAAGCTGTTTTAATCATTGAGGATAATTGGAACTGAAAATGTATAACTCATTGATGAGTGATATATAGTATGGTATTTTAACCAGTTTAGTTACATAGTCAAGGCATCCCAAATCATTACAGAGAAAAGACAGACTGGCTGTTGTTAGTTACTCACTCTATTTCTTGTAGTTTTTCTATCAGCTGACATTTCTGATCAGGAGACATTCTACAGAACACTGTGCCCTTTACACAAATCTGTAAAATACACACACAAATATGTGTGAAAAATAGATATACATTGTATTATATTTACACAGAAAATTTGTGGATCACATACCTTTAATCACATCCCATATCAATGCAATGTTAACAGTTTATCAAATATCATGAGCCTACAAAAAGCCCATGCTAAGGAAAAAAAAATTCCACACACACTTTTTGACATTCTTTAAACCAGATTTTCACATGAACACATCTTACATAAGACTTTTCTATTAGCAAAAACATTAAAGAATAAATATTTGTAAATTATCTTTTAAAAATACATGTAACTTGTATTTTTTATCTATGATTATGATATTGTTATGACATACAAACACAACATAAGAAATTAATTTTTATCTGAACAAAAAACACTGTCAAAGGGGAATAACTGCAGTAAAATATTTTGATCTACTTGTGTCCAGAAGGTAGCAAGGTACCAAATAGGTACGTGTGCGAAGTCATCGCCTGTGAAGGGAAGATACAATGCAGGAGTAAATACATGGCTTTTTACGTGTGGTTATAAATGAAAAATGATTTTTGGTAGAAATATTGTACAGTGAGTTACGTCTTTATTCCACATATGAAACGTGATTTAATCATGTTAATATTATTGTTAAAACGCATTGTATTTTTCCGCAATTTCTAAAGAAAAAAACATGAATTTTCAGGTACATACTAAAACATAAATTTTTGTCCCGTAAAAGCCATGGGACCATATAGTTAAATGTCAATATATATTTTACTTTCCTCTGAATAGAAATTAAAACCCAAAATTTTTATTTTGAGACATACAGAAAATTATGAATTTTGACAGGAAAGCATTGTTTTCAATGGGAAAATCTTTGGTACTTTGCACTCAGAATAAATATGGCAAAAAGTGGTTGAGAATTTTAAGTGTTACAGTGCTTAAATGACTGTTTCAAAATTGAATATTACCTTACGAGGATAGACACCAAGTTATCTATATCCTTGTTCAACAGTATCATGCATGAAAACAAAACAACTTTTCTGGCATTTACAACATTCAATGCTCAAAATCTTGTAACTGACGATTTTTGTTTTAAATGATCTTTGTACTACATGTGTAGATTCCATCATTAACATCATCCACCCTCATTGTTTTACCCAGTCAAGTAAATCTGTCACGACCTTCAACTTACCCTGGGTATGAGATCTTGAAAATGATCCATGATGACCTTCCATGATCTTCCCGTGACAGCCAGATGTGTTTTCTGTGGTATATCTCTCATATCAACAGACTGGTAACCCTATTGCAATAAATAAAGTTAGAAATACATGTATGTTACCAATGCCATTTAGCTTTCTTTTATTTTTCCATTTTCATTAACAACAGAAAAAACGCTTAATCTGAAAGTAAGAAAAAATAATATAAAATGAGAAACTTTTTCCCATTGACCACTAATGTCATAATTTAGCAAAGTCTGTAAGCACAGAAAGTAAGTATCCGGAAGACTTTGGTACTTTGAAAACAAGACCTCATACTGTAGTTATATTCCATATTTCAAGTCGTTGCAATTAGTAGTAACAGAGAAAAAAGTTATTTATATATTTTCAACCAAATAATGACTCATTGACATGGGATAGACCTAAATTAGGTACTTGCATTACAGGATTTCTTTACAACATTATATACTTAACTTCTAAGTTGCTATAAATACTGGTTTTTAAGTTTTGGATGGATTGAAGAAAAGACAAACAAGGGGTTGCACTAAGTCATGCTAAGCATACCCCCACTCAACCATTGAGAAAACAGGAAGTAGATGACCAACTGACCTGGAAAGGGGAGGCACAGTACAACTCATCATGCTGAAGCTGTGTACCAAATTTAAAAACGATTCCATCCAGTAGAAGCCGAGAAATCTGTTACAAAAAATTTCACATTTCAAATTTTTTACCCTAAAAAAGTCTAAGTTGGCTCAGAAAACAGGAAGTAGATTATGGACTGACCTGGAAAAAGGAAGCACAGTATAACTCATCATGCTGAAGCTGTGTACCAAATTAGAAAACAATCCATCCAGTAGAAGCAGAGAAATTGAACCGGACGAACAGACGGACAGACAGAAGATGGATGGACAAGGTGATTGCAATATAGCCCCCTCTCTTACGAGTGGGGTATAACAATGGTAAACCATATTCCATATTCTTTCCTTTTTAACAGTATACCCACTATTCTTTGAAACAGGGGTATGATGAACTTTTAAATTCAAAAGACACTGTCTATGAAGTAAAACGAGGCCAACATCAAAACTAGAAAGGGGATCTTCCATGGAAGACATATGTTGCCTGTGTCTTAAAATATTTGGTAAACAGGAAGTAGATGATTAACGGCTATAAGATCGCTTAAACCATAGGAAGGTACATGCCAAACATCAAGAGGCTGTGACATGTAGTTTCCTGGAAGTCTGTGACAGAAATTTTTGTTTAGACACAGGACAACTGATAGTGTCAAAGTAACTCCTATATGTTGCTTTGCAACTTATTGCAGGCCACATAAATACCTGATCCTGATCAACATGGTCCTCATCTACAGGATTCTCCATGGGAACCCATTCAATCTTGGCTGGACCCTGACTGTCTGGTGGATGGGCATCGGCTACAACAACATCGTCTGAGGGAGGGATCATCTGGCATGACCTAGCTACACTGATAGCAGTTTGTATCATATCACCTGAAATATGTAAAATTTTTAATAGTATATACTTGAATAGAAATTTTTATTGTGATTCCCTAAGATGCCCTCATGTGACATGTGATAATTTGCTGGGTCAACCAATAGGTCAACCAATATCTGTTGGTATGTATTGCTCAATTTTATTGGTTGGACCAACCAATGTTCTTTTGTATAATATGGTTTGGTCTTGTGACGTCACTAACATCTTCATTCGCCACAGCATTTTCGAAAAAGTCCCTATGTTTTTTTGTTGTTGAATATTCAATATAAATCTTACGAAATTAAATTATAAGGAATGACTTTAATAGATGATTCTTTCCCTGGAAAAGAGAGGTAACCAACAATATTAGCATAATATTTTATTTCCAAATATTGAATGAGGGTTTTTAACACCTTTTTAAACTTGTCATTACTTTCTTAAGTCTATTCAGGCGAATACATAATAGATTGTGAATATACATAGCAAAGTTTGTAGAAAATTGTACATAAAAGGAGTAGAAATGCTAGTGACCAAAAATCTGTACTTTGGATATTGTACTGGTTCGTCTTACTTTTACAAGTCATTTATCAAATTTAAAGTTGCTGAGAAATCTGATAGAACAGGGGTATATGAGTTAACCTTTATTTTTCTTCAAAATCAGGTTACTGTAAATGTATTAATTTTCTCAGCTTTAAATTATCCGTCTAAATTTCAAAATTGTCTAAACCCTAAGGTTCTTCCTACCCCAGACATAGGTTGAATATCTTAGTAATAATTTGGTTCCCCAGTTTGGTATTTTTGGTTTTACTGTTCTATGCTCTTCATATTCATAGTGTTTGGCATTTTCAATATTTTTGGTAGAGCGCCTCTGATAATCCTTGAATAGACGAAAAGCACGTCAGGCGTAGCAAAATTTATTGTCTGGAACTTTGTTGTCATTTGTATTTCATGGTTGCTAATTTTCCTGAAGAAGGACATATGTTTAAGAGGCCGTCCATGTAGAAATCAGGCAAAAGTCTACAGAATCTGGCACATGAAGAATTTTATTCCAGGATATTTATTGTTTTAATGTATTGTTGGAATCATATTTTAAACAAAAATCACCAGGATTCGTTTGAAAGCATCATGGATGACTTGTGATTCAGCCTTAAAGTTCATGAACAAAGCAACAAAATATTGCAAATATGCAAGAGTTATCTCCCTTTTTCTTCATATTTTCAATGCATTCTATATAAATTATATCTCAGTTATCACTTCAATAAACTAAAAATCTGCATTTGTTTTGGTGAATGGATGTTAACCTGATGTGAAATCGATGAAAATTTTTGAAAAACAAAATTTGTCATGTGCCAGCTATTGCCTGGGTTTTGCTTGGACAGTCTCTTAATGACCTGTAAAATATATGAAAATTGTTTGTTTGATCTTGTCTTTTAATCTATTAAATATTTATTTACCAATTTGTGCTCGCACCAAGCCGATTGCCGTTCTATTCATTATGCTTCATTCATTATATATGATCATTTTCATTTCATACCACGCTCAAAAAGTAAATGATTTTCATGCACAACTTTACAATTTTTTATCAGAAATATTTGCAGGTACTTATTTTCACGGTATTTAGACAGTATAAGAAAGTTATGTTTGATCATTATATTATTTATTTGTTTTAGTCTAAACATATTTATCTATTTTAGTTAATGTATATTTATTTGCTTTAGTTATGGTTTATTTATAGCTACCTACGTTCATGCTCCATTGGATTCCACAGTAACTGCAGAATGCAAGATTATTCAAATATTTATAATACATGTATATACGAATGTCTAGTATATAATTAAACAATGTTATCAATTTTCAACCATGAAAGTCATCTGACAAACAGATTTTGATTTTTTGAGTGCCCTCAGTGAGGATCTAACTCACAACATTTGGATTCTATTTGTTTTAGTTAAATATATATCCTGGATTGAGAAACAAGCTTTATGCTTATATATATGTGAATCCCTCTCCAGCTGGCACATCTGTGGCCTTTGAAGTGATCTCAATTGAGCCTTCTCTTAAAAAACTCTACATAGGTGTAGTGAACATGCATTCAGGGGCTGCTCTGGCCTCAAAATTTTTGTCGCCAGAAAAATCGCCAGATTTCAGTCAGTTGCCAGTTTTTATAAAGTGTAGCCAGTACCGTTTTCAATGAGGGGTGATGCTTGTGTAATGTATGTTTAGATGTATATGTTAAAAATATTGTTTTCAGTCTTTTTTTCAGGTGCATGTTGAAGGATGGTTTATTCTCATTGAAAGACTTTTTAGATAATAAATGATGAAGGTGGAGCCTTTCTTGTTTGATATTTTTTTGAAATAAAACATACCATGATTTATTTAATTATTTATCATGTTTATTGCCATATACAAATTAAATAATAACAATACAATAAACATAACAATACACAAAAAAAAACCCAGCACCATATGAATGAATACTCAACCTAGAGAATAAAGATCACTGAAAGCACTAAATGAACACTATGAAAAAAGTATTATTTAGGAAAGCAAAGATAAAATTTTGTAGAATCCATCACATTTTCAAGACCAACAGAGATGGCAAAAGATCAATGTTTGACAGACTGTGGACACATTATAAAGATTCATCAATCATAACTCACGTGGTTTCTATTGAATCCTGTACATTATTAGAATGTTTTAATAAAAATTATCATGATTTTCTCAAATAAAAACTTCTTATTCCAGTATTGTTATGTGTTTGTTTATTTATTTCATTTTGAAAAAAAAAAACAGGTGATGGTAATAGTTTGGTAAAAATATTTCTGTTCCAAAAAACAACTTCTTTTCAGTTTCTTTTTTTTTTTGATAAGAATAATAAAATTAGTTTTATTTTGATTTATTTATCTTCCCTTTCTTTGTTTGCTTTCTGAAATCATTATTGTGAATATCCCTCGGTAACCTCATTTAAATTGTTCTAAAAATAGAATGGTTTGTTTACATGTGTACTTTCTTTCTTGTGATTATTTGAGTAACTTAATAAGGTACAGATTACTATTCTCTCATTGTTTTGTGAATAAAAACTCATCCCAAGCTGGAGATAATTTTGATTAACCGGCAATTATTTGTTTTGAAACCTTGGCTGACATGAGGCCATTGTGTGCAATCAACACACGATACTTTGTCAAATTGGCTTGGACAATTAAAGTCATTCAGGCGTACGTTAGAAATTTGTTCCTGATCACTGTTTTGACACCTTTATTGCATTATCAAAAGTTCTAATTAAATTAGTCGTTAATCCTTTTCTTCAACCTGCTGTGATCTACTGTTTACCTATTCAATTATCTACCTGCTCATCCTCGGCGACGGGTTGTCACACACGATAACTTACCTGTTGAGATATTGATCAATACTGGCGATGTGTATTCAATTTCCGGTCGAAAATGTTAAAACTTACTTAGGCGCCAGAAAAATCGCCAGCAGCGGATTTTTGTCGCCAGCAAGAAAAAAATATCGCAATTTGCGACATTGGCGAAGCCCAGCGCGATCCCTGGCATTGAGTATTGCTTAATTATTTGTTAAAATCTGTATAAGTGTATATTTTCCTGTGTGGCAAATATTGCATTTTTCTTGATAAAAGGGGAGCTTATATTTTCATGAATATAATTTTCGTGATTGGATATTCATGCTGTTCATTTAGATATATAAGCTAATAATTCCAGATGTTCTGAGTTTTGTGTTCAAATGTTTGACAAATAAGTGAAAACTTAAAGCATTTCAACAAAAAAAATACTCAACAAACCTGTGACCATGACAGTTCTGATATTAGCCGAGTTAAGGATTCCTATGACTGGTCTGGTTTCTGGTTTTAGTTTATTCTGCATGAAGAGCAACCCAAGGAAGGTCAGGTGGTGTTCCATCTTATCTCTGCAAAATAAAACTTATAAAATTCTTACAAAGTACAGATGGATAAATCGAAAGATGGACATATAGGTCAGGGTTTAAATTTAGCACAAGCTAAGAGGCAAAATGCCCCAGGGTTTGAATATAGAACAAGCTAAGAGGCAAAATGCCCCTAGACTTTCAAATCCTGCTTCTAAAAATTTGTGCTTCAAGCAAATTATTGCTTTAAAAATCTCTGTACACGACAAGATGATCATATTACTTTTGACTCAAATTTAACCAATTTGCCTCTTACTTTTTATGAACAAGCAAGTTTTTGCCCCTTGAAAATATTTCTAATTTCTATCCTTGTTAAGGTGGACATTATAAAGGGGGAACTATGGGACTCCTGTATCCTCCATGCAGGGTGCTTATAAAAGAGCTACCCAAGGAAGGACAGGTAGTGTTCCATCTTGTTAATGCAATATTATCTAAAAATAGGGCATGTAATGGGACATTAAATGATACCCCGCCACGTTATAATATCAAAAGTTTATAAAATTTGATTTCAAAGTGGCCTATCTCTAAAACTGTTTTTCGGATCACGCTGGAAATTGAACTTGACCTGCATTTTATTGTACTCAATAGCTGTACAAAATATCATTTGAATCCCATGACGCGTTTTCAAGTTATTGGTCGGAAACTCAAAATTTAATGAAATTTGATTTTTCAAAGTGGCCTATCTCCAAAAATATTTTTTGGATCATGCTGGAAATCGAACTTGACCTGTATTTTATTGTACTAAACAGCTGTGCAAAATATCATTCAAATCCTTTGACACGTTTTCAAGTTATTGGTCGGAAACTCAAAATTTCATGAAATTTGATTTTTCAAAGTGGCCCATCTCGAAAAATGTTTTTTGAATCATGCTGGAAATCGAACTTGACCTGTATTTTATTGTACTAAACAGATGTGCAAAATATCATTCAAATCCTTTGACGCGTTTTCAAGTTATTGGTCGGAAACCTTCGGGGGACGGACAGACGGACAGACAGACAGACGGACAGACACCGAAAAAACTGAGGGTATAACATAATACCCTGCCACTTCGTGTGGCGGGGTATAAAAATCTGTCAAAGTCAAAAATGGGTCCAGCTGTCTGTATGCCAGAGCTTACCTTGTAACCCTTTGAACATGGTACCAGGAGAGTTTGGGGTCCAACTGTTTGTATGCCAGAGCTTACCTAGTAACTCTTTGTACTTGGTGCCAGGAGAGTTTGGAGTCTAACTGTCTGTATGCCAGAGCTTACCTAGTAACTCTTTGTACTTGGTGCCAGGAGAGTTTGGGGTCAAACTGTCTGTATGCCAGAGCTTACCTAGTAACTCTTTGTACTTGGTGCCAGGAGAGTTTGGAGTCCAACTGTCTGTATGCCAGAGCTTACCTAGTAACTATTGAACTTGGTGCCAGGAGAGTTTGGGGTCAAACTGTCTGTATGCCAGAGCTTACCTAGTAACTCTTTGTACTTGGTGCCAGGAGAGTTTGGGGTCCAGCTGTCTGTATGCCAGAGCTTACCTAGTAACTCTTTGAACTTGGTGCCAGGAGAGTTTGGAGTCCAACTGTTTGTATGCCAGAGCTATAATTCTATATCCCTGTATTGAATACTGATGAAGAATGTCGTGGAAATCTTCTGGTACTGAAAAACAAGAATTTAATGTCAATTTCTTAACATTAAAATATATATATAAAAAAGACATCTATTTAAATTTTGGTGAATTTTTGCTTTGTTTGTTTTTTATTTTGCTTTTTTTTTCGAGGGTCGGGGTGGAGGTAGGGGATATGGATTAAAAAAATAAATCCAAAGAAAAATGCTGCAGTATATGAGCCCTTTGTTGAATGTAAGAGAGTAACAGGTCCTAAAATTGCTTGTGACAGATTGTCACTCCAAAGCAACCAAATGGTCATAGCAAATTTGTAATCATTCTCATGCTGACATACACCGTATTACATGAAAGCCGATTTGTGAGAAAAGCTTTGATTATTTTTTTTTCAGGTCATTTCATTAACATAAATGTATATATAAGTATTTTTTCACCTAAATATATCATTTATTTTTATACCTGTTTCTGGATCACAAAGGGAGACAACTTTCTCTGGAGCACCTTTACAATACAGCACCATATGGTCATCGCCTATCTTACGTGTAATAACACTCATTCGTTGTAGCGAGGATGAGAACGTGAACTGACGAATTATACCGATTTCAAAGTCTGACTGAAAGAGATAAGGAGATTCAGAATTTAAAAAATAAATTGAATTTTCAACTTATTTTTTCATTATGATTTTATTTTTGAACACTCTATCAAAATACATGTATAATCAAAACAACAGTTTGTGACAAAGATAAATAAAATCAACAACAAGGAAATGTGTCAAGATGACACTGATGCCCCGCTGGCAAATAAAATAAAACTGTTATTTTTACCAAATTTGTTAAGTCCAAGGGCCCTAATTTGGGTCAAAATCAGTGGACCAGAACGAAACTCGAACTTGACCTGTAACTCATCATGGTAGACTCACATACCAAAAATCTTTTGAATATATGCAAGGATGTGGAAAAAAAGTGCGGAAAACTTTTTTTTTACAAAATTTGCTAAGTTCAAGGGCCGTAATTTAGGTCAAAATCAGTGGACCGGAACGAAACTCGAACTTGACCTGTAACTCATCATGGTAGACTCACATACCAAAAATCTTTTGAATATATGCAAGGATGTGGAAAAAAAGTGCGGAAAACTTATTTTTACAAAATTTGCTAAGTTCAAGGGCCGTAATTTAGGTCATAATCAGTGGACCGGAACGAAACTCGAACTTGACCTGTAACTCATCATGGTAGACTCACATACCAAAAAACTTTTGAATATATGCAAGGATGTCGAAAAAAAGTGCGGAAAACTAAAGTGTGACGGACGGACGGACGGAAGGACGGACGAACAGACCGAAAAACTATATGCCCCCCCAACAAAGTTGGCGGGGCATAAAAATGAATGATGATTATTAAATATTAAAGTAAATAAATATATAGTAAGTGATAGTAAGACCTCTGAATTTCTAATTTCTAAAATTAACGGATTTGACACACTGAATTGGAAATTAGCAACACGACGGATGTTCACTCTTACACTCTTTTGCGAGTTTGCTTTATTGATTTTTGTTTGGTTGATCTTTTTTTAGTGTTTTGTTGTTTCCTTGTGCTGCTCTTATTTGTGTTTACCATTTTTGTAATTACCCTTACAGGGTTTTGACACTCAAATGCCCCATTGGCGCCTCTTTGCTTCTATGTTTAATTTTTAAATGAAAGTAAAGGAAAGATTAGTTTAGATAAGCAGCTACTTGCACAAATTGTGTATCTGTAAATCAAATTGTCAAGCTAAACTTTAGTTCAGACAATTAGATCAAAGTTAATATCTACATGCTATATATGCAAAGCACTTTAATTAAATCAAGCAATAGCTATTTCTTGTTAAAAGGGCTGATTACAGATCTGACATGCATTTTTCTATCTAGCCATTTCTGTTAAAAAGTTTGATTACATTTCAAGCATTTCAACACCTTGGAAACTCAATATTTTCAATCTACATGTAGCCATATTTCTTGTTAATTTGTCTAAATAACAATCAAGCATTTCTGAGCATGTAAACTATCAAGTCTCAAACAGATCTAAATTATGTGGTAACAAACATTCTTTGCATTTATTTATTGATATAAAGAATGCAGTATTTGTAGTTTTATTCGTGTGTAAATGCATTGAACTTTTTTTCAACATTATTACACACTTATAAAACGACAAAATATTGCAAATTGCATTCAATGTATAAAATAACATCACAATACATAATTAAAATTGCTGTTACAGATACAAAAGAAAAGGAATGTAATTTTATGTTATTAATATTTATCCTTTCATTTGTAAAATAGAATCTAAAACAACTAATTTGGTACATTTACTTAAACACAGGGTTTAAAATTCAATTTTCAAAGACATTGAATTCAAATTTTGAGAAAACCCTTTACTAATTCTTAAAACCCTGATCTAATGCTTTTTATTATGTTTCCTTATTCTAAAAATAAAAAAAAAGACTTGTGTCATGACATATTATGGTTTGGACTTGCGAGTTTCCAAGGCATACTTTTCATTATTCTGATTATTTCAAGCAAAAAACATGTACAGATTTTTTTTAAATTCAGGCATTTATTTGTAGTAAGTCAGCTTAATGATATTTGAGGCTGTTCCAGTTTATACTATAAAGAATCTTTATTTTTATAGGTGGTGGGCGTAAATTTAAGAAGCTGTCCTAAAATTATTTTAAATATTAATCTAACTTTTTTAACTTTAGATGGTAAAGGTTAAAAAAATGCACCTCCATGAGAGGAAGATATAGAATTAACCGGAACAACCCTTGCAAGCTAAAAGTTTGTAAAGTTTGTTTTTTTTTAAATTGTATCAATGACATCTTTAATTTGATTTTAACAAGATGCACAATAGAATTGTATTGCAATTGCCTTAACTGTGAAAACAAGAAACAAAATAAAATCACATACTTCACAGCGCTTAATCTACAAAAAGAGTTTTCATATGAACTGATAATAAAACTGTTGTTGTAATCACATGTTGAATTTTCAGTGCATATTTCAACACAGAAAATACCCCCCTCCAATACTAATCTGTCTTTCAATTTACCCCCTTTCAAAAATGTTAAGAATATTTACAACCAACACGTTACTCATGACTATGTCCCAAATTCAAACCCCAAAACTACAGAACTAGATTCTGCTACTATCTTTTAGTTGGGAACTATTAACACAAAATTTGGAACAAAATATGTTAGGCAATTTCAGGTAAACTGCACTAACAATTTTTTTCTTTAATCTAAATGTGGTAGTGGGGGGATAATAAAAAAATGACCCCTTTTCAGAAGATATATCGACTAAATTAAGGGGGTACCCAACGCTTAAGCTAAAATAAAATTGTGTCGTTTAATTTCCCTGAAAATTGGGAAAGATACCGTATAGCGGGTAATTTTCGCGGCGTGCAAATTTCGCGATTTCATTCCAAATGGCTTATTTTTTATGTACGCGGACATTTTTTTTCGCGATTTAATAACATTCTCAATAAAAAATTATGTTGATTCTATTTTACGCGGGTTCTTAATTTCGCGACAGAGTAATGGTCGCGAATATAGCGAAAATTAGAACCTCTCGAAAATTTCCCGCTATACGGTATGAACCTTAATAAAATAAATTTAATTGCAAAATCTAAAGAAAATCAAATAATTTTCTTGGGAAATTTTTCATTGATATAATGGTGTTTCAATATTTTCTATTTTGATCAATCAGAAGCTTCATTTCTTTGAATAAATGTGCCTGACTTAAATATTCACCTGATATTAAAAAGTTATCTCCCTTAGGTGTTCTGTACCCCCCTTAAACATAAAAACAAAAATATGTATACCTCCTTTGCATTAGACATGAAGGTATCTTTTGTGCAAGGCTTTACAACAGTTGGCATAATGGTGTCAAATTTACTGGTGTCACGACCAGGTTCTTCTAATATCTAAAAATAGAACAAATATTCAAAATTTATGAGTCTCCCATGAACACAAGAAGCCTGTAGTGCTATAAATTTGTGGTTAAGAGTACAAATCTGAATTGGTGGGTTCAAATTTTTGTGGATTTTTAATTTTGCAATACGCTCTTAAACTAAGTAAATGTACTATCAATTTGTGGAAATTAGATGTACATAACAGCAGACCCAAGCCATTTTTGTAAAATACATGTACTGTAAACATAGAAATTTATGCGGTGTACAAATTTTTTACTATTCTCACGGTGCCAAAAGACAGCGAAAAATAAGTACCTGCCAATATCTCTGATACAAAAAATATAAACGTTTGCTTGAAGTCAGGTACCAGTATAATGTTGACTTTTTGAGTGTCGTATAAAATGAAAATGATAGTCTATTAAAAATGAAGCATAATTAATTGTTTACATAATGGATAGATGGGCAATCCACTTGGTGTGAGCACTAATTGGTAAATAAACATTTAATAGATTAAAAGACAAGGATCAAACAAACACTTCACACATATTCCACAGGTCATTTAACGCTTAAGAGGCTGTCCATATAGAAATCAGACAAAAGCCTACAGAATCTGGCACATGATGAATTTTATCCCAGGAAATTTATTGTTTTAATGTATTGTTGGACTCATATGTAAAACAAAAATCGCCAGAATTCGTTTGAAAGCAACATGGATGACTTGTGATTCAGCCTTACAATTCACGAATAAAGCAACCAAATTTGCAAATATACAAGAGTTATCTCCCTTTTTCTACATATTTTCAATACATTCTATATAAGTTATATCTTAGTTATCACTTCAATAAACCAGAAAGCTGCATTTGTTTTGGGAAATGGATGTTAACCTGATGTGAAATCAATGTTAATTTTTGAAAAACAAAATTTATCATGTGCCAGCTATTGCCTGGTTTTTGCTTGGACAGTCTCTGAATCTGTTAATTGGTCAAGGTATTGCATGTATCACACGTGAGAAATTGACAGCTTGGATTGACAATTAATTACGACAATCTTTTACCTCTTGGGCGATTTCAGTCTTGGACCACCTTCTAAATAAAAACTTAAATAAGTATAATACCAATAATTATTTGCTGCACACACAAAAACACAAAAATTGATACCCACGAATATGTCCTTATTCAAGAAACCGTGAAAATTAATACGTTTACAGTACTTAGTAAGACTCCAACACCTGAAGAGATAATTAACAAGTGATTGAAAATGTGGTTTCTAAACCAGAGCTTTTAGACCACTCAGCTACCAAAGCCCCCCTCTTAAAGATTGTGATTCAATGATTCAATACTAACAATAAAGCAAACTCATGTACAAGTGTTATGCATTTTACACTGGATCTTTCTCTTAATCATTTGGTTGAGAAGAAGCAAGTTGCCATACACCAATCCAAGGAACACGCGAATCAAGCCAGGTAATTTCTACTGACACTTTATATAGGCAAATAGTGTCTAAAGATTTTTACTAACATGTTAAGGATTTTTCATAACCCTAATTTTATGTTGTATGGAAAGCTGTAGTGAATCAACAATTAACCATTTATTTACAATCGATGTCAATGGGGAAATGTTTAAGTTCCATGAGTTCGAAAATTCAATAATTTGACAAACGCACAATTAATATTTCTAACGAGCTCAGCTTTAATGATTTTTAATAAAAGTTATTTCATTCCATTTGCTTTGATAAGTATTATTATAGGAGAAATCTTTTGCGAAGTTTAGTAAAAACAAGTAATACTGTGAGCTAGCTCACAAAAGGATACCCCCCGCTTCATATTGGACTCAAATCTCAAGTCCAATTATCTCCCCTGAATGATGTCAGAGTGCAATGAAAATTCTTCATGCACATCTACATATGATGTACTTCATTCATGTAAAGTTTCATCAAAATCCATCAAGCAGTTTAGGAGGAGTTGCGCTTACGGGGTCTCCCATTGAATAATGTATTTAAAAAGTCTAAGTCAAATTATCTCCCCTGAATGATGTCAGAGAGCAATGAAAATTCTTCATGCACATCTATATATGATGTACTTCCTTCATATTAAGTTTCAGCAAAATCCTTCAAGCGGTTTAGGAGGAGAAGCGCTTACAAGTTATGTGGACAGACGGACGGACGGACAGACGGACAGACAGACAGGGTGTTTCCTATATACCCCCCCCCAAACTTTGTTTGCGGGGGGTATAATTACCTGGATCAATTCGGGTGTTCCTAGGAGTGATACACTGTATCACTTTATTTAAAGCATTAACCTTAATCTTACCCATTTGGTGGATTCAAACATGATTAGATCTAAAGGGTCACCAGAAAGCTCCCCATCTATTAATGTCAAAGAGTGGCACGTGGCCATGCACTGTATCACATAGTTTCTTTCTAACTCAACAGGGTCATACACCACACCTATAAATCTGTAAAGAGTCAAGTTAACATGAATAAAATGTACTTGTAAGTCTAATGCCAAAATTTAAATAGTGAGTTGTACTACGAAGTTCAAGCCCTTCTCTAAGGGTCAGTTTTTATGGATTCTGTTTCATATTCAAAGGCCAATTGACAATGTTTGAGGAAAAATTTAAAATTAACTGCTTTTAGAGGTGTGTAAGCCTGGCCACTCACTACAAACTGAATAAGACAACTTTGTTGAGTGAGGTTTATATAATACTGAACTTGGATGATCAATCTCAAATTTGCAGGATAAAAAGACAAAACATGACAGACACACAGGAGAAACTGAAGATAGTAATGGTTCTGCTTTGGTACAGGCATTTCAAAGGAAATGATGGGTTTAACTAGGTTTTTACAGCACCAAACCTTCCTGTTTCATAATAGCTTTGACCTTTACCTTTTATCATAGCAAGGAAGAACACCAGACATATCCAGACCATCTTCTGTTAAAGTTCCTGTCTGGAAAAAAAGAGAAAATTATATGGATGTGTAAAATATGAAATACAGAAAAGTATATAATTCAGAAAATATTGATATTCTTCCCTGAGCATGCTGAAAAATCAACAAGCAAGGGTCAATAGACACGATGGACACTCATGTGAAACTTGGCCACGCAGCACAACTGCCTTTTATTTTTTTCTGTCTCATGTGCCATTTGTGTTCTTTCTTCAATGTTGACTTACAGTGCATATAACAAACTAGGAAATATTTTGATTTATGAAATTTTAACATGCAAGTCCTCAAACGGTAATTAATAAAAATTAAGTTTTTGGCGCTCTATCAAAAATGTAAGCCCCTCATAATTTTGGAATTCAAACATTCATAAACATTGTTGACAAATGGAGAGACAAAAAATGACATAGCACATCCGCCATGCTGGCCCCTTAAATATTCCTCAATATAAGGTTATGAGTAAGCCGCTTAATCTATACCTTATCAAAACAGAAGACATCAATCCTGCCACAGAAGTTGATCCTCGGAGGACTTATACAGAAGATTCCTGTCTTCTTCAGCCGATTCTGGGCGTACACGGTACCGATCGTCATGGCAGCAGGCAAGGCAGGGGGGACAACCACTGTTATAATGTCTAAAGCACGAAGGACAATCTTAGCAACATGGACCTGAAATAAACAATCAAGGAATGATGCAAAATTTAGAGCCCACGTAAAAAATGGGGTCAGAACACCCCAAACTCTTAGTCTGGATCTGCCACTGTCATTTCATCATAACACTATACATTAAACTAGAATGGCAGTTTTCCATGGAAGATGTATATTGCTTGCTCTTAAAATATTCAGTAAACAGGAAGTAAATGAGATTGATTCTCCAAGTTCGGTAGTTTTGTTATTACCTTTATTTTCAGGCATCAAAATGGCCTAACACAATTTATTACTATAGGAGGAAGCTACATGTCAAATATCAAAAGGTTATGACAAGTAGTTGCCAAGAAATTTTGTTGACACCACAGAACAAAGGATGCAGGACGACAGATAGTGCTTAAGTGCTGTAAGTCACTTTGCAACACATTGCAAGCAACATGAAAATAAAACAAACCTGGTTTTGTATGAGTATTATTACACAGTAGATCATCCCTATAACAGCTATGACGGTCAGGAACAATATAAACTTCATGGCGTCCTGGTAAAACTTAAAGCCTAAAGGCTTAGGATACAGGATACCTCTGACTAGCTCACCCTTGGCTGTTCTAAAGCCTGAAAAAAAAAGGTCAATATACAAGAACATGGAAAAGTAACTTTAATCTAGAGATAAAACTGATTTGGGATGGACAAATGGACCAGACCAATTTATGCACCTTTACTTGTGTAGATTGGGCATAAAAATAAATTCCCAATGAAACATATGGAAGCTTTCAGGAATTGTTTTAAAATTATCATTTCTAAATATTTGCACTTGTACATGTACAAGCTAAGGATGACTGCAAGTTTCATTTTTCTCTAGTATAACAACAAGTTTTGATTGTCTATTTTTATATGGAAGATATCTATATATTTTTCTTTCAATGTACATAATACCATATAGCGGATTATTTAAGGGAGGGTAAATTTTCGTGTTTTTTGTGTAATAAAGTATCTGAAAAAATTTTGCAGGTTTTATTTTCACAGTTTGTGAATGTGTTAGTATATGATTTTAATAAGATGGATATTTTTGCAGTTTCTGTCAACCCGCGAAAATGAGCGAAAATTAAACCACCGCGAAAATAACCCACTTCATATGGTATCTAAAAATAAATTTACCTGTCCTGACAACAACAGCAGTAACTTTAGCATGGCCGTAATATCTGGTCTGTAAAACTTTGGTCCCAGAAAACAAGGTGTGGCGTTTGTGATGTTCTGGGGAGAAGATTTCTGAGTCTTCCTGGTGAGATAACTGTGTCTTTGTGACAGGTACACTCTCACCTGTAACATGTAAACAAGCAAGTATCTGATTGAACTTTTTTCTATGTGGTTGAGCAGTTAATATCAAGATGTTCAGGTGAAAATAGTTTCATTAAGATCCAATTTAAGGCCAAAACAAAAAATATATGTTTGTTTCCTGCTTCCTAATCTTGAAAATTAGGGTAGGTAGGTAGGAAAAAAAAATTTTTAAATTATTTTACATTGAGTCAACAAGGAAGCAATCCCAACTTACCATTGCTTGTTCCAAAATGTCAATAAAATCTTTAGGGTAGGGTAAAAAAATAGGGTAGGTAGGAAAGCAGGAAACAGACATATATTTTGTTTTTTGGCCTTACTGTTCTTGGGTGTTTTCAGGTTCTTTGATATATTTTTTTCACATTTGAGTAGCTAATATCAAGATGAAAAAGCCTACAAAGTTTCATGATGTACTAAAATACTTTTCCTACATAGTTATTTTACTAGATAATTTTGAGGTTCCTTAATTGAGATAAGTCAGGTAAAGTGCAAAATTAAAATAACTATTTCTTTGAAACTTTTGGGGAATTTAAATGTTTCGCCAATTTATAGTTTACCTGTTAGCATGCTCTTGTTAACAATACAGGTGACTGCAGTTAATACAGCGTCACATGTCATCTTACAACCCAGGCAAGGGGGTACAGATATAACTCTGAATTATAATTTACCTGTAAGCATACTCTCGTTAACAATACAGGTGCCTGCAGTTAGAACAGCGTCACACGTCATTACACAACCGTTAGGAGGAATAGATATCAGATCACCGGGGACTAGATGGCCTACGGGTACATCTTCATAGACTACAAAATACATGTATAAAACATAGAACTAGAAATCTGGTATAATTTTCATCACCATCATCATAAACAGAAAATCATATTAACTGGAAACAGGTGAGGAAGTGGTTATCTACATATATTCATGAAATGAAGACTCTAGAACTTAACTCAAGAACTACAAATTGAGGAGCTCCAATTAAATAGCATGGGTGTGTTGCAACAAATAAAAACTGCTTACTCTTCTGGAGCACTTAAGTTTACTCTTCTTATGGCTCAAGCTCACATTATTGATTGCTTTTCATTTTTTCTTGTGTGTGTGTGTTTATGTTGTCTTTTTCTTCATGTTGTTCTCGTTTGCTTTTTTTGTCTATCCTTTTGGACTTTAAACACCCCATTGGTACCTCCTAGCTCCTTAAAATTACTGTTATACCAATAATTTATAGAAATTTATGACTTTCCCTTTAAATCCAACTAAACTAGATACATGATTTAACTTTGCCTATAGTTGGGTATTTAACTGGGTATAATGTAGCTTCCTGTAAGTGATGTAAATGTAATCTTGTGCCAAATAATTAAAGAAATGCTTCACCATATACAAATAAATTTTCGTTTTCAACCTCTGAAAGATTTTGATTTTGAGTTTAATTGGGTTATTTTTTTTTTATTTTGCATTAGATGTAGACTTGTACATTTAAAAAGAAGAAACATTACAAACCTGAACCCCCTCGACACACACTGATTGACGATACAGAATGAGCTACCATATCATGGAGTGTCTGGCTTTGCTGAAAAAGACAGAAATCAAAAGACTTAAATACTTGTCTTAAATTTTTGACTAAAAATGTCCTTTGTTTTGTTCCCAATAAATTTTCACTCACTGATCTTCTCTAAGTTAATTTTTTGTTGTTTTTATATCCAATTCAGCTTCCATATAAGTAGACTACATCTGAGAAATTTAAACCAGAAATTTGTACATGTAGTAGGATACTGAATGCAAAAAGATTGTTATATTTTCTTTCATAAGTTCTTGTAAAAGACTGGCAGATCTTTCACAAAATTAATGATAGTATTCAGTCTTTTTGCAAGAGAGGTGCAGGAAAATGATTGAAAGATCAATGCTAAGTTTCCAAGAAAGCATGTAAGAACCTATTTTTCCATAACCAAAGTTTTACATTGCTATCTCCATATTGACATTGCTATTCTTGTTGTGATCTTGCATACTTCAAATCTAATTATTTGTGATGTCCTTGTAAACAAGCAATTTTATTGAAGGCTTCATGGAGTAGAGATGCAATCTCATGAATCCATCTCATATCAGTGATCTCAGCTCAAAAATACCAAATACGGAAGATAAGAGATTCTTACCCTTTTAGTTTCATACAATGATACAGCTATAGAGATGAGAGATATAAAACCGATACATGATGCATAGATATAGTACGAATCACAGCTCCATAATATAATACTGCCAATCTGGAAGATGTAGAATGGGTTGATCACCTGTAAAATATAATCAAACATTGCAAACTAATTAACATGATTAAGGCAAGGTAAATTACACATGACTATAATATAAACGAGTTAACCCTTTCTCAAGCTTTTATAAATTTCAGCACATTGGTGATGCATTTAAAGGCACACAGTACACAAAGTACACAGGCAATTTGTCTTAACATTCAATTAACATTAAGATCGATTAACACTAATTAAGCGTTAGATTAACTTTAGTTTAAAGTTAAATTTAATAACGTTAATTTAGTGTTAAACATTAACGTTAATTTAGTGCTTAACTTTTTAATGTTTATTTTACTGTTCAATTACATGTATGTGACGTCAAATGTTAAACTTTAATGTCAAATTAACAATCAAGGCTTGATTACGGTAATTTAACATTGACATATAAGGTTAAATTAATGTTAACGAAAATTGCCTGTGTATGGTGGGTGCTACCACCTGCAAGGCTTCTAACCTTTCTAAGTCTTATGTACAGCTTTGCTTACTCCAATTCTGTATTAAATTAAATTTAATGTTGAGTATCAACATTTATAAAGCTTTGTGTTGCAGTTGTATTGAATAGGGATTGATAGGAAATCATCACAAACGACTAGAGTTCGCGTTGTTAATTGATATTCAGTAGTTTTTGTGTTTCTGGGTTTTATATGTTGTCTATTTGTTTTCCTGTCCTTGTTCGTGTTTACTGGTTTTGTCTCTGCCCTTTTGGACTTTGACATTTGGATGCCCCATTGGTACATCTGCTTCTTTTAAAATCAAGACATACCTCTTCTACAAAAAGTTTCCCGTACGATTTAATCTCTACATCTATACAGTTGTCCCCATACAACAATCTCCTGTTAAGATATAAAGCAAATGATAGTCAAGTAATTCTATTTTCAGAGTATTTTAAGATAAAATAAATCTCAATCTTAATTTTGTTGTACTAGTATTTTTTACCGGTAACATGTGTGCAAAATATTGACATGTGATAGAAAGTGATAACCCATCCAGCATGTGTCCAGACTATTTCAAGTTATCAGAAAACCACCAAGAACAGATTGACCCTGAAACCATTTGTAGCAGAGTATGAAAAAATTATTGATTTCTGCTATACTTTTTTGCCAACCAAAACTTTGAATAGTGAAGAGCAAAGAAAAATGGTCTATGGTATTTTTTCTAGAATATTTTACATTGCATATATTGAAACTGCTGCTCTCTGATTGTTTCATACATGCTCTTTCATCATATTATAACATAAACATGATAGATGCATACAAAATATAATTTTTTCTCAGTGATATAAAATTTGGTAATTTCACAGTCTAAAATAACGTAAATATTTTCACTCTTGCGTCTTTTCCCACCAGCTGTCATTTGTGACGTCATGAATTGTAATGTATTGTTGGAATGACTGCTGACGCCTAAATTTGTAAAGTGAAAAGCAAAGAAAAATGGTCTATGGTATTTTTTCTAGAATATTTTACATTGCATATATTGAAACTGCTGCTCTCTGATTGTTTCATGCATGCTTTTTCCTCATATTATAACATAAACATGATAGATGCATTTATAATATCAATTTTTCTCAGTGATATAAAATTTGGTAATTTCACAGTCTAAAATAACGAAAATATTTTCACTCTTGCCTCTTTTCCCACCAGCTGTCATTTTTGACATAAAGAATTGTAATGCATTGTTGGAATGACTGCTGTCGCCTAAATTTCATAAATGTTAACTAGGGATAAAATACTGTAAAGCGGGTTATTTCAGCGGTGGTTTAATTTTCGCTTTTTTTCACGGGTCAGCTGAAACCGCGAAAATATCAATTTGACGAAAATCAAGACAAACACATTCACAAACCATGAAAATAAAACCAGCTAAAATATTTCACATACCTTATCATACCAAAACCATGAGAATTTACCCCTGCGAAAATAACCCGCTATACGGCAGTGGTGTCTTTTCTATGTGATAAATATGATAATTATATAATTGTATATGCTAGATTTCTTGTCAAATTGATCCCTATGATAAAAGGGGGACTGGACAGAGGGATTTTTGACCCCCTCGCCTACATGACCTTGCAGTTACATGAGTTACATACTTTTGTTCTTGTTCTTTAGCAGAGAATCCATTGTAGTCTTCTTGTATAGAGATACAGGTAATATTTGATGACAGGTCTCTGTAACAGACAAATAAATACTGTAAAAGGGGAAATTTTTGCGAGGGGTTTATTTTGCTAATTTCATGATCATACAAATTCACAAAAAAATATTCCTTTGCCTAAATTACTTTTCGAAGGAACCAATATTCCATGATCTAATAAAACGTGAAAATAAAACCTCATGAATACATTTTGGTACTGAAAACGCGAATTTAAAACCACACAAAATTATTCCCCTTTTACAGTACCATGTAAGCTTTACCAATTAACAGACTCTTATAGTAGTCAGCCATAAAAATTTGCATCTATGAAATTAAGATTTTTTAAACCAGTTATCATCAAAATTTGAAGAAATTATTAATACATGTAAGTTGGCGTTGGATGTGAGAATAATCGGAGAATAATGCTTCCGTATATGGCTCTCTTCAGTGTGAGATGACCAGGTTGATATGCGAGTATGTGCAGCAATGAAAACCATCAGTACTGATAGTTCTTTAGTTTATTGGTTGCATTGCATGTAGTGTTGCCTTCAGTTCTCTGATTTTTAAATCAAATTATTCCCCTGCCTGCTGGGTCTTAAAATTTTGACCATGTTAGGGGAAACCAACTATCAATTTTTCATGGCCTTAAAAAAAATGCATACAATAATTTCTTGAAGTTCCTTGAGCCTTGGTCCCACACATATCTTATATGTTGATGGTCAAAATATTTCAAATCTTCACATTTCTGAAAAAAGATACATAAAATAAATGTTAGACATTTTCATATGTTGCTTTAAAATTCATAACACAAGCATCATTTTAATTTTTTTAGTCTATTTTCATAACATTTTCAAAAGTTTTGACTATTTTAAAAGCTCATATAAAGAGAGTTGCAGTTTTTAAAAAGCCAAAAAAGACAAACACTTGAAATCGACTCCTATGATATGGGACCCCATGCAGATGCTGCATACCAAACATCAAATTGCTGTGATTAGTAGTAGCTTAGAAAATTATTCACCCATTTTAATACCCAGACTTTTCACTCAGTGAAATCTGGCCAAACTGTTTGCAATGGGATTATCTTTTTGGTCTTCTGTGCAAAAAGTTTACATGTATTTTGGATTTAAGATAGAAATCACCAGAACAAAACATGGTTTTATATACCTGCAGACAATTGTAAATAGATACATATATGTACATGTATCCATATCTACTGTGGTTTCATCATTTTTTTTCTGGACTACCAATTTTCGTGGTTTTCAAAGTGTTTACCACAAAAATAAGAATAAAAAATTCTTTTACATTCATTCCTATCAGAAAGTAATGGGAAAAGATCACAAATCTAAGAATCTAACAAAATGTATTTTTAGGGTAAACCACAAAAATTGATACCCATAAAAAACTAGAAAAACTGTGAGCCGCAGCTCACAAATAAATACCCCCCACCCCCCAAACAAATTAATCAGATAAAATTTTAAAAACGGAGATGCACATCTACATTATGTCACAGAGATTGTGTGTAAGTTTCATGAAAATCCATCAAGGGGTTTAGGAAGAGTTGCGGATAAGAGATGGGCACCCCCATGTAGTCGAATGGCTGAGTCCATGTATTGCTTTGGGAAACCCCAAGAATCATTCTGATCAAATTTTAAAATAGTAGGTGCGCATCTACATTATGTCACAACAATTGTGTGTAAGTTTCATGACAATCCATCAAGGGGTTTAGGAGGAGTTGCGGATAAGAGATGGGTACCCCCATGTAGCCGAATGGCTAAGTCCATGTTTTGCTATGGGAAACCCCAAAAATCATTCTGATCAAATTTTAAAATAGTAGGTGCACATCTACATTATGTCACAAAGATTGTGTGTAAGTTTCATGAAAATCCATCAAGGGGTTTAGGAGGAGTTGCGGATAAGAGATGGGTACCCCCATGTAGCCGAATGGCTAAGTCCATGTTTTGCTATGGGAAACCCCAAAAATCATTCTGATCAAATTTTAAAATAGTAGGTGCACATCTACATTATGTCACAAAGATTGTGTGTAAGTTTTATAAAAATCCATCAAGGGGTTTAGGAGATGTTGCGGATAAGAGATGGGTACCCCCATGTAGCCGAATGGCTAAGTCCATGATTTGCTATTGGAAACCCCAAAAATCATTCTGATCAAATTTTAAAATAGTAGGTGCACATCTACATTATGTCACAAAGATTGTGTGTAAGTTTCATGAAAAACCATCAAGGAGTTTAGGAGCAGTTGCGGATAAGAGATGGGTACCCCCATGTAGTCAAATGGCTAAGTCCATGTTTTGCTATGGGAAAACCCAAAAATCATTCTGATCAAATTTTAAAATAGTAGGTGCACATCTACATTATGTCACAAAGATTGTGTGTAAGTTTCATGAAAATCCACCAAGGGGTTTGGAAGGAGTTGCGGATAAGAGATGGGTACCCTGAAGTGTAACGGAAGGACGGACAGAAGGACGGACGGAAGGACGGACGGTAAAATAGTAGGTGCGCATCTACATTATGTCACAACAATTGTGTGTAAGTTTCATGACAATCCATCAAGGGGTTTAGGAGGAGTTGCGGATAAGAGATGGGTACCCCCATGTAGCCGAATGGCTAAGTCCATGTTTTGCTATGGGAAACCCCAAAAATCATTCTGATCAAATTTTAAAATAGTAGGTGCACATCTACATTATGTCACAAAGATTGTGTGTAAGTTTCATGAAAATCCATCAAGGGGTTTAGGAGGAGTTGCGGATAAGAGATGGGTACCCCCATGTAGCCGAATGGCTAAGTCCATGTTTTGCTATGGGAAACCCCAAAAATCATTCTGATCAAATTTTAAAATAGTAGGTGCACATCTACATTATGTCACAAAGATTGTGTGTAAGTTTTATAAAAATCCATCAAGGGGTTTAGGAGATGTTGCGGATAAGAGATGGGTACCCCCATGTAGCCGAATGGCTAAGTCCATGATTTGCTATTGGAAACCCCAAAAATCATTCTGATCAAATTTTAAAATAGTAGGTGCACATCTACATTATGTCACAAAGATTGTGTGTAAGTTTCATGAAAAACCATCAAGGAGTTTAGGAGCAGTTGCGGATAAGAGATGGGTACCCCCATGTAGTCAAATGGCTAAGTCCATGTTTTGCTATGGGAAAACCCAAAAATCATTCTGATCAAATTTTAAAATAGTAGGTGCACATCTACATTATGTCACAAAGATTGTGTGTAAGTTTCATGAAAATCCACCAAGGGGTTTGGAAGGAGTTGCGGATAAGAGATGGGTACCCTGAAGTGTAACGGAAGGACGGACGGAAGGACGGACGGAAGGACGGACGGACACCCCTATCACTATATACCCCCCACTTTTGAAGTGGGGGGTATAATAAATGAATCCAAAGCAATGTGTTCAATTTAAATGGGAATATAAAAATAATCATGTTTTTCTTGCACTATTAACAAATGATTAAATTAAAATGATTTATTTGTTCAATTATGAAATACTATATATAAAGCTATATATAAAAATCACATAATAAAATATTGAAAATTTAGAAAAAAAGATCTTTTAATTTCAAAACAAAACAACCCCACAACAAATATATTTAATTACGTCAAAGATTTTTGAATCTATTTTTATAATGGCTTATGATGAAATAAATGGTGCTTTAATATTGAATTTATAAATACCAATACAAATATTTAAATGATTTATATAAGATGTCTACAAAAATATGTTGAGAACAGATAGTGTGTTATTTGTTATAGACTAAATATTAGAACAAGTTCATAAAATGTCACTGTTTTGTCCCAACTAGTTACTTAATGGTTTTAAAAATGTAAAAGAATTTAACTAGTTACTAGCTCTATATAAAATACCAATTAAAAAAAAAAATCATCTTAAACCTCCAGAATTGGTATGCATGGCACAAATCGTATCAGTATTCAGAGCCTAGATACAAATGTATTAAGTGAAAGTATACTATCAACACAAAATATCACATGCCCTTATGGACTAATGACATTCTAATAGTCCATTGGTACTTTTCTGATTCTATAAGAACATTTTTCAGTTTAATGTTTCAATTTCAAACTGAAATGTAATCCAACACACACATTCATATTTCTTTTTTGATGGCATCTGAATGTTTTCATAATATAAAAGAATTTCAGAGGTTCATATATAGAAAATAAATTAATTGAAATACTATTCTTAAATTACTTCCTTCTTAAATAAGCTCGGAAAAAACTAAAACACCCTACTCCAATATTTTTTACAGCAACAGCATGCATTTACAAGCCAGCAAGCAAAAGCCAAGCATGTGTTCCACATTTACAGACATAAATTATATGAAAAATGATGCTTCTTCAGTCAATAAACTAAGCAATGATCTTTTTTTGTTTAAAGTCAAAACTCAAAACCATAAAATGATTGAAAAGTGTGTCCCATTAAGAGAATGTAAATATATAAAAGTAAGATGAACCAAGGAAGATAAAAAGAAACAAGAAATAGCCCCTTTTAGCTTTACACAATGAAAATTTTAAAAAATTATATCTTCTCAAGCTAGCCTAATGCATTGCAGTATATGTAAATGAACTATTTGACTTAAATTAACGTCCTTTTTAAAGTAAAAAAAACTCTTAATGTGAAATCAAAATTTAAATTTATAAGAATGACTGTTTCAGAAAATACTGATGCAGAAAAACACTTAAAGTACCAGTACAACATTTGTCAACTAAGAGTTAAAGACAACAGAATGATTATTTGCAAATTTTTAGAGCTACTTCCTTTAATAAAAATTTAGACATTCCTATGGGACTGTTAGCATAGCTTTTCTGAAACAGCCATTAAACAGTTGGGCAAAAATTGCACCTCAAAGGACTTTCACTAACCAATGATTTTGTGAGTTACATTTCAACCCATCAAAGATAATTTAGACAAAATATTTATACTGACTAAATAAGGGCAAACACAGACAATTTGGCCTCAGGTTAAGTTCTAGGGGTGTAACGATACCACTGCCTCACGATCCGATACAGATCACAATTCTTGGTCCACAATCCACTCTTTATCATGATACCTTTTATTTCCATTACTTACAAAAGACCTGCTTGTACTATCATTGTAATTAATTGATGTTAATGTTAAAGAAGTATTATTTTCGCATGTTGAATAACTGTAAATGGAAGTCTTTTCATTTCAGTACCAAAGGCAATGATTTGTGTCATTGTTGACACCAGAAGCATGTTTTTCATCCTCCCAACAAAGACAGATAAAACATTTTTTGGATCGGATCAGAATTGCTAAGTCAAACATTGAACCGATTTCAGGATCGTGGGATAAAATATTGTGATGCACCGGTGGATCGCTACACCCCTATTACACCCATAACATGAAGTTAACATTTTTAAATGCAACGTTTACATGAAGAATATGTGCCTGTGTATAAAAAAAAAATCTTATTATTTTTTTCAAAGAATCAGAATCAGATCTTAAAAGGCTTTATCCATAAAAAGAATAAATAACGTTCACAGAAATGGTCCACCAAAATCATTGGTTAGCCTATAAGGAAAAATTGGTTTTAATAATTGGATTGAAAGATAAAAATAAAATGGTTACCATGACATTCTGACTATTGATAGAACTATATGTAACCTGGTAAATAATATGCCAAGACTCATTGATAAGTAAAGACAAGTAGTATAAGATATAGAGAATATATGCAAATCAAATAAGTAAGCACATGTATGTTTCCAAAATGTTTCTAGTCAACATATGTAAATCTAAGTCAGCACATGAAAGTTTATACAATGTTCTCGATATAACAAACCAAAACTGTGCTATACTATAAAGTTATCCCTCAAAATAAATCAATAGAAAGAAAAAGTGTTCTATGTTGAATGTCAAATAAATATAAAGATATAAATTAAGATTAACTTAAGTCTATCCCTCTATATATATATAATTAGTATGATACTAGTGAAAAAGTATACTTGTCTATGCGGTAAAAATTGTACAAAGGTTCATTTATCTCATAAATTCAAATTAAAACTATTGCTTTACAATCTAAATCTTCTTTATATGTTATTTTTGAATTTTGTATAGAAAATATATGCCAAAAAAAATAAATAAGTAAGCACATATATATCTACAAAACGTTTCTAAAACATAGCAATTATAAGTCAGCACATGAAAGTTTGGACAACGTTTTCTCAAAAAACATTGTTTTTCTGTGTGGCAAAGAATTGAAAAATCATTAACAGTAAATGAACCTTTGCTATGTTAGTATGTAACCCCCACACAAATCTTAACCTTGTCACTTGTTGTTGATAGCGTGTCTTTATATTTGGAATACTTTGCTGTCCATACCCCCTTTTTCTATAAAAAATATCATTTCAAAAATAGAAAATCTGTCAAAGTCAAAAATGGTTGGATTTCTTTAACAGGAAGTAGGTGAGTAACAAACCTGAAATCAAATCCCACATTATTGGACCCCATCCTGATGCTGTATACCAAATATCAAGTGGCTGTGATTAGTAGTTGCTGAGAAAACTGTTACAAAAATTTCTTCCCCGTCCGCCTGACGCCCAACATTCACCATTTTATAACTAGAATTTTTCACTCCATAAAATCCGGCCAAAAATACTTTATGAATATTTTTGAAGTAATTTGCTTTTAATCTTTTTAAGCACAAGCTTAAGAGCTAAAAGCTTTAAAATAAAGATAAATCAAATTCAAAAACTAAAAAAAAGCATTATAAATTTTTTTGTTAGATTTATCAAGATCTTGTTTCAAACAAAATACAATTGAGGTAATTCTAACTATTTTGATAAACAAAAAAGCTTAAAACCAAGAAAATACTGTAG
This sequence comes from Arcuatula senhousia, assembly GCA_963971305.1. Lineage (NCBI taxonomy): Eukaryota > Metazoa > Mollusca > Bivalvia > Mytilida > Mytilidae > Arcuatula > Arcuatula senhousia. The sequence goes on along the minus strand of OZ020316.1, from coordinate 45,820,237 downwards.
AATGGAATTTGTCTGCCTTTTGAATTCACAAAAAAATTAATTACATAGAGATTGATATCCACTTTAACACAATAAAATATTCAACAATTTGCAAAAATTTAACCTTGCAATGCATACATGTATCAAAGCCAAAATTATGAAATTTAAATGATGCAGAAAATTGCCTTTAATATCTTTTTTTTCATTCTAGTAAATCTACTACATGAACATTCTTTTAAAGTCATACCTGTCTTTTGTCTACTAGTAAGGCCTTATCGCTACTTTCACTTGTATCAGAGCTGGTATCAGAACTTGGGGGTTGGTACTGATGGTCTACAGGAGATCTGTCAATGAGAATAAGCCACTTAAATTTGTTGTCTATATTGTGGATTCATTTATTTTCGCGGGTACCAATTTTCGTGGTTTGATGAAAAAGGACCAGTTTGTGGAGTCTTAATTCTGTGGTTCTGAAACCTATAGCATACAAATCAATATAAAATATCCTTTTCCCGCTGTATCAAATTTTGTTGATAAAGGCCACCAACGAAAATCACCAAAAATTGATACATGTACCCCGCGAAAAATAATGAAACCACAGTAGTTAAAGCATGTTACCATCATTTTGAACATAAACCTGTCTAAAATGTTTGTAAAGAAGGTGTTTAAATTTAAACATGTAGGGCTGTTTAAAAATGTTTTGTAAAGGAGGTGTTAGGCTTTTTAAAAAAAATAATTGTTTGTATGTTTAGTTAAACAAATAAAATCATATTAATCATTATCTACAATTCAGTGATTCAAAAGCACACACATTACTAGCCATAACAAACTTCAACTTATAAACATGTACTAATCCTACTCTGGTAGCTCTGGGCTATGGGACAAGTGCTAATGTCAAATCCTGTATATCATCTTGACTTGCCAAGGGTTATGATCTGGATTAATATTGTAACCCTTGGCTAACAAAGATGTATTTTCTACACAAGAGTGCATGAGTACTTACAAACCAGAGGAGAAGTTAAAATCTTTGACAGAACAGACAAAGTAATGGTGAAACACATCCTGAAATAGAAGATACAGCAACAATTAGTTCATGTTATAAATGCATCAAGTACATGGGTATGCCCATCATAGAAATCAATATGATATGCATGTATAAATAAATTTCTTGTTTATGTGAATCATTTTTCCTTGATTGAATCACTCAAACAGAACACAAAATTTGATACCCTACAAATACAAATGACAACAAAGTTCCAGACAATAAATTTTGCTACGCCTGACGCGCGTTTCGTCTATTCAAGACTCATCAGAGGCGCTCTACCAAAAATATTGAAAATGCCAAACACTGTATGAATATGAAGAGCATAGAACAGTAAAACCAAAAATACCAAACTGGAGAACCAAATTATAACTAAGATGATCAACCTATGTCTGGGGTAGGAAGAACCTTAGTCATTGCCAAAAAAAAAATAGGGCATGTAATGGGACATTAAATGATACCCCGCCACGTTATAATATCAAAAGTTCATAAAATTTGATTTCAAAGTGGCCTTTCTCGAAAACTATTTTTCATATCAAGCTGGAAATTGAACTTGACCTGTATTTTATTGTACTCAATAGCTGTACAAAATATCATTTGAATCCTATGAAGCATTTTCAAGTTATTGGTCGGAAACTCAAAATTTCATGAAATTTGATTTTTCAAAGTGGCCTATCTCAAAAACTATTTATTGGATCATGCTGGAAATCAAACTTGACCTGTATTTTATTGTACTAAACAGCTGTGCAAAATATCATTCAAATCCTTTGACGCGTTTTCAAGTTATTGGTCGGAAACTCAAAATTTCATGAAATTTGATTTTTCAAAGTGGCCTATCTCCAAAACTATTTTTTGGATCATGCTGGAAATCGGACTTGACCTGTATTTTATTGTACTAAACAGCTTTGCAAAATATCATTCAAATCCTTTGACACGTTTTCAAGTTATTGGTCGGAAACCTTCGGGGGACGGACAGACAGACGGACAGACAGACGGACGGACGGACAGACACCGAAAAAAACTGAGGGTATAACATAATACCCTGCCACTTCGTGTGGCGGGGTATAAAAATTATTACATATGACTATTCTTTGATAAAAAGCATTTTTTGTCTGTTTGAAGTTCAGAGCAATTAACAAAAGTTGACAAATGATGCACAATAATTGTGACTTTCTATCAGCATTATTTTGTAAATTTAAAGTCTCAAATCTTATACATTTAGGACCATTCTAACCCTTTTGGACAAATTCACCCCTTTTACCCTGGGCTTTCAACCTTCCCAATTTTTAGGTCTTTATTTTATAATGAATACAACATGTACATGTAACATCACAGAAATAGTTATAAAACCTGACTACAAAATTTCAATGGGTGGCAGCCCTGCTTTAAATGAACCGTAAGCAGCAGTTTAGGATGAATTAAGGCCATTTTAAAAAATATCCTACATGTAGATTCTCACCCCCTTCCTCCCCGATTTTTTCAGCCTCCTAAAAAAAATTATTTTGACTTTTTTGGAAATTTTGTTAAATTTTGGCTAATTTCTAAAATGGCACAATATTTCATCAAAACAGGTAAAAAATAAGAAAGATAAATTTTGCGGGCCTGCCCCATATTTTCAAGAAATTTTGATGAAAATATAGGAATTATTTTATTATGGCCTAAGAGATATGAAAACATAATGTTAAGGGGGTACAGAACACCTAAGGGAAATAACTCCTAAATATCACTTGAACATTTAAGTCAGGCACATTTATTCAAAGAAATCAAGCTTCTCAATGATCAAAATATGAAATGTTAAAACTCCATTATGTTCAATGAAAATTTTCCCAAGAAACCTATGGTTTGAATTTCTTAAGATTTTGCAATTAGATCATATTGACTTAAGTACATATTCAAGCACATTTTTAGGAAAATTAAACGACACATTTTTATTTTAGCCAAATTGTTGGGTAGCCCCTTAACTATCATTGTACATGTACCAATGTGTATTTAGTTGTCAATCTAATCCCCTTTAGATAACAACAGCTGTTACCCAATGTTATGATAACTATTCAATTTTTACAATAGTACAATGTTTATTTCAATTATAAAGATTTCTACTGATGAAATAAAATCATTGATTTCTTGTCCTGTTCACAATGCATCAAAAGTACATGCATAATGTTTATCATACAAAAGAATAACCGAGATGGGGGATTGATGTGCCCCCCCCCCCCCTAACCACATACCCAAAATGATTGTCAACTTCCCCATAAATCATTTCAACTAACCATTTCTTAAAATTGTACAATAATTATATAGAACTAGACTTGAACAATGTTTTTCTAAACCCTGACCATGCACAGAAATTATATACTCATTTTCAGATGATCACTTGAATTAAAGTCCGTGGATTCATTTATTTTTGTGGATACCAATTTTTCGTGGTTTGGGAAAAAATGACTAGTTCATGGATTTTGGAATTCGTGGTTCTGAAAATTGCTTCATACAAACCAATGTAAATTTACCTTTTTCGTTGGGTATCAAATTTCGTGGGTCAAAGCCACCCATGAAAACCATGAAAATTGATACCCCACGAATAATACTGAAACCACAGTAATACATGTACATTTGACGAAGTTATCTTACTTCAACTAGTAGTGTATCTGCAGACTGGATGGAACACTTCTGTTTTCTGAGGTAACATTTGAGTTGTGGTTTCCATGACAACAGGAGTAAAATAAACCCTCCAGTAAGAAGAACCAGTAAAGGAAAGACAACTGCCCGCCATTTGCTATGTTTATAGCCATAGCATATCTGAAAATACATAGGAAAAAAAGTTAAATTCATATCTAAAATTTACCCCTACATGTGTACAATATATATTGATCATGTAATAATTGTATATATTATAGGCTAATTGTAAAACAGGAAGCAGCAACCACTTGTCACATTGAAGACTGCTGTCTGTTGTCCATGTAGATTTGTTAAAATGATGTTTTATACATGTACAAACTGTATGTGGGTTGTGCCACATACATATAAATTGTACACTTATTTCATTTCTCATTATTTTCTACATCATCATCGTGTATTCAATTAGAAGCAAAGGCATACATGTAGTATGTAATAGTGATTCAGATTGTCTTCATTCAACAGGATCAAATTTACATGATCATGATGATGTATAAGTTTTGTTAAAAATGTATATGAATACAAGTGGTATTATGGGTCTTTTGTTGATAATCTAGGGATTTGTTTGAATCTAAGTATTGTATTTTTAGTCTTGGGCCAATGCAAGATAGCCAGCAGTAACCTCTGGTCATGTTGAAGACGGCTGGCTGTTTTCCATTGTGATTTTTTAAATTGCTGTTTCTTTAATGTTGGTTGTGTCACATACATGTACACCATGTACACTTATTCCACATCTCTTTATCGTTTATGTGGTATTATGTAAACATTCTCTATGGTTGTCCACCACAATCTTCAGAATCTCTGATCACATATTAGTGCCAATCTGCAAAATAAATCCTGCATTTGGTTCCATTCCAATATTTTGATATCTACTTAAGAGAAGGTTCAACTACACGTAAAACTCCTTCATCATTTATTCATGAGAAACTAATTTTGGCCAAATATTTTATGAGGGATATTCTAGATGGCTGACCTACAGGGCTCATCAATTTTATTCTTGGTTTCTTTACAAAATCAGCTGGACTAATAACAAAACCTCAAATATTACAAAGTTTCTTTTGTCAGATTTATCTTCCTTATTATCAAAAGTTGAACACGAAATCTTCAAAAGGTAATACCTCAGCCTTCAAAATCAATAGAACTTTTGAAAATCCTCTTTATCAATACCCTGAGCATCCTAATAGCAAAGACACTAGCATTTTTTCAAATTGTTAAATCCAACAAAAAAGTCAAGCTGATTTTGTAAAGAAACAGAAAAATTTTTTTAAAGCTGTACAAAATCATACTACATATAAGTCATGTTCCCCATACTAATTCTAAAATTCAAGGGTTTTTCCAGGACTTTTCAAGGGTATTAAGATTTTTTCAAAGATGAAAACAGTCAACAAAATTTCAGTCACCGGTGATTTTTTTTTTGTGAAACAGTTCAATCATGAACCTTTGATTGTGGAACTATCAAATTCCAGGGTTTTTCAAGGATATTTTCATTCATTTTCAAAATTCAAGGTCTTTTCCAGGACCTTGAACTGATATATGAAATTCTAGAGTTTTCCAGGTTTCAAGGATGTTTGGCAACCCTGCCTTACCAATTCTTCATCTGTTCCTGGGTTTAGGATGGTCCTCGTAGAGAGCAGCTGATCAAATACAAATCTGTCTGCATTATTTTCGTTCAGTCCTGAAAATTGTACGTTATACATTTGTACATGAAATACAGGTGTATATATATTGAGCCAATGCAAGACAGCGAGCAGTTACCTCTTGTCATGTTGAAGACTGCTGGCTGCTTTCCATTGTGATTTTTTTAAATTGAATTTTCTTTAATGTTGGTTGTGTCACGTACACTTTATCATGCTTATTCCACATCTCTTTAATGTTTATTAGCATGATACATTACCAATTGATTATTTGAGAATTCTAAAAATGAAATAGTTTGCAAGGTACATGTATATGGACTGTCTAGCCCTATCAGAAATTCAGACACATCTCAAAATATTATTTTACGCTTGCCTGTCCACATGTTTAAGTGAATAGTTGCAGAAATCTGCCAGTCAATGTTTACAATTGCACACATACATGTAAGAATTCTTTTTCTACTTATCAATACATGCAATACATGTACAATGTACATTTTGTACATGTAGATGAATGTTAAATTTACTTAATATAAATAATTATGAAATAGCATAAGCAGTCTGAATGACATATATGTAAATTTACTTATAAAACTCATGTTTACAGTGATAATATTATAAATTATATTATATATGTACATCGCAAGAGCTAAATCAAATTAAACATCTCTATTATAAATTTAAATGTCTCTATATAATAAATTTAAACCAATACATTTGTACATGCATGCCTGTTTGAACAATTACTTAATATATAATCAAAATAAAGACAAGATTTTATTTTTGATCTTAAATGAATCAACCTGTAATCCTTTCTTTTTTACATGTACATGTATATTACTGACACTTTTCTACATCTTTGATACAATGTATTTTAAAATGCCTAATCTCACTAAAGAATTTTTTGTATATGAGCTGGATTTTCTTTTGAAGTATGGACGCTCGTTTCACGAACTTTCAGTGTCTTTTAAACATGTTTTAAAGTACCACTTTTTATAAGAACCATGCAAAAAGCCTACACCACTTTATTTTTGACATGTTACTCCAACTAGCACCCTGATTCAATATTTTGTACTCTTTTTCCAAACAAGCGTTGGTCCTGAGAGAAAAAAAAATATATAGAATGCATTGGAAAATTTTAAGAAAGGGAGATAACTCTTAAAACTGTCAATAATTTCAATAGAAACCATTGTAACAAAATGGCCAGATTTCTCCCAGGACCAGACAGTTATGAGCAAATTGTTATTTATTTCTTATTTTGTATACTTTGAACTATCTTTTGTTAAAAATAAACCACTGTAGCCTTTTTATTGATGAATCACTTTTCTTCAATTTTGCATGATTCTTAGGTGGAGTGCTACATAAACGCTTTTTTCTTTGAAAATTGCTTATGCCATTGATCATGCTAGTGACCCACAATGTAAGCTAGTTAGTTTTTAATTTTTCGAATAAAAATTGTTTAAATTTTATTGTGTTATAAACATTTTTAAATTTATCATCATCATTGAGTGCATCCCTCTGTAAAAGAGTATACTCGTACTTTATGTTAAAAGCAGGGCAACACAAAGGCTGTTCTCTATGTACAATTTAAAAATTGAATATATAGCTTAAAAATATTTTGAAAGATATAACGTTATGTAGTAACTTCATGCATATGCATCTTATTTAGACCATGGGCCAATTGCATAACCGCGAGCAGTGCCAAATGGCCTCGTTGAAGACTGCTGGCGGTTGTCCATTGTGGTTTTTCTAAATTGCCGTTTAATTGTGGGCTGTGTCGCGTACACTTATTCCACATCTCTTTATTTTCTATTCAGGAATGTCACAGGTTAAACCTTCCTCATATTAATTATATGCATAAATGTATGTTAACTTTTGTTGTTTAAGGATTCCCACATCTCCAAATATCTCAACAGAATATAAATTTTGAGGAAATTCTCAAATATATTATTTTAAGCTCAAAGTTCCATGTAAAATGTTTTAGGAAACCCGTGCCTAGTAAATGTGATCAGATCATAATTCCTGAGTTAACTAACTTTTCATCTATATATATTTACTTACTGTTCATTCTCAGGGAATGGTTGGGGTCATTATTTTCCTTGTGGCTTTACAGATTTCACAGCAAACGTCAACAAATAAATTCGGAACTAACCGGAAGAATCTTGTTTCACAGCTGACACGATAATGCCCAAGAACTTCCGGGAATTTGTCCCGCCATTTTTGCCCAGTTAACACAAATATATAATTTGTTCCGTGAACGTTATACAATTGGCGTAAAAAAAAACTTTCCAATCTGAAAAAAAATAAAACTAAAATTTAGTACCTTAAATTTAATTATCTCAGTTCCAAATAAACAAAATTATATCCTAGTCCGAAAAAAATGTTGAGTGTGTGTGTTTTTTTTTAAGCTAAAAGCAGCACAGAAAACTCACTAGTAACTGATTTTTGGAAAAAAAATATTTATTTATGTGAAAATGGCACAACTTTATAGGACCTCAGATTCGGGTCGCGTATATTTTCATTTCCATTTTTATTAATGTATACTAATTTTTGTTGTTTCTATCATTTCCTGCTTCTTTTATTAATGTGACGCCTCTGCATTTTTTTAACTGAAAAAAAGGAAATTTGAACAATGAAAAAGCAAATCGGAAAGTTACGGAAATCCCCATGGTACATTTAGACTTGTAACTGAAATTCATAACTGCAGCGGATATTCTGGTAAAAACTTTTATCAAATCAAATCAAATTTATTAGCACAATGAAGGGCCAAAGGCTACAAACAATAAATTGACAAAAATACAACAAATAATAGTATCATGTACAAATGAAACTGAAGTGTCTCCTGTCCTGAGTGTCATTGACTGTTAAAAAGGATCTCAGAAAATTCACTTCTTGACTATTATTTGGGTTTAAGATTGAAGTTAGCTTTATTTCGTTGTGTGAAGAAGAATATCAATGTTAATTTTATCAAAGTATATTTTCCTGCCATTTTCGTTAATTTTACAACTAAAAAGAAAGTGACTCTTATCTTCAATCGCGTTGCAAGTTTTGCAAATTCTATCCTCTCTTTTGAATTTTCTTACATCTCCAAGTTTCTATAGCTAACTGGTGGTCACTTAACCGTAATTTACATATTAATTTTCTGTTTTCAGTATTGTCTGTTAATAAATATGGTGGCTACTTTTGGTTTGTTTCGTTGTGATGATTATTTGTCTACCGATTTTGTCTTGTCTTTTTGGTACAATGATGTTTGGTTACCTCTTTGGTACACCTTTACATCGGATACCCACTGTTCATATTTGTAAGATTTTGACTATACAATTATAGACCTGTAATTAGATAGATTGGCAAAGTCTTCTACTATAATTGTCCAGTATGCATGCCTGAAAAATATCGCAGGTTTATGAACGAGAGTTTGTTATTTTTCTAACAACTTTTTGCCTTTCTATGAAACTAATCAAAATAAATTGCATTAAATAGATAAAAGATAAAGGAATGTCTGTGTGAAAATCGTAGTTGATTTTTTTGAAAAATAAACTTTTGCGGCAAATTATTAAAGTGAAAACTTTACGGAAATTATGTTAAAATTTGTATTTTCAATTAAAAAGGGATATTATTGGCTCTTTTTGATACTTTTTTAACGGTGTCAAAATGTTATAAAAAGTACTTTTAACAGGGATAAAAACTTTAAAAAATATTTAAGAATTGACTACAAAAGAATCATATCTAAGAGAAAAAAATATGTATTCTTTTGAAGATAAATACCTTTAAATTTGAAGTTGTACTTTTCGAAGTAATGCGCAATATACGGCTGCATTTTTTATAATTCCACATGGGCATGAAAACTGTGACCAGTGCACGTGGTGTCTGCTCACTTTTTCAATTGCATGTTCGGCATTTGCTTTGAGATGTATGCATGATTCCCGCTGAGAGATTAATTTGAAAAAAGCATCTACCCACTCTCTATTTGAAAAGAGTATAAAATGGTCCGAAATTGTAGGCAATTATTTTGTACAATAATCTATAACCTTTTTTCCTGTCTCCCTCAGAATACTTTTGCTCAAAGTTGTATCGTTTATGTCAAAGTCCGATATCAACTATTTTGTTGTGTATCTGAAACTGAGAAGACATCTAATGGAAGTAACATATCCAACTATATCGGTCATAATCAAGTTACATAACTCTGCTAAAAATACGAAATACTGGTTGCCGAATTACCTTGAACTGGTTACAGCTATAGCTTGCTCTCATGATTCCAAATATTAATATCATTTATTTTACAAAATTAATTGATTTAAATAAAAATCGTATAAAAATGATTTAATTATCTTATTTAAATATATATACAAGATCTTTATATTTACTTGGATAAATAAATATCATTTCAGAGTATTTTGTAGAAAAAAAATTCTCGTCCGGCTTTAGGGGTTGTCTTATACATATAGACACCTAGAGAAATAGTATAATTTTTATAATTTGCAGTATAAAGGAAAAATTTCACCTGACACACTGCTGTGATTATATTGGGTTCAAGGTGGCTAGACTAATTGAAGTAATTCCCGCTGTGAGACGCACGGAAGACAGGATGTTAATTTAATGACATGTATATTGTAATACCTGAACCGGTAGACATCTAATTAACAAGGGCACCTGTTTAAGAAATTAATTCTACCTTTACACCTTAAAATTATTTATTCAAACGGAAAACCTATAGAATAAAAATTAGAGAAAAAAATAAAAAGCTGTTGTTTGTTTAACATTTCAACTAGTAGAAAGAAAATACGTAATTTACAGTAATTAATTTTAGCATATTTTGTAAAATTATCATTGTTATATAATCATTGTATAGGTTTTTATCCATAATTCGATTTAAGTGATACTTAGCTGGTTTCAATTGTATAGTAATATATCAAAATTTGTATTTTACCGCCAAAATAAAGTTTCATTTGACCTCAAAATCGTTAAAATAGACAAAATTCTATCATTTTCAAATCGATTTGGAAGTGATTTCTCAATTTCAATATCTCATATAGTTTATATAATCTTAAAGTTTCATGTTTCAAGATATTCACATGGGCAGCACATTTTCACCATAGCTAAACATAAAAAAGTAATTTGCGATCAAAATAGGGTAGTTTTAAAAAATTATGACATTTTCACACGGTAGCCATATTAATTTTTTAAATATTTTTAACATTTTTTTCAAATCAAATTGGAAGTGATTTCCTAAATTCAATATCTATTAAAAATGGTATCAAAATGTTGGTAATTTATTATACTTTTACAACATAGCAGCACATTTTTATGAACACGATTTAATTTATCACAAATCATAAATATCTATAACACGCCCGTGCATTTCTATATAAATCCGCATGGCCATATAACGCTCGCTGTATAGGTGACCCAAGTCACGTGATGTCCGATATAGTTGGATATGTTACCGTGGCGGAATTTCATGAGAAATTTCGAAACGGGTCCCCACTGACTGCATGACTCATGGGGATGTGGTGGGGGAAATCTCATATCATGCTTCAATAACTAACCATTTTTCTGAAAAAAAGGGTGGCCACACGGTGGACTCCTGGCCCAGCATTATATGTTTTCATTTTTTGATTTTGTTAAATAATTGAAACTGTAAAAATAAATACATACATGTATTGAATTGTCTCTTGGGAAGTAGAAAAAAAAACATTATTTACTTTTATGAATGTATTATATAAATCTAGATATGCATTGTATATGTTTTTTAGAGTGAACACATATTCTCTTGGGTGGATCAAATTTTCGAAAGGGGAACGGGGTCCCCCGAAGAAATTTTCGTAATATTTTTCTCATCAACTACTTATCACAGCCATTTGTTTAGTATACAGCATCAGGGTGTGGTCCCACAAGGCCGTTGGATTCGGTTTCGGGTCTGTCACTCATCTACTTCCTGTTAAACGAAATCCGGCCATTTTTGACTTTGACAATTTTTTTATTTATTTTGAAATCGAAATCGAAATCTGAATGAGAAAAAAAAACATATCCAACATGAATTAAACATGTTAAACAAGATAGGCGAAGATCAACCAATTGATACGGTAAAACGTACCGGATCTATGTGTCAGATGTGCGGATGAAGTGAACTATTCAAACTTAAGCCAATAACAGATACCTAGGTACGTATATATATAATCACAACGTTAAACTCCCTATATATGCAGTCAGTCAGCATGCTCTCCGCGTTTATCTGAAAATGATTTAATTTGGTATGTAACGCTCAATTTGAATTTGGTTCGACCAACCCATGTTATTTTGTATAATATGGTTTGGTCTTGTGACGTAACTAACATCTTCATCCGCCACGGCATTTTCGAAATAGTCCCTATGATTTTTTGTTGTTGAATATTCGATAGTTGATATCAAACTTACGAAATTAAATTATAAGGAATGTCATTTTATAGGGATATAAAATGTGTAGGGTCGTTTTACGCTTAATAAAGCGCGAATATACCCGTATAAAATGACCAACTATTAAAGTCATTTCTTAGATATAGAGAATAATACCCACCGACCCCTCCCGGAGACCACTGGACAAAGTAATGTTTTCGAATATCTTACTTGTCACCATCAGAACTAACCATATATTTCGATCTGATCAGTTCAGCCATATTTGACATGCATTTCTTTACTGCAAGCTAGCTTAATTTAGGGTCCGATCATTTCATCTAACTATGACCGACCCCGGGGTTAGACTTTCTATGCGTAAAGGGGAACGAAGATGTGTCTAAAATAAGGGTAGGTTTTTTGAAAAACAAGAGTAGATTTTTTTTAAAACTCTTTTGACTTCAGACAATTTTATATATAAAATGGGTTTTCAAGCATAAAAAAAATTTGTTTCATATAAATATAGGCCATGATATAGAAATACTCAATGACCTTATTCTTAATAATTATGACATATTGTTTTTACTGATTGTTTCCTATTAATTAACATTCATATGATCTACATTTGGTTCTATAAAATATTTTTTTTGTTAAAAAAAAACAACTTTAAAGTTAATTGAATATACTTGTAAATATGGGTCATGAAAATAGAAAAAAATATATATAAATAAGGGTATTGAATTCACATCTCAACCCTCAAAATTACAGGGATATCCAACCACCACCAACAAACCCTCCCCCTTCCTGGATCATATCCCGATGACTGTTTTTTTCACAGCAATTTTTTTTATGAATGATTGTCGTGAAGAATAGACCGGGCGCGGTTAAATAGCAAATTCTTTTATAGATAGACCCAGGGATGTCCAAAACAAGTTTTATTTAATCCCTGATAGGCCGATCGATCATATATAGCTTGTGAGAGTATTCGACCGGATTTTTATTACCGGCCACGGTCAAGTCGAATAGAAAGTGGGGTATAGACGATCTTCCAATTTCGATATTTTTGGTAATTGTCGAAATCTTACCCCAAATTACTGGATAACTGGTTGCCGACGTCATTTGCGCGTAAAAGGGAATTTTTAAATTTCATTATTAAAGTGTAAATGAATTGTTTTGAAAGGACCCTTCGAGTGAAACAAATTAATTCATTTCATGTTTGATTGTTTTCCATTAGAACACACATGTAATAGATTGATAGAATAATTCAGTCCCTGTGCTCTCTTCTAAAAAAGCCGCCATTTTACCCCCATTGACCTCTCGTGACCCCTATTCTAACATCCGGAACGTTCCGGAATGGCACTTTTGGAAGATCGTCTATTCAACTGGGTCCGGTCGAAGGTCTACACCGTTTAAAAATGAATACTATTTTTTTTAGTTCGAGATCCACATTACACTGTTATCGCGGGAAAAAGTTCCGAGATTGCGAGAAAAAAAAATGTTAAACAAAAACCTGAGATCATTAATTTTCTCAGCAAAAACCAAGGGGTTTATATAGCGGCCCGTTCAGTTTAATTGATCGCCCAACATATATCTTGTTGGAAAAGATACATGTAACGGCAAACACAGGTCGATCAAGATTTTTCACGAAACTCGCAATTTTAGATTCGTTAACGTCATCGCCCCATATAGAGCCCCACGGTTATTTTTACTTCCCGTTTACGTTAGCTGGCCGCCATGTAGAATATCGTACCGTAAGCGCGGACAAAAAATCCCGTGACTGGTTTATTTTACCGATCATACACAGCGAAATTATTAAGGTAAGCAAATATGAATTGTCTCTTTTGATTCTCGGTTCATTTTTAACGAGGACGGTGTGGTATTGTTGTTCAAATGTCTGATCTCGCACCGTTGGTTGTCGGTCTAGCCTCAAGGTACTTGTGCAGCCATTTGCAACAACCGTTTGCGTGGGCTATTTCCGATAGATAAACAATTTACTGTCTAACTTATGTTCGAGAATGAAGCGTTGTGACTTGTTTTCATATCACGTTAAATCGCTTAACGAAGCGAAAACATGAAACTGAATCGCAATTCGACATAAATATAATACCGGAAATGTCATTTTGAATATCCATTGCGCATACTCATTTAAATGGTTGAGGGTCAAAAGGATAATTTAATAGATTTATAAAATATTGAAGGATTTAATATTTTTATGGGCATGATTTAGTAATTATTTTCCCAAAACCATAGACCTTTATATAAATACAGGTCTATGACAAAACCTATTATTTTGGATACTTAAAATTCTAAAAAATATGTACATTCTAAAAAGCAAAAACTTTTATATATCTTTTTCACCACATTTGACAAATTATTTGATCTAGATGCAGTATTTTGGCAATATCACTATTGGTATTGTTAATACTAAGGAAAAAATGGCAATCATGGCAATATTGTATGGATTCATGATACTAACTTTGCATCTTTAAAATTTGGAAGAAATTTTTTTTTTTTATAACTATTCTTTTTTATTATTTGATATCAAATTTGCTGAAAGATATTTTCAATCAGATTATTCTCCAAAAAGGGGGAGGCTAATGTGATGTACATGTAAGGGGTATTTACTGAAATCACAACTATTTCCAAGGACATCAATAAACTTCTGTTTCTTGTATATACATGTACATCTTATATGCATGTAAAATCCTCATAATGATATATCATTGCTTCAGTTCAACTCCTCTAATACACCACTTAACCAAATTTTATATCCTGAACATGTACATAAACATAAACATAATTTTATTCCAGATCAGGAGCCCAAATTTTATTCCAGATCAGGAGCCCACGAGGAGCAATAAGAGATTACAACAACGAGAGAAAGAACATAATTGATAGTTTAACAAATACAATCAACTTACACATAAAACATAGAATAGTATCTAATTTATAACATCATCTATTTTCAAAAAACAAAAAACACACCTTTTATTAAATGTTACTGTCAATGATAAATCTAGCAACAACATTTAAAATCTGAGTGTCTTCCAAAGTCAGTTAAAAAAATGAATTTATTAAGAGTGTTGAGATTTGAAAAATTATGATATTTGTTTGAGACCAAATTAAATAGGTCAGCTCTTTTAACTTCAAAAAATTGACACGAGCATAAGAAATGAATATCATCTTCAATATCTCCGGATGAATATTTTTGACAAATTCTTTGTGATCTAGGAGTATTATTAAACCGGCCAGTTTCAATTTGTAATCTATGTGCAGAAATTCTAAATCTGCACAATGCCTTTCTCTGGTTAAAATCTTGAACACAATTAAGATAATTTTCAAAACAAAATTTATTTTTAAACTTCAAATAAGTAGAAAGCTTTCCATCAAGTTTTTCATCTCTTTGTACATATCCCCAGGAAATTTCAATCCTTGATTATTTTTTTTTGCCTTTTCAAGTTTTGGTTGGATAGAGGTGAACATGTTCAGTGGCAGATTCAGAGCGATTTTCCATAAAATTCCTAATAATTTTTTCGCTGAAATTTCCGATTTTTAATTTCAAAATTGTTAAAAGCACCAGGTTTCTTTCCTTGTAATGCACATGGTTGATATCCTCAGTGCTGGGTTTGGCTTACTTGTTCGAACGTTTTGGTTTTGAGTACTTTTCGTTTTTCAACCGTTTTGGGATTTGACCTTCCAAAGTTTTGATTTAAATGCTACTGATGAGAAGTAAATCCTTGAAATATCGATATAAAGCATATCCAAATTAACTGTTTATACCTGGGTTTTGGTACTTGTAATCTTCAATTGAGATTTTTATTTTGAATTGACCAGGTACTACTTAAACTTTCACAAATATTATAGCAATTATGTCCCCTCTTTCATGGAACTCTGGATCCACCCCTGTTGGGATTTTAAGGGGAGGGGTGATGACAAAATAAACTTTACGCAAGATTTATTGTTACAGTAGCATTAAAATTTTCACTATTTTCATGATTTTTTTTAAGGTAGATGGTGTGTCTAAAATGTTATCCATAAAATTTTCTTAAATTTTGACCACAGTTAGTTCTAGGCAGGGTCTTTAAACTTGATAATAAACATGATAAAATTCAAACTTCACCACAAGAATTTTTGTAGAAACGACTTTGAAAAATGGATGATTTCAGTACTTTTTATATAGGATCAATAGGGAAAATTCAAATTTCTTTTACCATGTTTACCTTATAATCTTCTTCAAATTTGTGAAATTCTTTGTTTTCGACAGATTTTCAAATTAACTAAATAATAAATAAAGTTCACCATCAACATGATCAAAATTTTCGAAAATTTTAAGTGAAAAATGTGTTTTTTCCCTATTTTTCTGTACAATTATTTCCCCTTAAAAAGTACTGCAAAACATTGAAATTCACAAAGAAAGTTTATTTAAATCAAATTTTTGTTGTAATTACCAATTTTGATGTTTACCTAGCCCAATAGAAATCAATGAGAATAATAAACATTAATTATAAATTCTGAAGTTTTGATACATGTAGCTGTTCAAAAAAGATGCTCAGTGATAGACGCCGCATCTACAAAATGTACCTTAAATGATATCTGAGATCAATAAAAATTTTGTACATGCATTACCATATGATGTACATTGTACTTTCTTTCTACAAAGTTACATAAAACTATATATTTTTGTATGTACATGTAACTTTGTAGAAAGAAAGTTCAATGTACATCATATGGAAATGCATGTACAAAAATTTCATTGATCTAAGATATCATTCACATTGACACAAAAACAGATCACATTGTTCCCTACTGCTATGGCATAGTGTGAGCAGAGAATTTTAATCAGAAAATAGACATATTTTCATGTTGCATGCAAGTTGTTGCAGAAGTGACATATAGGCGTTAATACTTTGGCACCAGTAGCATGGTCTTGAGTCGTCGTCCTGCGGCGTCACAAAAATTTCTGTTGCAGTTTTAGGAATAACTACATGTCACAACCTCTTCATATTTGGTATATAGCTTCCTCCAATGGTACTATATGGTAAAAAGCAATTTTATGCGCGTAACTCATCTACTTCTTGTTTACCTAATATTTTAAGACACAAGCGACATACATCTTCAATGGAAGTCTTCCGTATTTATAAACTCTAAACCTGCATATTTGTATTCTTCTACTTTCAGCATGTTCAGATATCTGGCCATTGCACATATACCCGTATGTTGAAAACTGGATAAAATATTTATGGTTACTCAAAGTTTACAGATGAGAGAGCAGTAGACAATTAATATTCAACATCCATGACATCAGTAAATGTATGTAAATTATAATGTCATTTCTCTTGTTTGGAATTTAATTGAACACAGTAAAGAGAGTTTTATTGTTAAAGATTTAAGTTACTGAGTATGTATGTGCTTCTCCCTGTTTCTGAGCAGAAATTGGACACAAAATAATTTTTTGGGCACCGTCAAATTGAAAAAAAAAACGCCTAGATAATAAAGAACACAAATAGAATGATTCATATCAAATCAACCTCATTATGTTTTAAGGGTCAAAATAGAAAATTTTTAGTAACAATTTCTCGGCTTCTACTTACATGTATGTACATGAAAATGAATTTTTATGGTCTTGAAAGCTAGAAATGGTTATAATACTATGATTAATCAATTAAATTCATTAGCACAAGTTACGCCCAGGAAGGAACAAAAGACTACAAACAATAAATCAACAAAAATACAACAAATTACAATAGCATGTACCTCTAAACATGCTAAATGAACCTTAAGTGTCTCTGAAATCTTTTTCCAGACAGCCATGTATTAAACCTGGCCATACATGCCATAAAAGTCCAGTTTAAAAACTAGACTCACAAAAAAGATTGAATTATCCCCCTTGAAACAAAGTTCAAATTTAAAGGATTATTATTTATAATTGACTTAACTGCAGTTTGGCTAATTAGATTTGTAATCATGCATGGATCAAAATACAAGAAAATATTTATACTACTGAAAGCAAATACAATAACAATTTTTTTAACTTGTATTTGATATATGCATATTTGTATGTTTCATTTCAATTCAAGAAATCTTAATTACACAATGTAACAGTTATATGATTTTGTATTTCAGTGGTAAAGAGGACTGCATTTAACACTTCTTATCTGAAATTACATGATTCATTCATGTAGATTTTACACATGAAATTTAACATTTGAAAGAATTAAAATGATGTGTACAGTCATCATTTATGAATTAAAAAGCATATGGAACAAGGGGGATAACTCTGAATATTTTTTTTTAGTAGAACTGTTTGCTGTCATAATCAAATAACCTCAATTCTACTTAATCACATAGGTATTGATTATTAAGAGACCTTCTTAAATTAAGAAATGTCACTGTTCAATATGATAATATGACCAATTGTCAATTAAAGAATCCTTATATGAACATTGCTAAAAACAAAAGCATTTACCCCTCTATAAATGCTAAATGGACATTGGTGAAACACTAGCCCCCCCCCCCACCAAAAAAAAAGCCATGTGTGTTTTGGCTTCATGCCCCAAAATAAATATGGTATGTACATGTAGGTAAACAATTATTTTTTGGGTTATTTTTATTTTTTACCTGGATTAAATAGGGAGTAGATAGGTTTTTGTTTCAAGATTAACAGTGCATAAGAAAAAATGGCAATAAAAAGGCTAGAGTGAGTGAGTTTGAAAAACTAGGGTAGGGCAGCCAGAAACATAAATATTTTTTTTAATTTGGTTTTACCTTAAGGAAAAACATTGCTTGGGCATGAAAAAATCATTTCACTCTGATATAATTCAGGGGAGATAATAAGACTTCATTTTTTTCAATACACAAAACACAACAAAATAGCAATCAACAACTAAACTCGAGTTGTAATGATAGTGAACTCAGGTGCTTTGGAAGAGTATATTTTCCAAATGAAAAAGGGCAGGTGCAGTTTTGAACAATTCTTGCAAAAACATATTGTTTGTCTATGAGCGCATGATATGTTTTGTAGAATTTTTTGAGGGAGCAAAATAAATATGTAAGCAATTTTTGTGTCAGACGTGACAGTCTGCCAAGGAAATCGATGTAACATATAAAGATGTTATGGAATTTATGTATATCTTTACTTTCAGATCTGAAGATGATGTACTAATTGTAACCTTGGAACAAACATGGATGGCATGCTGGAAGAGTGGGAGAAAATGTTGGCTGATTCTCCAGGATTGGAAGATATAGACCAATCAGAAATGTTGGAAAATGAGCTCTCTTTCATTGGAGGTAAGAATGACTCACAGGATGTACAAGAAAGGTCTGAAAGGGAGATAACACCTGACAAACTAAGTTCAAGGTCATCATCTGTAGGTGAGGATAGTGCAGAAACACTAAAAATGATAGCCGAGCTAAATTCTGGCAAACCAGCAGACGATGATTTCTATGGTTTTGGTCAAGGAGGATTGAAGGACAAATCTAGAAAGGATGGAAATTCAGAAGGAAGGGCAATGCAAGAGACTACTCCTGAAGCAGAGAATGTTGATGAAAAAAATGAAGAGAATAAAGATTTTCCATCCACCAACATTGGTGATTTTGATTTTGAAACCTCGGTTGCAGATTCTGAGTTTTTCAATGAAAACAAAATGTCTGAAAACTTTGAAAACTGCTTAGACTCTCCTTTACAGATAAGTAATGTTAGATCTGTCGACTTTCCAAAAGAAATTGAAAAAGAGGAGGAATATTCAAACCATGATGTCTCCAGTCTGATTTTAGATGATAATGATTTAGATCAAACAGCAGATGAAAATCAACCTTTACCCTCAGAATTAACAGATGAAATTCAACCTTCACCCTCAGAATTAACAGATGAAATTCAACCTTCACCCCCAGAATTAACAGATGAAATTCAGCCTTTGCCCTCAAAATTAACAGATAAAATGCAACCGTCACCCTCAGAATTAGTAAGTGATAGAACTGACCTCCTTGATAACTCAGACATCAATGAAAATGAAAGTAATGACACTGAAACAAAAACACGAGGTGAGGATGAAAATGAAAGTGATACCGATAGACTTCATGTCAAGATTTCAGACATTAGAACTGAGTCTGATTTTTCTATGTCTGAAAATATTGGTACAGAAACAGATGATGCGAAGGATGAACATGAAAATGAAATTAGTAGAGAAGTCAGTGATTTTATGTTATTACAACGGATGGAAAACCTTGGAGAAAATGAAGAAAACAAGGAAGAATTACAAGAGAACTATATGATGATGTCAGTCAAGGAAGAACCGATTGATTATGAAGAATACGGAAAACCAAAAGAAATAATGACAAACTTTTATGATGAGTTTGAAACAAGCATGTCTGATATGGTGGATAAAAAAATGCCAGAGACAGACTTCACTGTAACAGACGAGGGTTTGTATAGATGTAGCTACTGTTGTCTGCGCCTACCGAACTTTCAAGCTTTTGAACTCCACCACAACACTAGACACAAGGAAATGTATGCGTGTAAGCATTGTGGTGAGCAATTCTATCGGTCACAAGATTTAGCAATACATTGTAGAAGGCTACACACAGATTGGACAACCAAACCCAAAGATAAAGATAAAAAAGATAAAAAGAAAACCCAGAAACTAAAACACAAACTTTCAGATGGGGAACCCTCTCTCATTGGCCATGAACCAAAAAGACAATGCTTTTTTGACAAAACAAAAAGAAAAAAAGCCAAGGTCTATTTTGACGAAGATGGAAATATGGTATATAAGTGTGCCTATTGCGGCAGAAAATTTGCCATTCAACAAGCATTGGCGTCCCATGTAAGGAATGTACATATTTACAATTTTGGCACGAAGGACAAAAAGAAGAAAAAAGCCAAAGAAAAAGTGGAAAAAGAGACTAAAAAGTCTGTTGATCTAGACGAACCCCCAGTTTTGGAAAGAATTACTGACAATGATGTGGTTCAGGAAGTTGAAGGACAAAAATCTCCATCAATAGAAAGTTTGGAAGACAGTTCAAAACCCTTGCCATATAAAAACATTTCATTTGAATCTGATTATGTTAAAAAGGAAGAAAATGTCTCAAACAGCGACTGTTCCTTAATGAGAGAGTTAAAAAGCAGCGTGATTTATCACTGCACAAAATGTCAAAAATGGTTCTATCGGGAAAGAGAATGTAAGTCTCACGAAAAAACGTGTACTGGCATTAAACAAGAACCAAAAGAAGAGAATATAGAGGAACCAACCAAGGACAAAGACATGCCAGTTTTGACAAGTAGCGAAAGAATAGAAATAAAAAACCAAGTTGACGAAGCAAGTGGATTGAAGAGTGAAAGATTACATAAGAAATTAGTTGAGAAAAAAATACAACAACTAATTGCAAAGAAAATCATGCAAAAACAGAAGATGAAAAAGATGTCGAATTCAAAGAAACAAAACAAGGTGTCAGCCATCAAGATAGGTACTAGCCCTTTAAAACTGAATCTGGGCATAACCTATCTACCAAAATATTTTTGTCGCTACTGTCCCTCATCGTATGAAGATAAGCAAAAAATGAATTTTCATTTGCTGCGACATATTGGAGATATAAAACGGAAAGGAAAAAATGTTCTGTGTAAAATGTGTGGCACCCAATGGTCAGATATATCCCAACTTTTTGAACATTTGAAAAAACATGCTTCAATAAACATGAACAATCTGTTCAAGCAGGAAAATGTCCCAGAATGCATAGCTTGTGGGAAGCCATTTGTTAATTTGACTATGAAACGAAATCATCAATTATCGTATTGCAAGAATATGAAAAGAGACAAAGCTGACCTTGAAAAAAGTTTTGTACCAACCAACTCCATTTCTCAAAAACCTGCATTAAATAATGCAAGTCAAAAACTCAATATACCTCAACATACTCTCTTTAATGTTGGAAATCAGAAAAGTGTTAAGCTCTTGAACAGTGTGCTAAATGAAAATGATAAAAGTTACACATTAAATTCAAGCGTTATGGGAACCAAAATACTTCATAATAGTAATGGTAACTTATTGCAGAATATAAAATATCAACCTCAAATTGGATCAAATGTCTATAGATTCATGGCAATTTCAAAAGATGGTGCCACCCAATCAGTGACAACAAGTATTGGCCAATCAAATTTGGCATTAAGCAGTGGGAACAGCCAATTAGGTGTGACATTAACTGGCAGCCAATCAGATGTAAGGATTTCAGGTAACCAACCAGATATAACTAAACCTGTAACTGGCAACCAATCAGAAGTTAGGAATTCAGGTAACCAACCATGTGTAACTAACACTGTAGCTGGCAACCAATCAGAAGTGAGGAATTCAGGAACCAAACCAGATGTAACAAAACCTGTAAGCTTAGATGACATACCTTTTCAGTGTGGAATGTGTTTGTCCCGGTTTCCGAACTCTCAGTATTTGCTTCATCATATAACGCTTCATATGAAAGGACCATATGTTTTTAAGGTCGAGAAGGATGGAAAAGAAAAAAGTGGAAATGAAAAACCTACACCAGGAAACATATCTATTAGAGGACAGAGTTATTCCACCCTTGATGCTAGTAACAAATCTAAGGTTCGGACTGATTGTCGTAAAATTATATATGTCAATCCACCAGTAAACACATTGCCACCAAAATCTCTACCGAATCCATTGACAATAGCACCAAAAAGTGAAGGAAACTCAGTTCCGTTGATGATAGCTTCTCAGGGCCTTGGGCCTCAAATTATAGTCACTCCAACACAGAGTAAAAGTATTGGGACCTCAAATCAGAGAAGAGTAGTTCCAATACAAAGTAATGAAAGGCCCGGGATGCAAGCAGTTCCTGATCAAAACTTGCTAAATACCTCATCGACTTCTTTACTAACCAATACTATTCATGCAATAAGTAATGATCACATATATACCACATCTATAATGCCAAAAGTTTCAACTGGTTCGAATCAAAATTTGAACCCACTAATGACAAAAATTTTAGTCCCAATAACAGGGATTCATGGGTTACAAAGCATTGTTCCACAACAAGGGCAGTTGGTTAGGACTATTAGTACTGCTCAGAATAGTACTCAATTTCCAAATTTAAAATCTGTATTAAGTAATAGCAGTGCTTCTCCAAACTTGAAATCTGTTATCAATGATTATCTATCAAAGAAGGATAACTCTAGTTCACAAATTGAGACAAAGAAAGACAACTCAAATTCACAAATTGAGACAAAGAAAGATAACTCAAGCTCACAGAAAGATACAAAGAAATTAAAATCTCCGAGGAAAAGTGTACTACAAACACGGGAATGTGAGGACAATATAAGTTTCTCCGACTCGCCAAGGTCTGCGTTACATAACATGATTACCGATCCGTCAAGACAAATTTCTGGAAGCACCAAGTCTACTCTCTCAGAGACAGACTCTGCAGAGTCCGATTCAGACAATAACTCTTTTAACTCTGAAGAATTTTTCGATGATTTTAATATGAATGATCATGAGGATGAGCAAGTTGAACATGTTGAAGAATTACCAAAGACATCGGATGTTAAAGAACAAAAAATTATACAAAAGAATTACAAATGCAAGAATACAAACACCCAATCGGCATTTGGCATTCCAAATTTCAAGAAGCGTTTAGATATTGCTAGTGGAAATTGGATGGAGTGTTCATATTGCCTGTATCTATGTCGGACCGAGTCGGAGCTTAAACAACACATGCGTGGCCACTCCCTCAATGCATTGAAAAACAAAATGGTGAAATGTACAGTCTGTCAAAAGGTCCTGTTGTCAAAATGGCACCTTTCTAAACACATGTTCAACCACACTGGCGTTAACAACTATAAGTGTATGTATTGTACGGAGGAATTTTCTATCGCAGATCGGGTTGTTCTGCATATTGCAGAGAAGCATCAGAAATAAAATGATGTGTATCGAATCAAAGAATTGAATTACACAAATTGTGATAATGTTGCCTTAAAAGGATGTAATGTTTAAAGCTTAGGGACCAACAATTTAACTTGAAGCAGAGTGGGTTTAATTTTTTGTTTTGCTTAGAAATTTTTTTTCAAAATTAGCAATATTTTATCATGTTTATATATGTATATTGTATAAATTCTTCAGAATATATTTTATTAACCTCTCCTGCTAAAATATTGTTTTTTCTTCAAAAATCAAGACCCCTCTTCAAGTTAAATGGTTGGTTGTATTTGATTTTTTTTATAAACCTAGAAGTGTATTTTTTCAGGAAACGTTTACTTGTGATGATTCATACATCAAAATTAAATTTGTAAAGAAATATTTTCATAATTTAAAAAAAAAAAATTGAGAAAAGGTTAAATTTGTTGCAAATTCAGCATTTGAGACATTATGTAACTGAAAAGTTCATATACAATTTTTTTTTTGCCTTCTGGTGACATATTTTTGAAGAAATGTAGTTTCTTTTTTTATCTATTATTGATTCAGACTTCTTAGAGCATCATGTTCATGTGATTAGCAAAGTCTGGTTATTTTTGAGTTTGACAGATTTTTTTGTTGAAAATTTGATTTTCAGCATATGTGTATTTTGACACACACCCTTATATTATACCCCCACTTGAAAAGTAGTTGTATATAATGATAGGAGTGTCCTTCCATCCATTATGCATTTAAGGGTTCCCATCTCATTGTGCAACTCATCCTCACATGTCTAAACCACTCAATGATTTTCATGAAACTTTCATACAATGTTAGAGACATAATGTAGATATGCACCTACTTTGTTTATTTCATCTGATCATTTTTCGAGGGGGTGGGGATGAGGGAGAGTGGCTCACTTATTTTCATTATCAAAATGGTAAAGGTCTATCCCGTACAGTCAAAGTTATTTTTGTGACCACTGTAAGTAGCATGTAAAACTTTATGTGTGTGTCAAATAGTAAATTGCTTAAAAAATTTCTTTTGAAATGCCTGTACCAAGCCAGGACCATTGTGTTCTTCAATTTCTCTGGTATGCCTTTTCCTTGTTTTGTCTTTTGTTCTTGGAAATATTAGATTGATCATTGCAGTTTGATTATTTTGTTGTTGCCTTTATTTTTTCATTGATAAATTGTACATTGTTCATGTTGTTAGTCTTGTAAATACAAGTAAATATTAGGTTTTGTTGTACATTGTAAATAAATGGCTTTGAAACTGATCAATGAATGGCAATTAGATTTGTATAGAAGGCAGCTACTTATAGGCCAAATAGAATCAATTAGTTCATTTTCATTCATTCCTCACTCATTATTTCCATCTTGTTCATTTGAATTTCACCTATAATCAGACCAAGAAAATTAGTCTCTGCACAGCCTTAAGAATAAAATAGAGCAATGTATGGGGAAAGAGAAAATTTCCATTTTTACTTCTTGAATAGATGAAAATGTTACTTATAATACATGTAAGGTTGTTTATAAAATCCAATATTGGCTTCAAATTTAGCTATTCTAAGAATTCAAAAAGACACATTTTTTTATCAGATTAATTGAGAATTTACTTATCAATTTTAATTAGCATTATGTTAACACATAATTGTAATTGAAATGTAATGGCTTTGTATTTTGCATTTTATTATAATATGATCAGTTAAGCTATGTCCAGATAGGTTGTATATATATATTTTGATTGAATCTTGGTGTTACATGTAACACTTGAAACATTAAATGTCATAATATTTAAAAAGATTGAGTTACTGCCCTTTACAAAGGCAAATATGAACTATTATGATACATGTATAGTCCTTTCTACAGAAACATGTAAAAATTATTTATTTTTAATAATTTCTAGTTTTCATTTGTACATTGTATTTATTAACTTATAATCAGCACTGTTACTAAGTTTAGGTAGACAATTAATGTTCTTCACAATCCTTTTAATTCACAAGCTTTAAATTTTCCAAGTCTTTAAAAAAAATATTAAAAATCCTCTTTTTATGCCCCATCTACGGAAGTAGAGGGGCATATAGTGTTCGGGTCTGTTCGTCGGTCCATTCGTCCGTCCGTTCAGATGTGAGTCTTAAATCCCATATTTCCAAATTTGCACTTACTGACAAATGCCACATCAATCATATTGGTATGGTAGTTGCATCTAGTGATGATAAGAACATTGCATGCTTTGGATGCTGGATGTGACCTATATTTTCTGCATGAATGATCATGTACAGAAAAAGGGTTAAAGTCTATTCACTCTAACTGACAAGTACTACATCAACCAAATTGGTATGGTAGGTGCACCTATTGATGCTTAGAACATTGCATGCTTTAGATGCTGGATGTGACCTGTATTTTCCGCATGAATGACCACTTATAGAAGAATGGTTAAAGTCCATTCCTTCTTACTGACAAGTGCCATATCAACCAAATAGGTATGATAGGTGCACCTAAGTGATGCTAAGCACAATGCATGCTTCGGATGCTGGCTGTGACATACATTTTCCGCATGAATGACCACTTATAGAAGAATGGATAAAGACCATTCCTTTTTTACTGACATGTGCCACATCAACTATATTGGTATGGTAGGTGCACCTAGTGATGCTTAGCACAATGCATGCTTTGGATGCTGGCAGTGACCTATATTTTCCCCATGAATAACCACTTATTAAAGAATAGTTAAGTTAAAGTCCATTCCTTCTGACTGACAATTAAGGGGCTTAAATAGCAACCATGTTGATGCTTAAGTGATTGTGGAAAAAAATGAATATTGCGAGATGGGGCATTATGTCTTTTGGACATATTCTTGTTATTTGTATTTATGTTTGGTTATTTTATGGTGATTGAACCAATTTTATTACTTAAGCAAAAAAGCAATAAACGAATGTATTTTTGATCAATTATATTGCAATTTTATAAATATCTGTTATTTTTTTATTGTTAATAAGGGGCTGTTGTATGGTCAGTGACAAAAACTATCCTTGACCTAAAGGTTTTTATGACCAACCTCTGACCTCAATTTGTTAAAAAAAAACTTCCAAAAAATGACTAATGCGACCTCATTAATAGAATGGTTTAAAATGGTCCCCACAATTTTTTTTTACAAAGTGACCTTGCATCCTAAAGGATACCCTGTGATACCCTGTTTAAGATACTGCAAACATACTTATTTTTGTGAGGTATTTATTTTCACGGGTTACACGATCATGCATCTATCGCGAAATTATAAATACCTGCAAAAAGAATTATTTGTTTAAAATTAGTAAAACTCTGCATAGAAACCGCGAAATTAAATACCCATGAACTTGGACAGCATCACAAAATCGTGAAACAATAAGTACCTTTGTCCACCTTTACAGTATAATGGGTGCATAACATTGAAGGGGGAGTAACTCTTGTTAATAAGTAGAAATTTATTTTAGTTGGGCACATTTATTTTAAAAAATCAAGGGTCTTTCTAATAAAATTAAAAATGTCATATTTCCTTTTTATGTTAAATAAAAACTTCTTGAAAATCCTGTACCCTATTTCAATTTCCTTCAATTTTCAGTTTCTCATTAATTTAACCAAAGTTTGTGTTAAGAAATAAACCAATTTTCTTGAATGTGAAATATTTATTAATTTACTTAAATCAATGCATTTTATAAATTGTGATTTTTGATGAAAAGAAAAATTGTAATGTATATATGAATATGTATTAATGAGTTACTTATGTTTATTGCCAAATTGTTGTTGAAATTTTGCTTATTAGTTTACTTAATGAAATTTGTTAGTTTTCTGTTAAATTCAGATTCTGATTTAAATGTTTAATGCTCTAAAGATGCAATTACCAAAATAAGTTATCATGAGAAAGCATTAAATTTGAAAACTTTAAATTTCTATTATTATTTTTGTCCCCTGCCGCAATGCAGGCGTCCGACCGTCACACTTTTTGTAAGCCCTCTCAAGGCTACAAATTTTGTCGGATTTTCATGAAATTTATACCAAATGTTTAAATCACTAATACCTTGGACAAGTTTGAAAATCAGCATTTTTCAATAATTTTTGTAGGAGTTAGGAGACTTTGACCATAAAAACGACTGTTTTTTTGCAAATCAGACCTTGTAAACGCTCTTACCCTACAGATGTCGATGGATTTTTATGAAATTTATACCAAATGTTTATATCACTAATTCCTTTGTCAAGTCTGAGAAAATTATATATTATATTTAGTTTAATTATCTCAGGTCAAGTTCGAAAATCAGCATTTTTTGATAATTTTTGTAGGAGCTATGGGACTTTGACCATAAAAATGAC
Organism: Arcuatula senhousia; assembly: GCA_963971305.1. Classification (NCBI taxonomy): domain Eukaryota; kingdom Metazoa; phylum Mollusca; class Bivalvia; order Mytilida; family Mytilidae; genus Arcuatula; species Arcuatula senhousia. The sequence continues at coordinate 45,792,306 of OZ020316.1, read as the reverse complement.
TGTTTTTTTTTCAAAACAGACCTTCCAAGTTCTCTCATCCTTACAGTTATTTTTGGATTTTCATGAAATTTATACCAAATGTTTATATCACTAATACCTTGGGCAAGTACGAAAATCAGCATTTTTCAATAATCTTTGTAGGAGTAAGGGGACTTTGACCATAAAAACGACTCTGTGTTTGCTCTCATCCCTACAGATGTTGACGGATTTTCATGAAATTTATACCAAATGTTTTAACCACTGAAACGAAACCTTGGTCAAGTTAAAAAATCAGCTGTGTTCGATTAATTTTGCATCACTGACGGGGGACCCTGGAATTCATCTCTTGTTGTTATTGAAATTCCCGATTGTTGAATTCTAAATTGTTTAAAACACCAGGTTTCTTTCCTTGTGCTGCACATGGTCTATCCTCGGTGCAGGTTTTGGCTTCCCTGTTTGAAGCTTTTGGCTTTCACTAATATTAGTTTTTGACCTTCCAATGTTTTGACTCAAATGCTGCTGATGTGAGGTTACTCCTTGAAATATCGATATACATTATACAGCATAACCAAATTAACCGTTTAATAGTATATTTAAAAAAAAATAAAAAAAATGCTTTATATGTATAAAGGGGATGGAAAGGAAAAATGTCCATTACCAGGATGTGCTATAACACAGCTTCTTTCCAAACAGTCCTGTCTCCAATAAGAAGTTTTGATTTAAATTCTAAAATATTTTTTGCGAATACATTCATTGCGATAATTTTAGAAAAATGCTCAGATTTGCACAAATGTTGGTTTTTGTCTCGCCTGCAAAGCTGAGCGAGTGATAGTTGTTGGCGACGGTGGAAGTGTTAACTTTTATGTTAAGGTTTATTAGCACCTCAATATCTTATGCATATGCCCCAGTAGTAGCTTAGCACAATTGCATCCCCATCTTTTGACGTTGACCTTGATTTTCCGGTTGAATGACATTGACAATTTGCAATACATATAATAGCAATGTTAAGGTTTATCGAGCACCTTTATATCTCAAGAACTATAAGTCTTAGGTTGTTGAAACTGGGTATGCTTATGCCCCAGTAGCAGCTCAGCAAAGTTTCGCCCCCATCTGTTGACCTTGACTTTGATTTTCTGGTTGAATGACTGACAAATTTCAATACATATAATAGCAATGTTAAGGTTTTGGAGCACCTCCATATCTCAAAAACTATACGTCCTAGGTTGTTGGCACTTGGTATGCATATGTCCCAGTAGCAGCTTAGCACAATTGCATCCCCATCTTTTGACCTTGACCTTCATTATTTGGTTGCGTGACTTTGACAATTTTCAATACATATAATTGCAATGTTAAGATTTACATCTCTATCTCAAGAACTGGTAGTCCTACAAATGTAGGTTGATGAAACTTTGATATTCCGATGGTGCCAGCAGGCAAGATGTACTTTATTGTTAACTCTTGTTTCATATACCGTAGTTTGATGTGTCATCATTTACTGTATTTGCAAATGATTGTCCTAAAGTTATGAGGGTCGGTTTTACGATATCCCTAAAAAAATAATGAGATGTGGAATAGGTGTATGCGACACAGCTCACATAGCATGCGGTAATTAAGAAAAATCAAATTTGAAAACCGCCAGCAGCATTCAATGAGGCCAGTAAGCGCTGCTCGCTGCTCTGCAATTGGCTCGTGGTCTAAATAAAATGTATATAATTCAAATTCAATCCTGAAATAGTCAAAGATAGACCCCCTTCTTAAACAAGGAACAGAAAACATCAAAAAGACAAGTACAAACAAAAGGCTTTATCTAAGATTCCTGGCTTAGTACAGGCACATATAGTATTTTGAGCCCAAACTTCCCCTCATCAATAATCCCAGACAAAGCACAAATAATTAACACACAATAAAAAAATCAAATCAATCAACGTTCAATTCCACTAGAGAGAACCTAGGTTGACCATCTGATTACTTAAGAATGTTTAAACTATATTCCAACTTGTTGACAAGTGTCATATCAACCATATATGTAAGATAAAAGAACCCAGTATGCATGGCATAATGCATGCTCCAGATGCTGGCTGTGACTTACTTTTTCAAATGGATGACCACTTACACAAGAAAAGTTATAGTTCCCATTTACTGGCACATCAATTAACCATATTGGTATGGTAGTAGGTATAGCAAAGCATGCTAAGCACAATGCATGCTTTGGATCTTGCTGTGATCTACATTTTTCGCACGGATGAAAACTTACTGAAGAATTGTAAATGGATAAATTAGCGTCACGTCTGACAAATATTGCTAACACAGGGTTATGTTGCTCCTCTGTTGCTGTCTTCACTCAATTTTACGGACGACATCATGCGCTCAGAGACAAATATGGGATTTCTATCTCTCAAATGAGTGCATATATTGGTTTGTCATAAGGTTTTGTTTTGTCTGGAATGTCTTCCTTAACCGGATTTGACACATTGAGTTGACGGTTGGAAGCGCGGCGAACCTGTGTTCACTCTCGTTACGACTTTAGTTCGTATTGCTTTTCAGTTGTTTTTGTATTTCTGTGTTAAATGTCTTTTTGTCTGCTCTCGTTGGTGTTTACTGGTTTGGTCTCTGCCCTTTCGGACTTTTGACCTTCGGATGCCAAAATTGGAACCTCTGCTTCTTTTATATGTTTTCTGTTTCTTTGTTGTTTTTGTCTTTGTAAAACTAAATTTGTCTTTGTTCCATTGGAAGTTCAACATTCAATTGCCACATAAGAACTTCTAAGCCATTTAAGATACAAGTATTAAGGAATTAGAAAAGGGCAATAAAATATTAAACAAATATCCCATATCTCCCATTACATGAGAAGCTGTGATTATTTATATCATCAATGAGGGTAGGTTTTTGATTTCTGAAGCAAAACATGTCAACGTCTTAATTGAATTTCATGAAACTTACACATATTGGATCTAATGATGTAGGGAAGAATAACTATTGTTTTTTTTTCTCTAAAGGTCTAGGTCAAAATTAAGGGTTAAAAATGAAAATTACAAAAAAGTTTTAGGCAAGAGTATCGTTTATTCAAGACGAGCTCTTAAAAAAATGAAATGATTTTTTACACCTTGATAGAATTCCATGAAAGTTGTACCATTAAAGCTAATTAGATTACTTACTTACGGTAAGGAAGAAACTTTTTGATAAAAAAAGAGACACTGAGGGTCACGGTCACGTAATTTGCCAGGCTGTAAACTTGCATAAAAGACAGATACAAAAGAAAACAGTACTGAGAAACTGACGAAACAAAACCAATACAAAACAACCAAACTAAATTAACTTAAAACCACAAGGCAAACTCAGTTTCACACCCAAAAGAAACCTAACAGGCAACCAGGAATGATAAGCGATTTCTGCTTGTTGCCAACGATATATTCAGTGAACTTGAAACAATATTCCTGCCATTTAAAATAATGCTAATAATAAAAAAAGGTAGACAATAACTGGATGTGATGTGAGCTATTGCCATCACTTGGCGTCCGTCGTCGTCGTCGTCTGTTAACAATTTTTCAAAAATCTTCTCCTCTGAAACTACAGGACAGAATTCAATGAAACTTAGTATGATTGATTCTTAGAGTGTCCTGCAATAGAGTTTTGTTTCGATTTTTGATTCGTCAAAAAAAAACATGGCCTCTGTGTCTAAAATAGACCAGGGGTCAGACTACAATTTTTGATTCGTCAAAAAACATGGCCTCTGTGGATTAAGTAGACCAAGGGAGGGGGGGGTCAGACTACAATTTTTGGCTTGTAATTCAAAAAAGTACAAGAGATAGATGAAATCGGATGCACCTTATTGCTTCAGAATCAAAAGTTCTTCAAAAGTCTCCATTTGGTCGAAGTTGTCAGATGACCCCTTGTAGGGGTCACGGCCCCGTAAGGTTGAAAAATAGTATTTTTCTCATGTTTTTGCCCTTATGGGGGTAACGGCCCCTAAAATAAGAATTTTTCATGGTTTTGACCCATGGAGGGAAAACTATAGTAGATAGAGTAAAGCTGTTGCTTGCTTAAATGTTCAGCTCATTTAGCTCTACAAAAGTCTTGATAGGGTCGAAATCAAGACCAGGTGAGCGATTCAGGCTCCTGTGAGCCTCTTGTTACCAGAACAAAGAACTTAACCTCCGCATACTAGCTAAATGGTCGGTCCCTTACAAAAAGGGTGCTTAATTCTGTAAACATCTGTTGCATACGTTACAGTGTCACATGCCGAATTTCTTTTTTCACTCAATCCCAACGTTATCTCAACGTTACGATATCAAAAGTTTTGATGTTTAGTTTGTTCATCCTTCCAATCTTTAGTCCAGCGTTTAACCAGAAAAAAATCAAGTTATATCAAACACCGCCTTTGATCCCATCCACATCAGTAAATAAAAATCTTCGTTAAGTTTTTTTTTCAGATCCATTATTCATTTTTAACTGAAAACTATCTTGTGAAAAGACAAAAATGGTCATATTGACTAATTTAGTAGTCAAAATTTTACTGGGAGGTAGTCAGGCGACAAATATAGTAGTCATAATGACTACCTTATTAGTCATGCTGACAAACTTTAATCAAATCAAATCAAATATCTTTATTGGACATAGCACAGTAATACATGTGATCTGTAATCCAAGTTAAAACATAAAGACAGGAAAGCAGCAACTAAGAAATTTACAAAGGAATTAAGTGATAGCTATACAATATATGATAATAATGCAAACACAGGCAGCAATATTCATCCAGTTATTCACCATATAAGGAAGGAGAATTAAACATATTTGAAATCTGTGTCACGTTTAGCAAACATTTCGTTCAAGAACATACAGACACGTTTTGTCTCTTCTAAGTCTTGTGGATTTAAAAGTAGTTTGATAAAATCATCATCAGATAAATTATTTATGTTACTAACAACAGATTTGTATTTTTCCCGAATATCTGTATAGCAAGTGCATTTTAACCTGATTTTTACAATATTTACAGAAACGTTGGTCTGCAGGGATAGGTGGTCTATTGTTCCTCCCTATTTCAATAGCTAAAGGGTGTGCACTCATTCTAAGCTTTGATAAATTTGCACGAAGTTTTTTATCTAGACCAAAGACAAGATACTTCTGTAGTTCGAAACCAGAACAAATTTTGCTATAAAATCGAAGTTTCCCAGCTTCATTTACTCTAATATGGGATAGTTGATTATTTACTCTATCTGAATAATATAATTGAATCTTATTTAAAAAATCATCTGATGTTATTGCAAGAGAGTTTAATTCAAAAGTTGATTGCATTTGCTTTACAAATTTGGTAAGGGATGAAATACTCGTGTTCTGAAATGTTTTGTCCTCCTTATATGCTGAATGTAAAATGTTATAGACATTACTCTTATCAACATTTTGTTGTAAGTTTTCTAATCTGTTAAAATAATTAAACAGAAGTTTGAAAATCTTAAAACAAAGCAGATATAATCCAAGTTCTACATGTATAGCTAAATTTGAAGTCTTACCATGAAAGAACAGATTTCATAATCATATTTTGTATTTTTTCGAAGGGCAAACTATCTACGCTTTCTAATTTTATCTTGTAATCAGAAATCCATATCTCCGAGCCATAGGTTATAATAAGAGAAATAATTGAGTCATATAATTTAACCCAATTTTTGACAGAAAGATTTTCTGCGTTAGGAATTTTAGATTTAAGCCCAAAGTAAGCTTTTCTTGCCTTTTCCGATAGATTTTCTGAAGCTCTAGTTAATTTGCCACTCGAAGAAAAAATAATTCCCAAGCATTTATATTCTTGGACTGTTTCTATTTGATTACGGCCGATGTGAAATTTGGTGTTTAACTCGGGCGATCTTTGTTTTTTTGAGAAAATTATAACTTTAGTTTTCTTGGTGTTCACATCAAGATTCCAGCGAGTACAATATGATTCTAAAGCATTTAGACAGTGTTGAAGACCTGAAGGGGATTCAGATATCAATACTAAATCATCCGCATAAAGCAAGTGATTTAACTTAGTATTATCAATTGTAGCTGGAGATGCCTCAGAGTTGTTTTCAAAACAAGATGAAATATCATCAATGAAAGTATCAAATAATGTAGGACTTAAGCTATCTCCTTGTTTTACACCAAGCGTTCCCCTGAAAGGATCGCTGTAATAGTTACCAGATTTACAGGAGAATTCAGTATTGGAATATAAATTATTATTCAAGTTAAGGAATTTTCCTCCTATCCCCTTTTCAGTCATTTTATAGATAAAATGTCTTCTTACAACACTGTCGAAAGCCTTTTTTAAGCCAACAAAACATACATATAATGGAGTTTTAAGTTTACCTATATATCTATTTATCAGTGTTTTGAGTATAAATATATGATCAGTGGTCCTATATCCACTTCTAAAGCCACCTTGATTTGGACTTATCAGATTATTATGTTCAAGATAGTTTGATAGTCTGAATTGTAGTAAGGAAGTAAATAAGTTTCCTAAGCAACTAGTTACAGAGATTCCCCTGTAGTTGTTACAGTCATTTAATGTCAATTTTGACTGGTTTCATGGTCATTGACAGGACAGTCAATATGACTATCTTAACTTGTCACAGTGACTATTTTGAGTTTTCAGTGTATAGGCATATGTTAATGTAATCCTTGTTTTGAATTAATACCATATCCGAGACCTTTGTTTATATTTGCTCTTCCTATTTCAAATTTACCGTTAGCAAAGCAATATTTTGCAACAATCAGAAGTCCTTAGCCTTCCAGAGGACCTGGTTTCATTCTCGTTACGACTTGGGTTTGCGTTGTTAATTGCTATACAGTTGTTTTTGTGTGTTATCGGCGTTTTTTTGTGCTATTCTCGTTTGTATTTTATACTGGTTTTGTCTTTGTTCGTCCTTTTGTGGCTTTGGAACAGATTGCCGCGACCTAACGAAAATTCATGATCTATCAAGTTTCTATTATTACATGTACATAACATAAAAAAAACAAATGATTTTACCAGATATTTTTATTACTAATTTTACATCATAGTGGACGGCATTGTACAATGTTCAACAAAAATAGTCTAAGTTTGGGTACTCTCCCAAATTTTAACATGTAAATGAAACTTTTAGAATTTTACCTTATCTATAACAAGGAAGCTAGAACGATTTGATATATATACTGATGACCCTACAATTTGTTTATTGGTTGAAAATAAACTTTTAAGGTTGACATGCAAATATTCTTTTTCAAACTTTGTCCTTGTCCTTCATAAAAATGACACTTATGTAGCATGACTCTTTGAGGACTTAGTAAACTATTTCTACACAGATGTTCGAACTAATGCATTTCAACAAATAAATAACAAAACAATGTTATGCTTTTGTTTCCTACTCGTACATGGTCTTTTCAGAATAAAATGATTTTTCAGATAAAAATGTACTTTTCCGTCGTCGCATGCTCGTTCTCGGTCTAACGTCACTGATGATTTCATGATTACGTCGTTCTATCTCCTCTGTCAACCCTTTCACCTGAAAATGAAATCATATTTTCTTTAATAACTACTATAAATATTAGAGGTATAAGCTGAGATGTTCCAATTTCCTGTAACGAATTTCGCTTTGGAAACCCTCTTCCCATCATCCGGCCGTATTTCCATCCATTTTAAATCTCTTGTCAAACCTCAATTCAATACCAAAATCTTACCAAAATGTGTAAAGCGAAAATAATTCGCTTTATCTAAAAAAAAATCCATTACAAGTTTAGACTCCAAGCAATAAAAATAAAGAAAATAACACAACTTTTTAGACAAGCAATTTTAGACCTCTAGTAATTAAGTAACATTTTTACTGTGTGTTAGTTTGTGCTTTGTTATTGATTTTCAATGGGGGGAAGGTTGGCTCCAAAAAAGCTAAAGTTTAACCCCGCCACATTTTTAATGTGCCTGTCCTAAGCCAGGAATCTTTATCAAAGCTTATGTTTGTATTTAGTAGAATTTAAGTTAATTGTTTATTGTCAAGAAGAGGTTCTTTGATTGCATTTTAGGATTGGGCTTGAATGATATGTAGCTTATTTTCAATCCAGGGCCAATTGAAAAACAGTGAGCAGCAACCACTGGTCACATTGAAGGCTGCTGGCTGTTTTCCATTGTGGATTTTTTAAATTGTCTTTTATATTGTAGGTTGTGCGCGTTCACTTATTTCACATCTCATTTTCTTCTATTGTCAGGAAATTGAAACAAAAATTCGAAAAGCAAGAATTGTGGAATATTAATTCTAATTAGCAAATATATTCAATAATATTAGCTATCTAAAAACAAAATAAATATATGGAAAATAGATACATGTATGGCTTCTAAATAAATTCAGACAATTTGCAAGTTTCTAAGGACCTAACGCTACAAAAAGTACAACGAAAACTAAGTAAACGTAAAACTATCATTATGATGTCCCCCCCCCCCCCCCAAAAAAAAAAATCCCCAAAAATATATAAAAAATTTCATTGTCCATTTTGGAACTTTACTGATTCGACAGTCAATATGTAAATTTCCTGTATGTGGGCGATTGCTAACACTACCTCTAAATTCATTGATTTCAGGGGTAACTAAACATTTAGGCTTAAATAAAACTGTGTCGTTTTATTTTTCCAAAAGGGAATTTCCGACCCAGAATCTTTTTTTCAGGAAAAAAATCTTTGAATACAAAGAAGTTTCAGAAATTCATACTTTAACATTTTAAGGGGGTACAGAACACCTAAGGTAGATAACTCTTTAAATCAATTGAATGTTTCGGTTAATACATTTAGAAAGAAATCAAGCTTCTCAGTGATCAAAAAATGAAATGTTGAAACTGCATTATGTTCAACAAAAAATTTCCCAAAAACAATTTTATTTTAGACTGAGTGTTGGGAAAACCCACTCAAGGATTGGTTTTGAATTGTGTGCATTATATTTCCTATCTTGGGCCAATAAACATGACGAGCGCAGACCATCAAATTGAAGGTTTCTACGATGATAGATGTTTTCCATTTTGATGTTAAGGGACGGATCATTTAACTTGAAAGGGGCCTTGTTTTTATGGCCCGATCACGAATGTGGATCGGACATATAGTTTTACTCTGTCCGTCCGTACGTCCGTAACACTTTGGTTAAGTTCTTGGTTAAGGTCCATTACTCGGATACTGGATGTTGAGGGTCAATGATATTTCACCACCAGATGGGTCTTGGGTAGGGCTACACCACCCACTAGAAATTAGGTCACTGTGACCTATATTTTATGCATGAACGACTTCGGTTAAGTTCTTGGTTAAGGTCCATAACTTGGATACTAGATGTTGGGGGTCAATGATATTTCACTACTAGATGTGTCTTAGGTAAAGTGACACCACCCACTAGAAATTAGGTCACTGTGACCTATATTTTACGCATGAATGACTTTGCTTAAGTTCTTGGTTAAGGTCCATATCTCAGATTCTACATGTTGATGGTCAATGATATTTCACCACTAGATGTGTCTTGGGTAAGATGACACCACCCAACAAAAATTAGGCCACTGTGATCTATATTTTATGCATGAACGACTTCGGTTAAGTTCTTGGTTAAGGTCCATATGTTAGGGGTCAATAATATTTCACCACTATATGAGTCTTGGTAACATGGCACCACCCACCAGAAATAAGGTCACAGCGACCTATATTTTACACATGAACACTTTTGATCAATTTCTTGGTAAAGGTCCATATCCCAGGTAATTCACATTGAGGGTCAATGATATTTCAAGAACGGGAGGGCCATCCTGTGGCTCATAGACACATTTTCTATTTTGTTTTTTTTGTAAGAAAATTTTTATTTTATATATTTTATATGACAGAAATCCTTCTTCAGAATATTTTTTTCTTGCCCTCTGCTAGCTGCCAAAATGTCTGTTTTATCAAAAAAAATTTCAGAATATTTTTTTTTGAAAAAAAACAAGTTAAACGGTCGGTCCCTTAGATTGCCGATGAATGTTATTCCATATTCCACGTTTCATTATCTTATATTTTATCACAGAAAAGTTAGATGTCCTTCAATATATGTGATTTTGTTTAAACATATTTATTTATCCTTGATAAGGAAACAAGCTTGATGCTTATATGAATCCCTCTCCAGTTTGCAGTTTGTGAGTGTTGCCTTTGAAGCGGCCCCAATGGAGCCTACTCTTATCGAACTCTACTTAGGGGTCTTTAACGTGCATGGGGTATTGATCTCCACATACATGGGACATTTTTTCCTTCCTTCCGAAGGGCTATCATCACACATTTACATCATCCTTGCAAATGGTGTTAACATACAATATTTTGTCAAGGGCTCTTTGAGGACCTAGTAAAGATGTTTTCAACAAAGAAATAAATATATTTGTCGTTTTCAATTGATATGTGACTTTTATGTAACTGTCAAATGCTATTATTGATCTAGCTAGTCTAGCCAACCAAACACCATACTACTTGGTGACGTCAATATTGTCCCAACTTAATCTTTCCCTTGTCAAGTCCTTGATCTGAAAGATTCCAAGCGCCCACTTTAAAATATGTATTTATGCTGTAATTGGTACTGTATTATTTTTGCACGTTTCAAGTGCGTTAAGCATTCTTTGAAATAAATTATCATATATTATTTGTCAAAATGTTGGAGTGTAAGCAAAACAGGAAAAAAAAACCAACAAGTTAAACTGGTGACAAATATCAAATTTAGCAAGAATCTAAAATAAAATTCAATTGGTCAACGAGGATTTAAAACAATGTCAATGTCTATATATCATGATCATTTCATAAATGTGATAAAAATAAAATAAAATAACATTAAAAAAATAACACACAAAATCATTATCAAATTTCATGTATACCTTTAAAAGTGTTAAATGTTTTGGGGAATTATTCTCCAATGAAAGACAATGCATAAGAAAGCTTGATCTGGTCAACTACTAAGACATACTCTGGAAGCTTCTAGAACTAAATACAGAGAACCATATAACAACTCATCCTTAGATATGTTTAACCTTACCAATTGATGATAAAAGTATGAACTTTCAGGATATAAAATGCAAGAGTACCTTAATGAACAATATTAACTTTCACAGACATACAATCGTTCATACACGTATATTAACGAACATTTATATTACTCATACACGGTTGTACTTTTACTTACCCAAACATAGAAAGTAGCGGCTCCCGCGCTGACCATTCTGACTTGATCAAGTGTAAAATCTCGTATAAGATCACGTGCACCCACGGCAACATCAACTTCTATTAGATCAACTTTCAGTTCTTGGATTTTCCTTTTTATGGCTTCCCTGCCCATTTTTCCCAAAGCTATTTGAATATTCTTCCAATCCTATAAAATATAATAAAAAAAATCCTTTCTACAACCATTTTTTTTTCATTTCAGATTGGCACTACATGTAATTACAATTTTTTCTTCGTTCCAGAAGAACACAGATCTTCTCATGACATCTGGGTTTGGTATCATAAAACATCTGAAATTTAAGGATTCCCTCAACTCCAATTTTCTCTTAAGTATTCCTATATCAATTTGAAGAAATTTTCTTTTTGGAAAAACTCAAAGTCAAGATGTTTTATGAAACCGAGGCCTGCTTTTTTGAAATTTCGTTAAGTAATACACAAGCAAGACACTTTGGCTTGTATTGCTTGTCGGAACTATGTACTTTTTCTAAAGTATCACAAACTCAAGAAACCGATTTTACAATTTCAAACGATTATTTCAAACAGGCTTTAAATATATCATTTTACTCATTAACAATTTATTCAGTATTTAACCTTTTTAAGTTATGCACTTTTTCTAAATATAAAAGATTCAATAAAATGCTACCTCCGTCTCCTCTTCCCAGTGTCCCAGTAGTAATAATGTTGCCATCATGACCCTATGTACCGCAGGTGGAGGATTCTGGTAAACTTTGATCTCAGCTATTGTCTTCTGATCCAGAGACAGCACGGCGTGCATCAGTTTGGTAATATTTCTTAGCCTCTCCAGCATGGCTTTAGCGAGGTACATTTCCTCGGGCAACCTCTTGTCATATCCTCCGCTCTTTGCATTCTTAATGGCCTCTTTGATTCTTTCAAGGTCTCTACATTCTGTTGCCTCGCGTAAATCTGTAGAAAAATCAGAATTTTGAATTAACAATTTAACTTGTTGACATTTTCAATTTCAAAAGTGTACCGATAGGTTCACACCAAAGTACGCTTAGGTTCGGCTTTAGATCTAGCACAATTTTTTATTGGAGGTAATATCATTTATAAGACAAAATGTGTAAAACTTTTTAGATTTTAAACAGCAAACACAAGGTTTCTTTTTCTCTCCTTTAACGTTTTCTATGAAACCATTTTCCTTTAAACATCAACCTTATTAAAAATAACGAAATCCTAAAATCGCCAAATCCCCTTTAAACATTTTCATAGAACTCTTTTTGTTTTTTAAGACTTTGTCTTTCTACCTTTTCTCGACCTCATAACACCGAGTTCGAACTCTGCCTTTTCTATATCCCCCTTGGCAGTAGGCAGACATAGTTGTTTCAGGTCGTTCAAAGCTTTCTCTAAGTCGTCTTCATTTTTCTCGTCAATTGCTTTCTTTATCTTCCTTCTCAGTTCGTTTGGAACATCTGGATATAGAGATTAGTTAGTTAGTTATTTATTGCTTTACTCCCAAGCAGCACGGTTTAGGCTATATCCGAGAGATGAAGATGAAAACGGGGATGCAATGACATGAAATAATGAGTTTAGTTTGGACTGTAAGGAGTAATTGGTAAGGACGGGCAATTTAACCTGCTGCATGGGGACCCTATGGGTCCTACTCTTACCGAGACCTGCAGCAGTGTTCTTTAACGTTCGACGAACGTGACATTTTTTCCTAACATGGTGCACCACTATGGTTTGCAGTCGGGTTTCGATCCGCGTTATACCCTGACGACACCGGCATTCATTGTGAAGGGGCTGCCACATTCAACCACCTGGGTAACACATCCCTGTCGCTGTCAGTTTGCGGGCAAATTCATGTTTCGGTGCACTCTTAAGTAGACTTTTACTGATACGCTAAGCGCTGCTGTGGGCCTTATGAAAAGTCGATTCAGTTTTAAATCGTCGAAAATATTAGAGATTTATCCAATGGTTCCGACTCTAGTAACGGATTATTAGCACAAAAAGATGCTAAAACCAGATTTTTAGGCACAAATTCAAACGGAAAATCTGTTCTGTTTGTGCAGCTGAGCAAGACAGCATAAGAAAAGAAATGAACAGAAAAACTGGCTCTATTCTATCTTCAGTTAGATTTTGAATCAACATCTTATAAGCACCTATGATTTTTTTTCAAGTGTTCATGCTTGGCAAATTGTCTTATAAAATGACAGGTCTCCCATAAGGTTAATAGTATACGATTTTTGCTCTCAATATGTATGATAAGTTCTTTTATGTTAGAACATAGCTTTGCTAAGTTATAGAATTTGTTTTTTCTCTGTTTACACACAAGCCTTTATAGTAATTGTTAAGAGATGGTATAGGTACTTTATATACTCGCACTCAGTTCTATCGCAATACCAATCTTAGTGTTGATTTAAAGCTGCCTCATATATAAATGCTAGCCTTTGCCTCGATTATCATTATGGTGATTTTTGTTTCAATACATACCTTGGCTAAGATTTAGAGTCGGTTCTTTCGCTGGGCCAGGTGGAGGAGGTTGTTCTATTGGCTTCAAAACAGGAAGTGACGCACTGGGTGCGGATTTACTTTTTTGTACGGATATAATGTACTCGTACAGGGGCTCATTGCCCTGCCCTCTATTGCCCTGTAGTCTAAGTCCATAAGTACCGTTTCCAGGGAAACGTACCTTGTACCTTATAATATTGCCATCTTTTTCCTCTGAAATTAATCGTTTTGCCATTTCTGAATGTACAGTGCTGCCAGATAAGTTCATTGAAAGGTCTATTTGACCTTCACCTGTCTTTTGGAAGGTGAGCTCGATTTCGTCTTCCTTTGATTCAATATACCCCGATTTATGAGTCAATGCCTTCAGACCTATGGCATGGAAGGAATCCTTTGCTCCTAGACGATCATTGAAGTTTCTAGGATATGGTGCATTGTCTTGTTTTTGGTTAGATGTGACCAAATAATTGCATACATTCTTTGGTTCCCTGTCGCCGTCTTCATTGGCGTACACTTTGAAAGCATATTCACCCTTTTGAGGGGTCGTCAAATTAAAAATAATATCCCCATTTTCAACTCTGTATACTATATGATCGTTCACCTCTTCCGGAGAACTTCCTCCTTTTATCAATTGTCCCTTAACGTCCATCTTATCCCAGTTCTTATCTTTTACCGTACTGAATTTGATCTCCAATTTCCCATCAGCACCAGGAAGAATTTCACCACCAAAATGACTCATTGGGGCCATGCCCACTTCCATTGCAGCTCGTCCAGGGCCCCATCCGATAATTGGGCATTCTGGGAATGGATCGACATTTGTTGCTGTATTTCCGGTAAAATCGAACTTATAGACTGCTACCCAGTCATAATCGTACCCTGGTTCGGTTATTGTTACATCTTTACCCACCAGTTCAAATCTGAATATGTCCTTCACAGGTGACCGAACACGAATGTGTAAAATGTGAGGCTTCTTTCGCTGTAAAAATACATAACGATCGTACCTGAAACAGAAAAAAAAACATCAAGTTAGCGAGTGGCACTTACAACAACTGTTTGTCTCACTTCACAAAACAAGTGCTAAAGCTGGCACCAATACAAAGTTTAATTTGGTTACAAGTATGTTGTAAAGGAGTAATCCGAGGAGGAACATCCTCATCAGCAGCAAGAAACTCTATCGTCTAATATATTTTGTGATAATTGGAAAATCAAAAAGGATATTAACAATTTTGTTTTAGGCAAGTCCGACTATAAATGAATCAGATTAACCGGGCTCAGAATTTAACTGTCTTTGATCTATTACTAGAATTTGCTTTTCAAAGTGGTCATAATGAAACCAAGTTCACTAAACATTTGCCAACAATGCGTTCTCGCCTAGGACTACTGGACAACGCTGGCTTTTATATTGCGTAAAACACCAACTCACTCGCTCACTCTCTTAGGTTGGACGAAAGTTATCTTTGGATCTTCTGGTTGTCTTTATATGTTGTGTTAAGAAAATTTAAGAAAACAGATAATATTTTATGAACAGTTAAGCTCTATTAAAATTGAAATGTAATAGCATTTATAGAACATTTTTTTTAAAGTCAGACTGTTAAAAGCGTATTGGTTTAGCTTTTAGCAAAAAACTAAAACCATGTAGCTACTAGGGAGCAAGGAAAACATTAATTAATAAGTTATTGGCATTTTTGTTATTAATAATAATATAGAACATTTTTTTTAAGCCAGACTGTGATATGGTAATATAGCATAGTTTAGTTAATATTAAGCATTATACATATACAAATTCATACTCATTGTTTCAAAATTATAAAGCAAAAGGAAGAAAGCAAATAGAGCAAGCAGCCTTGGAATAAAAACATAGCCATGCGATTAATGATAACTTACTCATCGGAATCACTGCAACGGGAGATAAAATAAAAAATGAAAATAACATGCAGGTAGGAAATAAAACACTTAAAATAAACCATAGGGGTATTGAACTTACCTACTCGAATACCTATTCAATGTTGCCAAGAATTTTTTATAGCGAATTTCAAGTTCTTTTGCGCTTTTTTGCATTGAATTCGCTCTAGATCTTAATTGCCTTGGACCATATCGTGTTGATTATTTTGCAATCGGGAATAAATTTACAGTATGCATGACTTCGCATTTGTACACAAAACTTTCTAAAAAAATCGAAATACAGAAAAGGAAAACACAAGTTCAGTATGAGTATCTAGGTTTCTTCTCACGTTTGATACTAAAAACTCTTCTAATTCAGAAAATAAAAGTTCATATGAACTATCTATATACATACATCAATTGTGATATTGAAGTTGGTATTGTAGTACGTTTAAATGACAATAATTTTGAATTGAATTGATGTAATCTTACCTCGGAAGACTACCGGAAGCAGAAGTCTTTAATCTGAACAAGAGATACTGGAAATCTAAATTTAAAGGTTTCTCTTCTGGAAGATGAAATTCAAGCTCAATTTCACCAGTTGATTTGATGATACATAATTTAGGATATTTAAGTTTCATATTAAGATTGAAATATCTGTCTTTCAAAAATGCATGAGTTTGAAATTCTTCTTCGGTGACAGGTGTACTTAAAAGTTGCCACGTTGATTCCGTTGGAAAATGTGTGCTGACCATTTGGTCAGGATCTGTCAGGAAATAATTTTCATCACAAGCATAAAATAATTGTTTATTTAAAGCATCTCCTTGAACTTCATCTCCTTTGTCGACGCATTCCCATTGCGCATCATCTGACCCGCCTTCTGCGCATGTACCCCAATAGGCGTTTATAAATCGCCAATAGCCATTCACTAGGACCGCGTTCCACTCGCCGTAATGTTGTTCATCGTCTAGATGTTCACCGACATCGTACGTAGAACCTTTTAGTTTGCCATGGATAATAATGCAGGGAAGTTGAGCAAACCTAGAAAATAATAATTTGACAATTGACCAGTAATCCGTTTTGGAATTCATTAAATGAATCATGCAATTGAGCTCGGTTCTGTTCCAACTTCTGTTTATTTAGTAAGACAAATGGTAATTATTTATAAACCATACTTAGTCTACTCGTTAGGAATTTTTAAAAAATTTTGATAGAAATCTGGATCCGAATAAAAAACCATGTATCTTTTGGTGTTAGGTTAATGACAATAATCAAGGGAAAGTAGTATACTGTGTCTCTCTAGACCACTTTGACCCCGATGACCCCGAGTTCATTCCCATAGGCTCCATGTTAAATCGAAGCTATTTTTGTACTGAAATACCCACCCTAGATTTCATACAGTAAAGTCGTGTGCAGTCATGCGGAACGGCGACTCGTCCCTTTCTTTCGCCCCATTTTAGTTCGTCACCAGTTTCTATTATGTATTATTATCTCTTAGCTTTAACCCTAGCCCTAACCCTAACCCTAATCCTTACCCTAGCCCTAACCCTAGCCCTAATCCTAACCCTAATCCTAACCATTTGTTTTGTTAGTGTCGTCCTGTCATTTCTATGTGTTATATAGTTTTACCCCCCCCCCCTTTTCCGCCTCCTCCTCCTCCTCATTTCCTCATTTTTCCTCATTTCCCTCCTCATTGCCCCTCATTTTCCTCATTTCCCTCCTCATTTTCCTCGTTTCCCTCCTCATTTTCTCTTGTATTTTTCGTCTTTTGAGCTTGTTTTATTCATGTATGGCTCAACTCTAATTGGTTCTTTTCGTTTTGTTTTTTTTTTGTTTGGTTCGCCCTTCATGGGCTCTTTTTTTGTCTTTGTTATTGTATTGATTGCTTTTATTTTCTTTTTTTCAATAAAAACTCAAAATCAGGTACAACTTTTATTAACATTCTACGTATTATTTACATTCTACGTTTTATTTACATTCTATCTTTCAATTTCAATATCCATAGGGTCTAGTGGTTAAATCGTTCATGATCACTCTTTTATCAAACACAATTTTATAGCCCTTTTCCTGTGTGACGGTTAACAGTTTCTGGTGGCTTCTTTGGATCTTATAATCATCTCTCACTGTCCTGATATCGTTTCTGTTAACGGTTACCATCTCCTTGATGGTGTCAAAGTTGATGTCTAAAGCGTTCTTGAAGTTGAGTGTTATTCCACGAACTTTGCACATAGTTCTGTTTCCTCCTTTCTCGGGAATGGCTAGTTTGTATGCATAGTTCTTTGGTCCTCCCGTGACAAACTCCGTAATAGTATTTCCGGATACTTCATCTGTTAAATCCCCTAAGTAGTCTCCCAGCTTAGGCCTCCATTCTCCTGGTTTCGATGTAAATACGATGGAGTCTGTGTCACAGTAGAGTGCTCTTGGTCCAAAATTCTCCAGATAAGAATACAGTTTGAGTCTGGCCTGGGCGGTAGTATAGGCTGCTATGACGACATTCGTTTTCTTTGAGGTTTCGATGAATTCTTCTTTATATTTCCATCGTAATTCCACCATTTCATCGTTAACAAACTGGATCCCGGTGACTTCAATTTTATCGCTGGTTAACATGTCGAAGTATTTCTTTTGTTCTGTAATGTAGGTGGTCTGTTGCATGTTGTTTCTTTGTCCAAACTTGCCCCAAAAGCTGTTCAACATCAGTTTGGCTAAAGACCTGATGCCGGGGTTCTTTTCTATTTTGTTATAGTCTAACTGTATCCCTTCCTTTTCCTCGTAATCCTTGATGTAATGTTGTTTATCCTCCTCAGATTGGCACCACTCTGGCCATCCACTAGCTTCTTGTTTCATTTTCAAGAATGTATTGATGTAGTCGGTGAAGAGTCCTCCAGACTTCCTTCCGGAATCGTACTGTTCTACCTCTTCGAAATGCCATACTTCGTAGATGTTTAAGATGGAATATCCCTTTTCCAAGGCTTTCTTCAGTTCATCTGTCACCCAAGTTCCCGTTATAGCTCTATCTTTTTCAGTATGGTTACAAGGTTCTTACTGGTAGGTTTCCGTACAGGTACGACACAGTGGGAACATCAGTTTGTTGTTGATCTTGCTGGGTAAAACAGGAATGTATAGGTTTCTTGGCGGTAGTACTTTACATTTCACCAATCCTTCGTACTCATTGATGTCACCAAAGTTTTCCGTAATGATGATGGGATGTCCTTTGGGTACTTTTCCGGTCTTGTTGACAAATGGATAGAGTGATGTCACGTCATAATAGTTGATACTGTTTTCTTCCGCCTCTTTGTATAGAGTGAGGGCCTCTGTTCGTCCACCATAAAAGGCTTCTCGTGGTTCTAAGGCAGGGATCATCTCTAAGGAGTTGACAAAGTCGCAAAATGTCGTATCATTTTTCAGCTCTCTCTCAAAGTCACATTCCCATTTCTCTACATAGTCATATCCCTCTTGTTGCAGATAAGTCTTCTTCTCTAAGGTCCGTTGATGTAGATCGTACATGGACATGTTATTGACCGTATTGGTGGTCTCTCTTGGGTAACATCTGGGACATCCGTGCCAGTAACAGCCGTGAAATTCATACACGGTTCCATCGTGGTATCCATCTACCCTGTAGGGACCAATCTGTTTCTCTCCTTCGTTCTTGGCGTGTTGGATCTGTATGTCTTTTATTGCGGATACGTATTTTAACCATTTCATGGCTTTAATAGAGTGCTTGTGTTCTGGTCGATAGCCTTGCGCTGGGATGAGGCCAATTGTATTCCACCGTAGAAACTTGGATCGAAAGACCAGGTTGCAGGCAGAGGCAATGGTGATACTGTTTTGGAAGGGGTCGATTGGAGTACCCTCTAAAGTGTCCATGAACAGTTGTCTAAAGGTTAAACAGGCTTTTCTCAGTATGTCTACGTCTGTGATGCAGTACTTTAAGAGTTCTTCTTGGACATCAAATGGGTCGTTCCTGTGATCTTCGTACCATTTCATGAATGTTATTCGGTCTTCCGCTTTCATTCCATCAGGGTTGTAGTAACGAATCTCTGGAAGAGTTTCTAATCGGGTGTTCTGGTTTTCCTTTTTATTAAAAAGGTGTGGGAAGTATCCTTTGTGGAGTTCGTCGAATCCAAACATTTTCGGGAGTTTGGTTAAGGCAGTGGGTAGAAAGTTGAGAGAATCTATCATCCGTATGCTGCAGCTTGGAATAGTAACTGCCATGTTCTTGGCGCCGTTGGGGATTATCTTGGGTTGAATTCCATGATGAAACAGGTATTGTAGAACGGGGAAAGAGTCGTATCCTTTAAAGTTGTGGCAAATAACGGTGGAGTTGTTGTTGTTTCCGGAAAATAGCCAGTTGCAAAAGTCGTTGTTGGCGTTGGGTCCCCTAAAAATGAGTTGATTCTGTCCACATTTCCCGCAGGTACTCTCTTCAGTTACTTCCTCCTCCATACAGACGGTGCACACCTTATGGACCACGCATAAGTTGGGTCGATGTTCCATGGCTCCGCAGGTACTGGCTTTGCAATGGAAACAAGTTCCATTAGAATCCGGTTGGTATCCCGTATCGCACTCTACGAGGTCGTCTTGTGTGCATTCAAAATCAAAGAAGATGTAAGTTTGCCCTTCGGGAGGTTCTTTGATTACTATAGGCATCATGTAACACTGGTGGCTTGGATCGCAGTACTGTTTACAGGATGGACAATACATCTCGTCACACTCATGGTCTGTTTCCCTTTTCTCCATGTTGACAGCGTGGCCACAGTCTTTACACTTGTAGTACCATTTACATGTTGAGTTGCCCTTCTTTGTTTGCTCCAAATGGAGTTTGAAGCACTCTTTTCCCTTAAAGTTCCGATCACATTGGCTACAGTTGATCCAGTCGTCTTCACAGGGTTCGTGTATCTTCTTACAAAGGATGCATGGGTTGTTGCATGCATGTGTTTCCTTGTTACTATATCCCTTGTTACACTTGTTGCAGTAATAGACCCTGGTCAAGAATCCTGCTATAGTGGTGATGACATCGTAATGGTCGTCGTGGTGGTAAAGGTAAATTTTCTTATCAGTTTCCGGACCTTCGTAGGTGATTCTTTTGAAAAAGTCTTTGGAGAAAACGGTGATTTGGTATTCCGGCAGTACAGCTTGGAATTGTTTCAGTTCCTCGATGCCGCAGGGTCCATTTGGTACATTGGCTTTCTCGTGGAGTTGAAGGGCCAAGTATTCTTGTATGCGTCTTCCTTGACGAATGGAATTCCATTGAGGATGGTTATCGATCCTTGCTTTTGCTGTAACAATTGCCCTAGCGCAGCATAATTCGTCTCGGTTTCGGATCCTGATGAAACTTTGTTTGTCTTTCAGCATTCTCTCGAGATCAACGTAATTGCATCTTTTGCGCCCGCTTCCTTCGGGAATGGATACGTGAAGAATATCTAATGCTAAACTTCCGTCCAATACAAACTCCTCATGAGATTGTAATACTCTCTCTATTTCCTTTAATAATAGTTCCGTAGTCAAGTCCTTGAGTTGTAAAATGGGAAGGGCAATCGGGAAGTCGAGGGAGTTGGTTTCAATTGTCAGTTTAACAAGGTCGTGTTCTTTCATCTCTTCTCCAATGGTTTGCAGGATGGAGTCGAATAACCGATGTAGTGTTCTTGTGATGGAAGGCAGGTCCGTGACTTCAAATTCTTTAAAAGTGACGGTATAATGATTTCTCGAAGTTCCAAACTTGAGTATTCTTTTCTTCTCCTTCCGTTTGATGGTGTAATAGGACTTCGGATCATCCATGTGGAACGGTTGCCCTGCTCCTCTTTGTCCATGTCTTTGCTGATGTAACTCTAAAAGGCGTTGGTTGGCAAAGGCCTGGTTGCATTGGGTACATTCGTAACCCATTTGGTGGCGGGTCATGTGAGCTTGTAGATTCTCCCGCCTTGTAAAAGTCTTGGTGCATCTCGTACACGAGTAAGTCTCTCGGTGGTTGGTCCATCGTCTATGACGATGTAGCTGACTCATCTTCTCAAAATTGGCTTCACATTGGTTGCAGGTAAATTGCTTAGCCATCTGAAATAAAAATAACACAGGTAAGTATAAAGTTGTCTATTGTTTCCTCTTTTTTAATTGTATACGTTTAAAATTATATGTCGTCTATTGATTCCTCCTCTTTTAGTAGTATGCCTTTCAAATTATATATTGTCTATTGTTTCCTCCTCTTTTAGTAGTATGCCTTTCAAAGTTAAGTTGAATATGTATGAGTCATACCTTTTCTCTTCGTTAAAACACGTCTGAACTCTTTGGTGCCTAATCGTAAAATGATTTCATTTCAAATGGTTCACCTGTATAATGGGTTGTACCACGTGATCATGTCACGTGACTTCTGGATCAAACCGGTTAGAACTGGTTTGGACTTGATTTTACGTTTTGTAAGTTTTCATTGAATTGCTTTTTGTTGGAATCTGTTCTTCATTTTTTTATGTTTGCTGATTTTTCGTCAACATATTTTCTTAACGGAAAGATTTTGTAAGTTTGTTTTCGTAGTTTGATGTTTTTTCTTCAACATATTTTCTTAACGGTAAGATTTTGTAAGTTTGTTTTCGTAGTTTGTTGTTTTTTCATCAACAGATTTTCTTTTGTGGTAAGATTTTGTGAGTTTCTTTTTAAAGTGGAAGGTTTTTTGTCAATGCATTTTGATTTTGTTTGAATTTGATGTACCGATTTTCGTTTTTTGGTCAAATGTTTAGATCTCTGTCTTGTATTTTTGTGTCGAAAACGCTTCAATAGGTATTTTTAAAGGGGGAAAATGGCTTAAAATGGGCATTTTAGGGTGAAAATGGGTAAAATGGGGCTAAAATGGGTGTTTTGGGGGTAAAATGAGTAAAATAGGGGGGTGTAATGGGGGATATTGGGGCTGCTGCTGCTGCTGCTGCTGCTGCTGCTGCGGCGGCGGCGGAGGGTAAATGGCTGCTATTGCTGCTCCAGTAGAGGTAGTTTAGGGGGAGAGGGATTTTGCTGTTCCATGGGAAGAATAAAAAACGCGTATATTAGTTCGGATGGTTTATTGGTTTAAAACATTCTTCTTCAGGTAGTCTTTAAACGATCGCTTCTTCTTTAATGGGTTGGTTGGTTTCTTTTGGATGTTCCTGGTTTGTCTTGGGCTTTCTTCCTCTTGAGGTCTTTGTAGGCTTGTGGTTCATGGGTTTCTTGGTCTTTACATCGTTGAGGTTCTTTACTTCCTTGGACTTTGCTAGTCTTCTTCTTGAGTTCTTTGTAGGCTTTACTGATTTTCCATTATGGTTCATGGGCTTCTTGGCCTTTACAACGTTAAGGTTCTTTACATCCTTGGTCTTCTCAGACTTAATCGATCGCCGTGTCTTCTTTAACTTTGCCATCTGTTCTCTCTTTGAGTCTTGTAGCTTTGTCAAGTGTCTTATTTCCTTGTATATTGCTTTTCCTAAACTTTCAAGTCTATGTTCCACACTCATTGGACGTCTTGAATGTTCACCGGGTGGTACAGCGTGTCGAGTCTTAGTGTGTATTGTCCTTTTCTCTTTTGAGTCTACATGCTTCACCTTCTCGTGGCGTGTAACATCACTCGGCCATGAAAACCGTCTATTGCATTCGGAGCACTGATAAGCCATGTTTTCTTTTCGGTGTCTAACGTAAAACTAACTCAATCTCTATCTGTTGCTCTTTATATCCCTCTTTCCCTTATCCCTAACCATAATCTCTAACCCTAACTATCCCCTTTTTTCCTTTCACTCACCTATTTCACTTTCTTAACCTTATATTCGTTATGTACAAGTCTTTAGCTCTTTAACGATATGTAACACATCTACCCTCACTTAAAATGTGGAATTGGTCACTTTGTGGTCAAGTCCTGACTGACCACTGACCAATACCATCCTAATAACCCCAGAATCTGCGTCTACACTTCTTATGCTATCTAACGATATACAACAACTCTATATTAGACCTAATTTAAGGATTGGTCACTTTGTGGTCAAGTCCTGACTGACCACTAACCAATACCATCCTAATAACCCCAGAATCTGCGTCTAGACTTCTTAGGCTATCTAACGATATACAACAACTCTGTATTAGACTTAATTTAAGGATTGGTCACTTTGTGGTCAAGCCCCTAATGACCACTGACCAACACACAGTATATCATCAGAAAGCCATTGTCCTAAGGAAGACAATGCAACAAACCGGAAGGAAATCGGTCAAGAAATAACAAAGTTAGGGCCCGTTAAACACTAGTAGTATAGATGCACCGATCAGCTCGGATATCCCGAATTCGAATTTTCGCGGGAAAATGAGATTCCAAAAGGACCGGATGTGGCGTCACCGGAAGCAAGATGGCCGACGAGATCCAAGATGGCCGCCGAGATCCAAGATGGCGGACCGGAAGCAAGATGGCCACCGTGCTTCAAGATGGCGGACCGGAAGTGGATATGACGTCACAGACCTGCGCAATGGCGCCTAATCCTCAATCCTCCTGAGAAATGATAAATGATCGGTGCATCTATACTACTAGTGTTTAACGGGCCCTAACTTTGTTATTTCTTGACCGATTTCCTTCCGGTTTGTTGCATTGTCTTCCTTAGGACAATGGCTTTCTGATGATATACTGTGTGTTGGTCAGTGGTCATTAGGGGCTTGACCACAAAGTGACCAATCCTTAAATTAAGTCTAATACAGAGTTGTTGTATATCGTTAGATAGCCTAAGAAGTCTAGACGCAGATTCTGGGGTTATTAGGATGGTATTGGTTAGTGGTCAGTCAGGACTTGACCACAAAGTGACCAATCCTTAAATTAGGTCTAATATAGAGTTGTTGTATATCGTTAGATAGCATAAGAAGTGTAGACGCAGATTCTGGGGTTATTAGGATGGTATTGGTCAGTGGTCAGTCAGGACTTGACCACAAAGTGACCAATTCCACATTTTAAGTGAGGGTAGATGTGTTACATATCGTTAAAGAGCTAAAGACTTGTACATAACGAATATAAGGTTAAGAAAGTGAAATAGGTGAGTGAAAGGAAAAAAGGGGATAGTTAGGGTTAGAGATTATGGTTAGGGATAAGGGAAAGAGGGATATAAAGAGCAACAGATAGAGATTGAGTTAGTTTTACGTTAGACACCGAAAAGAAAACATGGCTTATCAGTGCTCCGAATGCAATAGACGGTTTTCATGGCCGAGTGATGTTACACGCCACGAGAAGGTGAAGCATGTAGACTCAAAAGAGAAAAGGACAATACACACTAAGACTCGACACGCTGTACCACCCGGTGAACATTCAAGACGTCCAATGAGTGTGGAACATAGACTTGAAAGTTTAGGAAAAGCAATATACAAGGAAATAAGACACTTGACAAAGCTACAAGACTCAAAGAGAGAACAGATGGCAAAGTTAAAGAAGACACGGCGATCGATTAAGTCTGAGAAGACCAAGGATGTAAAGAACCTTAACGTTGTAAAGGCCAAGAAGCCCATGAACCATAATGGAAAATCAGTAAAGCCTACAAAGAACTCAAGAAGAAGACTAGCAAAGTCCAAGGAAGTAAAGAACCTCAACGATGTAAAGACCAAGAAACCCATGAACCACAAGCCTACAAAGACCTCAAGAGGAAGAAAGCCCAAGACAAACCAGGAACATCCAAAAGAAACCAACCAACCCATTAAAGAAGAAGCGATCGTTTAAAGACTACCTGAAGAAGAATGTTTTAAACCAATAAACCATCCGAACTAATATACGCGTTTTTTATTCTTCCCATGGAACAGCAAAATCCCTCTCCCCCTAAACTACCTCTACTGGAGCAGCAATAGCAGCCATTTACCCTCCGCCGCCGCCGCAGCAGCAGCAGCAGCAGCAGCAGCAGCAGCCCCAATATCCCCCATTACACCCCCCTATTTTACTCATTTTACCCCCAAAACACCCATTTTAGCCCCATTTTACCCATTTTCACCCTAAAATGCCCATTTTAAGCCATTTTCCCCCTTTAAAAATACCTATTGAAGCGTTTTCGACACAAAAATACAAGACAGAGATCTAAACATTTGACCAAAAAACGAAAATCGGTACATCAAATTCAAACAAAATCAAAATGCATTGACAAAAAACCTTCCACTTTAAAAAGAAACTCACAAAATCTTACCACAAAAGAAAATCTGTTGATGAAAAAACAACAAACTACGAAAACAAACTTACAAAATCTTACCGTTAAGAAAATATGTTGAAGAAAAAACATCAAACTACGAAAACAAACTTACAAAATCTTTCCGTTAAGAAAATATGTTGACGAAAAATCAGCAAACATAAAAAAATGAAGAACAGATTCCAACAAAAAGCAATTCAATGAAAACTTACAAAACGTAAAATCAAGTCCAAACCAGTTCTAACCGGTTTGATCCAGAAGTCACGTGACATGATCACGTGGTACAACCCATTATACAGGTGAACCATTTGAAATGAAATCATTTTACGATTAGGCACCAAAGAGTTCAGACGTGTTTTAACGAAGAGAAAAGGTATGACTCATACATATTCAACTTAACTTTGAAAGGCATACTACTAAAAGAGGAGGAAACAATAGACAATATATAATTTGAAAGGCATACTACTAAAAGAGGAGGAATCAATAGACGACATATAATTTTAAACGTATACAATTAAAAAAGAGGAAACAATAGACAACTTTATACTTACCTGTGTTATTTTTATTTCAGATGGCTAAGCAATTTACCTGCAACCAATGTGAAGCCAATTTTGAGAAGATGAGTCAGCTACATCGTCATAGACGATGGACCAACCACCGAGAGACTTACTCGTGTACGAGATGCACCAAGACTTTTACAAGGCGGGAGAATCTACAAGCTCACATGACCCGCCACCAAATGGGTTACGAATGTACCCAATGCAACCAGGCCTTTGCCAACCAACGCCTTTTAGAGTTACATCAGCAAAGACATGGACAAAGAGGAGCAGGGCAACCGTTCCACATGGATGATCCGAAGTCCTATTACACCATCAAACGGAAGGAGAAGAAAAGAATACTCAAGTTTGGAACTTCGAGAAATCATTATACCGTCACTTTTAAAGAATTTGAAGTCACGGACCTGCCTTCCATCACAAGAACACTACATCGGTTATTCGACTCCATCCTGCAAACCATTGGAGAAGAGATGAAAGAACACGACCTTGTTAAACTGACAATTGAAACCAACTCCCTCGACTTCCCGATTGCCCTTCCCATTTTACAACTCAAGGACTTGACTACGGAACTATTATTAAAGGAAATAGAGAGAGTATTACAATCTCATGAGGAGTTTGTATTGGACGGAAGTTTAGCATTAGATATTCTTCACGTATCCATTCCCGAAGGAAGCGGGCGCAAAAGATGCAATTACGTTGATCTCGAGAGAATGCTGAAAGACAAACAAAGTTTCATCAGGATCCGAAACCGAGACGAATTATGCTGCGCTAGGGCAATTGTTACAGCAAAAGCAAGGATCGATAACCATCCTCAATGGAATTCCATTCGTCAAGGAAGACGCATACAAGAATACTTGGCCCTTCAACTCCACGAGAAAGCCAATGTACCAAATGGACCCTGCGGCATCGAGGAACTGAAACAATTCCAAGCTGTACTGCCGGAATACCAAATCACCGTTTTCTCCAAAGACTTTTTCAAAAGAATCACCTACGAAGGTCCGGAAACTGATAAGAAAATTTACCTTTACCACCACGACGACCATTACGATGTCATCACCACTATAGCAGGATTCTTGACCAGGGTCTATTACTGCAACAAGTGTAACAAGGGATATAGTAACAAGGAAACACATGCATGCAACAACCCATGCATCCTTTGTAAGAAGATACACGAACCCTGTGAAGACGACTGGATCAACTGTAGCCAATGTGATCGGAACTTTAAGGGAAAAGAGTGCTTCAAACTCCATTTGGAGCAAACAAAGAAGGGCAACTCAACATGTAAATGGTACTACAAGTGTAAAGACTGTGGCCACGCTGTCAACATGGAGAAAAGGGAAACAGACCATGAGTGTGACGAGATGTATTGTCCATCCTGTAAACAGTACTGCGATCCAAGCCACCAGTGTTACATGATGCCTATAGTAATCAAAGAACCTCCCGAAGGGCAAACTTACATCTTCTTTGATTTTGAATGCACACAAGACGACCTCGTAGAGTGCGATACGGGATACCAACCGGATTCTAATGGAACTTGTTTCCATTGCAAAGCCAGTACCTGCGGAGCCATGGAACATCGACCCAACTTATGCGTGGTCCATAAGGTGTGCACCGTCTGTATGGAGGAGGAAGTAACTGAAGAGAGTACCTGCGGGAAATGTGGACAGAATCAACTCATTTTTAGGGGACCCAACGCCAACAACGACTTTTGCAACTGGCTATTTTCCGGAAACAACAACAACTCCACCGTTATTTGCCACAACTTTAAAGGATACGACTCTTTCCCCGTTCTACAATACCTGTTTCATCATGGAATTCAACCCAAGATAATCCCCAACGGCGCCAAGAACATGGCAGTTACTATTCCAAGCTGCAGCATACGGATGATAGATTCTCTCAACTTTCTACCCACTGCCTTAACCAAACTCCCGAAAATGTTTGGATTCGACGAACTCCACAAAGGATACTTCCCACACCTTTTTAATAAAAAGGAAAACCAGAACACCCGATTAGAAACTCTTCCAGAGATTCGTTACTACAACCCTGATGGAATGAAAGCGGAAGACCGAATAACATTCATGAAATGGTACGAAGATCACAGGAACGACCCATTTGATGTCCAAGAAGAACTCTTAAAGTACTGCATCACAGACGTAGACATACTGAGAAAAGCCTGTTTAACCTTTAGACAACTGTTCATGGACACTTTAGAGGGTACTCCAATCGACCCCTTCCAAAACAGTATCACCATTGCCTCTGCCTGCAACCTGGTCTTTCGATCCAAGTTTCTACGGTGGAATACAATTGGCCTCATCCCAGCGCAAGGCTATCGACCAGAACACAAGCACTCTATTAAAGCCATGAAATGGTTAAAATACGTATCCGCAATAAAAGACATACAGATCCAACACGCCAAGAACGAAGGAGAGAAACAGATTGGTCCCTACAGGCTAGATGGATACCACGATGGAACCGTGTATGAATTTCACGGCTGTTACTGGCACGGATGTCCCAGATGTTACCCAAGAGAGACCACCAATACGGTCAATAACATGTCCATGTACGATCTACATCAACGGACCTTAGAGAAGAAGACTTATCTGCAACAAGAGGGATATGACTATGTAGAGAAATGGGAATGTGACTTTGAGAGAGAGCTGAAAAATGATACGACATTTTGCGACTTTGTCAACTCCTTAGAGATGATCCCTGCCTTAGAACCACGAGAAGCCTTTTATGGTGGACGAACAGAGGCCCTCACTCTATACAAAGAGGCGGAAGAAAACAGTATCAACTATTATGACGTGACATCACTCTATCCATTTGTCAACAAGACCGGAAAAGTACCCAAAGGACATCCCATCATCATTACGGAAAACTTTGGTGACATCAATGAGTACGAAGGATTGGTGAAATGTAAAGTACTACCGCCAAGAAACCTATACATTCCTGTTTTACCCAGCAAGATCAACAACAAACTGATGTTCCCACTGTGTCGTACCTGTACGGAAACCTACCAGCAAGAACCTTGTAACCATACTGAAAAAGATAGAGCTATAACGGGAACTTGGGTGACAGATGAACTGAAGAAAGCCTTGGAAAAGGGATATTCCATCTTAAACATCTACGAAGTATGGCATTTCGAAGAGGTAGAACAGTACGATTCCGGAAGGAAGTCTGGAGGACTCTTCACCGACTACATCAATACATTCTTGAAAATGAAACAAGAAGCTAGTGGATGGCCAGAGTGGTGCCAATCTGAGGAGGATAAACAACATTACATCAAGGATTACGAGGAAAAGGAAGGGATACAGTTAGACTATAACAAAATAGAAAAGAACCCCGGCATCAGGTCTTTAGCCAAACTGATGTTGAACAGCTTTTGGGGCAAGTTTGGACAAAGAAACAACATGCAACAGACCACCTACATTACAGAACAAAAGAAATACTTCGACATGTTAACCAGCGATAAAATTGAAGTCACCGGGATCCAGTTTGTTAACGATGAAATGGTGGAATTACGATGGAAATATAAAGAAGAATTCATCGAAACCTCAAAGAAAACGAATGTCGTCATAGCAGCCTATACTACCGCCCAGGCCAGACTCAAACTGTATTCTTATCTGGAAAATTTGGGACCAAGAGCACTCTACTGTGACACAGACTCCATCGTATTTACATCGAAACCAGGAGAATGGAGGCCTAAGCTGGGAGACTACTTAGGGGATTTAACAGATGAAGTATCCGGAAATACTATTACGGAGTTTGTCACGGGAGGACCAAAGAACTATGCATACAAACTAGCCATTCCCGAGAAAGGAGGAAACAGAACTATGTGCAAAGTTCGTGGAATAACACTCAACTTCAAGAACGCTTTAGACATCAACTTTGACACCATCAAGGAGATGGTAACCGTTAACAGAAACGATATCAGGACAGTGAGAGATGATTATAAGATCCAAAGAAGCCACCAGAAACTGTTAACCGTCACACAGGAAAAGGGCTATAAAATTGTGTTTGATAAAAGAGTGATCATGAACGATTTAACCACTAGACCCTATGGATATTGAAATTGAAAGATAGAATGTAAATAAAACGTAGAATGTAAATAATACGTAGAATGTTAATAAAAGTTGTACCTGATTTTGAGTTTTTATTGAAAAAAAGAAAATAAAAGCAATCAATACAATAACAAAGACAAAAAAAAGAGCCCATGAAGGGCGAACCAAACAAAAAAAAAACAAAACGAAAAGAACCAATTAGAGTTGAGCCATACATGAATAAAACAAGCTCAAAAGACGAAAAATACAAGAGAAAATGAGGAGGGAAACGAGGAAAATGAGGAGGGAAATGAGGAAAATGAGGGGCAATGAGGAGGGAAATGAGGAAAAATGAGGAAATGAGGAGGAGGAGGAGGCGGAAAAGGGGGGGGGGTAAAACTATATAACACATAGAAATGACAGGACGACACTAACAAAACAAATGGTTAGGATTAGGGTTAGGATTAGGGCTAGGGTTAGGGCTAGGGTAAGGATTAGGGTTAGGGTTAGGGCTAGGGTTAAAGCTAAGAGATAATAATACATAATAGAAACTGGTGACGAACTAAAATGGGGCGAAAGAAAGGGACGAGTCGCCGTTCCGCATGACTGCACACGACTTTACTGTATGAAATCTAGGGTGGGTATTTCAGTACAAAAATAGCTTCGATTTAACATGGAGCCTATGGGAATGAACTCGGGGTCATCGGGGTCAAAGTGGTCTAGAGAGACACAGTATACTACTAGGGAAGTTTTGCGCCAAAAACTAGTTTAACCCCGCCACATTTTAGATGTGCCTGTCCTAGGCCAGGAATCTCTATCAAATCTTATGTTTGTATTTCGTCGAATTTATGTTTATTTTTTGTTTTTGTCAAGAAGAGGGTCTTTCATTGCACTTTAGGATTGGGCTTTAATCATATGTAGTTTATTTTCAATCCAGGGACAATTGAAAAACAGCGAGCAGCAGTCACGTTAAAAGCTGCTGACTGTTTTCCATTGTGGAGTTTTCAAATTGTCGTTTACACTGTAGGTTGTGTCGCATATACCTATTCCACATATCATTATCTTTCTATCAGGTGCCTAAAAATGTTGCATTCGTACAACTCATTTGACAATTGATATTGGTTGAGAATAAAACTATATGGAAAATGATGTATTATCGGCATACCCACCGACAAAGTAAACTGACAAGCTGTGCATAGTTTCCCTTTCTGTGTTTGATTCGCCATAACTGGAACATCGTGTGCGACTGTGCCGGTTCTTTCTTCGGTATATTGAGTTGGTCGATTGGCTGAGCAGTGATCCAACGGTAGATAACCCGGATTTTAGACAGGTCGTCATCGTATCCGTTTATCAAATACTCAACTAGTGATGACAATGGTTGTTTTAGCAGGCTTTTTGGTGCCTTAAATACAGAAGACATAGACTATGTGATCAAGTTTTCGCGTTTATAGGTTAGTAATAATTAACAAAATATCTGAGATTGGAACCTTCCGTTATACAGTAAAAGCTGTTGGTTTTACATAGAGTTATTTTGTAGATTTCATAACAAACAGTAACTACTTACCTTTCCGTAGCACCTGAGTTCAATCCCTTTTCGATATGATTGCAGTTTATTTGTTTTATGTGTGTTTTGTTTGTTTTCGTTTTTCTAGTTGTTGTCTTGTATGAAATCCAGGATGTCTAAAAGGCTAAACAGAGCATTAACCTTGTGTAAATGTTTTGAAATCTTCTAAAGACAATTTAGAAATACCTGTAATGCTCTGTTGTCTACGTTGCTGTATTTGCTGATGTCGAATATTTCCTTCTTAGACTGCGGAGGAGGTTGAGGAATCGGGAGGTTTTCTATGTTATCGAGGCTGTCGATGAAACAATGGTGGCGCTCCGATCGCTCAAAAGTGGGAACAAGTTGATATGTGGCCAGCAGACGACCCAAATCTGGAGCAACCTGTGAACGGAAGCAACGGAAAAGCATTTTATTTGAATTTAGTGCACGATGTTGACAACATAAATTGAAAAACAATCTGGGTACAAACGATGGTTACACGTCAGTATAGTACTGGCAATGTTGTATGTTTTCCGTCACATGACCCGGATTTTTATATCCGACTTCTATAATCCAAAATTCAAAGAAACTATGCACGTGCTAAAAATATGACAACAATATAATGCAAGAAGTACATCGCAAAACAAAATTGTCCGTATAACGATTGCTACTTCTTACTGTCCAACAATAAAACAGTCTCACACCACGATCAGAAATATTAGAAGCACTGAGATAGACTTATAGCCTAGAATCCTCCTTTTATAACCACAACAAAACGTAAGTATGGTTTTCAAACTAAACAATTAAAAGGAATTCCTAAAGACATAGTTTTTAAAAGATGGTATTTTAAATGGTATTATAAAATGTGCAATTGTCACATGCATTAATTTATTTGCCTCATATTTTAACGTTTAACAAAGAATAAGACACATAATGTTCATGCTGATTAGGTTCATATAATTTTTTG
Source organism: Arcuatula senhousia (assembly GCA_963971305.1). Lineage (NCBI taxonomy): Eukaryota > Metazoa > Mollusca > Bivalvia > Mytilida > Mytilidae > Arcuatula > Arcuatula senhousia. The sequence continues at coordinate 45,759,532 of OZ020316.1, read as the reverse complement.
AGACGGTATGAAGAGCATGCAAACATTGTGGTTTCATTGTTGCATTGAATGGACACGGGAATGAAGCGGATTTTAAAAATACCCTAATACAAAAGTTCTTTAATTCTTTCTATAGTAATAAAGTTATCATTTTTGCCATATTCTTATTGTTATTTCTTTAAACAATTTTACAAATCTTAGACATATGGAAGCCCCGACGTGCGCGCGAGTTAAATATTTTTTTGTGGTGGCACGTCGGGGCTTCCATAGAGACAATATATGACTTTTTAAGTTCAATTGAACGTATTGCCTTCTTAATGTCATGTACATGATGAATGTACTTGATTTATTCTTTTCAGTTGATAAATAATAACTAAACCATGCAAAGAGGCAAGCATACACAAGGACATTTTGTTCACGTGAAATGAGGATTAACGTGAATTTTACGTAAAACGTTCATGTGAATTTAACGTTAAACGAGCAATTTAACGTTAAATTCACGTGAAATGCATTTAACATAAATTTCACGTGAAATTAATTTGCGTTTATATAATGTGAAACTCATGTTAATTTCTAAATAATTGTTTCACGTGAATTTCACATGAAAATCTAAAAAATTAGAATTGTTTTCCTAAATATTTATAGAAATGATAGTTATGTTGAGAACATTTTTTCACGTGAAATTCATGCGATTGTTTTCCCATGAACTTAACGTTAAATTGCTCGTTAACGTGAAATTCACGCTTAGTTTTTTTTTTTTCACGTAAATTTCATGTTAATTTCATGTGAATTTCACGTGAACAAAATTTCCCCGTGTACCCGAAGACCCAAACCAGATTTCAAAATATAAAAACAAGACAATCTGTGAGCGTATCATTCATGTCATTAGTAAAGGACCTTTTCTTTGTACATGTAGGTCTTTTTGATGAAATAATAGTTTTATGAATTCTTAGACAGTATTTTATTTTGGTTTATTTTTTTTAATGGCTTGAATAGCTCAGTAAATGATATATACATATAGAAAAGTCAAATCTTGGGTATTTTATACATCAACATATCTATGTTAGAACGATAACATTTATTATAGTTAATAGTTTGTTTATCAACTCTTAGATTGACTGGTTGATCTGTTTATAGGGCAATGTCAACATCAATCACTTATACCTATACTTAAGTTCAAATATTCCAAACATAATATAGAGACATTTAAAATACTTTGTATCAAAACATTATTTATATATTTTGAATTGATCCTTCTACTCAGCATGGAGTCCAAAGAGTTTATAGAAATATATTATGTTCATGTAAAGTTTGCTCAAAGACTGTTGAAAGACCCATGCATGCATGGTCAGAACCATATTTCCAGTGTATCATCAGATACTTTGGATTCATTTATTTTCATGGGTGTCAATTTTCGTGGTTTTGCAAAAAAGAACATTTTGTTTGATTTTGAATTTCGTGGTTTGCTCATATTACTTCTAGAGAATCAATACAAAATCAGCATTTCGTAGAGGATCAATTTTCGTGGTTGACAGGTACCCACAAATACCACGAAAATTGATTTTTCCGTCAGCAGTAAGTTGTTTCCAGTGACGAATCAATCATATTCAGGGCCCACTTAGTGGCTAAGGCGTTTTATTTGGAGGGGGAGCGGTTGGCACACTTTTCATGCATCTATTTGGGGGGGGGAGAGGTTGGCACACTTTTCATGCATCAAACGACTTTCTATTTATGAATATCCAACCATTTTTTTTTCTGACAAAGAGGGTGGGTGCCTTCTCTAGAGTCCGCCCCAGCAAGCAGCATAAATTCGGCTACTAGTATATATGTGAGATGAAATCAGCATGAAATGATGATGACGTGAAGGAGGTGGGGACACAAGGTCCATCGAGAGTTTGGACTGCCACAGGAAACGGGAGGGGTGGTTAGAATTGGACATTTAGATTATACAGGTCCAACTCTTTTATTTTCCAACGAAAAAGATTGATATACCCAAGTTTAAATAGACGCTCATCGATTGTTGATGTCAATATAATATAATGTTGGTTAATTCTTTCCCAACTACATATGGTATACCGTTACAGTTTTAAACCTTTAAATTAAGAAGACTATAAGTGGTATTAGCCTAGGTCAAAGGGCATTTAAAATGCAATTAACAGTTAATAAAATAAATTCACAGAATATTGAACAATATGGTTAAAATTTGTGATAAAAAGTTGTTGAACGTTTTCATTTCCCGGCTACAAAAAGAGGAGTATAGAATTTGGGTCCTCAATTATGCGTGTTTTTTCTGTCCGTTCGCCCCAAGGGAAGTGAAAGCTACTTTATAAATATGATATAATTACATGTATATTTAATACAAAAATATGCACCAGGTTATATGAACAAATATCATGATAAAATTACACCCAAGTTCATTCTTCACTGATTGTGGAAGACGGACAGTGATGTTGCGGTAAAAGGCAGAATCAGGTCTTGAGTTCAAAATTCTCTAAGTTTTGTTTTGTTTTTATGGTGTTAAGGTTTAGAAATTATAAGTCCAAGTTTGTTTAAGGCCACATTATCATTAAATATCTAATTAGGAGGTTTCGGAAATTTTCATTGGTTGCTTATCTGTATTTTTGAAAAATTTATTTTTTTATATAACTTTCTTTGAAAATTTACCTAACGTTACGACATAAGCGTAACTTGTCACGAGCTTGAATTTATCTGTTTGGTACAGGGTAAATTGTTTTATCATATACTTAGACATAATAATGCTTAAATTTAACAACATGATAATAGAGCAATTTTTAAAGAGAATTTGACTTTTTTCCAAAAACACCTTCACCGTGTGATAATCACTTTCATTATCAACTGGTTCAGGTTATTATCAACTACTTCCGTTTTATTATCAAACACCAAAATCGAAATTGTATTACAGACTGAACAAATCTTAAAGATGCTTTAAAATATCAGTAGGATCCAGAATCCCAATAACACAAATATCTAGTGTGGTTTTGGACCCCACTGAAAAATCAGGCGCATCCAGAATCTTCCAAAGGTAAATCTGAATATCTCATTTTGTCCTAGAAGAAAATAGAATTCCAATTTGCCCTAGGAGGATTCCGGACCCCCCCCCCCCCCCCCTGAATTTCAATTTGCCCTATAAGATATAAATGTATATTATTTGTTACTACTAAATCAGATTTTTTATTAAAATTTCTACATTTGGCTGAATCCTTGATGTACTTCCGTTTGAAAAAGAAAGTATGAATTTTGCATCCCTATAGTTTCTTTTGATTTCTACCTTTCAAATTCAATAATAGAAAAATTCGTAAGTATATACCTGACACATTTTTAAATATTTCGGTTCTTACGTAAAAAAACTCGGACTTATCATCTCGTTAGTACATGTAGTATAGAAGAGATATTTCGCGTATTTACTTACCGGCATTATGAATGAACAGAATCACAAACTTTTAAAACGTGCACATAACTACCATCCACAACATGCACACAAAGTACAAGAAATTAAAGATTAAAGTCTTTAAAAACAATGATCGTAATCAGATTAGTTTTAACCTATAATTTAAAACAGAGACTACATGTATTTGAATGTTTAACACGGTCGAAAGGTAAATCTCCCCCATTCTAATCTGTAACCATTAAAACTGTGTATTGTTCCCTTAATTCGTTTAGGCCAAAAAAAAAATGTTTGTTTCTGGTTTCAGGCCTGAAAAAATAGGGCAGGTATGTAGGCATTTATTTATTTCATTAACTTTTTAGATTGATTAAATGAGCATTAGATATCAGGTTTATAACGGTGGTTTAGCAAAACTGGCAATAAAAATACTAGGAGCACATGAAAAACTAGGGTAGGTAGGGAAACCAGAAACACACATATTTTTCTATTTGGCCTTAAAATGATCTTTTAACTGCTGGTTTAACAATGGGTTATGGTATCTTTACTCTTTTGTCGATGTAATCTTTCTACGTGTTATACAAGTGCCTTTTGAATGTGTTTTAAGAGGTGGCCTACTTTTTATGGCTATTCTTAAACTTTAGGCCTATGCCGACTAGATAGTATGACAAATAAAGATGGTTTTGCCCCGCCTCCAAATGTGTCCTTTTTACTTTCAATAAATGAACGATGAAGATGGGATGTGGGGTATAAGTTTATGATATTTTTATCCATACTTGGATGCATTTGTGTTGTATGTAGGTATTATATACTTCCGTAATGGAAAAGAAATTCAAACCTGAAGAAAAAATATCTGATTTTGGTTGAACAAACGGACCAGAATACTTAATGCCACGACCTACTTTTTCGAAGGAGCATAAAATTAACAGGCAGTTTAGTTCTTATATTTTGTTTTCTTGTAAAAATGTTGCTAATAAAAGTTGAATGATGCGTATTGTCAATTAAAAAATCTATTAGATAATATATATATATCAACTAAAGTTTTCTTTATAATAAGCTTGTTTTGGAAAATTGTCACGTTCCTCGCACATTAAAGAATACTGCTGAAGGTTTCGCTAAAAGTAGGTCCCATGGGATCCTTTTTGGGGGGACGGGGGGGGTTAATTGACCGACTTTAACCATTCCTCCTTATTTTCATGGGCGTCATAATCTTTATAGTGTTTGGCTTTTCAATATTTCGGGTAGACTGCTTCTGAGGAGTCTCAAATAGACAAAACACGCGTCAGGCGTAGCAAAATTTATTGTTTCGAACTTTGTTGTAATTTATTTTTCCTATTGGCTCTGTATCCAATTTCTTTCATTTCATCGTCATCATTACATTTTCATTTGACCCCCCCCCCCCTTTTCTGGATGTAGCCGAATTCGTGCTGACCTACCAAGGTATTGGCGACCCTTCCTCAACTGAACTAGTTTCAAAGTGCACATGTGCATTTGGTGCACGAAATTTGTGCTTTCAATACATACATTGATAAATTTACTTAAACCTTTTAGGTTCCTTAAACGTGTCTATTATTGAGCAGATTACGGCGACCATTTAATTATAAAATTCCTAAAGATCTCGAGGTAGGAAAGTTAATAAAATGTAACTTATATGGATTGATCAATAATATTTGATATTACCATCGAATTAAAAGTACATGTAGTATGTGTACGTGTTAACATGTATATAAAAACTTAGCAGATGTCGTATATAAAGGTATGTATGTCTAAAACATAAACAGATTGTCATTTTTTAAAATCGCAAATTAAACCAACACCTAATTGGTATGGCCATATCTAAGAAAGAACACAGAAATATATGCACGCAGTCTTCCAGAATTCCGACCAGTACCACCCCGTGGTTGAAGATGGGCCCTGCTCCAGCGATTACAAAGGACACCTGGAGCAGTTAACACTGGCGTTGGTGTGCCATGGGCTGGACGACCCATGGCACATAGCGAGTCTAAAAATGTTGCTGCAGAGGCCACGACTATAAAAACCCATCAGTCAAATATATGCTTTTGCAAGAAAAAACTCATTGAAAAAATCTCCCTGTGCTTACTCATTTAAAATTTTCGGTGAAATCCTCTACGAGAATAATATACACAGTAGATTGGTCTAACTTTTAGGTGGATTTTTTTTCAATGTTACAGAAAAAATCATGCTTCAAAAACAAAATGAAAATCATTGCATCGAAACATTTAATGAAATATAAATATTCAAATCACGTATTCAAAGATAGCAAGACAACAACAAAAACCTCAATTAATTAGAATTAAAGATCTTACCCTAGATTTCATTTCACATAGCACGGTGTTCTAATATGAATATATTCCTTTGATCAAATATGCACAGAAAATTAACACTGCACAATAAACTGGACTGCCTTCAAGGCATGTCAAATGTTAAGTGGTTTTTTGTTTAGAGTTTCGTGTTGGGGACTATCAGTAATTATTGCGATAAGAATTTTTGTACAACTTGTGACTTAATTCATTTCCAAAATGTGTATTCAAACTTTCTTATCGATATCTTAAACTTTATAGATAAATATTGATTTTAGTATGTTTTCTATAGTCAGTTAACTAAATATAAGAAACGTATATTTGATCGGGTTTGAAATACACATAATTGAACAATTGTTTAAATGTGAAATTCAAGTATGCTTAAGGTCGAGAAATTTAAATGTGAAAATTATTTACAGTTAAAAATTTTGATTATTATCTATGAAAGAAGTATCTGTTACTTTGACCTTGAAAATAAAATGCACATAAAGGTTTCTTTAATTGTTTAGTTTCTTTATCAAAGCAAATAATAACTGGGAGGACATTTAATCTAGATAAATTGGAAAATTATTTAAATTATGTAAATTGAGCATTTAAAAAAGTCTTAAAATTTAAAAAAAAATCATAGCGATAACATTAATAATCATAAGTGGAGACTTCAACAACAATTCACGAAAATAATCATCGCTTGTTGTATCGATACTAATTATGACAACGCATTTTTTTTTTTAAACAATCCAAATCATTTTTCAAATCATAACTGACGGCCTGACTTGCTTCCGGCATTTAGAGTGGAAAAAGGGGGGGGGTCGAATCTCTCTAGCTTTGGAACTATGAAAATAATCATTGGGAAAAATGGCAAGTTAAAATGTAGTATAACGGTGATGCCAGAAACACCAATACAGCATTAAATGCTGTGGCGCTGTCGTTGGGTAAAGATTTGCAAGCAGTCTGATACACCATTTTTTTACGCATTTGCTTATGTGAATGTTTATATTCATAACGGTTTTCCGTTTGGGTCATAACAACACCATACATTTAACTTAAGAATTACAAATATTTAAATTAGTATCGATTCAAAAGCATGTACACGATTAAAAAGTGATTTTATCTTAAAATAAAGCGAATGTTTACCTTCGACTTTCCCTTCCTCGTCATATTCTGACATTAGATCCAAATTAGAAAATTAATATGCACGTATCACTATATAAAGATACATGTAATTGAAAGTTATGATAGGACCAAAATATTCTTCCCGACCGTTACTCTCTTCCGGAATGTCAACCAATCAGCGATATGTTTATGTAAGTATTATATATTTAAAATTCTGTCAACGGGTTTTAAAAGATACATACATTTGTCAAGGGCTGTATGAAGATTTACAGCCGATTAAGTCTTTTAACAAGTTTGATTTACAGGAAGATTAAAAGAGACATTCGAACAGTTAAGTGCATGATTTTTTGTTAATTTACACAGGGAAGAAAATTCTTACGTGCAGGGTAACTTTAAGGTTAATCCTTTCATGGCTGACAATAAAATAAAACACAAGAAAAATAAACGTTCGAAAATATACTTCACAATATGAAAACTGTTATTTTGTGTATATTTTTAAGGGTTGAGCATAGCAAAAACTCATTTTAATATATAAAAGCTGTTTAATGTGGTACTGTGAACCTACTGCGGTTTCATATTGCAGGGGGAAACTAGTACCGATATAATAAATGAAGACAATTATGAACTGCAGGAGGATAAATTGTCCGTTCATGTCCCATCACTCTCTTTTTCCAGTGGCAGCCGTTTCCCCCATTTGCCTTGTGTCCCCACTTCATCATCATTATTTTCATGTTCATTTTATCACCCTTTTATGTTCATCTCCTGGATATGGCCGAATTCGTGTTGCTTAAGAATAAAGCAATAACTAACTATAAAAATCTCACTTCATCGACAAAATCTTTCAATAACACTTAATGCAAAATTCTTCTAGTATCGTGTTCGAAAGGATACTTGGGAAAAAATAGTATAAAAACAAGGTTTTGGTAATAAATCTACATAAATTTCATACAGGTGTCTTAGTGCCTTGTGGATAAGGAAGGAGGGGTCGGGAGTTTTTCCTTAAAACATTTCGTACTTTCATGCAGATTTTCGGCCAACTTGTTCGAAAAAACGACTACCTCTTCAAAAAAAAATCAACAGAGAGACAAAGAAGCAACAAAACCCATTGACAGTCTAGGAAAATCACTTTCCAAATAAACCTACCTTTTGAGATGAAGGTCGGACTTTCCCATTCTGGTGCTGCGCCTCAACGTCTTGTAGATATGACTATAAAGAAACAAGTTTATATGGTTATAGAATACAATATAACAAGGTTGGTACCAATTAAACTTTAAGTTTCTTTATTAGGTTGGGTAATCGCTGTAGCGATTAGCCACGGCTACAGCTACGATCGTGCTTCCTTATCACACGTACATCAATTCACATAATAATTATGAATATTCGCTCGTAATGTAGTTTCTTTTCCAACACCCAAAATTAGTAGTGCAGCACATAGGCTAAATTTTTCGCCCCTACCCACCTCTCCCCTTTTTCCTGTGGTTCTTCAAAATTTACCGTTCCTTTGTCACCACCCCATTCCCATATTTCATTTACCATCATCATTTCATATTCATTTAATCACTCTTTTCATGTTAATCGCCTGTGAATAACCTATATAGCGTTGCGCGGGCGTTAAACACCAACTCGATCACTCGCTCACTACTCTACTTTTATATAATCAATTTTAAAAACCCAAAGATTATCCCGGCTACCAGTACTTTCAGTACTTTGATGTTGTAATTACACGAGGAGTTAACCCACACCACCAGCATTTGAATCAATTCAAATCGAAGGCCAAAAACTAAAAAAATCGAAAGAGGCGTATATACCTAAAAAGTTCGAATAAGGAAGTCAAAACCAGCACCGAGGACATCGGCCAAGTGCATTAAGCAAAGAAGGTGGTTTTTTTTTAAATCTTGTTGAAATTCGTTCTTATGTAACTATTGGTTGTGTAAATTCAATTGTTAGACTTTTTCGATTATTTGATTGATCTATAGATATGTTATTTTGTATGAGATTAGGAATGAATTTTATATACATGTTTACAATACACGTATTTAAACTCTTTCAAGTCTGTCGTTTTAAATTCATCACGTATTAAAGCTTCTTTGAAAGAGAAGGCAAAGAAGGTGTGTCATTTGGACATTGAAATGTCGAAAGTCGCAAAAGGCAAAAACAAAATAAATAGACATAGGAGAGGACACGACAATCGTACGTATACCATAACAAAAAACAAACAAACAAACAAAACAGAACACAATAATAAAGACAAAAATAAAACCCAACACATATAATACAATGTAAACTTAAGAACTATGACTAACGGTGCACCGTAACGGTAAATAGTTCCTGCTTGTTAATACACACCCGTCTTTTTGCTAACGATCAATTTTGAAACATTTATCAGAATGTTTTCATTACAGTCATGCTTTCAGCCAATAGAAGTTTGAAGATATTTTAAATGTACAAGCCAAAGCACAAAAAGCATTTTACAAAGATCCCTTGAATCTAAATCAACGCTACGTTTAATATTTTCTATGTATATGTAAAAATAATTATTTTTTAGTAGACAAAAAAAAAATTATTTTTTAGTAGACAAAAAAAAAATACATAATAATACCCTCGCTTGAAGCCAAATTATCTTTTCTGAAAGATATCTGATTCTTCATGCGAAGTCACCCTTCCCTGATTTGACACTCTGAATTGGAAATTGGCATCGCGACTGGTGTGCTATAAAGCAGACAGGAACCGCTTACTCTCCCGGAGCACATGAGTTCACTCTCACTATGACTAGAGTTCGTGTTCACTCTGCTTTCTTCATGTTAAGTTTCTTAAAAGTCCATAAAAAGGTTCATCTTAAAGAAGTCCGAGTCTTAATCAAACTCTTTATTGAATATCATAAGTCCAAGCCTTAAGAACATGAACAAAATTGAGAATCTTTAATACAAATGTGAAGTCCATCCTACTCTATGGGACAGAAACTTGGAGACTAAATGCAACCACAAAAAAGACACTACAGGTCTTTTTAAACAGGTGTCTCCGAAACATCATCGGAATAAAGTGGCCAAATAAAATCAGAAATGAAGATCTTTGGAAGCATACAAAACAAGAGCCAATTGAAAGAACAATAACAGAAAGACGGTGGAAATGGATTGGTCACACACTGAGAAAAAACAACAACAACGTGACCAAACAAGCACTAGAATGGAACCCCCAAGGACATCGTAAAAGAGGAAGACCAAAGAACACCTGGCGGAGGGATCTAACATCAGACCTTCAGAAGATTGGTAAAACATGGGGAGAGGCAAAAACAACAGCCAAAGACAGGAAGAAATGGAAAGCAGCAGTGGTCGCCCTATGTCCCCCATGGGACGAAGTGGATTAAGTCAAGTAAGTCATAAGTCCAATTATTTCCCCTTAATGATACCCGACAGCAATGAAAAGTCTTCATTGAAGGAGTGGACAAGATGTGCAGACAGAAGGACGGACGAACGAACAGACTGAAAGGGTGATTCCTGTAACCATAAACTTTGTGTTCGGGTGATATGAATACAGTTTGTGCACAATAATTAACCCTGCAAACAACACCGCTGCCACCAATTTCTACCTTCAGGTCATTTGTCGCATAGGCATTTGGTCGTGGAGTGTCGGACCCCTATAAGAAATTTCAAACTTACATTACATTACTTTTCTGTCATTATTACATTATTTGTTACGTAAAATAAAAATACACGCAAAGTCAATTACATATTGTCTTTAGCAGTGACTGTTTTTGACAACACATCAAACAAACGTAATTTGAACTAAAACCCTAGCACTACACTACAATGTTAGAATCAAATCCATGTTTTAGAACATTATTTTAGATTGTCCGGTAAAGCTTTTTTGAACAAGAGTCAGAGGGTATTTGCTAAGCCACAAAGCTCTGTCAAATAACCAAACATTAAAGTATGCCACAGATCACTCAAAAACACTCTTTGTACTATACCTTGTTGTTGTTTTCATGTGATGCTCCGCTACCCATCTTTTATATCAACATCAAATATTACTTAAATAAAGAAACCATGTTTTTTCTTAATATAAATTTGTTTAACAACACTCTTTGTTTATTTATTAATCACACAACACATAAAAAGTAACACCCCGTCTCAAGCATAGGGAACCAGTCAAGCGGTTAAACTAAAGCGCATTGTTTTGTAATCTTAACCATTGTTGCAGTCTAATTTCATAAAGGGTTTTAAGTCTTTAACTGTGGTATTTAATTTCACTAATTAAATGTCATTGATTGATAGAGATTTCACCAAGCACTTTAAAGACTAAGACTTCCGTTTAAAAAATAAAGTTAACGACCATGTGCTTTGGTTGTCATATAAGTCTTGCAACTCACACGAAAACCCCAGTTTAACGCCGCACCGTCTTACACTCGACATATGTATCGCTTGAGCTTGTATATTACTTCAATTAGAGCAAGTTCGTTTCAGTCAGAGTTTTGGTTGCTTCCTGATAGCTAAGAAACTAAAAACAATTATTTTGCTCGTCGACTAGATTTTCAACGCCCATTATCATAGTCATAGGTGTTTTGTCAATGGCGTCTTTTGTGAATGCAGACCTTAAATCCATTTAAAAAGAAAACCCTGCGTTCAATGCGTCTTATAGCCGGGCCAGCTGCTGTAAAGTGGCATTCAGTAAAAATATTCCAGGTTTAACTTGTGCCTTGATGGCCCTCCTCAATATTATAAATAACTGATCGAACTGAGTCTATGTTCTGCATTTGCAATAAATACTTTTAAGCTTTTTCCTGAAACGTGCATCTGTGAAGCCATAAACAAAAGGATTGCAAACGTTATTTATAAAAATCAGTCTAATAGCAATCTGATAAATGATAAGACCTATGTCATCTAGATCTGCTTTGAAGTCTTCCAGAAATATGAGCAAGCAGTTCAGTAGAACATAAGGGGTAAAAAGAAGCAGAAATATTCCAGTAATCACAATTAAGGCTCGGGTTGTTTTGACCGTAGCGCAAGAAATGGAATGTCTGTTCATGCAACTGACTTCAAAGTTTGAACCATTTCCCTTTACACTAGAACTGGCTGTCCCTTCGTTACTAGTAATAGAAGCTATCCGTCTTGGTGACTCAATATTGCGCATTTCTAGACCTATGTTACGACGAGAAAGCGTCCGAGAAATAGATCCATATGTTCCAGTTAATATTGTAATCGCTGCAACAAAGATAAGTAATATAAATCCCATGTAGGCATACTGGTATCCAGTCCCCGCAGTATCTTGATCGATAAAACATTGTAACCCAGTTGCGTTGACGTCATTTCCGTGTAATATTATTACTTGATGGCCGTTCAGAAAATACATTGGCGTTGAAAGAATAAAACACAATAAGATGACTGCTATTGAAAGCTTCTTTGAAGTTGAAACTGACATCTGTTGTTTCAATGGTCTACATACACGTCTGTATCTCTCTAGAGCTATCAACACGAATACAAACACTGACGTCATCAATAAAAACGCATTGACGAACCGGAAGACTTTGCAGCCAATCTCATTGTAAAATGTGTACGGTTTCATCAGGTCGTAGATTTCCAAAGGCATGTGAACAATGCATGTCAAAAGGTCAACAATCGCTAGAGTTATTACAAATACTACGTAAGTAGAAGGTTTGTCACGTGACACTGAGTACAAAAGTAACACGTGCACGTTGCTGAAGGTTCCAACTACACTCAAGCAGCCGACAAAAGCAATGCCCGGAAGTCTACTCCGAATGGATTCCTTTGTCATCCGGGATATAAGAGTTTGCTCTGTTTCGGATATGTTCATTTTCAATGAATATTCTGAAAAAGAAAAAATGCAAAATGAAGTAAATTTTGTAATTGTTACTTTAAAATGGACCATCTTTTTTCATTCACATCCCATTGATTCGTATTGTATTTTCAAAAGGAGTCAAGTAAAAGGAAATACTAACTAAAAATGACGGTTTTTTGAATCCAGAGTAGAAAATAATTAGATGTGGAATAAGTGTAGGCGACACAGCCCACAATCATGCGGCAATTCAGAAAAACCACAACGGATAACCATCAGCAGCCATTAACGAGGCCAGTAGGCGCTGTTCGCGGTTCTGCAATTGGCCCATGGTCTAAATAAAATGCATATAATCCAATTCCAGTCCTGAAGTATCTTAGACAGGAAAAAAAGATGAATTATGGTCAGAAAGTCGCTTTATAACATTTATTATACTATACGGGGTAGCTATATGCAATTCATGTAAATTGAAGATGAATTTCACTTTATATTAAAATGCACTTTGAATGAAAATTTACGTAAAGATTTTTTAAAAGCCTTAGATATTTTTGATCAAATGAATGAAGAAGATAAACTGAAATATATATTGAATCCGGATTCAAAGGAATATGTGAGATTGCTGGGCTCCTTTTTGAAACAGTCTCTTTCACTGAGGACAGGGGGCAATACTATTTCTTAATTGTTTCTTTGTTTTGAATGTTTGTTTTGTTTGTAGCTATTGACCCCGTGGGGTGTAATTTGCTCAATAAACTTATGACTTATGACATATATACCAAGAGACTGTGACCTTTATTTGCTCAGAAAACTACCACTGAATTTCATGACGCCGCAGGAGGTCGCAGGACGACGGATGGAGCCAAAGTGACACCGTTAATGTAACACGTTGCAGGCGACCTAAATATCATACAATAAAATAAAAAGATGTGGAATAAGTGAACGCGACACAGCTCACATAACAAGCGGTAAATACTAATTTAGAAAAGCCACACTGAATTGTCAATGTATGGTTATAACGCTAGATAGTTTAAGAAGCAAAGGTGTATCAAGTGGGCAATAAAATTTCGTTAAATCCGAAAAGACAAGGACAAAATCGCTAGACGCTTAAACACCACAAAAAAACCCGACAAAAATCACACATAAAACAACTAATTCAAAACTGCAATCGGCAACGTGAACTCAAGTCGAAACGATAGTGACCTCGGGTAATTAATATACCCGTTCAGAATTTCATATTCAATTTTTGAACGCGGGTTTCAGCCCTGTTGTTAATAAAGAAATAAAGGTAATTACAAAATTACCGAACTTGGAGAATTAATCTCAAATGTCCATAAGACTAGACAAAACAAGGAAGACATACCAGAAAAATTGAAGACCGCAATGGTCCTGACTTGGTACAGGCATTTCAAAAGAAATGGTGGGTTAAACCAGGTTTTAAGGCGCGCAAAACCTCCCTCTTCCATTGCAATCTTTGGGTCCGGTAGTTACACTAACACATCAGGTTTGTGATGACATATCAGGGATGCTACTAGGGTGATCATTTCAGTACATCAACCAGCCAAACACTAATCAAAGCAAGAACAAATCATTTCGTCTAACATGATATGGAATTTTTCTACCAGTGGCTGATAACGAAGAAAGATTTTTTTTTAGAAAATATCTAACTCAATACGCGTCTACTGACTAACCTGGTAGATAAGTGAAGAAGTGATCGCGATGCAAACAAATCAAGTTATTTACACGAACATGATCCATAAAAAAATGCCATACAGCATTAAACTTTATTCCTTTATCAGCAGTATGGTACTATGACTTCGGATGACCAATAAACTATGAATTGTAATTTTACAATGCAAAATAACATCATCTAACCCCCCCCAATTCAATATGTACTGTGGATTCATTTATTTTCGTGTGTACCAATATTCGTTGTTTGACAGAAAAAGATCAGCTCGTGGATTCTTAATTTCGTGGTTCTAAAATCTGCAGCATATAGATCAATGTAAAATTTCTTTTTATTTAGGGATCAAAATCGTGGATCAAGGCCACCCACGAAAACTAAGAAAGTTGATACCCCACGAATAATATGATAACAAATAATAATGAAACCTCGGTAGTTGAAAATCTTTATAAAAGAATATTGATATATATCAAATCACTTGTTAAGAAGGGAGCTAAAGTTTTCTTTTTTGGAATTGTATCTAGAATGGTCACATGCTCAGTTTTACACACACGTACATCACCAAAACTAGGAATAAAGTTGATATCCTACGAATAGTATGATAACAAACAATAATGAAACCTGAGTAGTTGAAAATCTTTATAAAAGAATATTGATATATCTCAGTTGTTAAAAAGGGCATATGATATTGATGAAGCTCAAGGTTACATTTTTGGATTTGTATCTGTTATAGGGTCACATGTTCTGTTTTAACACACACGTACATCACCACTACTAGGAAGTCCAATATTTTTTATCACATTGAGTACCTGTCGGCAACGTAGCGCTTGGGGTGGACTTTTTATGGCGTCTTTGGTAATAATAAGTTATATATAAAAAAATCCAAATGAAAAGCGTTTTCGCAGCTGATTGAGTCTTTTTCTCTGTATACTTCGGGTAATTAATATACCCGTTCAGAATTTCGAACGCGGGCTTTTAACTCAATACGCGTCTACTGACTCGCCTGGTAAGTGAAGCAGTGATCACGATGCAAACGATCGATCAAGTAATGAAGAAGACCTTTTCCGGGACGCCGGGATTGGTCATATTATTTAACGGGAATTCGGGATAAGCTGTTCTATTCAAGCGGGATCCGGGAATTAGCTGTTTATTTCACCGGGAATTCGGGATTAAAATCAAGCGGGATCCTGGAATTCGGGATATGAAGTCTTCCAGTAACCAGAATTACATTTCGTTGTTGTCACAGTTTCCAAGTCAGACCAAGTCAGAAAGTACAAGAATATTCCGGAAAACAGCTCATAGTTATCCCAAACCTGTGTATATTTACAATGAAATATGTAGTCTAAGAAAATAGTCAACGTTCCTCTTACAAAACAGTAATGGATCGTAAAAACGATGCAGTACACTAAAATAGTACAAAACAAGTCTAGAAGATGTACTTAACATTACCAAAAGATGTTAAATAAAATGAAATTCGTATATCCATCTTCAGTAATTTCAAACGCTATGACGTAAAATTTTTGTTAAACACCGTTGATGGTAAACGAACACAGTGAATATTGCTGAGCATACAAGGTAATGAAAATTAAAAAATGTAAAAACACAAACATATTTACAAAACTAAAAAGAACGTATTTACAAGATATCTGAAAAAGTACTAGTATGTTACACTGTAGGAATCGATTATGTTTTAAGCTTTTTCATTGATTCCGTAAGGGTGTCTGGTTTCCAGCTTACGTATCCAAAAGCTTTCCCGTGCCAACCTATCACTCTTAGACCAAGTGGGGTCGTGGTCTATGATAGTGATAGACATGTTGTGAAGGTCTTCACTAGTGTGACCATTGGATTGCAGATGACGGCTAACAGGTATGTCCGGCCTTCATTTATAGTCACTGCAATGCAGATTCATCCTTTTACTAAAGGGCTGTATAGTTTCACCAACGTATTGTTATCCACATCGGCACTGGAGGAGGTATACAACATTTTCGGTTTGACAATTTACATCGCAAAAGATAGTGTATACCCTTCCAGTGGACTTGCTGGTGAAATTCTGTGTTTGCAGCATTTGTTTGCAAGTAAGACATCTTTTTCGCTCGCATCTTTTACAAAATCCTTTGGTTGAACGAGGTTTCGGATCAACACTAGCTCGAACCAACATGTCACGAAGGCTTCTTGGTCGACGGGAAGCACAGATAGGGGGCTCGGGAAAGATCTTAGATAGTGTTGGATGTTTACGAATTTCATCCCAATTACTTCTAATTATTTTGGAAAGTGAACCAAACGACGGATGGTAAGTGATGACGAGGGGAATTCGTTTGTTCTTCCTTTTCTTTTTATACTGCAACAGGGACTGTCTAGATGGTTGTGCAGCCTGTTGAAATCCTTGCTCTATCACTTCTTTTTTGTACCCGCGTCTGGAAAGGTGGTTTTTCAATTCACCTAAGCGTTGAAATATGTATATCCGGTAGCAGACGACATGGAAGAAAAATTGAATTTAAAATATTAGTCTTCTTCTTAAACAATAGTATGGACTCGAATATAGTTTGCAAGAAAAAAATTCTCATTTAAGTGCAAGATCTCCAAACATTTGAAGACCTTAACAAGTTTTAAAAATATGTAATTGAATATACATAGTCTGAAAGAGTCCGCTATAGAGAAAGGTCTGGGACCAAATATTGATGTGAAGCTAGCCCGTCAGTCAAAGGACACTATTTCCAAATGCGTTGATCAATACCTTCTCAATAAACACCCAGCTTCAGTGGGATAGTGAAAGCAAGAAGTTAAAAGAATCAAGTTCGGGTCTTCAAGGTATATAAAAAAATACGTTACTCGACTATGTAAGTGGGTGTGCATGGGGTCTGAGTGGCGGTTCATGTCATAATTGCGCTGTTTGTAACGCGCTGGTTTTACCAATTAGCGGACTACTTCGATACTGTAGTGAGCTACTTTTAGAAAGTAACGCGCTACTTTCATTTAATAATGCGCTATTTTAGCAAAGTAACGAGTTACTTTAAAATGCTAAAAGTAGCGCGCTACTTTATACTCATCCCATTTTAAGGAATACTCATCCCATTTTAAGGAATGCAAAGTGCTACTTTTATTAATAAGTAAAGCCCTGTTGTCACAAACTAACGCGTTACTTTTACAAAGTTGCGGTTTACTTTTAGAAAGTAGCGCGTTCCATTTTTTAAACTAGAGTGAGTATAAAGTAGCAATTGCTTGCAACAAGAAGCGCGCTGCTTTTATCAATTTAAAGTAACTTCACCAAAAAAAACACCTTCTGTGCCACAGGCGTTTGGGTTCAGGATTTTTTTTTTATTAACAACATGTATATAAAAATTTTCATACTCGTCTATATACTATTTCCACAAGGCAAGAATGTTTGACAGTTCTAAAAATAGAACAAAATTTACCAATGGAAAACCCCCCTATTTTCCCATAGAATTAAAGGTTTTGTGTAAAATATTGGTGATTTTCTTAATCCTTTCAGTTTTATCTTTCAATTAAGCACATATATATCGCGAAACAATGCACAATGACTTTAAATCTAACCCTTTTTCCTTCGAAGCGAGCCATAAAACCACCAGGGACGGAAGTAGATAAAAAATTTAAAGGGAGACAATATTCCGCCACCTTTACCACTTTATGATTGAATTTGAAATAACCACATATATTTTATCCTGTAACGTCTTTTTTGCAAAAATATGGTACACATAACAGGTCCAGATATAATATGAGCGTTTTGGGTAGTATACAAAATAATTCAAATAAAGTCGTGACCATATTTTTCCGCCAAAAGATTTTGTTCGAACTCACCTAGATTTTACCTTACTGTAGTGTCACTCGGAAGTCCTTTTATTTGGCGGGATAATGTTTTCCTTGAAAATCTCTATCTACTTCCGTCCCTGGTGATTTTGTGGGTCCGGTTCGAAGGAAAAAAGACTAGATTTAAGGTTATTATACGTTGATACACGATAACTTTGAGCCCATAAGAGAGATAAAACAAAAAGGAATCAGACAATAGCCAATTTCATTTCGATGGAAAACTACTTCTATAAGATAATAATAATAATAATATCTATAAGAAATACGTAGATTTCCGAATGTTCTATTTTTAGAACTGTCAAACATTCTTGCTTTGTGGAAATAGTATATAGACGAGTATGAAAATTTTTATATACACGTTATTGATAAAAAAAATCCTGAACCCAAACGCCTGTGCCAATCAGACTTATTCATAAAAGAAATTGTTGAAAATGCCAAGCTACTGTGTAATTTAACTAAGCAAACAAACGGTCTCGAAGGAACGGTGTCAACTAGAACACAGGAATCGGTTTCTATGTTGTACACATCTATCATCCGACTTTCTGATATCATATCTTCAACCAACGAGAACTTCAAACCCAATCTAGAATCCTGCTTGACAACGATGGTCGAAAACCTTAGCTTAGTCGATGAAAGTGATTCGGACGAAGAAACTGAGGGCAGGGAAGACGAGGTTGGGCATATAGAACTCGGCTAATTTCTATCAACCAGAAATTCATCCCGCTCTGGCAGAACATTACGTGTATCGTCTCGGCTGGTGGATTTTGTCTAGTGGTTAGACTACTATCATTTTCATCAGACTTTGGTTTGAAATACATTAAGCTATGTTGTTCAGTAACGATTAAAGAAAATTTGGTTCAGTTTCCAATCGTACAGTGGTCCAATTAAATAAGCAGGGAGTTAGATTGTGGCCTGATTAGTTCTAATAAGTATTTTTAATTTCTAGGGAATTCGGGAAAGAGTAATTTTTTACCGGGAATACGGGATTTGTAGATTTTTTAAGCCGGGAATTCGGGATTATTACTAGTCTCGATCACCCAGACGCTTATCAATAGATGATAAAAGTCTGGGACAGTCCCATTACCTATTTTGTTATGTGTACGTTCGGAGTACTTTCAGGCTTTATCATAATGTTCGACGAAAATCACTCAACCGTATGTTCAGAATTCTGTGTATATGGTTCAGTGATTTTATGCAAATGCAATAGCCAGATAACTTCTCCAATTGATGTGATTTGTTCTCTTAAAACATAATATTTCTTATTTTACAATAAGACATCCTATTTTACATTTTTGAACACAAATTGGTTTTGTTAACAATAAAAAAAATCGTTTTGTCGTTAAATTGTACTAACGGGCGTCCACCTGGTTTTGGAAATTGTTTATGTTTATTGGAGTTAAAAATTGGGACATTCTTGATTACAGAACCATGCACGTTTGACCAATCCGATTCTCGATTTTGCAGAACCAGTTGTCAAAAACCAAGGAAGACCAATGAAACATTGAGTTTTTAAAGTTGGTTCATTTCAGATTCTTGTATGCTAAACACGTCATATACACACGTGGTAAAGGTTAAAAGGTATAACGATCGCCACCTAGTGGTTACGAGAAATCAACAGGTGTTTTCCCAGACTCACTGAGTTTGGGTTCGAGACTAGATTATTACCCCTCTTCCCCACCCCCAATGAAGTTAGTGTTAAACGATCTTAAATACTTCGAAAACTATGAGATGCACAGAGGCGACGGGAAATCACTCGCCATGTGTAAATTTAGACTTTATTAGTACTACATGTGTCACTATATATATAGCGCGTATTCAATCAATTTGTATAAGGAAACTATTCATCGGAAACGCAATTTAAATATAAGTAGCGGAATCTAAAAATAAACTGGATTTTCCCTATTTTTACCGATACCGTGTTTTTTCCACCATTGTACAGATTGAACGTAAATATAATTTAGATGCATGCATTGATATATCCATCCATTGCATTTTAAGATTAGATGCAAATTGTTTTTCATATTTTTTAATTGTTTGTAATTGCTTTTAATTTAATCTATTACCGATATTGATTTTCCTTCTTTTAAAATATTTATGTTTTGCTTGCTTTCATAAAACAAAGCAAACAACGCTGTCTTGCGCGCGTTTTTGCCAAATATTATATAGATTTTTAAAAAAAATTCAATTAAATTATTCTACAAGAATAATATCGCCGAAAAATTGTTTAGAACATGTACAAACCACAGGCGGTTTGGGTCCAGGATTTTATTGTATTATAAATAACTTGTATATAAAAATTTAATAGTATATAGACGAGATGAAACTTTTTATATACACGTTATTTTATAATAAATACAATTAAATCCTGGACCCAAACGCCTGTGGTACAAACCAAAGTGGTAAGAACACGACTAAGTGGCATTTTCTCGTAAAATAAAACAAGAGGCTCCCAGGAGCCAGAATCGCTCACTTGTCTATGCCTGACTTATTTAATGTCTAAATTATAAGCTTATTGACATTGAAAGAGTCATAAAGTAAAAGTTTAACTGAATGCTGCATAATATATACACTATAGATGTTTTGCACCACTGCCAAGTCAGTAGCGTAGCTTGGGTTTAACAGTATCAAGGCAGGGGTCCAGGGGGCTGCCGATGAAGCTCCCTGGTGGGGGGTCTGGGGGGCGAAGCCCCCCTGCCGGAAAAAAATATGTGATTTTACGTATGAAACCAACAGATTTTATGATGTCAATAAGTCATTTTTATAAGAGACTGACAAAAAGCTTATAATTAAAAGAAATATTTGAATCAGAATATTTCCCTCTTTAACCATTAATTTAACTGATTTTTGTTGAAGTGTAAAATTTAGGTATGAATGTGGCATACATGTACCTTTACTTAAAATCATAAATAACTTTCGTTAATCGATGAACAATATTTTTATAATCATGAAAGTTATCCGACACAGGGCCAAAACAAACTAGTTTCAATTTCATTCGTATGTGTCTGTCCTAAGCAAGTAATCTTTGTCACAAAAGGTTATGTTAACTTTGTCTTTGACTTCATCTTTGATCATCTTTAGTGTTATAGTTTTGCTCTGTCCAGAAAGGAGGTATCGTATTTTGGATCTGGGACCACTGATTGGAAAAGGCCAAGCAGGGTTCACTGATCACATTAAAGGCGGCTGGCAGTCTTTATTGTTACCACTGATCCTATTCTCCTATATCTATGTATTAACTGTTGAATATGAATATATTACATCATCATATCATATCGTATCTTTTTTTGCAAAATTACTCCCATTAGGGGCAATATTTGATTGATTCTGGAGTTTTCTTTAAAAAGTATTACTATTGTACGAACAGCTATGCATGGACCACTACCTACAAAAATTACTTTGGGGAAGTCGGACGGACGGAAAATTAATAACTTTATGCGCATTAGCTAGAACAAGTGCTAAAGATAGCTCAGTTTCAGGTTCTGACATGAAGTATTTTTTCCTGGATTTCTTTCATCGCTGGACTTTAAGAAGTAATGTGTAGATATTAGTATATATAATAGTACTAACAGCAGGAATTAGTCGTTATGTCAAAACACTGAGCTCAGCAATACAACTGTCAAAAAAATACTTTATCGAGAGACTGTACCCGCACAAGCTCTGTGTGGACTCTTCAACTTGCGTTGTTCTTATGGCTACCCTGCTTCCAAAAACGCTAAAAGCTTTCCAGGTTCTTTGATCCTTTATTTATATTTATACAAAGCTGTGTGGGATGCGGGCTTTCACTATATACATGCATCCGAGTTCTCTACATGCCGGTGTTCTATAGAGATTGCGATAGCTACGGAACGCTATTCATACATTTGTACCTAAGAAGATGTTGAGAAAAGACTAGTTGAATTAATGACAAACTTGACTCGTACTGTCACTGTTTTAATTTTACACCAACAACCAAGGAACATTCTGAGTAACGTTCTTTTGTTTAATTTCTAGAGTGAATCTTTTCCCCCATGTTTTTTTTTTTTTTCACTTGTCAATTTTTTCTACCGAGGCAAGTGCCTCGGTTGTCTCAGTGCAAGCTATGCTACTGCAAGTTGAAAACACATTTTGTTAACTTACACATGTACATTTACTACTACTAGATAATTATGTAATTCTATGCTATATTCTATGATCCTTGAGTGAAACATTTTATGAGAGACTTGATTGCATTATTGAATACAAGGCTCCTTTCTATAAAATAATGTCAACTGTCATCATAAAGAAATACGTTTCTTATCAACCAATATGTTTAAATGTTTCAGAAAAGGTCTATAAGTTATTATTGAAGAGCAATATAAAAATAGATATTTCTTTATATGAAATAAAATTTATCTATTTATCTTTAAGAATATAGTTTAAAATAAAATTCAACGAAAAACTTAATAAAGCCTTAATATTTTTTCTCATAACGATTTTAAGGGACATAATCAAATATATTGAATAAATCATGGCAGCATGTTTTTTCAACCAATCAGAAATTCCCACGTGAGTTTTATGCACTAAGTATTACTCTATTTCATTCGCAAGGTTGGGCGGAGCTTAAATTTCTCAGTCTTTTAGGTAAGATTTTAACGAAGAGTCCCGAAATAATTGACCCGTGACCAACCCGGTCAATAAAATAGAGTAATACGTCATGAACAGCTGACAAAGTTTGATTTCAATTCGACTTAGTGTCAGAGAATTTAACATGTTTACATGTTTATATATGATAGAGGAATGCTGTAAAAATGGTCAATTTTGACGTTCTAAGGAACACAAAACATCTCAAAGGAACGGTTTTACAGAATTGACCGTCCACATTTTTTTAAGTTCTTGATGTGCTGAAGGAAATGCAATGTAATTTTTAGCATTTTCTGATCCGAAGGGTCATGTGAGCTATTGTCATCGTTAGGCGTCCGTCGTCCGTCCGTCGTTAACTTTTCTTCAAAGACCTTCTTTTCTGAAACCACTGATGGGATTGCTTTGAAACTTTGTACACTTGATCTTTAGGATCCTCTACCAAGTTTGTGAAATTTGTGAACGTTGACCAACCAACATGGCTGCCGTTAGTAAAAATAGAACAGGGGGGTCAGACCATAGTTTTTAGCTTATAGCTCAAAAAGTATAAGAGATAGAGAAAATCCGAAGCAACCTTCCTTCTTCAGCATGAAAAGCTCTTCTACACTCTTCATTGAGTGAAAGTTGTGGAATGACTCCTTATAGGAGTTATTTCCCCTTAATTGCCAAAATTGACTATTTTCACAGTTTTTGGACATTATCTAAAAAACTGCTAGAAGAAAAGTTACCATTGCAAAATTGTTCAGCTTATTGAGATCTACAAAAATGATTCAGGGTCAAAATTGTCAGATCAACCGTTTAAGAGTTATTCCCCTTTAACTGATTTTTCTATCAATTTTAACTGATTTTTAAAGATCTTCTTCTCTGAAACCACTGATGGGATTGCTTTGAAACTTTGTACACTTGATCTTTAGGATGTCCTCTACCAAGTTTGTGAAATTTGTTATCTTGAAAACTGTAAGTGCTAGAAGAAAAGTTGCCATTGCAAAATTGTTCAGCTTTATCGAGATTTACAAAACTGATTCAGGGTCAAAATTGTCAGATGAACCGAGCAACCTTCCTTCTTCAGCATCAAAAGCTCTTAATAGTTATTCCCCTTTATTTGATTTTTCTATCAATTTTAACTTGTTTGTTTTTTTTTTTCAAATGGAAAGCTTTGTAAACTTAGTATTGTTGATCTTAAAAGTGTTTTATATCCTAATTAGTTTCTTTAATGTTTTTTACCAAGTGCATGACCATGTTGCACACTAGGTAAGAGACTTTAGCATAAGAGATCAGGTGAGTGATTCAGGCCCCTGGGAGCCTCTAGTTTAAAAATTACTTTATTAGTTTTCAAGATATTTAGTTTAAAAAGTGCAAAGTTTGAAAAAAAAAATCGGAAATAAGGGCAATAACTCCTACATGGGTAATTGGATTTTCTTGAGAATTGCAGGACTGGTGTGCTGAACACTTTTGATTCCCATCACAATTTAGATATATGTAACCGTTTTTGAGTTATTTGCAAAAAACTACAGTTTACCCCTATCTTCTTTTTTAAGCCATGGCGGCCATATTGATATAAAAATTCAATATCCAAACGATATTTTTGTAGCAATCATGCTAATAAACAACTATACCAAGTTTTCTTTCCTTGTAATGCACATGGCCGATATCCTTGGTGCTGGATTTGGCTTTCTTGTTCGAAAGTTTTGGTGTTGAGTACTTTTCGTTTTCAACAGTTTTGGAATTTGACCTTCCAATGTTTTGATTTCAATGCTACTGATGAGAGGTTACTCCATGAAATATCGATATATAGCATATCCAAATTAACCGTTAATACCCGCGTATTGGTATTTGTAATTTTGAAAGTAATTGGGTGTATGATGTCAGACAAGTTGACGATTTTATTGCAATGAGGAAATGGTGAAGAACGGTCATTCTAAGGGGAATAACTCCTAAAAGAAACGGTCCTACAAAATTGAGCCTAAACATTTTTAGTAGTTCTTGATTTGATGAACAATATACAATTTAAATTTCATAAATATCTTTTATAGTTTTCAAGATATTGAGCTTAAATAGTGTACATTATTTTTGAAAAAAAAACAGAAAAAGGGCAATAACTCCTACACGGAATGTGGGATCTTCTTTAAAGTTTCAGGGCAGGTAGATCTTGTCATGCTGGTCACTTTTACTTTAAGCCAGAATTTTGATATCTGTGACCGTTTTTGAGTTATTTGCAAAACTGCAATTTACCCCTATGTTCTATTTTTACCCATGGCGGCCATGTTTTTTTTGACGAATCAACATTCCGAACTTTAAATTGTAAAGGACATGCTATAAAATATTCTTAACGAGTTTGGTAACATTTTGCTTAGCGGTTTCAGAGGAAATGATTTTTGAAAAATTGTTAATAGACGACGACGACAACGACAGACGCCAAGTGATGCTAATAGCCCACATGGACCTTAGTCTTAATAAAAACATGAGAAAGAATAGTCCTGTATGTCAAGCTCCAAGCTTTTAGTACTTTGTGTAAAAAATTACGATTAGCCGAGAAAATGATCGACTCTTATGTTTTTGTGAAGCATGGTTCTTAGCGTTTGATATTGTTTCCTTAGATATAAAAAAAATGACTGGCATTACCATAAACAGTTCATATTTGATTTTTAGAATCTGAGGATGACTGTTAATTTACTGTTAATGATCTATTATTTTCTGATCGGGACTGATACACCTCTTTCCAGTAAATTACAATATTGGTCTTTTTACTGTTTTTCTTTCTTTTGAACTTAATCAGATAATGTCAGTCAAATACAGTTACTTTTATCATTGTTTTGAACTGTTTTGTTTTACTGTATTAATTAAATCGTTTCAGAACTTTTAAATATTTACCTTTATTTAAAATGACTGATACAAACTGCATCTGTTTATATCAGTCAAAATCCGATTTTACATTGATTTAGAATGACCGATAGAGACTGCATATCGGTCAAAATCCGATTTTACCTTGATTAAAAATGACTGATGCTGACGGCCTCGTTCCCTTTCAGTGATTACTGGATTTACCTTGATTTAAAATGACTGATGCTGACTGTGTCATATTTCCTTTCAATGAATACTGGATTTACTTTAATTTACAATGTCTGATACTGTCTGCATCTGTTCATGTAATAAATTCTAATTGGGTTAAAAGAGACTGATGAAAGGGTTCCTTGCTTAAAGTTTCTATTAAAAAAGGTTACATCATTTTACTGTTTCAGGTACATGAAGGTCAAACATGAAAATTTAATTTGTTTCTTTAATAGTCTTGCCCCAAGATGTGTACATGAAACCTTCGAAATTATTTACTTTAAATGTACAAATACAACTCCTTTACACTGTAACGTAAAAAACATATTTTGACAGCAGAGATTAAGAAAAAGCAGTATTCTACCTAAGGATCTGCTTATATAAATGAATATGCTATTAATGATCAAAATATTTTTTTCTCTTCACCTTTAAACCAGTTTTTTTTCTCGACCAAACATAAAACCAAGTCCCCTTTTTCAAGTTAAAAGGTCCGTCCCTAAGCCCAATCTATATAGTTAAAGTAACTGTATCTAGACGAAGGTCAATAAAAACTGCTGTGAATTAAATGATGGTTACGTATCCTGCCGAGTTACCAACGTCCTAGACAGGATGCTTATTGTGAACTACATGTATATTACCTATTCTCGGTAGCCAAACCTGTATCAGAGACAGATTACACTCGGAGAGATTCAACAGCTTTAGAAAATCACCAATTGTAGACATTTTAACCGAAAAATGTAAAAAAAGTCAGTTTTTTATACCATCAGACCCCCCCCCCCCCAGTTTGATGTAGGAGGTACATGCGTTTCATTAATGAAAGTTTTCGGAAAATTCACTGTGTGCTCTAGATCAATAAGGAGTTTTCAATTGCTGTTACAAAGGGTATC
The DNA here is from genome assembly GCA_963971305.1 of Arcuatula senhousia. Classification (NCBI taxonomy): domain Eukaryota; kingdom Metazoa; phylum Mollusca; class Bivalvia; order Mytilida; family Mytilidae; genus Arcuatula; species Arcuatula senhousia. The sequence goes on along the minus strand of OZ020316.1, from coordinate 45,732,895 downwards.
ACTTAAGATGTAACGGGCGGACGGATTCAATCCCCTATAACTAATGTCTGCACTTTTTATTATACGACCGCAAATTTTTGCGATGGTATTATGTTATGGCGATGTCGTCGTTGTCGTTGTCGTTGTCGTCGTCGTTGTCGTTGTCGTCGTCTGTAGACACTTTGGTTTCCGTGCGATAACTTTAGTTGTAGTTAACCAATTGTTATAAAATTTTGATATGATGTTTATAACCACTAAAGGAAGGTTGGTATTGCATTTGGGGTTTCTGGCCCCTACCGTTTTAGTAAAAAGGGCCAAAAGGGGCTAAAACGGGTGTATTGACAAAACGTCTGTAGAATGTTTATTTTTCATCCGATTTTGATCATTCTTTTTTTATTTTACTCCTCAATAAATTCTGTCAACAAAATGTACCAACACCTTTGACGTATCTTGTACCGTTTCATTGCTATAAGGGGTCAAAAAGGGGCCACACCCAAAAAATCTACTTTTTGTGGTCCGATTTTCAAAATCTTTTTTTCATTGGAATCCTTGTAAAAATCCCTGCCTGCGTTTTTTAATCAGATTTGCAATATCTCATACCGTTTTCGAGAAATTAGGGGTCAAAGGGGCAAAAAACGCCATTTATAAAAGTTTGTCCAGGCAAATAGTTTTTTACCAATATTAAGTTGTAGTTGGCCAGCCAATTGTTATGAAGTTTAAATATGATGATTATATCCACTTAAGGAATGTTGGTTTTGTATTTAGGGTTAGTGGCCCCTACTGTTTTAGAAAAAAGGGCCAAAGGGGCTAAAACGGGTGTATTGACAAAACTGTTGTAGAATGTTCATTATTCATTCAATTTTGAACATTCTTTTTTTGTTGAAGTGCTCATAAAATTCTGTCAACTTAATGTGTCAATGATTTTGACATGTATTTCACCATTACATTGCTACAGGGGGCTAAAGACAGGTCACACCCATAAAATCAACTTTTTTATTTTTGGTCCGATTTTCAAAATCTTTTTGTCATTGGAAACCTTGTGAAAATCCCTGGCTGCGCTTTTCAATCAGATTTGCAATATCTCTTACCGTTTTCGAGAAATTAGGGGTCAAAGTGACCAAAAACACAAATTTTAAAAGTTTGTCAAGGCAAATTGTTTTATACTTAAAATTAAGTTGTAGTTATTACATGTATATAAATAAGGCTTTTTGTATTAGATGTTGATGTAAATATATATGTGTCAAAAATGCATTTTTAAGTCCACCACAGGATGCATGTGTCAAAAAGCTTTGTAAGTCCACCATGGGCTTCATGTGACCAGAGCAATTGACTATCCATATTAGGCCTCCAACGTACAGGGTTAAACTTGTTGCGGTCGTATCATGCTGCGCTCGGCGTAGCTTTTTATTTTTCTTGGCCAAATATTTCGTACATGTTGCAGAACAGTGATATTCCGTCAATTTATTTAATATATATATGTTCCATTTTGTTCTGGGTATGTAGCAATCTAATACCTGTTGATCATCTACTTCCAGTTTGGGAAATATTAATGGTGTTTCCCAAGGCATAAACGCAGGACCAATAATTTATAGTTTAATCTTGGTTACTTTTCTTTAGTCTTAAAAACTTATTTTTTAAAAGATAACATCTGCATGAACATAGTTGAATATCAATTTTCAAAATTTAATTACTTCCCATATAAGAACATCCGCGGATCTAGGGAAAGGCGTAACAGACGTACTCCTCCCCACCTCACAATACTCAATAAAAATGTTTATTGTACCAAATCCACGTAAAAACCTTTAATGATATTCACGAAATATGTTTTAAACCACCGCTAGACTATAATCCTGTATCCGCTTTTGCAAGAATTCATCGTAGTAACTAGATTAAGGGTGGGGGCTTCCGCGAAAAAAATCTCTGGGAGGACAGGCGTACATTGCTTCCACGGATAAAAAATATTTTCCCCGAGAGACAGACGACAGAGGCGCCCACAGAGAAAATATGTTCCTTTTTTATACACCTACGAAAGATAATAATGAATGTTATGTGAATAATCAAAAACAAAAAATTTCAGTTAAACAATCACTGAAAAAAAAATAAAAATAAATTTACTTAAAGAATACTTGCTTTGAATTGATACTTTAGATTTTATCAAGCGTTATAATCATAGATAATAAAATGATTTTTTTGTCTGGTTTTATTTCACAGGGTGGGAACGGAAATTGTATAGTTTCCGGAAGCGCCGTTCTTATGACAGGGAAAAGGAAGTACTTCTTATTTAGTTAAATACACAATAACGTTCCACCATTGCTATCAATATAGTGCACATATAAGCTTTATGTAGTGACAAGTATCTGAATTAAATGCGTTTTATTTGTATGTTTGCGTTTAAGCATGGATTTTTTAACAAAAATAGTAGCTCGAACATCTCAAAAATACAAGACCATCTTCTTTTTTCGATCGATTTTAAGGAAAACACACATTGAACGAATGTCTTTATCAACACTTACATAAACACAACCACAACATTAAGTATATTAAAGTTCAGCCACTTGAAATTATTAATAGAGATTTAAATTTAAGTAAAAGACAGTTTCGTAGAGAAAGACGACTTGCTGAACTTGATTGGATAAAAAAATTACAAACCGCATACCCTCTGGGTCTTAACGATAACATCATGGGACAGGGTAGCATATCAAGATCATCAAACATAAATGTCATGAATTTAGTGATTCCTCGTAAACGGAACAAACGGTCGCATGGTAAACGAAAAATCGTAATGTCAGAAAACAACACCGCTCTGACTCAAGTATTACTGATCTTATTAAAATCTTTAAAAATAATGGACGTCACCATCTGTTTTGTAAATTATGTTCAATACCCATTTCTAAATTAAGAGCCAATCTGTGAGAAAACCATGCAATTTTGTTCCAAACCAATATTTTCATATCAACTTAAGGGATGGTTTAACAAAAAGACCTTCATGAAAGACTTATTTTGGCAAAATATTTTTCCGGGAAATTCAAGATGGCCGACCTACATGCAGGGTTAATCAGTATTCCTGGGTTTCTTAACAAAATCAGCTTGAATAATTATAAAACCTCATGTATTTCAAAGTTTCTTTTGGTCCATTTATCTTCATATTATCAAAAATTGAACAGTAAATATTTAAAGGGTAATACCTTTGCCTTCAAAATAGATGAAAATTTAAAAAATCTTAATAACTATTACCCAGCGTCCCTAGGGGGTGACATGGGCAATTTTCCAAATTGTAAAAAAAACATCAAAATACTTGAATTTTAGCATTGTTTTATGTCTAAGGCAGGCTCTTTAAATCAAATTCACTCCCATATACTTTAACAACAGGCTTTAATGTCAATTGTATTAAAAAATAGAGCTCGGCTCATGCTTTATGACATCGTTACAAGTCAGAGAAGTGGGTCAGTCTCACATTTTGGTAGAAAATTTCCTATTTTTTGACAACATTTGTAAAAACATGCTTGTGTTCAATTTTAAACAAAGTGCATTTTTAATAAGTGACAAGATATGTTGTTACAATAAAAATTAATGTAACTGTCTTCGAGTTGCGGAAAAAGTGCAATTCAAGAGTCAAATTGGTGTATTTTTCAAGAATAATTGATAAATTGAAGAAATTGTCAATTTTAGATGATGAAGGCAGACCCATAATAAATCCAGTCAAAAGTTCTGATTATTGATCCAAAAGAATGCTCTTTTGGCTCTTAGAAATAATGTTTTCAAGTATGTTAGCGGTCATAATTTTCAAGATAGAGGCATCCACAAATGTCATTTGGTCATTTTCGTCATAGTCACAAAACGTGCTTCTGTACCATTTTGGTGACATTTTTTTTACAGAAGTTGTTGAATGAATAGTTAACAGTTTGATTATTTCTTCAGTTAGCTCTTGTTTGCACTCAACCAAAGAATTTCAAATGAATCTATCAAAAGGTGCCTGTTAGATATTTGTTCAAAATTGGCAAAAAGCATTATATGGTCAAAAACATCACGAACCCCCCCAAAAAAACTAAGTAAAAAAAAATTGTTTTCTGAAAGGTATCTAAGACGATGTCTTATAGTTTTAACCACATGAAAAGAAGTGTAAAAAATTGCATTGCCTGGTACACATTTTTTTTCAAAAATTTTTCGGACTGTTTTTTTAAAGGCAGATAGCAATTTCAGCCACATAACACATTTTGTCATTTTTGACCAAATTTATCTAAGTAAAATTTATACAGATTCTTTTGATATTGATTGCTGGCATGTAGACATACTTTAGAATAAATAAAAACATTTTTCCCTGCATAGAACAACTTTAAAAAAGAAATGCTACCAAATGGGCCCAGGAGCTCATTTTGGACTATGACGATAATGGCCAAATGCCACTGTTTGAATGCCTCTATCATAGAAATAATGACAGCTACCATATTTGTAAATATTATTTCTTAGAGACAAAGCAGCATTCTTTTGGATCAATAATCAGAACTTTTGACTGGATTTATTATGGGTCTGTCTTCATCATCTAAAATTGACAATATCTTCAATTTATCAATTATTCTTGAAAAATACACCAATTTGACTCTTGAATTGCACTTTTTCCGCAACTCCAAGACAGTTACATTAATTTTTATTGTAACAACATATCTTGTCACTTATTAAAAATGCACTTTGTTTAAAATTGAACACAAGCATGTTTTTACAAATGTTGTCAAAAAATAGGAAATTTTCTACCAAAATGTGAGACTGACCCACTTTTCTGACTTGTAGCGATGTCATAAAGCATGAGCCGAGCTCTATTTTTTAATACAATTGACATTAAAGCCTGTTGTTAAAGTATATGGGAGTGAATTTGATTTAAAGAGCCTGCCTTAGACATAAAACAATGCTAAAATTCAAGTATTTTGATGTTTTTTTACAATTTGGAAAATTGCCCACGTCACCCCCTAGGGACGCTGGGTAATGGTTATTAAGATTTTTTAAATTTTCATCTATTTTGAACGCAAAGGTATCACCCTTTAAATATTTACTGTTCAATTTTTGATAATTTTAAGATAAATGGACCAAAAGAAACTTTGAAATACATGAGGTTTTGTAATTATTCAAGCTGATTTTGTTAAGAAACCCAGGAATACTGATGAACCCTGTAGGTCGGCCATCTTGAATTTCCCGGAAAAAATGTTTTGCCAAAATAAGTCTTTCATGAAGGTCTTTTTGTTAAACCATCCCTTAAGTTGATATGAAAATATTGGTTTGGAACAAAATTTTGGATTTTGCATGGTTTTCTGGCAGATTGGCTGTTAAACAGTATCCGTTTGGAATGTAGTACTATATCTCATGCAAGTCCATTATATGAAGGTGCACTCATCATCTCTTCTTTTTGTTATTATAAACTGTTTCCCAAAATTGAAAACCCAGAAGACCACATTCGACATTTTATAAAATTAACCTACATTAATAGAGGACTTGACTTCATAAATATATCTAGTATATTTATGGATCCTAATATTCAAGATCTCATTCCACCTTATTTTTCTAATACCGAACCACCTATTGTATCTTATAAATATAAGAAACCTACACGTAACATTATTTTTAACTATACAACAACTACAACTGATGAAGAACTAGACACGAATATTCCTTTATCATGCGACTGTGCTAAATCTGATTTCAGATATGCTCCTTGTGATCATGTTGTTACCGGAGACCTTTCAATCGTCAATGACCCAGAGGTTATCAATTTCTTGAAAAAAGGACCAAAGTTTAGACCACCTACTAAAATTAATTGGAATTCCTGCCTAAATTGTATCAAAACATCCCTTCTCTCTTATTGCAAATCTTGGATCAGGAGAGAAGGGGCCGACTCAAAATCTCTAGACCGTTTTATTAATAAATTTATGGCAATTGTTCAACTCAGAATTAGCCAATTTCAAAATTCATTTGTAGATTTTATGCCTAATACTTACCTTAATAGAATAAAGTCAAAAATCCGTTTACTTGGTTTGCGATACGTGTTTGTTCCCGCCGATAAAGCAGCTAACAATGTCGTTGTGGTATGAAGAAAGTATTACCTTGAGGTTTTAATGCACGGAATAAAAAATTCGAACACTTTCGTTCCCGTGCATTCGACAGAATCAGGTATCATTGACGATCATATCATAGCGACCACAGCACTTCGAGTTGCCCCGACATACTTTAAGTTACCTACTATGTACTGGATACCTAAATTGCACAAAAATCCATATAAATCTCGTTTTATCTCTGCTTCAAGTAAGTGTTCTTTAACCCATATTTCCAAAGTTCTATCACTTACTTTAACTACTATGAAGGAATTTATTATTCAATACTGTGAAAGGGTATTCGAAAACAGTGGAATTAATTATTTTTGGAGTGTAAAAAATTCTCTTGATGTTTTGGACAAGCTTCGTGCTTTTGAAAATACTTTTCATACCGTTGATAGTTACGATTTTTCTACTTTATATACTAACCTTCCACATAATCTGATTAAAAAGAAATTTGAATATTTGGTTAAATGGTGTTTTGACAAATCTAAAAGTGATTATATCTGTTCTAGAGTTTCAAAATCATTTAGTAAATCATTTTTTAGTAACGAGACTCAAAAGGGTTACATTAACTGGACTGATGCAGAAACTATTACTGCTCTAAATTATTTGTTAGATAATATTTACATACGTTTTGGTAAACAAATTTATCGCCAAATTATTGGTATTCCTATGGGTACTAATTGTGCACCACTTATAGCCGACCCTTTCCTATACTGTTATGAATCACAATTTATGGCTAAATTACAAAAAGACCCTAACAAACAGAACCTAATCGAAACTTTCAATTATACTTTTAGATATTTAGATGACATTCTTGCACTCAACAATCCTTCATTTTCTTATTTTATTACAGATATCTATCCTTCTGAATTAACCTTGAACAAATCTAACGTCACCGGTGATAGATGTCCTTTTTTAGATTTAGATTTAAGTATTATTGACGGAAAATTACATACCAAAGTATATGATAAACGTGACGACTTTACCTTCCCTATTATAAATTTTCCTTTTCTTGAAGGAGATGTTCCACTAGCGCCGTCATACGGGGTTTACATTTCACAGTTAGTAAGATATGCTAGGATCTGCAGTTGTGTTTCTGATTTTAATAATAAAAACCGTTTTATTACTGAAAAATTATTGAAACAAGGTTATCGATACCACAAATTAGTAAAATCTTTTTCTAAATTCTTCCACAGGTATCGATCTCTTATTGAAAAATTTAATTGTACACGTCACTTTCTTATAGTGAAAGGAATATCACACCCTGTATTTTATGGTAATGTTTTTTATAAAGCTCACAAATTTAAAAGCAATCCAATAGAAATGAAAAATTGGCTTCAAAATTTATTACGGAAAGGATATGAAATGAATATCTTGGTTAAATCTTTGAATTTAGTGTTTTTTGGCAGAAATATTGAAAACTTGATACTTGCTTTAAAACTTCCATAAACGTTTTTACTATTGTCATTTTTAAGCATTATAGCGATCAAGCGTGTCGGTTTTGTGTGATGACACTTCACTAAATCATTATTGTTTGAAGTGTTGTGTCGGATTTAAAATCGATACGTTTGATTTTTTTACATCAGTCGATTGATGATTCTCAGCTAGCTGTCAGTAACAGCGAGTGTTCTATAGAGAGTTCCTTTACCGTCCTTTTGTTTGTTCTTGTTTTTTGTCTTAGGTTCTCTCTAGTAGAATTGGACTTTGATCGATTTGATTTTTATTGTGTGTTTAGTTTTTATGCTTTGTCTAGGAATATTGATAGGGGGAAGGTTGGGCCCAAAAAACTAGTTTAACCCCGCCACATATTACATGTGCCTGTCCTAAGCCAGGAATCTTTGACAAAGCTTTCGTTTGTACTTGTCTTTTTGTTTTCTGTTCCTTGTTTAAGAAGGGGGTCTATCTGTGACTATTTCAGGGCTGGATTTGAATTATATGCATCTTATTTAGACCATGGGCCAATTACATAACCGCGAGCAGTGCCAAATGGCCTCGTTGAAGGCTGCTGGCGGTTGTCCATTGTGGTTTTTCTAAATTGCCGTTCAATTGTGGGCTGTGTCGCGTACACTTATTCCACATCTCTTTATTTTCTATTGTATTTTTTGTAGCCTCTTGATATTGAACTTTAAAAATCAAATGCATTTATAGAGCAGATATCAGTTTTTTTAGTGATAATTTATGATATTGTCTCAAAATCTTGAAATCAAAAGTGAACGGGTAGCGTCAAGGTAAGAAAAAATGTATGAATAGGTAGCGCCGAAATTATTTTAAATACAAACAACCTCTCTAACTCATCACAAGCCGATCTAGGAATATACTTAGAAGTTCATTCGATGTAAACTAGCGTTTGGTAACTTTATTCATAACTTTGTGGCATTAAGTTGTGCAACTAATTTCCAAGTCTATATTTTTTTAAGCCTTGTGAGGTTACCCTTCCCCCATTTCCCCGGTCTAATCATTTGTACCCTTGTTGATATTGTTTCTTTAATTTTAGTTTCTTATATTTTCAGTTCTTTTTGGGGGGGAGGGGGTATATTTTGTATACAAATAAACCCCTTTCTTCAAACTCGAACTGCTCGTCTTAAACCGCTTGGTAAATCTTTATTTAAGACTTGACACACGACATTTGTTTTGTCAAGTCAAGTACTAGTAGTGGTCCTTAAAAGCTCACCTTGCTAAGGGTCAATTGAGCTTATAAATGCCAACACTATGCGCCATCCGTCCGCCGTCGTCAATTAAAAAAATCATCAGTTCCTCTGAAACTACAGATCCAATTTAACAGAAACTTTGCAGGAATGATACATGACATGTTGGCAACAAACGATTCTCATTTTGAACAGATTTGAAAAAAAACGTGGCCGCTGTAACTAAAAGTAGAACATAAGGTAAAATCACTTAAAATGGCTTTTATAATTAAGCAACTAAAACAGATAAAAAGAAATCCGAAAAATCTAAGGCTCTTTAAAATTATAAGCTCTACAAAAGTCCATTGGGTCGATGTTGTCAGACGACCTCCTATGGATTATTGGCTTCTAAAGGTAAAAAATAGCGGGTTTTTTCATGTTTTTTGCCCCGTAGAATGAAAAGTGTTGAAGATAGAGAAAAGCTTAAAAGCTTGCTTAAACCTTTAGCTCATTCAGCTCTACAAAAGTATTCATTGGGATTATTTTGCCAGATGACCCTTTATAGAGGTTAAGAGGTTATGGGCCTTTAAAGGTAAAAAAGTGTTTTTCATGTTTTTCTATTATAATAGAATAAAAACTATTGCTAATATATGAAAGCTGTGACTTGCTTAAGCCTTTGTAAGATGGCCCTAAAGACCAGGTGAGCGATTCGGGATCCAGGGAGCATCTTGTTCAAGTTTTTGTTCCATAGAATGACAACTATGTCAGATAAAGAGGAGCTATTACTTTCTTGAACATTCAGCTTTTTAAGCTTTATAAATGTCTCTTTTGGACAAAAATTGCCAGATGACCCCATACAGAAGAGATCCTTGGTGCCCTTATTACCACGTGAGCGATTTAGGTTCCTGGGAGCCTCTTCTTTGTATAAAAAGAAGTGAAAACATGTTTGCCTTTTCTGTTTGTTTTATGCTTGTTGGTTTTGTTGTATATTCAGTGACGGATCTAAAGAGGTTGCTCGTCTGTTGGAACCCCATATCAACTAAAATTTTATTACTATCTGCTATCTGCTTGATTTTCAAGTTGTAGTTGCATATCTACTTCCGATGCCTGGTTGGCCGAGTGGCCGAGTGGTTAAAGGCACAGATTCAAATACCACACTATTGATCACTAGCCGATCACCTCTTAGCTGGTGTTCAACTCGCGTTTGTAATTTACAAAAACGGGTGTTCCCCAACTGTATGTGACTTTGTTTGTCAGTTACCTGCCCAAGGTCGGTTTTTTACTCCGAGTTATCCAGTTTCCTCAACCATTTAAACTGACCGCCATACATGGACCAAGTGCGTCGACAAATGGCGTAAAACACCAACAAACACACGAACATCTACACCCTGTTTTTTCAGCCGACTTAAACATTTTTAGATAGAAAAAAATTGTAAACCGATTTCTTCGCTTCTATAAAATGGTTTGAATCAAAATTTGATGCAAAGATTTATTACGATGAGTTATAACTTGCCCCACCCTTTTCAGATCAGTAGGGTTGTATCCTTAGCTCGACTTGGAGCAAACTGTTGTTATGAACTATCTTCCCTAAAATGCAGTCAAATAAGTCAGGATTTAAGATCATGTTGTTATCAAAAAGCCCACAAAAAGACACAAAAGAGGGAGGTCTAGTGCCGTTAACCTAGTTTAACCTACCATTTCTTCGGAGGTGCATGTACCTAGTCAGCACCAATTTATCCGTTATGTCTTGTTTTGTTCTTTCTCTCGGTAGAGTAGATAGGAGTAGGTGCCTAAGTGGTCTAATTAGTTCGGGAATCGGTAAAACTGTCAGCAGAACTAACTCTCGTGGTTATCAGAAAGCAACAACAGAGTTCTAGGCACTTGATTTTATAACTGACGAGCATTTCGTATTAGAGACGCACTAAACACAAAGTCAGTGGGTGGGTGAATGTAATTGTTTTACTTTCTTTTCGTTGCACATAAATCATAAGCTGGCAACTGGCTCCCTACTCTTCAAATAACATCGGGGTACCAGCCTACATAAATCACAAAATGAAGACAGTCTACGGAATATCCGAAAATCTGTTCAGTGCTCAGAATGTTGTTATTAAATTGCTGATAATTAAAGATGCTGCATAAAAATGCATTTTAACAATAAAACGCGCGACCACAGGACAATTTTAATGATTTAATATAAATAAAAGAGATGTGTATTGCTCTGTATAGATAACAAACCATATGTTGCTAATAAACTATATGATGTTCCTAGGGTATTTTCACCAATTCCTAATGGTCGGCTAATTCGGTTTTTTTTTAAGTTTCTTCTTAGCATTTTTAATGTAGCAATTAATGAATTCAAAAAGAGTATTCAAATTTGATATAATCAATTTGGTGTAGAGAGTTCATTTTTATGCCCCATTACTAACCTGTTTTATATTTAAATGCGCTATTCAAATGAATTACATTTATATTTTGTGTGAGCTACCCGTTCAAAAAAAAATGTGAATTTTGGAGCTACCTGTTCAATACACAGGGCGCTCCCCGTTCAACTGTTGAAATTTAGGGGTGATATAAAAAATGCAATTATACAATTAAAACACAAAAATAACACAACATTTTTTTAATGGTTTGAATCTTATTTGTTTGATCTGTGGATTGGTGTATTAAACGAGGTCCAGATTGAAACCGATTTCACATCAGGCCCCGAAAAAGACACACCATGTCACATTTTTCGTCTACTTCTCAATGTTCGCGATGAATTAGATAGTCAAAAACATCGCTGATCGCAATATTATGAGCCTTACTGCGTATATAACTTACCTGCAACTATTTTCGTTATAATTTTATTATTTTTTCCTTCATATTGTGCTTGCAAATGACTGCTTATTCCCGTGTTTTGACATTTTTGAAATTGTCGCTACCTGTATTAGAAAATCTTCTCGCTTCGCGAACGGCGCTTCCGGAAACTGTACAATTTCCGTTCCCACCCTGTGTATTTTGATCTTTCATTGTTTCATAGCTTATGGCTAGAAAATACTCATTTAAATCCTAGACCTGTATATAAGATTAAATTTACAGGTCTATTTTTAATGTATGGTTGCATATATTCATTAATTTTTCACAGCAAAAAAACCTTAAGGCTAGTATAATATTGACAATATCATTTAAAAGACGAGGATCCAGACTGAATATTTAAACGTGCGCGTGTACTAATCGCCGAATTTTTTTTTGTTTCTTTTTAGCATAAATTTTATAATCTTTTGTCGTATACGATCTTTATGTCTCTTACAGACTGTCACCAAGTCTACACTAAGCCTTATTAAATAAAAACTTACGCTGTATCTTTGTATTTTTAAAGCGTAAAAACGTGTTTCTGTTGTAGTTTGGGCAAATAACTATAACACTGCAATGACTACATGTAAGTTCAATATGAGCTTATTTAAATACAATCCATTCTGTTACTTTCTTTCCATTACATGTACCATGATTAATGAAAATTTAAAAAAGAAAAAAGCCCTGGATACCCGTGGATTTCCCGATTTATACCCCCGCGAAGATTTCTTTGGGGCAGTAAGTTTAACCCTATTCCAACCATCTGCTCGCGCTTTTTCAGATACGTTACATGGAGTTTGTTTTATGCTTCTACTTCCTCTTTTAGGGTGGGTCGATATGGTCATTTACGCAACAATTTAAGCAAAGAGATGCATGTATTTACAAAAAAATGATACTTATAACACGTGACCCATATGACCTTTAAGTCATTTATATATTAATGAGATAAAAGTTTTTAGTCACTTGAAAGTATATTCCTTCGACTATTCAGTCATTTTAAATAAAGGCAATTATTTAAAAGTTCTGAAATGATCTGATACAGTGAATAAAAGTCCAAAAACAGTGACATAAAGTAACTGTATTTGACTGACATGAACTGATTAGAATCAAAACAAAGCAAAACAGTAGTAAGACAAATATTGCAATTTACTGGAATGAGCTGCATCAGTCCCAAACAGAAAATTATTTATCATTATCAGTAACTCTACAGTCACCATCAGACTCTTAAGAGGCTGTCCAAGCAAAACCCAGGCAATAGCTGGTACACTGTAAAAAATGTGTTTAGGGCCTAAACATTTTCCTAAACACTTTAAATGTAACAAATTGGTGACATGTTTAGGGTCTAAACATGTGTTTTGGCAAAACATGTTTAGAAAAATGTTTGAATTCTAAACATGTTTAGATTTTATGTGCTTACTCTGGTGACACGTTTAGAGGAAATATGGTTTTTTTTGTTTTCCTTAATTTGTAGCCAGTTTTTGTATGTTTTTTGCAACTTATTTCCTAATGTTAGTGGTTCGATCCTAAGCACTGGTTTACAACTTGTCATAGCCTATAAAATTACACCTTTGAATATGTAAAATAAGAGATCAAATTGACAAATTCATATTCAGCAGTCATTATTAAACAGTGGTTTGGGTTTGATTATATTAAATTACATGTAGAAAACTTCAATTTAAAAGATTTTTTTTTCAGAAGCCGTAAAGATCGTCGATACCACAACAAAACCTTTCAGTTTTTTTAGAAAACATAATAGCATAATTTGGTTTGAAATTCAAAGTTTTTGTACAATGAAGAGGAGCATCTTTTTCTAAAGATCAATACAATGCAATATAAAACACATTATATCATAAAAAATAATTTTATATAACCAAGATGCAAAGATGAAACACAATAACATTGTTAAAATAAATCTGACAATTTAAAACTTTTAAAATAAATAGATAAATTAACAGTTTATAAAAAGTCGTTAATATAAAAGAGTTTTTTCCACAATCATTTGTAAAATAGTTGCACTGTTTATTCGTCCAACAACATGGCCGTGTAAAAACAGGAGATGAGCAGAGCAGTGGTCAGATGTATAGTTTCCATAAACACTGTTTCTGAAAGCATGCATCAAGAGTTCTTCATTTATCCAAATCAGATTAAACAGTCACAAGTTTATTTATAAAGCCGACAACCAACATATCATGGTATCCATGTGGGTCAAGTGCATCGGAGTCTGTTACTTCATTTCATCATGATCATCGGGTGTAGTAGAATGATCAAAAAAGGACTGAAAAACAATAAACAATGCATTTAACAATGAAAACAAATAATTTTTGTCATCAACTGTTTAGTATTCTCAAAGCGACAATGATACTTATGTCGTAATAAGATCATGCTAAGAATGATACCATATATGTATTCAAATAAACTGTATTAAAGATAACAAAAACCTAAAAACATGGATCATGAGGAAAGTAACTATGATACATGTATAAGTTCATTGTACACGCATCTTGTTCTCTTAGTTAATATGGCTGTTTGATAAAAGATGTTACAGTACAGGTTCCACACTATTGTGTTTCAATAATCAACCATTTTGTTGTCAACATGGTACATTTACAATCAAGGTAGATTTCCAAATTTAAAAACTTTATAAATATTTTAAAACTTTTCCCTATTATTTTCACTTCAGATAAAGATTCACTTGTTTGCTTTAAAATTTCAGTTATTGTGACAATAAAAAATAAATGAATAAACTTGCATTTACCTTAAAAACTGCATGATCTGTCTGGTGTGTACTTTTCTTTGTCTTTCAAAATTGGTAATTCGATACGGTAGGGACCACGTGTATGCTCGCTTCCTGTGTTTGGGGGCTATACATGTTAAGACTAGTGACATGTTTCGGGCTTGGTGCTTAGATTGTAAACGTTTTCCTAAACATGTTTAGCTCTAAACATGTTTCCTACATGTTTAGGCTCTAAGCGCATTTTTTACAGTGTACATGACAAATTTTGTTTTTCAAAAATTTTCATTGATTTCACATCAGGTTAACATCAATTCCACAAAACAAATGCAGATTTTTGGTTTGTTTAAGTGATAACTAAGATAAATTTATATAGAATGCATTCGAAATATGCAGAAAAAGGAGATAACTCTTGCATATTTGCAAAATTTGGTTGCTTTGTTCATGAACTTTAAGGCTGAATCACAAGTCATCCATGTTGCTTTCAAACGAATCCTGGTGATTTGTGTTTTACATATGAGTCCAACAATACATTAAAACAATAAATTTGCTGGGATAAAATTCTTCATGTCCCAGATTCTGTAGGCTTTTGCCTGATTTCTACATGGACAGCCTCTTAAAATCAAATATGAACTGTTTATGGTAATGTCAGTAATTTTTTTGGTTCATAGTATTAGTTACTAAATATTTAACAACAATCAATATGTTCGTAACGTGTTTCTATACAACTTTAAGACATCATGTAAAACAATCACGAATGCTAGCAAACAAACCTAAAACATATACATGAAATACATATTTGGTGTCAATAATATAAAGTCTTAGATGGCCTTAAAATTTGAATATGTGTATATGCATATGCTAAAGAGTAACCTCTTATTGGCAGCTTCGTTATGAGCAGCGTATGACCCCCCCTCCCCCCCCCCAAAAAAAAACACCAAAAAAAAAAAAACAATGGGAATTAAGGCTGAAAACCAAAACCGGAAAAGGATATAGAATATAAAATTATTATTCCCTTAGTTGTTGATATTGACATTAACTGCACTGAACTGAGTTTATTTGCAATTTAAGCATGAAAACAATGCTTAAACAACTAACAAACAATATTATAATGTGACGATATTGCCCTATTTGGTGTGTGCACTGTCCCTTTTCTTTTGTTTTCTTGATTTCGGTTTAGAATTTGAAGAACTGAAAACAATCTAACACGTCTGTAATGCCCGTTCACGTGAAATAAAGTATTCAAGAAACGTGAGCATGCGCGCAGACTTTGCCAAACAGATTAAGGATATGTCTGCACTGAATGTCATTTTTGGAGTTTTTCGCCTAAATGTTTCAAATTTTCCATCTGACCAAATTAAATTTTGTCTGACATTTGATTCGGTCAGACACATTTCGCCATGTCTCAGTGAAGCATGGTAAAAAAAAGCAAATGAAAAAAGCAATTTACCACCTACAAAAAAAATCTTACCTTTTTTTTCTCAACTTGTCGATAACTGCATCGTTTTTTGTACCTTAAATAAATACGACGCTTTATAATTTGTTGACAGATGACTCCGAGATTGGGGACACCATCGATTGAGCAACTTTACAGTTAAGATAACAAAGTGCGATGACATATCTGCTTAATGGCATTAGGATTAATCAGTTCCGTCAACTTGTTCTGTCGTTAAATGAATTTGTAGTTTCGTTCCACTTTGATGAAATAATTTTAATTCTACACGAATGTGGTCCATTTGTAAGAATCTACGAAATGTTTTACTTGGATGATATAAGATTCGTATCTCTGATTGTCTTATGATGTCAAATGAAGACAAATATAATCCGGCTCATTTACCGAGCATTAATTCCTGTTATTTTGTTAATCCATGTATAAGAATTTACAAGATAAGCTTTTAAAAGAGCTGAAGTCATTCACTTTGCATTTCAGTGTAAAGTTGGATTATTTTTTTATATAAGGCTGCATGCATTGCAAGTAATCGATTCGGAAAGCTTTATTAAGATGGCATTTTTGACTACGTAGTATTTTAAATTTATTTATCACCAGTTTCTAAATTACAGAACTTGGAGGAACAATTTCAATGTCCGAGAGAAGAGACAAAACATGGAAGACAATGAAGATCGCAATGGTCCTGATTTGGTACAGGCATTTCAAGAGAAATTATGAGTTTATTTAACCAGGTTTTATTATGCGCCAAACCTCCCTCTTCCATTGCGATCTTAGGGTCCGGTAGTAACACAAAACACAACGCGATTGTGAAGAAATAAAAGGGGTATTGTGACAATAGCTGTTTGGAGAGTGGTGTTTTCAATGCGGCTTTATACTGCATGGTGTTGTTAGAATACTAGTACCAATTTTTGTTCACTAGTCCATTACCTCTTCGGTTACATAATCTGAAACCTGAAACTTTACCGAAAAAAATATTATCACTACTGGGAAAAATCTGTAAACAAAGTAATAGGCAATCTTTTCAAGCCTTTATTATAGTTCGGGTCCCGATATGTAATCTACAAAAAATGGTATAAGATTCACAACTCTGATTGAGGACATTATTCTTATGAATTCAAATAGCATCTGTCACATAAATTCCTATCATTTTGTAAAATCCATACAAATGAACTTACAAGCTGTTCTTTAAAAGATTGGATTCATATCTATGACTCGGATAATTTTCCTAGAAGTCACACGCTATCCCCTTTCTTATTGAACATTCATGTCATCTTGTAGATTTTTTCCATCTCTCCAAACGTCTCAGTTTATGAAATTACAAAGAGACTTTGGCTTATAAATCAGCATTTTTTATTCCCCATCTACAAGTATGGGGCATTTAGTGTTTGGGTCGGTTCGGTTCGTCCGTCCGTCTGTTTGTTCGTCCGTCTATAATGTTAGGAGTTTGGGTATTATGTCTTTTGGCTTATTCTTGTTTATGATTTATAAAACTGGTCAAACTGTTCGTCTGTCCGTCGGTTTGTCTGACCGTCAATAATGTTAGAAGTTTGGGTATTATGTCAGTTTGTATGTTTATGATTTATAAAACTTGTCAAACTTTTTTGAAAGAAAAGCCCATAAGCTTTTAATCAGTCTTTATAGTAATGGAAGTGTCTGAATGTAAAACATACTGGTAATAGTTGGATAAAAGAATCCTGGATATACCGATTGTCGACAGCGGAATTAACTTCATGCTGCGATCACACTTACAAATAATGCGCATTCAATTCGATTTCAATTCGCTATGATGATGCGTTTTCGATAATTCGGATTGGATAATTCGCATTCAATGCGTATTACATTGCCGTGTGAACGGAAATTTTTTATTCAATTCGAATTATATGAATTACTGCATGTGACGTCTGAAACCACTCAATGTGAATTGCTTGGTAAATCATGTGTGAACGGATATCACTTTTAATTCGAATTGAATGCGAATTGAAAAAAAACGTGTGGACGCAAACGACGTTATTGAATTCGCATTAAGTTTAAAGCGTTTTGTCATCACTTGGCGTCCGTCGTCCGTCGTCCGTCCGTCGTCTGTCCGTCTTCCTTCCGTCGTCCGTAAACTTTTTAAAACGTTAACTCCTCTGACACCATAAGTCCAATTGACACCAAGCTTGGTATGTTTGTTCATTAGCATTCGGTGCTTAGAACTAATGTGGGGATTTTTGATTCGTCGTAAAACATGGCCGCCGTGGCTAAAAATAGAACATAGGGGTAAAATGCAGTTTTTTGCAAATAACTCAAAAATGGCTACAGATATCAAAACTCTGGCTTAAAGTAAAAGTGATCAGCACCTCAAGATCTACCTACCCTGAAATTTTGAAGAAAATCCAACAACCCATGTAGGAGTTATTGCCCGTTTGTGGATTTTTTGCAAATTTTGCACCGGTTTAGCTCAATATCTTTAAAACTATACAAGATATTTGAGAAAGTAAAATTGCATATTGTTAAGCACATCAAGATCTACAAAATATGTAATAGGGTCAACGTTGTAGGACCTTTCCTTTTAGGAGTTATTGCCCTTAGAATGTCAAAATTGAGCATTTTAAAAGCATTTCATCATTACATTGAAAACGTTAACTCCTCTGACACTTCAAGTCCAATTGGAACCAAACTTAGTATAGTTGTTTATTAGCATTGGGGGTATAGAACTGATGTGGGGATTTTTGATTGGTCGTAAAACATGGCCGCTGTGGCTAAAAATAGAACATAGGGGTAAATGGCAGTTTTTTGCAAATAACTCAAAAACGGTGACAGATTTTAAAATTTTGATTGGGAACAAAAGTGATCAGCACCTGAAGATCTACCAGCTCTGAAATTTTAAAGAAAATCCAACGACCCATGTAGGAATTATTGCTCTTTTTGTGGATTTTCGGCAAATTTTGCACCTGTTTAGCTCAATATCTTGAAAACTATACAAGATATTTGAGAAATTTAAATTGCATATTGTTAAGTACATCAAGATCTACAAAATATGTAATAGGGTCAACGTTGTAGGACATTTTCTTTTAGGAGTTATTGCCCTTAGAACGTCAAAATTGAGCTTTTAAAAAACATTTCCTCATTACATTGAAAATGTTAACTCCTCTGACACTTAAAGTCAAATTGGAACCAAACTTGGTATTGTTGTTTATTAGCATTAGGTGTATAGAACTGATGTGGGGATTTTTGATTTGTTGTAAAACATGGCCGCTGTGGCTAAAAATAGAACATTGGGTTAAACTGCATTTTTTTGCTAATAACTCAAAAAGGGTGACATATTTTTGAATTTTAATTGAGATAAAAGTGATCAGCACCTTAAGATCCACCATATTGTCAGATGACCCCCTTATTAAACTTATAACCCTTTCAATGTCAAATAGATTTTGCCTAATAGCCCTTACTTCAGGCACATATGTCAGGTGAGCGATTCAGGCTCCTGGGAGCCTCTTGTTGGTAATAGGGATTGAATGCGCATTAAGTGGTGGTAAGGGTATGAGTATATGGACTCTGAAGTTTCAGATGTATCCAAATCTGCCATTTATCTTCACTTTTTAGCTAACCTGGACCGAAAGTCCAGGTGAGCTATTGCCATCACTTGGCGTCCGTCGTCGTTGTCGTCGTCCGTCGTCGTCGTCGTCCGTCGTCGTTAACTTTTCTTTGAAAATCTTCTCTTCCGAAAGGACTGAAGGGATTGCTTTGAAACTTTGCACACTTCATCTATGGGATGTCCTCTACCAAGATTGCACAAATGGTGACCGCCGTCCAAACAACATGGCCGCCGTTACTAAAAATAGACCAGGGGATCAGACTACTGTTTTTGGCTTTTAATTCAAAAAGTATAAGAGATAGATGAAATCTGATGCCACGCTACTGCTTCAGAATCAAAAGTTCTACAAAAGTCGTTATTGAGTTTTCAGATGACCCCTTAAAGGAGTTACGGCCCCTTAAAGGTGAAAAATAGCATTTTTTCATGTTTTTGGCTTATAGAATGAAAACTATGAAAGATAGAGAAAAGTTGTTGCTTGCTTAAATGTTCAGCTCATTTAGCCTTACAAAAGTCTCAATAGGGTCGAAGTTGTCAGATGACCCCTTGAAGGGGTTACAGCCCCTAAAATAACTTTTTTCATATATTTGGCCAATGGAATGAAAACTATAGCAGATAGAGAGAAGCTGTTGCTTGCTTAAATGTTCACCTTATTTAGCTCTACAAAAGTCTTCATAGAGTCGAAGCTGTCAGATGTCCCCTTATAGGGGTTTCGGCCCTTAAAATAACGTTCTTACATGTTTTTGGCCTATGGAATGAAAACTATAGCAGATAAAGAGAAGCTGTTGCTTGCTTAAATGTTCAGTTCATTTATCTCTACAAAAGTCTTCATAGGGTCGAAGTTGTCAGATGACCCCTTATAGGGGTAACGGCCCCTAAAAATACGTTTTTTCATGTTTTTGGCTTATAGAATGAAAACTATAGCAGATAGAGAAAAGCTGTTGCTTGCTTAAATGTTGAGTTCATTTAGCTCTACAAAAGTCTTTATAGGGTGATAGTTGTTAGATGACCCCTTATAGGAGTTATGGCCCCTAGAATAACATTTTTTTCATGATTTGGGCCTATGGCTACAGAATGAAACTATAGTAGATGGAGAAAAGCTGTTACTTGCTTAAATGTTCAGCTCATTTAGCTCTAGAAAAGTTTTTAAAGGGTGGACATCAAGACCAGGTGAGCGATTCAGGCTCCTGGGAGCCTCTTGTTATATTTTGGTTAGGTTTTCTCTGATGATTTTTTTTCAACCATATTAATTGTGTCCGGCAGATTGCAATGTTTTTGTGTCTTTTTTCACCTTAATATTTCTTTTTTCAGAAATAAGAATGGAAGACCGACATCGTACTATTTTACGTAAGGGTCGAGTTATCCTGATAAAAGATCTGTGTGACGTCAAAGGATTGTGTGATAAACTTCTATCATACGGAGTTCTGACGGAAAACATGGTCGGAGAAATTTTGGTAATATATTTAACTGTCACTTTGTTGCTTGAAAAGAAGCAGAGAGGTACCAATGTGAAAAGTCCGATTGGCAAAGACAAAATCTGATTCATTGATCACATAGGAGAACAGCAAGAAGATACACAACACACTTTTAAACACATGAAAAAAAAACGAAAGGCAATCAACAACGCGAAGTCATGACGTAACGAGAGTGGAGTAGGACTCAGGTGCTACAGAAGGGCAAACAGTTCCTTCTTGTTACAACACACCCGTCTAGTTTTCAACAGGTAAATTCAGCCTGTCAAATCCGGTAAAGGAGATCTAACCAAAACCCTTTGACGATCGGACATCTGTACTCAGATACTGCTGAGTAAATCTTAAAATTGCAACTCATTTAGACCATTGTTGTGTAAAACAACTAGCCTAAGGTCTAAACAAGTTTTGTCAATGTAAAGTCTTTTCATAATTCTTACTCTTTCTAGGGCGAAAAGACGACATCTGATCAGGCTAGAAAACTATTAGATATACTTCCTCGGCGTGGGAAAAATGCCTATGGCTTCTTTTATCAGGCTCTTGTTGAATCTGGGCAATCCAATATGGCCGACCTTCTCAAACCGGAATTGGCTCGTTCATTGTCATTGGACGAGAAGGCTTCCAGATATGATAAATCTAGTTTCCAGAAAGCTCAATCGTCACCCGTAGAATATTTGTCTCCAACACCAGGTAATTTCCCCCATTTTATTAGCGGGGATAATCGCCGTAGCGATTATTATCCCCCAGCTATATAGCCCTGGCTATACAATGCAGGTATGATAGCTTTTCAGTAACTAACCAATCAAACGCTAGCAGATGGTCTTGTTGCCTTATCACATATCTAAGAACATATCGACACACGCTTGCAATGAAGCTCTTTTTCAAATATCAAATTGCTACTCTACTTTCATACTATACATAAACAATCTTTATAATTTGTAGATTATCCCGGCTTTTAGTACTTTCAGAGCTTTGATTCTAGTTGTGGTTTTTTCATACTGTCTGAGTTTGAAACAAAGTGGATTCAAACTCGTGTTTAACAGGATGGTTTGGAAAAAGCAAAGCGATAGCAAAATGTATTTGCAGCTTAAATGTTATTAAAAGATAATGAGAAAAGAAACCAAACAAAAAAAAAGAAAGCAAAAATTACAACGGTTCTACGAAAAAAGAACATGAAATACAACTTAATCGAACTATATAAAAATAATAGTGAACTAAGGTGCTCCTTAAGGGTATGCAGATTTCTTATTAAATTTCTGGAGTGAAAACAAAAATACCTAGAAGCAACTAAACCGTGTTATAGCAGCTGTTCTGTTAGACAACTCTCAGGGAAATCATTAAATGTCCAAATTTTTCGATTTTCCCTTGAAACTTTTTGCGATGATGGTCTTATGGAACGATAATAGTCATTCAGCAGGGACGAAAAGGGTTTTCTTCTGTTACAGTATTGGAAGAGTCATACCCTATTTTCGTTAAAAAGGAACAACAAAATCATCGAACAGCAGAGAACAAATTTAAAATGTCAAAGATATTAGAATTACAATAAAGTTCCAGATATTACGACGTGCGTTTCGTTTATTCAAGACTCACCAGAGACGCTCTACCCAAAATAATTGAAAAAGCCAAATACTATATAATTATGAAGCGTATAGGACAAAAAAACCAAAAATACCAGATTATAACTGATCGTCAATCTATGTCTCGGATAGGAAAAACCTTAAGGACATTAGGACAATGGTGGCATTAAACATCAAATCGGAATGTCAAGACGCCGCCATCTTTTTTTTATTCTAGGAACGTGTAGGAAATGTGGGCATCCGTCAGAGGGCGCTTCATGTACTCACTGTATTCCACCTTTCGAACCAGAAACACTTAATCCTCTTGAAGTGAAATTAAAACCTTGTAATAGAGCAGAGATTTACCAACAACACGAGGGAGCAGTAAGTCCCGTATATTAACTACCGTAATTAAGGTCATGTGGAAAGACCGATGTTTTACTAATTCAAATTCAAAATTAGATTTGAAATCACATAATTCGACATGAAAATTAATGTTAAAATGTAAACGTTCAATAGGTGCTGCATTAGCGTTTCTAGGGATTTGAATAAATTCAATACTAGAAACACATCTAAATTCTATTTATTCTCAAGACTGATGCTTAAACTCCCTTTCTCTCAATTTCATTTGTTTCATTTTTTAAAACTAAGTAGATAAACTTTAAGCAGAAATCGCTTAGTCATGTTAGTCTTTCACTTTTGTTTCATAAATACAAATACAAAACGGGTATAAAACTGGTAATTTGGTTATGCTGTATATGCATATTTCAAGGAGTCACCTCTCATCAGCCAGCATTTGAATCAAACCCAAAAGTATTGAACAACGAAAAGTACTCGAAACCAAAAAATTTCGAACAGGGAATAATGTCTCTTTATATTTCTTTATCATACATTTAGCTTTGATACCTTTAAATTTGTCCGCGTGTAACAGCCGTAAATTTACAAGCAATATCTTGACAAGGGACTTTTTTTGCCATATCAAGCCCTCACGTGCACAAAAGTGGGCAAATATGGCCATATCAAGACCTCGCGTGCACAAAAGTGGGCAAATATACCATATCAAGGTCTACAGCCTCACTTTGAAATTTAAAGTCACAGTATATTTATATATCGTCTGCTATTTATTTTTAATGTATGCTAAAAAGATTATGACACAGGGTTTTCCATATCAGGTCCCATATCCTTCCTCGACCCATATTAAGTCTCGGCTGCCGTCTCGACCTAATATGGGAGTCTCGGAATGATATGGGACTTGATATGGAAAACCCTGTGTAATAATCTATATATATTCTATATCTATATCTATTCTATATATATCTTCACCCGAGTTGCATTTTGATCCATCTGATGTGTACTTTGTAGATATATCAGCTAGAGAGCAATCCAAGAGGAAAAGCAATCATTATCAATATATTTGAATTTGATGATCAAAACATTCCCAGGCGGGACCAGCAAGCTCATGCGGTGTCATCTACAAGTATTTACCAATTGTTTAAAGAACTGAAGTTTAAAGTAGAAACCAAATCGAATGTAACAGGAAAGGTAATGTCCGTATTTTGTTTTGTTACGTGTGGCCGGGTGTATGTGTGTGTTGGTTTGTATAGCCCTTTTCGGTGCACCTGTGTCATAATGGTTTGGAAACCGTCGACCTTACTGCTTACTCTTCTGGAGCACCTGAGTTCACTCTTGTTTCGACTGGAGTTCGCGTTATTGATTGATATTCGGTTATTTTGTGTTTCCATGTTTTACATGTTGTCTGTTTTTGTCCCGTTCCTGTTGGTGTTTACTTGTTTTGTCTCTGCCCTTTCGGACTTTTGATATTCGGATACCCCATTGGTACCTCTGCTTCTTTCTATAAATAACAAACCGGGACTCGATCTAGTTACCTGAATCGGTAATTGACCTGATCGATGGTGTGGTATTTAAACCAGTGCCTTAGGCCATTCCTCTTGCAAATCCCGACCAGTACCTCTCCGTGGTGTAAGACGGACACTGTTCCAGCGACAACAAAGGATACTCGACCTGGAGCAGTTAACATTGGTGGCGGTGTGTCATGGGCTGGACGAGCCATGACACATAGCGAGTCTTTAATAGTTTTATTTGTTAATAGTCGCTGCAGAGAGGTATTCCCTTATAGTCACAACTATAAAAACCTATCATTACCATTCGGCCATACAGGCCCTATTTCGTTACATAAGTACTTCAGAATATTTCCTACTTACTTATGCATATGGTACATTTTATTGTAATAATTTGTTTTATTATATTGTCTTTTTACTTGTGAATTTTATTACTACATATCAATTGTTGATTGTGTCTTTTGATTGCGTCTCTCAATATCTTTCCCTGATATTTGTAAACCTACCTTTATAGTTTGCTCCATGTGGGCTCCTCATTTGGAAAATAGAAAATAAAAATATGTTATGATAAATGAGGCTTTTGCTGTATGAGAAAAGGGAAATATTGGGAAAATTTGAAAATTTATGTTTGAACACTTTGTACTTCTAGCACTTGACGAAGATGATGAATTTAATCCCTTTACTTTAATTCAATATGGGTAAGACAAAACCCTATACCACTCCTGGTAAGCCTCACCCGGAGGAGTTCATAGGAGATGAACAAAACTTACCAAGATTCACGTAAAGTTGATTTTTGTATTAAATGCATGTATGTTTTGTCCGGTAAAGAAACAAGGAAACATGTTGGGATTACGTTATGTAACGGTTTCTTATATTTTTTGTGATTTAGATTATCGTATCGAAACACAAATATTTACCCAATCTGTTTTATGTGAACTCACCCATACCCGTAGCCAGAATTTTTCAATCTATTACAAATGTATGTGTCTTTCAACATCAACTCGGGTCTCTTTAAGTTTTTTAAATGCGGATAATATCTATCTCTAGGAATTATTGACGCTAATAGAAAACGAACAGAAAAGCTCAGAAACATACGACTGTTTTGTAATGGTCATCTTAACACATGGATCTAAAGACCTGATTTTTATGAAAGATGGGGCACCACTCAATGTACAGAACATTATAGAACAATTTGACGCAAACAACTGCCCGAACCTCCAAGGAAAACCGAAGCTGTTTTTCATACATGCGTGTCCCTCAGGTACGAATCTAAATTAGTAGCAGCTTAAGGGTTAAAATAAAATTGTGTCGTTTAATTTTCTTGAAATTTTACAAAAATGTGCACTTTAATGACTGAAACTTAACTACAAAATCTGGAGAAAATCAAACCATAGGTTTCTTAGGAAATTTTTCCTGGACATATTGGAGTTTCAACATTTCCTATTCTGATCACTGAGAAGCTTGATATCTTAGCATACATGTGACTGCCTAAAACGTTTAAGTGATTTTTAAGAGTAATCTCCCTTTGGTGTTCTGTATCCCCTTAAGTAAGCATTATTGAAGTAATGATTCTTATTATATATGGAAGTGAGGAATCAAATCTGATTAGTTATAAGAATTTGAACATTTGAAACTTATAGCAAGGTATTACATGTATTGTTCTTTTTTATCTGAAATCTAAATGGTTTACATATTTTTTACACCCCCACTTGTGATTAAGAGAGGGGCTATATTGCAGTCATATTGTCCGTCCGTCTGTCTGTCTGTCTGTCCTTCTGTCCGTCCGGTAAAACTTTCGTAAAAGATTTCTCCGCTTTCTCTGAAGGGGTTGGTATCAAATTAAATACACAGCTAAAGCATGATTTGTTTTTCCGTGCCTCCACTTTCCAGGTAAGTCACCATCTATACTTCCTGTTTTTCTAGCCGACTTAAAATAATTCAATGGCCAAACGCATTTTTTGTACCAGATTTTTCGGCTTCTACAAAGAAGGATTGGTTTCAAATTTGGTACGCAGATTAACAATGATGGGTGAACCGAGCCTTCCCCTTTCAGGTCAGTTGGTCATCTACTTCCTGTTGATCGAGCCGACGTGTACTGTTTTAGGGGTAAAAATATAACATTTTTAAACAGATTTCTTGGTTTCTTGCACAGCTGTTGAACTCAAATTAAAACTCATCTTTAGCATGATGAGATGTATAGTGCCGCTCCATTCGAGGTCAATCGGTTATCTGTTTCCTGTTTTCTTAATGGTCGAGTGAGGTTTGTTTAGCACGACTTAGTGCATCCCCTTGTTTTTTGTGATGCATGTAGTTAGAAACATCTTTTTCGATTCTTATCGCAGATGGCAAGATTTAGGCATGGTAATTCCGTAAGCAGCTGTGGTGCCACTAATTGTTTCTTTTTCTTAAGTGATTTACGTTTACAGGTTATGGGGCACCAGTGCTATTTGGAAGATATTAAGCATCAATCAGATTATTTTCTAAAGCCATTCATGCATAAATGATAAATAGTTCTATAGTCACTTTGTTCTTCCACTGATATAATCACATCAATATTCCAACTACGTACATGCATCACAACCGTGTTGTGTTTTGCGTAACTTCCGGATCCTAAGATCGCAATGAAGCGAGAGGTTTGGAACCATTAAACCTAGTTGTACCCACCATTTCTAATTAAATGCCTGCACCGTCAATTTATCTTTGTCTGCCTTGTTTCGTCTTTTCTCTCGGGCATCTGAGATATGTCCTCCCAGTTCGGTAGTTTTGTTGTTTCCCAGGAGCGGATCCAGAATTTTAGTTTAGGGGAGGCGTAAAAATATACTGTTGTTGGTTTTCGCCGAGTGGTTCGAGGCTCGATTTGTTTAGTGTTTTTTTTTCGTGGATTTTGTTAAAAAAACATATTTTATGTGAGTTTAAGGGGCGTACGCCCGGTACGCTTACTTTAGCTAAGTGCTTATTACCTTTAATCAACATTAATATTTTTGCTTAATATGATGTTTTGTCCAGCTAGGTCAGACTGTGTCTGTGTTTGCAATTTTTTTCATGGTGTCTTATTTCAGACTCTGAACAAGCGCCACCAGAGTCATTCAACGTAAACAGTTTGCTGTCACACACCGAAGAACACCATAAACTGACAAAAGCCGATATATTTGTAGCGAAGGCTGTGCAATACGGTATGGATTACATATCTAAGGCCAAATAAAAGATATGTGTTTCCCCAGCTACCAACCCTTGTTTTTCACACCGAGTCTAGCCTTTTCATTGCCTGTTTTGCTTGAGCACCTCTAAACTTGACATTTACTCCCTTTTAACTCAAGGTAAAACAAATAATGCCTACCTACCGACCCTATTTTTGTGCATGAAACCAGAAACACACATACTTTTTGGCCTATTATACTGTACTCTACTTATTCATTCATTTTCTTGAAAACAATTTTCGTGAATTGATCAAAAAGATCAGTTTGATGATTCTTAAATTGAATGGTTATAAAGTCAGCAGCATACAGATTAATGTTACATTTCCTTTACTTGAGATATCAAATTTCGTGGATCAAGGTGGCCCACGAAAACCACGAAAACTGATACCCAACGAATAATTATATTGAAGCTGCGTCATTATAAATTCCTGGCATAAATTGTTAACTGCATTTGGTCCTAGCCAACTGATAGAAATATTTTAGCATTTTGAATTTTGAAATTCGAACACCACTGCCATGTGATAAGCTTGTTTCCCAATGTTAAAGAAAATATTTCTAGCAATTTCAACAACAACAAAAAAACAGCAACAAAAAATGAATGTGCTGAGTTAATTGTACACAATTTAAAATCCCTTTATCGACGCCTGCTGTTGCAAAAAAAAATTTAGCTGTTAAGTTTTTAACTGCTGTTTTGTACCTTTGCTGAATGTTTTGTTGAAATAAGCAGGAACTGAGTAACTTTCCGGAGCAACTGAATTAATTCTCGTTACATTCTGAGTTGCTGATTGCTGTTCGGTTGTTATATTATTGTGTTTTTGTGTTATCTGTTTTTTTTGTGTTGTTTTTATTTGTTTTAACTGATTTTAGTCCCTCCGGGTGTTTTTTTTTTATTAATATTCCACTGAAATTACCACTAAAGAAGAAAAATACAAGTGCTATAAACTGTTATAGCGTTAACTAACTTAAGCCGCCATATAAACAAGAAGAATAAGAAAAAGTGGTATTTGAATTTTTAAGTGCATACCCAGAAAAGCCAAAACCATAAAACATTCAACAATACGAAGAGGCAAAAAACAATTAACAGCTAATTGGTTTCATTATTAATCGCGGGGTATCAATTTTCGTGGTTTTCGTGGGTGGCTTTGTTCCAGGAAATTTGATACTCCATGAAAAGGAAATTTAACATTATTAGCATGCTGCAGACTTCAGAACCACGAAATTAAGAATCCACGAACTGATCCTTTTCCATCAAACCACGAAAATTGGTACCCACGAAAATAAATGAATCCACAGTATAAGCAATATTTACTGCCGCCAATACGAAAAGAAACTCGGGTGCTTGGGGAGCCGTTGCGACATACCAGTTGCAATGTATCCACGATTATGAAACAATCTGATTTTGTGCTAATACGAGTTTTTTGTTCTATGTGTTTCTTTTAGACCCAATCGTAGTCAACGAGGAATGTAAAGGGTTCAGATTCATCCAAGCGTTTGTTCATATCATGAAACATAGGGCTCATAAAGACCATTTACAAGAACTTTTTACACATGTAAGTAAGTTAATGGAAGAATTTACGCGACCAAAGCAAGCGGAACATTTCTAGGAATTCATTCATCTTTGTGGTTCTGCTAGTGTAAATAAAAGGAAAAACAAATTAACATAAAAAGGAACAAAAGCAGACACAATGATGTCATTAAGTTCTGGAAAAAAACGAAGACCACAATATCTTGTGTTGTTCAAGACAAAAGAATACTGAAACGTTAACTTTATAGAATCTGAAAAATAGAAGCATTTAAAAAGCAGAGAGGCGTCAATGGGGCATTCTGCCATGATCTGGTGTCAAAAGTCCAAAAGGACAACGGCA
The DNA here is from genome assembly GCA_963971305.1 of Arcuatula senhousia. Taxonomy (NCBI): domain Eukaryota; kingdom Metazoa; phylum Mollusca; class Bivalvia; order Mytilida; family Mytilidae; genus Arcuatula; species Arcuatula senhousia. Next base: position 45,703,679 of record OZ020316.1, on the reverse strand, counting down.
AAACCGATAAACACGAATAAGAACAGCATGAGGAAATACAAAACATAAAAAAAAAACCACAAAGTAAACCGAACAGAAATTAACAACGCAAGCTCAAGTCGTAACAAGAGTGAACTCAGGTGCTCCGGGAGAGTAAGCGTTTCTTAAACTTTGAAAATAGATATTTACACCAGTTTTTATTTTATATTTTTGACTATTGTAGATGAATAGTCTTGCCGAGGAAGATAAGCAGTTAGCAGATACTGCAGATACATTAAGAAAATCTTTGTTTTTCTTTCCTTGACCAGACACAAATGGAGTAAAAAACGAAACGGCAAAACGCTTCTGCAAGATAATTGAAATGTTAAAGAAAAAATTATCCGACTGTTTGAATTTTAGTTTGTTGTGAAGTGAATGTTTTGTGTTAGATGTTGTAAAAAAAATATCAGATGTACGCTTCTGAAAGATCGTTGCAATGTTAAAGACATTTAATACATGTTTTTATTCCAGTTTCTTGTTAAAAATTAAGATGTCAGAGGGGTTGAATTGTAAAGTTACAAATTTACAGGATAATACGCAAAAAACTTAAATCACACCTTTTTATGTACAAATGTAATGATAAATTTGTGAATTAAAGAATTAAACGAGGAATACTGGAAGCGAAATCACAAAATGATTTCCTTTCCTCATATCAAAATCTATGTTGTAAAAGAAATACTTTAAGTCCAATAACCAAATTGGAAAATAATCATAAAGTGAAAACAAAGAAATTTTTTCATGCACATCTCAACCTGATGCGTTTGCTACATCATGTGCATGTTAAGTTTTATTAAAATCCACCCAGGGGCTGTTGCAAAGTTGCAATTACGAGATGTGTCGACAAAATGACAGTCGGCCAGACAGGATGATTTCAATAGACTCATTTTTGTTTTGAAGTGAGGGTGGTACATGTATAATAACATTTGATTAATTGCGATTTCTGAACGTAATTAAAGTTCAGTACGGTAATAACTCAAAAGTAAGCTTGACCTCCTCGGACTCTGTCGGGCGTAATTTTCCTTGACTTTAACCCATAGGTCAGAGTTTTTATTCAGTAAGGCATCATAAAGCTTAACGAGTAAATAAAGTTTATCAAATTTCTGTCCAACAGACGATACACATACATGTACAAAACATAAAAAGGACCAAATATACACAGTCGACAGTAGTGAACATCACGTTTTAATAGTTGCGTCACTCAAATGACGGATCACGTGTTTTCACCGGTTCTTTGTAGTTTTTGATGCGGGTCACATTAAGCGCGAGACCAAACATCCGACGAAGAGTTACTCCCCTTCTCTTCTGCTTGATATCTTTGATCCTCAGTGTTAGGTGAAGGACCAGTCCAAACGCTATAGGCGTGATTATTACGTTGATAAGAAAAAATACATAGGTGGCAATGTCAAGGATTGTATAACAGGTATCTCCGCTAGCAATTCCTGGAAAAAGAAAAAGAAAAGTTATAATGGGGAAAAACAAATTTTGGATTCTGAAGTTGTAATTGATTACTTGTCTTTATGTATCTTTGAAGTTGTTTTATTCAAGAACAAAATGGATTTTAAACGTTAATGAACTTTGGAAGTCCTATTCAAGCAATGAATACGTCATAAACCACAGCTAGGAAGGGCCGATATAGCTTAGAATGTGTCTACAAATTGGTACCACATAGGACTACCTATAACCATTGGACTGTTCAGTGACAAGGCATATAAAATGAAAAAAAAATACTATAAATTTACATATCTGCTTGTTTGCAGAGGTGGATCCAGACGTTTGAAAGGTGGGGCCCGCTTAAAGGGGAGGTTATGCTTCAAAGATTTCCTAATTATTCCTGTTTACCGGTTTCAGTGTTGCCCTTTCGGACTTTGACACTCAAATGCCCCATGGGTGCCTCTTTGCTTGCTTTATTCACCAAACTTTTATCCGCTTAAAGGGATTTGCCCTGGTTTATTGTTCTTTTAATGACAAAAACAAAGACATTAAGCATCAGAAAGACCATTTTTTTAAAATTTATGATTTATACCCTAAATATATATGGACAGTAGCCGTTTATTTGTTTCCAAGTTATTGGTTATTTGGTATCGACAAAACCTGGTTCAATCCACTTTTGCAATGCCTGTGCCAAAGCAGGATCATTGTGATCTTCAATTTTCCGGTGTTTCAGTGCTTTGATTTGTCTTTGGTTCTTAGGCATTTGAGATTTGTCACCCAGTTCGAAAAAGTTATCACCTTTATTTACAGCTTTATGCTTTTATTTACACTTTATTGCATAATTGCATAATAATTCCTCAAGAGGTTAAGCAAACGCACAAAAAATGAACAAGTAACTTTACATTAACAGAGCACCCGCGTTCACTTTCAGTAGGAATTTAGTTCGCGATGTTGATTGCTTTCAGTTGGTTTTTAATTTTTGTGTTTTGTGTTGTCTGTTTCTTCGTGCTGTTCTCGTTGGGATTGACTGGTTTTGTCTTAAATCTGGTCAAACCTGTTGTTCTGTACAGAGACAACAGGTTCCCTATGTGCGTTGGAACAGGTTGATCAGTTAAGATTTTGTCTTTGCCCTTTCCGACTTTTTCCATTCGGATGCCCCATTGAAATCTCTGATTCAAATTCGACCAATTGCGTGCATGGATTTGTTTGCTCTGTCTCTTGTTCTTCCATACGTTTACGCTATACTTACCTATGTTGTTCTTACACGGATCATTACTTAAACATTTGGCATAGTAATACAGCGATAGCATGGAATCTGAAAATTGAAAAAAAAATCCTTAACGGACTGGGCACTAGGTATCATAATCGTTAACGACGATACATTTTATTTGGCATAGCATGGAGTCTGAAATTTGAAATAAAATAAAAAAATCAATTACGGATCGAGCATTAGGTAACATATTCATTAACGAGGATATATCTATTTGTGCACAATTGTTATTGTGATTTTCGGTTCGTTTGTGTCCGTGTTTGTGTAAACCTCACATTCTGATTTTGTCTGCTAGATGTATTGACAACACGTAGTATTTTTTTTTTTCGCAAGATAAGCTCGATTAATGTTTTATTCTCCCCATTCAAATTATCAAGAATTTACAACAACAAAAAAAGATTGCTTTGATGTTTTAAGTTTGTTCTGATAGCGAAAAATATCTTACTTTGGTAGGCTGATGGTGTTGAACAGATCAAATCCCCTTCTAAAGAAATGTTATAAGCATCTGCATAAGGAATAAACCACAGACTGTTGCATGTACAGTCCCAAACAAACCCAGACAGACGGACGGACTCAAGTGAATTGGTTGCAGAAAATAAATTCTCAGGGATGCTGGTTATGCCATTACTACTCAAAGAAAATTTTCGTAGTAAAAAGTTCCTTGAAATCGTATCAGATAAAAATGACGACGTCATGTTCAGACCATCAAGGACGATATTCGTTACATTCCCTTGGCCAAAAAGCGCGCCAAATTGTAGACTTCCGTCAACCAGCCGTGTGTTTCTCAAAATAAATTCTCCTTTAGGGATCGGTGCAGTTGCTATCCTCTTGACATCTATTCCGGAGAAGGAATCCGGAACCATATTATCGATAGAACCGCCTTGGATGATGAAAGAATTTAATTCTCCGAAATGTGAAAACACCGAAGCGGCGACCGAGAGTATTTGACAGTCCTGAATGATAAATTCTTCCAACCAACCAAAATCTGTAAATGCATCCTTCACCAGCATAAGAGAACCACCCACGATGCACATGATGCGAAGCGATGGCGAAAATCTTTTATCAAACAAAGCTGTGTTCATAGAATTAAACCCGGAAAACACTGGTCCGTTCGGTGCTAGATTTGTCAATTCGCCATTCATGTTTTTGATGAGAATTCGCTGAGGTTGTACTGTAAATTGTGAAAAGGTCATTGGTAAGGACCATCCTCTGCTGTCACATGTGTATAGAACGGAAGCAGCATCATACGTACATCCTGTTGGATTTGCCATGACCCTGTAGTCCAACAATAAACACAGCAGCCCAAGTATAATCATGTCTTTTCATTTGCAAACGGTTGATTAAAAAGTTTAAAACATCTTGAAAAAAGTCCTAAGGTTAGTTTTGTCAAAGCTTGATGTCGAAAGCCGCCATTTTAGTTTTAGTTTTTTGTTTTATATTTGTTAATTCTATTCTCGTGTTCTACTTCTTAACTTCTTATTACGATTAACATATATTGGAAAGTATTATGCAGGATTATATTTATGATCAAGTGATATTTTAATCTGTTCTACTTTTTAAATAAAATAAACTCGTTACACAAACTACTCTAATGCTCATGTAAGGAAACAGACAAATACCTAAGTTGAAATTATTATCAGACTTTAAAAAGAATCCAAGCTGGTCACCAATTGTCGACTATTTTATGTTGAAAGGGAACAACAAACGATTGATAAAAAACATTAAGTAACGTTCACCTTTTTTCACTTTTTTTTCAAGTTTTAGCGTTGGAAGGAGCAGAGGAACCAATGGGGTACCCGAATGTTAAAAGTCCGAAAGAGGAGAGACAAAACCAGTAAACACCAACAAGAACGGACAAAAACAGATAATATGTAAAACATGGAAACACAAGAATAACTGAATATCACGAACTCCAGTGGAAACGAGAGTGAACTCAGGTGCTCCGGAAGAGTAAGCAGTTCAGTCCTGCTTGCTATAACACACCCGTCGTGTTGCCAACTACAGGCATCAAAGATGGCGTCAATTTCGAAATACTTAAGGAGCAACATAGACGTGTATGTTTTTTTTTTCGAAAAAAGCTTGACAAATTTATATTTCATATCTCAAGATTAACAACGAAATCGTGTGATCCAAATAAAGAATATATAGAGTCTTCAAATGTTCCTTGTAAATAATAAAATTTCTAAATCAGAGAAAATTAACGTCTGGCTGTAAAAGTACATAAATTGGCCTCTCCAAGTTCAAAAGGGAGTAAAATGAAAAAAAAGTAGACAATTAATACAACCCAACAAAGACAGTCATATACATCACAATAAACAGCAACTAGAAATACATTCAAAAGGCAAACTTAGTTCCATTTAATTGATTACCACAGACATTATATTTATTTGTTTTCTGGACGAAAGAGAAATAGAACATAAGTTTTCCCGAGGTACTTACTTTTAATTTTCTATAGGCAGGCAGTGCAAGCGTCATTGGAAATTGTAAGTACCACGGCACTAACCATTTCCCTGTGCGCATCGGGAAAGTAAAACTAATGCACTGTTTTCTTCTTAAACAAATGCTTGTAATATAAATTTGCATTTTTAATGTTTTTGCTTTAAATGAAGATTTTATTAAGTGTTTATGATGGTTCTTGCATATTCTCTATATTTGTTTTATCTCACACATTTGGTTCGTCAAGAAAAGCTGAAAAACTTATTTTAAAACAAAATGGACTGATTGCAGTTTGGATTTCATGATAAACAAGTTTTGTTTTCCTTTTATTGTAATTCTAGTTACTTTCTGTGACACATTGGTGTTTGAAAATGTGGAACAGATTTTGATTTTATTTTCGAATAACTACATGTATTTAAAAACAAATTTGAGTAAAGAAAACAAACGATCGACAATACACGTAACACGTTTTCTCTAAAACAAGAAAATCAATGACTATCAGTTTTCAGCAATGAATATCTGGTCTTTACACTTATCATCCGTTTTGTAATTCCCTGTGTTCAGTTTATCTTCAAGATAAATTTTAATCTTTTCAATCTTTGTTTTTAATCTGCCCGCCATTTTGTCCGCCATTACATTCCGGATGCCCATGACAGACTCGATCTTGTTCTTTTCAGTTCTTTCTCGGCAAAACGTTTTAATGAGTAAAATTATACCAGTCACGATGAAAATAAAGCAAGTCAAAGCAACAGCTATGAGACCCATGTCCAGCAACGTCCAGCACCTTCTCGCCGCAACAAAACCTGAAACAGAATCAAGTTTTATTCTTATAGTGCATCCATTTTAATTTTCATTTGTACATGCTGTTATAATTTGTTGTATTTTTGTCAATTTATTGTTTGTAGTTTTGGTCCTTCATTGGGCGTAACTTGAGCTAATAAATTTGATTTGATTGTAATTAATACGTGTATTAGAAATATTTTGTTGGTTTTTTTACAACGTTTGGTAATTGAAACATTTGTGTACGTTGAGTTGTCATAAACAGAGTGAAACAAGTGAAGGTAGCACAATTCAAAGATGCTTAAATTTATCTTTTTAATTTTTTTTTATAACTTTATGTTCCCCGTAACGTGTTGCACTATCTGTGGACTTGTGGCGATTTGGGCCTATCGTCCTGTGGCCGCACAAAAAAAAATTGTCACGGTTTTCAGGGCAACAGCATGTCACAGCCTCTTGATATTTGGCATATAGCTTCCTACCATTGCACTATATGGTGAAAAGCCGTAATGTCCGTGACACATCTACCTGCTTACCAAGTATTTTAAGATGCGGGCGACATATGTCTTCTAGACGCCATTCTAGTTTATTACTTGCTATGACAGGCATATCTGCTTTTTATTTCGAAAAGAAAACTGTTTGAATACCTTATTATATCAACAGTTGAATTCTTTCGTAAATCACTCTTTGCAGTGTAAGATGACCAGGTTGAGATGCGAGCACGTGCAGCGATCTCACACTGGTCAATTAACCAATTATAACCGTCGGTACTGATATTGATCGATGATGTTGACCAATAAAATGCAATGTTACTTTAAACTTTCGGTTTTTAGAATGAAGTAACCTAAGGCTTCAGAATATAAAAAATTGATTTTTACGGAAGAAATAGGTACTTACACGCGTCCTTGAAAAACCGGCAATGATCTTTCACTCGTGATAGAATTTTTGTGTTTTTTTGACTCGTTCCGCTGCGCTCCACTCGCAAAAAGACTGAAAATTTATCACTCGTGAAAGATCAGCCGGTCTTTTCCAAGAACTTATGTAAGAACCTATAATTCTCAACACTGGATGTCAAAAGGTTTTGTGTTGATAGGACGTTGCTTTTACATGTGCGATGTAAGTCTTTGCCTACCTATTTTCCCTTTACAAAGATAATTATCAACACACTCCTTTGCATAGAAAGCTGCTCCCGAAACATCTGAAATTAAAAGCCTTGTCTTAGTTTTAGGAATTAATATGAATATCTCAAAAGTGTTTTTTTCCGCGAAATGATATATTTGATCCATGCAGTTTTTAGTTTACAGTAATAAGTGATACATGGACGTGGTCATTCATCAGCAAGTCTTGTCTTGGTGATTATATAAAAAAATTTTAATGAAATGATTAAACTATGTGTGTTTGTACTAAAGTTGTTTTTGTGTGTGTGTTTTTTTTTACTTTATTGCGGTAATTACATCGATTTCTTCGGCAGAGCGTCACGTTTGACACATAAATTGTAATTACAAGGTTATGTTGCTCCTCGGTTGCTAACGTCACTCAAGAAATTTTACGGTAGACATCATGCGCTCATAGACAAATATTGGATTTCCATCGCTCTGATGAGTGCAGATTTTGGTTTGTCATAGGGTTTTGTTTCGTCTTCCTTTACCGGATTGGACACACTGAATTGGAAATTGGCAGCGCGACGGATGTGCTATAGCAGGCAGGAACCGCTTACTCTTCCGGAGCACCTGAGTTCACTCTCATTAGTGTTATTAATTCATATTCAGTAGTTTTTGTGTTTCCGTGTTTTGTATTTTGTCTGTTTTTTCGTCCTGTCTTTGTTTGTGTTTATCTCTGCCCTTTCGAACTTTGACATTCGGATGCTCCATAATTGGTACCTTAAAGTTTGCTTCTTTGTTAATATCACACGTACTTCTGTTTGCTGTTTATGTACATAAAATTAATGTACCGACCAATTTGACCAATATGTTGCTGCTGATTTTTCCTATTTCGTGTTTGATTTTTTTAATTACATTTTATTGTTCTACCAGTTTTTGTAAATTTCTTACTTTGCGATTGACAAGTTATATCGCCTTCAACTTCGATATTGTTGTCTGCTGCATATGGCAAAAACCAAAGGTTGTCACAGGAACAGTCCCAAGAGATTCCGAATATCTTTATTGTCTGCAAACTAGAAACACTGCCAAATAAGTTATTTGGAATACTGGTAATGCTATTGAAGCTTAGTGATATCTTTTCCACCTTCTGCACTGCTGAAAATATCGACTTACTTACTGATGACAAGCCTATGTTTTCCAAAATTATTACAGAAGCGTTGTTAATATTATACAGGACTCCGGCAGGCAATTGTCCTGTGTTAATTTTACTGTTTTTCAGCTTAAATTCGCCTTTTGGAGATATTGCATTTGTCATTTTGTGGACATTTAGTCCCTTGAAACTATTTGAAACCATATTTGAAATAGATCCGCCTTCAATTTTGACAGAGTTTACATCTCCAATATGCATAAAAACCTCAACCGGAAGTGATAATATATCACAGTCCAAGATAGATAACTCTTCCACCCAAGAAAAATCTAAGAATGTGTCTTTAAAAATGATAAGATTACCATTCGCAATGCACATGATTGTTAAAGAAGGTGGATATCTCTTATCAAAAGATGCCGAGTTGATAGCACTGAACCCACTGAATGTTGGACCGTTTGGCGCCACAGCCGGAAGTTCACCTGAAATGTCCTTTAGCAGAAGTCTCTGTGGTTGCACTGTAAACGCTGAAAACTGTAGCGGAAGTGACCAACTTCTTGCACTGCATGTATACAGCACAGTGGAAGAGTCATACGAACATCCGGTAGGATTTGAAAAGGCACGGAATTTCCCAATTAATATGAAAAATAGATAAAAACCAGCCTTTATGAACATTTTTACATTTCTAAGGAAGACTTCGAAGCAAACCAAATATATAAACTGAAATGTTTTGATAGGTACACGTGAAATACATTCAAGACTTACTTGAGATTTAAAAATCTAGATTAACCTTTAACCGCTAGTTACATGTATAACATTGTACTCTTATCCACTAACCTTAATTAATCTAACCCTAACCCTAAGTATTACATGTGTCTTTTTAAATGTTGTGAATGGCTGAACTTTAAAATCACGGCCAACTTCAAATTACACAGGGAATTACGGAGTACTGATCAAACTAAATCATTTTAAAAAGATGAATATCACGTAACTCTGACCAACATGTTTTCCTGTAGCTAAACATCATTATATTAAGTTAATCTATTGTACGAAATATCCCCTTTTCCAAGCATGGATGGAGCTTTATGTCTAACACTATAATCGCAATACGCTTTTTATACTATTTTACTTAGAGGTCGATACGTTTTTTTAATATTTATATTTCTGATATTTGCCCTTCTTGGGACTGTCTTTGTTGTCGGTAAATAGCCACATGACAATGTATTTTTAAACAACACTTAGTTTAATTTAAGTTTAGTTTTTCATCCTGGATTTGGAAACAAGCTTTATGAAATATATGAATCCAACACCAGTTTGCAGTTTGGGAGTGTGTCCCTTGTAGCGGTCCCTTTTTAGTCCTTTTTGAAGAACTTATATCATTCCTTCAGACCATTCCTTCGTAAATGGTGGCGAGAGAGAAATTGAAATGGTCTTCGACACTTTCATCCCTGACGAAATCTTGATGTCTGTAATAGCCCGACAAGTTAACCACAACCCCACTGGCTCCCCTGACGACAAATATAATAATAATCTTAAAAAGCCTGTCGTCAGTGGATGATGGTCAGCTCGTAACTTACAAACATATTTTACCTCCGTTACTTTTGCAACATCCGTCGTCTTGCGTCGTCGTCCTGCGTCGTCCACTGACAAGCGTCGTTCTGCAGCGTCACAAAAATTTTCGTCGCAGTTTCCCGGGAAACTACATGCCACAACCTTTTGATATTTGGCATGTAGCTTCTTCGCATAGTACTATAAGGTATGAAGCGATTTTATGCCCAAATCATTGCTATTTCCTATTTACCGAATACTTAAATTTTTTATGTATATAATAAACATACATGCAAAATTTCCGTCACAGTTTTCTGGCAAACTAAATGCCACAGCCTCTTGATATTTATACCCCTGCTTCGAAGAAGATGGGGTATACTGTTTTACCCTTGTCTGTCCGTTCGTTCGTCCGTCCGTAACAAAATTTCCGTCGCCGTTTTCTAAGTAACTACATGAGATACAGGTCTGATATTTTGTATACAGCTTTATCCTATAGTGCCATATGGTGTATACCGATTTTATGCTCCTAGGTAGGTTACTTCCTGTTTACCGAATACTTAAGTTTTTACACATAATTGACATATATGCAAAGTTTCCGTCAAAGTTTCCCAAGCATCTACATGAGATAGAGGTCTGATATTTTGTATACAGCTTTATCCTATAGTCCCATTTAGTGTACAGCGATTTTATGTTCATAGGTCAACCACTTCCTGTTTACCAAGTAATTAAACTTGTATGCATGGCTTAGTTTGGGGAGCGGGGGTATCACTAGTGAGCATTAGCTCACAGATTTACTTGTTGGCATGTAGCTTCATTGCATAGTACTATAATGTGTAAGGCAATGTTATGCCCCCCCCCCAAAAAAAAACTACTTCCTGTTTGACGAATACTTAAAGTTTTATTAATTATGGAATTGTTTACAAATAACTATTTCACTTTTCAGGGCAAGTACAGTCAGCAGGATTTGATACCTTGCATGTAGCTTCAACCTATAGTGCTATTATGGTGTAGAACGTTTTTATTTCACTCATTCACATCCTGTTTATAGTCTTAGTACTGACAAAAATGAGCAGGCTTGCCATGGACCATTCAGGTGGCCTACTTTGCTTTCAAGTGTGATGGTAAAGAAAACCAGAGTGAGTGAGTGAGTGAGTGAGTGAGTGAGTGAGTGAGTGAGTGAGTGAGTGAGTGAGTGAGTGAGTGAGTGAGTGAGTGAGTGAGTGAGTGAGTGAGTGAGTGAGTGAGTGAGTGAGTGAGTGAGTGAGTGAGTGAGTGAGTGAGTGAGTGAGTGAGTGAGTGAGTGAGTGAGTGAGTGAGTGAGTGAGTGAGTGAGTGAGTGAGTGAGTGAGTGAGTGAGTGAGTGAGTGAGTGAGTGAGTGAGTGAGTGAGTGAGTGAGTGAGTGAGTGAGTGAGTGAGTGAGTGAGTGAGTGAGTGAGTGAGTGAGTGAGTGAGTGAGTGAGTGAGTGAGTGAGTGAGTGAGTGAGTGAGTGAGTGAGTGAGTGAGTGAGTGAGTGAGTGAGTGAGTGAGTGAGTGAGTGTTTTACCTCTGTGCAACGCTAAATAGGTTATTTACAGGCGATGAACATGAAAAAGGATGATAAAATGAACATGAAATGATGATGATAAATGAAACATGGGGGTGGGGTGAGAAACAAAGGACCGGTAAATTTTGAAGAACTACATGAAATGGGGAGGTGGGTAGTCAAGGGCGGAAAATTTAGCCTATGTGATGCACTACTTGGCGGTCCTTTACGTGCTTAAAGCGTGGTACTCTCCACACACGTTGGCCCACTATAGTCAGCGGTCTGGGTTTCCGTATAATAGACCTGACAACCCCCACAGACGAGGGCCACCCTATTCAGCCACCTAGGATACACACTTGGTCGCTCTGTGGGCTCAGCACTGACCTGACATCAGGATCCCAAGACCCTCAGTCGCCTCATATGACAAGCTACGCTCTGCTGTTGGCCTATTCGCCCACCGGGTCCCGCCAGACTTCACTTAAGGAAATCACCGACACGACAGATAACTAACGAACCTTCTTCTTTTTTTCAAAACAAAGCAACAGTGTTAAGATTAAATATGTTATTTAATACATAATTTATGAAAGGATATGGAGTAAATGAATATGTAATCACAACACATATGTTAACTCCAACTGCAATTAATTTTCATGAGCTGTATGGCCAATTCGGAAAAATATTCCTCATCAGCAGCACTAGAACCCAAACAAAGGAAATCCACAATTCAAAAGATGTCCAAATGGCATAAAACCAAACGAAATCCGAATATATAGGTTTAAGAATTTGCTTAAGAATTAACTATATTTTATTGGTTTATTGATCCATAAATTTTTCATGGTGCACATTGAATAATCCGCAAAGAATTCTAATATAAATTTAGATAGTGGTTAAAAACAAAGTGTACACATGAGAAGTACACCATATCTAAAAAAATAAAGAGCATACATCTTAAAGTTTTAAACACGAGGAATTGTTCTACTAACTCCCCACGGCATAAAAGACAAACGCCTGTTATAAAATTTATTATGAAAGGATATGGAATAAATGAACATTATACCACAGCACATATGTTAACTCCAACTGCATTTAATTTTCGTCGCTTCTGGGAATCTAGATTCGAAATGTTTTGATTTACAAACAATACAATACTATTTAAAAAAAAAACCTTCTACTGCAGTGTTCTTTAGCTTGCAAGAACGTGACAGATTTTCCTTAGTGTGCTTTCTATCAGGTTTTCCTATGATAGACTGACAATTTCGGCAAACAAAATAATAGGGAAATATTCAACGACTTGAAGCACATGTTCTGGTTGCTGTGTGCAATGCGGCATGGTCCATTTTTTTAGTATTGGGCACCTTTTAGTGGTCTTTAGCTGACAAGCTTAGCTCGCTGTGGGTCTATTTGGAACGGGGCCCGTTGTGTTTTCATATTGTTTATTCTTTGAAATCAAATGATAAACTATTTAGCCTGGTACTAATGTTTTATAAAAGACTTTCAAACGTAGACACTGTGGAAACCATTGATTATTAAAAATTGTAGAGGAGCACATCGCAAAGAATGCAGCTTCATAAATTTATTTGATAGAGGAAGAAAATCATTTTTTTTTTAAGAAAACGAATATGATTACCCTTCATGGTAATTTCCAGAATTCAATTCAAGGAACCAAACGGTTCTAGCTAATACCCCATTATGGTTCACCTTGCAATATTTTCTAAAGTAACTGTTATATATATTTATTATATCAAAGTTATCAAAAAGAAAAAAATGAATGAAAAGAAACATTTACACCACATCAAAATAGTGATCTAAAAGAATAAACCATCCCTTCTTCTTCTTGGTGGTACAACCCAAATTCCCTGTGACGATTGTATGTTTTCTAACGCTCTTAGTTTGTAATCTAAACCTCTATTTAATCTTTCGCTTCTCTGTAACGACAAGTCAACGAAATCATCGTCTGTTTCGTCTATATCATCGACTATCTGTGTATTTTCGTCTACCTGTGTGTTTTCTCCGACATTGCCAGCTTGCTTTTCAACGTCGACCTGTGGTTTTTGTATTTTGCCGGATTTCTGCAATGCATTTATTAACGATAATTTACTTTTAGCACCTTTCCAGTTTTTAGTAAAGGATTTCTTTGGTGCTGGATTATCATCTTGTTCCATTTTCTGTTTCATTAATTGGGCGAACCTGTTTTCTTTATCTGCAGCCATATTTGCCTGTGGTGCGAGTTTCTGACGTAGTCGGTACATTTGAATGACGTAGACAACAGAAATCCCAGTGATCACTGCTATGGGCACAAATAAACCATACGTCACAATATCGATGGCTTTCAGACAGATCCCTCCAACTGGAACACCTACGTTAAATATTTTGAAAAATGCATATTTACATAAAAACACGCCCAAAAAGCGATAAATAGAAGCAAAGTTTCTTAGAAACGGAAGGTCCAAAACTACAAAAGGCAGTTGTTAAACCAAAAACTATTTTTTTTTAAAAAGTAATCATCTTAGATACGCATAGTCAGAAAGTTGCAAGAAAATAAAAGATCAGATTAATGGTTAACAATCTTTTATAGCAGAGAGGAACTTCTTACTCTTCCGGAGCACATGAGTTCACTCTCGTTTCGACTGGCGTTCGCGGTGTTGATTGATATTCAGTTATTTTTGTGTTTCCATGTTTTAAATGTTGTCTGTTTTTGTCCCGTTCTTGTTGGTGTTTACTGATTTTGTCTCTGCCCTTTCGGACTTTTGACATTCGGATACCCCATTGGTACATCTGCTTCTTTTTAGACAAACAAAAGATGTTTTTACAATATCAGTACCATTGCGATTTCATTATCAATACTTTTAGCCACCTCAGTAGTACTATGTCTTGGTCGCGGATAATAATTGGCAGTTTTTACCGAAAACGTCGAAGAATGGTGACCGAGAAGTTTATAGGATACATTTAATTGCATCTTCCTTTTAACCAAGGAAATCTAAGTTTGTGCAACCGATAACTGTTGCATACTAGTATATTACTCATTTTTGTTTGTTGTGATTTTGTTTGTTTTTGTGTGTGTCTTGTAATTTTCTTTAGTTAAACTAGAAATATCTTTGAATACGGGAGAGGGCAAGGGGGTTGGACAGTCGAAATTCCTTCACCTGTGAAAGATTTCGATCATCAATTTTAAGTTTTACTTAGAGTTTTACTTTGTGCATGTACATACAAATGTTGTTATATAAATGAAAAAGTAACCCTTTAACCATACCTAGTTGTCCATCACAAATTCCATACTCGACACAGGTCTCTTGGTAATAAGCTGCTAATCTTTTATCTGAAATTTAAAAATAGAAATCTATTGAAGGAAACACAAAGATACCAAGCATTAAATTGTCAATGAAACCCAAAACTTATCAACAGCAGCAACGTAAAACGATTCCGCAATCGGGTACTCAAGGAGAGTAAACAGTTTATAAAGCAAAGAGGCACCAATGGGGCATTCGAGTGTCAAAAGTCCGAAAGGGCGACGACAAAACCGGTAAACAGGAACTAGAACAGCACGAAGAAACACAAAAGACAAAATCCACCGAACGGAAATCAACAACTCGAACTCAAGTCGTACCACATAGATATTACAGTAGGTAAGTGAAGATTGACTCTTAAAGTGTACGAAAGTCTAAGAGAAAAGATAAAGTTCTAGAACACATTTATCATTCGTAATTTTCCATTACACGTATCAAAATTTTACCATGTAAAAGAACTTGTGACCCAAAAGGGGTCCTTCGAGTACTGGAAGCTTTAAGAGCGCTCAGAACCCGACGTTCGGTCAGGCAGCTTTGCCCGCAAAGCAACTGGAATGAGCGTCCAAGATGGTTGAATATTGTGGTCGTCAGACTATAATGTGAAAAACCTGACCGCTAACCACAGTGTAAAAATGTCGTCTTTCACGTTAAAGAACCCTTCTGCAGGTCTCGGGGTAAGAATAAGGCCCATAGAATTTCATAGAGGATGCTAATTGCCCGATTCTACCCATCTCTCCTTTTTCAAGTACCCGTCAAAAATCCGTCATTCCTGATTGGCTTTGTATCCCCAATTTCCCCACAATGGCTTCATCATTATTCTGTGTGAATTATTTCACCCCTTACATGTTCATATCCCTGATAAAGCTAAATTCGTGTTGCTTGGAAGTAAACAAATGACTATTAATCTAAGAACTAACATAAAGGCCTTACAAAACTATATAAACTTACTCAATTGATCTGCAGGGTCGGTACAAACATATTCTCCTTTGAGTGTTATGTTCTTCTGTTTTGCGTAATCTACAAACCAAAGATATCCACAGGTGCAATACCAGCTTATACCATGAATCTCTAGCTCTTCAAGGGCATCAAGTCCGTCAAACATACCCTCATTGAGCTTAGTAAAAGCATTGTGATTAAGCGAGATCTTCTTTGCGTTTGTTAATCTAGACAGCATATCGGTATACGTCACTAAAAGATGTGCACTTTCCAGACGAACAATTTCTGCGTTTGCAAGACCAAAGAGGGCACCAGTTGTCAGTGAGGATCCTACTATTTGTGCGTTGATTATTCCAAATTCACCTAGAGGGTTTCTATATTGTGTCATCTTTTTAACGTTTAATCCCGTAAATGCATCTGCCGCAATGTTTGAAATGGAACCACTGACGATATGAAATAAGTTGACGTCCCCTAAACCAGAGAATACATTTGCCGGTAGTGACAAAATATCACAATCTACAATCTTGAATTCATCGATGAAACCAAGATCAGTGAATGCACCAGAGTCAATGAGTATTTCAGAATTCTGGAAGCAAATAATGTGCAAACTTGGCGTAAAGCGTGAATCGAACGCACCAGTGTTAATACTTGAAAACCCGGAAAAAACGTTAGAATCGAAATTCTCTGTCATATCCTTCAAAACCATTCGTTGTGGCTGCCCAACATTAAAGTCTGTGTACGTTAACGGAAGTGACCAACCACGTGCACTGCACGTGTATAAAATGTCCGAAGTACTATATGAACACCCTGTCGGTATTTCATGTGTCAGTCTCGTAAACACAAATAACAGATATATTATATGGAAACATATTTTAGAATGTGTCCAAAACATTGTATAGAGGTATGATAAGTGTTCCTTATAAGCATTGGCGAGGCAAAAATATGCAAGACTATAGAAAGATTTTCAATTACTTTTTAATCACATATCATCAATTTTGCATGTATTACGTAGATTAAGTAAGTTGGCTTATAGTCAGATCTAAGAAGATTACATGTTAAACATGTGAAGTTAAGCAAAACGGATTATTTAAAAGTTTTGCACATTGTCAAAGAGAGATCTTTTTAACTTGGAATTAAATAATTTAATAAATAGGGGTCAACTGTTTGTTTGACCATAGACGTGTATATTAGAATCTCATATTTATGTTTATGGTTAAACGTGTTAAAAGTCAACTTATTAATTCTAAAAATAAAGACAAGAAAAATCAAACCATTGCCACAGCAGAAACTCGAGTTATAAAGCGACTAAGATCTTGGGGTCTTAAAAAACACAACACACAACCAGAAAGACAAAATGCCCCATCAAGCAACATTTGTGCAATTGCTCTTGATGGACAGTTGCTCTTTTAAGGAATAGGCTTACGATTAAGCACGTACATTAAACCTTTAACCTTTTTTTTTATCATTCATTTAATTCACAGAATTTCACGGAGTGAAAATCCGGGTTAAAAATGGTGAATATAGGGCGGCGGGCTTCGGGCGATCGGGGAAAAAAATTCGTAGCAATTTTCTCAGCAACTACTATTCATGACCTCTTGATATTCAGAATGCAGCATTAACATGGGGTCCCATACCGTGGAATTTGATTTCAGGTATTTCAGTTATGTCGCTCATCTGCTTCCTGTTTATTTTTGACTTTCACATTTTTTTGCCATGCGTGAATAAGGAGTAGATTCTTAATCTTATTAACAATGCTTAAACAAAAATAGCATGAAAACACATATTTTAATTTTTTTTTTTGCCTTCGAATCACAAATTATCATTACACATGTATCAGATTCATATACATTCCTTTATTCTATCATGTCCCAAAAATTCTTTGATATACATCGTAGCATTTCGCTTAATGTAAAAGAGACGTTCCTTTTTAAGCCCTTAAAGATGCGAATGTGTAATTTCTTTAAAGGGCATTTTTTCATCAACGGAATGAAATGATTATGGACTCTTGAAATAATAATCAACCGTTTTTATCATTATGATAGCTTGTACCGACACGACAGGTGTGCTATAGCAGGCAGGAACTGCTTATTCTTCCGGAGCACCTGAGTTCACTCTTGTTACTTCTTGAGTTCGCGCTGTTGATTTCCGTTCGGTTGATTTTGTGTTTTGTGTGTATTCATGCTGTTCTTGTTCGTGTTAACCGGTCTCGTCGTTGCCCTTTCGGACTTTTGACACTCGAATGCCCCATTGGTGCCTCTTTGCTTTTCTAAGAAAGTCTAACTTGATAATGCAACAATTTTCACACTGAATCTTGAATCTCGTGAAATTAGCCAAACTCTCAATTTAACATTTATTTCAAAATTCGTCTGTCTACTGTCTGTACATGATTTATAAGCAAAACATTGTTAGCAGTAAACAGTCTTTATTTTTACTTTTATTAACCAAACATTCTGCAGTTCTGATCGTAAGCATTTGTTTACTTGATAAAACGGAAAGCAAAGCAACTACCTGGTTTTCAAAGAAAAAATATATATCGTGTGTATCCTATGTGGCGATCGGGGTTTGTTTAGGGGGTACTAATAAACCATATTCCCGTAAATTTCTCATCAAATTCCCCTGTTGTTTGTTCCCATATCATTGTAAAAAAGATGGACTCAATTATCCCGAATCCTATTATATAAAAAAAAATGTGAATATCCCAATACACCTTAAACAAGCCTCAAGATCTAAAATTTCAGAAAGCTAAACCAGCTCTTTTTTGTCTTGGTGGGGCAACCCAAATGCCCTGAGTTTGTTGAATATTTTCTAACGCTTTTAGTCTTTGTTGGAGAGCTAAATCTAATTTTTCACTTCTTTCATTTGAGATATCCTCGAAATCATCATCGTGTTCGTTATATTGTTCATCTTCGTCGATTTCTTCTGGAAATTCATCTGCTCCGATTGCTGTCGGATTTTTCTTTGGCGACACCTTTCCCAGCGCGTGCATCAACGCCAACTTCCGTTTAGCGCCTCTCCAATTCTTTGAAAATGATTTTGGGGCCTGAGTTGTGTCTTCTTCGTGATCATTATCCGCCATTTTCGCCTTCATCAACATTGCAAATCTGTCCTCCTTTGTAATTGGGGCTAAAGGCTGGAGTTTTTGAGTCTCTACGACTGCTTCCTTGTGTTTTCTCCTTTTAACGAACAGACATACAGCAACGCTGAAGGATACAGCTGTCATGGCGGCGATTGGTAGGAACAAGATGTAAGATACCATATCAATGGCCTTGAAACACATGTCAAACAACACTAAACCTATAAAAGTAAAGCACAACAAAGGTCACAAATGAGATGTTTCAAAGATTGATATATTAACAATATATTTTCGTGTAGTCTAACTTGCTGCTTAAACGACCGCTTCATTGAAGACTACTTTACTTTAGAAAATCGACAGCTGAGAGAAAGTCATAAAAATTGCAAGTAAAATCTCATAAATAAATATACCCTCTCGTCAATACAACAGAAATATGACAGTGAATTATAACTATTCAAGATAACATGGACTGCCTGCAACGTGTTGCAAAGCGACAAATAGGGGTTACTTTAACACTATCCGTCGTCTTGCTACGCCACAAGACGACGGTCCTGTAGTCCTGCGTCGTCGTCCAGCCTCGGCATCCTGTCACAAAGTTGTTCGTCGTATTTTTCTTGGCAAATTTGACTTTGCATCTCATAAATAATTGTTGAATGCGTAGTGCAACAAGCAGGAACTGCTTACCCTTCCGGAGCACACGAGTACACTTCGTTGTGATTGAGTTTTTTATTGCTGTTCAGTTCCTTTTATGTGGTTTTCATGTTGTATTTTTTCTTGGTGCTGTTCTTGTTTGACGTGTTAACTGGTTTTTTCTTTGCTCTTTCGGACCTTTGAGGTTACAACGCCCCATTGGTACTTCTATGCTTCCTAGCTTACGTTAGCATTACAATACTGTCTGTGGCGCCTCTTGAGACAAAATGGGCGTCGAACTCAGATAGAAATTACTAGTTTCACTGATTTATTGAATTTAGGTGTAGTAAATCTAATCACATACCCCGAAGAAGAAATTGATGTACGAAAGTATTGGCACGTTTTATGTTTTTTTTAATTCTTGCTTTTAATGCTGTATTTTTATTGGTTTTATCTTTAAATTAGATGTGGTTTTACATACTTCAAGTATAATAATATAATTATTATAGTCGTCTGGGACTTTGTTGGTATTTTGTTTGATAGATGTGTAGCCTTAGACTTGTGTTACCGCCCCTGATATTCCCGTGCACGTCCAAATCTAGTATTGCAGTTAATACCGGAAACGCCAGCCTACTGTAGCCAATTTGTTTCGTCTTTTACCTGAACTTACCTAAATGTCCTTCACATAAATCATGTGAAATACAATTTTCTGTGTAAAATTTTGCTGCTGTCTTATCTGAAAGGTGATTCAAAGGCATTAAAAGCAAAGTATGAAAGAGAAGTCTGTTATTTTGGATGGAAATAGCATTAATCATGTTAAAACACAAACATAAATACCAATTTCATTTTTGCTGTTTAAGACTAAAATGCGTTATTACTCAAAAAGAAGTGTAAATTAAATTGTCAGTGTAATAGAAAATGATGAGATTTCCACACCTCATTATTTTCTAATATACTGACAATTTACATTTCTTTTAGGCTGTGCCGCGTGCACTTATTATTCGCTCGCGACACAGCTCACATAACAAGCGGTAAGTTAGAAAAAAACACAATGGACAACCGCCAGTAGCATTCATCAAGGCCATTAGGCTGTACATTAAACCACGCTGTACGTTTTCTCTTTCCATATCAGTTTTTTAACATGGTCATTGGCAATGCGACGGGTGTGCTATGGCAAGCAGGAACTCCTTACTCCTCCGGAGCACCTCATTACGACTTGTATTCACGTTGTTGATAGCTATTCAGTTGTTTTTGTGTTTTATGTTTTCTGTGTCTTTCTGATCTTAATGTTACTTGTATCGTTTGTGTTTACAGGTTTTGTCTGTGCCCTATCGGACTTTTGACATTCGAATGCCCCATTTGTACCTCTTTGCTTCTTTGACTTGTGACTTATAAAAGTACGTTGAACTTCTCGGATGAGCTACTTACTAGTATAACCGGAAGGTGTAGAACAGATGAAATCGCCTTCCAGCGTGATATTGTTTCCGGCAGAATAAGGAAGGAACCAAAGATTGGCACATGAGCAATCCCACTGAATCCCGTAAATTCTGACTGTTGAAAGTTTCGTTGTTTTAGAAAACAACGATTCTGGTATGGCAGTAAAGTTGTTGTGACTAAGTGACAAGAACTCCAGGTGAGGGACATTGTAGAAGGTTCCGAGCGATAATGTTGTCAACTGTAGGCTGTCGAGTACTATTGATGTGACATTGTTAATGCTGTAGAGCATTCCGACAGGAAGTTGACCGGAAGTCATGGTTGTATCTTTAAATACAAGTTCTCCTTTCGGAACAGGGGAAGTTGATGACTTTTTTATATTGATGCCGAGTAAAGAATCTGCTACCAAGGCTGTTGCAGACCCACCTTTTATTGTGAAGGAATTCAGATCGCCAAAATATTCGAACACAGAAACCGGAAGTGATAAGATGTCGCAATCTTTAATTGCAAACTCCTCAATCCATCCGAAATCAGAAAATGTATTTTTAGAAAAATAAACACTTTCGCTTGGATAACATATTATTGTTAACGATGGAGAAAATCTTGAATCAAACGAAGCAGTATTCATTGAACCAAATCCACTAAATGTAGGGCCAGTTGGCGCAGCCGAAGGAAGCTCTCCCGCAACATTTGTCAGCAACAGTCTTTGAGGTTGCACGGAAAAGTCTGTGAACGCTAGAGGAAGTGACCATGCTCTTCCACTACACGTATAGAGCAATTTTACAGAATCATAAGTGCATCCAGCTGGAGTAGCAGCAATATTTGGAAAAGTTACTAAAACCAAACACAAAACCACGAGCATGCTGACCTTTCGAATGAAACCATTAACTTGTGTTTAACTATTCAAATGTAAACACTCAAAGTCAAAAACAACTTGTCCTATTTTTAAAAAAGAAGGATTAAGTTATTACTTTATTCTTTTAATATTCTAATCAGGCTTTGGAATTATTCAAAATATTCAACGCTTAAAGAATTAATTATACTTTTATTTATACACTACTAACCCTAACGTTCAAAGGGACATTAATAAAATAATACAACAATGTCATGAATGTATATCAGTTACTGAAATAAATGCTTATTCCAAATAACTGAAAACTAGAACTGAAAAAATCTGTCAAAGTCAAAAATGGCCGGATTTCGTTAAACAGGAAGTAGGTGAGCGACATACCTGAAATCGTATCCCACGCTATGGGACCCCACCCTGATGCTGTATACCAAATATCAAGTGGCTGTGATTAGTAGTTGCTGAGAAAACTGTTACGAAAATTTCTTTTTAAAACAATAGTAGGGGGTCGTGGGTGTTTTTGAATCAGCTAATGAAAGAAAAAAAAGTTACAAAAGCAGGTCAAATAAAAATGCAAACAAAACAACAATACAACAGATTTCTCAGCAACTATTAACTGTAGGTATTTGATATTTGGTATGCAGCTCCAAGTAGGGGTCCCATATGGTTGGATTCATTTTCAAGTCTTCCGATCATCTACTTCCTGTTTAACAAGCTGACTTAGACTTTTTTCGCTAAATTTTCTGGGTAGAAAATTTTCATCACAGATTACTCAGCAACTATTAATTGTAGGCCTTTGATATTCGGTATGTAGCTTCAGGTAGGGGTCCACTATTGTGGAATACATTTTCAAATCTTTCGATCAACTACTTCCTGTTAAACGAGCCGACTGACATTTTTGGCCTGATTTCACGGAGTGCAAAATCCGGGGTTATAAAATGGTGAATGTCGGGCGGGCGGCAGGCGGTGGGTGGCGGGCGGCGTGCGGGCGGGAAAAAATTTGCGCAACAGTTTTCTCAGCAACTACTAATCACAGCCACTTGATATTTGGTAAACATCATCAGGGTGGGGTCCCATAACGTGTGATTCGATTTTAGGTCTGTCGCTCCCGAAATCCGGTCATTTTTGACTTTCAAATGACAGATTTTTTTTCACAAAATTTTCAGGGTTGAAAATTTTTATCACAGATATCTCAGCAACTATTAATCATAGTCTTTTGATATTTTGTACATAGCCTTAGGAGTCCCATATGGTGGGATACATTTTCAGGTCTGTCACCCTTTTACTTCCTGTTTAACGAGCCGACTTTGAAAGACAACAACTCAGACTTTTTTATTCCTAACTCAAAATAGATAATCTTCCTCCATATTGTGGACGCATGGGGTATGTGAGCGTGCTCACTAAGGGTCTTTCATTCAAAAACAGACAACAGCCTCCAATGTGACCAGTGATGGCTGCTTTCAATTTGCCAAAGACTAAAAAAATGAATGCAATTCAATACCAATACCTAAAAATGTCAAAGATATACCTACTTCATGACACAGAACACATTACATAAAAATTACGGTAACAAACATAAGCTTTGATAGAGCTTTGACAGAGGACAGTCACACACAAAAGGGAGCAACCTTCTAAGACTGCTTGTTGTCGACCAATAGTCGACGATTTTATGAAACAAAAACAAAGCAGACAAACAAGACATCTATATTTGTTTATTGAACCAGATAACAAAATCCAATATTCAAAAACATATAAACAACATAACTATTTTGAAAAAAAATCGCGAATTTCTCACATAAATCTTCGAATATTGTCATCAAAACTCTGTCGTGTTCTGACCATTTCTTTAAACCTTTTGGCATATTTTTTCAATGTTTCGTTTTCCATCTTTCTGTCAGTTCTCACTTCCTCTTCCGGGTTAAAGGTTGGAAGACTGGATTCCGGAACAATCGATGTGATTGTCTTGTATAAACAGACACCCAATATCAGTGCAAGACAGGAAATGACAGTCACAAATAATGTAAAGATGTAGGAAAACATTTCAATCACTGTGACACATTGATTTCCGATTGCTACACCTGAAAAAAAAACCAACAGAAATTCAATAATACACTTTTGAACAAATGATGTCAGTTTATGCTTTATAAACTAGGTTTCAGGTTTCTTTAGTTGTACTTAAACAAGTCATCGGTTGATGAAGCTGACTTCCATTTTAGAATTTTTTGCCCGCGAGTATTTTTTATTCGAAACTTCTGTGCTTTTTACACTCAAATATTTTTGATTCAAATGCGGATATGGAATTTATTTTATTCTATTTGACTTAGTTGGTGTTGCTTTACTTTAGTTTATATTTTTTGAATGAAAGATTGATAGATACATTGGAATGTGTTCATCAGAAGAACTCTCGTCATCTTCGCCCTTTTAAATAGCAACTGTACAACCGCTTGTCTAATCTATTGCAGATCTATTAAGGCCACGAGTTCTGAAGATACTTTAGTGTACATCATTCTCATGTTTTTTTCAAACCATTGGTTTAGTGTCGAAGAATTAATGCATTATTTTATTTCCATAAACATGAAAAAATGACACACCATGGGTTTTATACTAGTTTATGGCTGCATTTTGGGGTCCAATAACAGTCTACTGCCATACAACTCACTGAATCGTTTTTGTCTCTGATTCTATAAATTTCGAAATAAAAAAATTCTTGGCAAAATTATTCAAAAACTTTTGCTTGGGAGAACAGATTTGTTTTTGATTTGCATAAGCAACGTATAGCATTCATGTGCAAGAATTCAGAGACGATAGTGTACATTTGTGGGGTGGTATAAAAGTATCCAGAGGGGGGGGGTTTAACACAGCTACAATTAACTCACCTTCTTCCCCGTCACAGGGATCTGTAGACAAGCAATTGGCAGTGTAGAATTCAGTTGCTCTTTTGTCTGAAAAATAAAAATGACAAAAAACTAATATTATTTATCTTTCATCTTTTTATAGTCGTATTTCCAGTCAAATGTCTCGAGTCTACATATTTTAGGTATTTTAGCACATTCTGTGTTATATGTTGAAAATGTCGTTAAAAATAAAAAAAAATACTGATAAAGGTTTCTTATGCTTTGCTTCTTTGACTTTTTAAAGATGCTGAATAAAAGAAACAAACCCGTAGACCGATGATATGTTTCACATGTTATTTAGACTTTAGTCTTATATATAACATAAATTTTTGTCTCATTTGTTTTAAAAAAGATTATTTTAACAAAAATAACAAATTTGGAGGAATAATCTCAAATATCCACGAGAAAGGACAAACAAGGAAGACATACGGCATAAATTGAAGATTGCAATGGTCCTTACTTGGTACAGGCAGTTCAAAAGAAATGGTGGGTTATGAAAACTGAACACAAATAAAAAAGATCATAAATTGACCTTTATCTATAATATATGTAACATTCCGTCGAAAATCAAAAGTAAAAATCTCCCTACTTTCACCACCTTCCGTTCTACCGACTTTTTAATGTAATCTCCTTTTCGAGACTTGATATAAAACATTTTTTTAAAAACATGAATATATATATTTGTCAAATCAAATGATGTTACATTTTGTTGAAATTGTACGTACTTAAAAAAAGAAAAGAAATTGTATTTTTTCTAAAACCAAAATAATTATTCCTTTTTCACTTACCTCTGAAGGTAGCAGGAGATGAACATATTATATCTCCATCCAGTGATATCCCATTAGCCTCAATATATGGAATAAACCACAAGTAGCTACAAACACAAGCCCAGGATAATCCATGCAACCGTACGTGACCTAGTTTTGTTGAACGTGAGAACAATCCATCAGGTAGATTTGTAAAACCATGATGGCTGATCGACAAGTTCCGGATATTAGGGATGCTGTAAAAAGTATCCATCGTCATTGATGTCAATTGTAGGTTATCTAAAACGACAACTGAAGCATTGTTTATGTTATACAGAATGCCAAACGGAAGTGATCCGGACGTGACGGTTGTATCTTTCATGATGAATTCCCCTTTTGGTATCGGAGCATTTGTAAGTTTTCTGACATCAAGACCGAGAAAACTGTCCGCTAGCATGTTGGATAATGAGCCACCTCTTATTGTGAACGAATTTACACTCCCTAGGTTTGAAAATGCTGATGCTGGAACAGATAAAATGTCGCAATCCACAAATGAAAACTCTTCCACCCAGCCCATGTCCGTAAACGTCTCTTTAGTTATGATTAGCCCAGAATTGGCAAAACACATTATCTTCAACATCGGGTCGTACCTTTTATCAAACAACGCCGTGTTGATGGAACTGAAACCACTGAACGTTGGTCCATTCGGTGCTGAACCCGGGAGCTCACCAGAGACATCTTTTAGAAAGATCCGTTGAGGTTGTACGGTAAAAGCAGAAAATGTCAGCGGCAATGCCCAGCCCCTTCCGTCGCAGGTATAGAGTAGATTCGGAGCATCGTAAGTACATCCGGTAGGATTGCAAAGCACCAGCGGTAAAATGATCATAAAACAACTGATCATTAAAGCCATTTCCGCCTCCGGTTTAGTGTAAGCTACTTCATCATTTTAAACAAAGATGTTTCATAAAAACGTTCATTTTAATGAGATGCACTCTTACGAAGCCGCCATATGCATTAGAATTGCCTAATATCTGCACATTGTAATTTAATTTTTCACCTTATCATATAACACACTGCTTTAAAATAAGTTTTTAATCCTATTAAAGATATTATGCTCTACAAATTTATTTGCAATAAATCGTTTCAGTTTAAGGTTAGTAGTTCATTACACAAATTATTTGGCTGGAATGAATCTTGTCTTGAACATTTTAAAGTGCATTTGTAAATGGTCAGGTTCGTGGTATATCTTAATGCTTAGCAAAAATTTCATTACATGAATTAGATAGAGTTATAGGTATTATACTCCTTTCAAACGTTATTCAGCAAAAACCTATTTGATAATTTGTCATATTTTTATTTTGTACAGCTTCTGGTGATGCAAAGAGTACTTTTATTTTGACTATTTAGATATATGTAATATAAGAAGCAGAGGCACCAACGGGGCAACCAAATGTCAAAATCCGAATGGGCAAAGACAAAACCAGTTAACACAAACAAGGACAGGACAAAAAACAGACAATATATAAAACACGGAAAAACAAACACCACTGAATATCAATAAACAACGCGAACTTTAGTCGCTACGAGAGTGAACTCAGGTGCTCCAGAAGAGTAAGCAGTTTCTACCTATTATAGCACACCCGTTGCGCTGTCAATTTCCAATTTCCAACTCCATCTCATATAATCCCAGGAGCTTGAGATAAAGGACACAACGAATTCTAGGAAGTCTGCTTCATATTTAGATCTACATCTCGAAATTGAATCTCAAGGAAGACTTTCAACAAGGCTCTATGACAAACGTGATGCCTTCAACTTTCCAATTGTCAACTTTCCCTTCTTGTGTAGCAACATTCCGTCCGCTCCAGGTTAAAAAGTTTACGTATCTCAATTTATTCGTTAGCAGAGCGCTCACAAAAAATACTCACACAGGGTTATGTTGCTCCTCGGTTGCTGTCTTCACTCACTCAAGAAATTTTACGGAAGACATCATGCACTTATAGACAAATATGGGATTTTGATCTCTCAGATGAGTGCAGATGTTGGTTCGTCATAGAGTTTTGTTTTGTCTGTACCAAAGGGGCATCCAAATATAAATCCAAAAGGGCAAAGACAAAATTAGTAAAGACGAACGAAAACATTACAAAAAGAAACCCAGACAGCATAAAAACATAATACAAGAAAAGGCAAGGCCCCGCTTTCTGATATACAACGTTTAAAGTAATAGACTTATTCATCGCCACCATTTTGTAATTTGAGATATTTGATTGTCGGGAATTTGCCCTTCTTGTACACTTTTGCTTTTTACATGCATGATTCAAATAGTATATCAACGGTGTTTGATTTTGGCTTCCTTTTGCGAATGTTTTCTTGTAACATTTTTTAAACGTTTCCTAGGTTTATCAATGTTCAAATGCTGTTGTTATAAATGTCAAAACTGTCACCTGGGATGTAATTGACCACGTGACAGGAAATGTTTAGTCTTCACAACTTGTATAGGGTGAAAGCCTCTGCAGTGACTCTTAGCTTGTGTCTCGCTGTGTGCCTTGAGTCACCCAGCTCATGACACACCATCACCAGAATAAACTGCAATCACCGAAGAACCGGAGACAGGAACCTGGTCGGAATTCGGGAGACCAACGATGAAATTGATTTAAACCAATGAGCCAACTTCACCCATTGGTGATAATTAATGCGGTGCATGCAAATTCAGACGATACATATATATAACAGTTTTGAATGCTTGTCGATAATTATGTCTTCAGTATTTTTTTTTAACAGTAATAATATTCTTTATTGCACTAAAGCTGTCTTCGGTATTTTTAGTTTTTCTTATTTTGTAGGAAATTCTGTCCAAATTTGAATTTTATTCGTTTCATAACTAATAATTCTTCATATAAAATTGAGAGTCGGTGTAGTGTAGAGGTTAACGCGTTTGGCTGCTATAGATAGCCAAGGTTCGTGGTTCGATTCTCGTCAGGTAAAAAATTCATGAACCAATTTTTCGACTCTTTTGGCAACATTTGCGACAAAGGTCTCAAGGAACGATGCTAGTCCTGGGTTTGGAATTAAGAGACGAAAAAGTGTTTGAGAGCAATACCCCATGCATGTTGAAGACATTGACATTTGTAGAGTTCGATAAGAATGAGTTCAATGGAGGTGTTGAAATATGCGACGTCAATGTTAAACTTGAACGTTAAATTATAACAATCGAAGCTCGATTAACACTAATTTAAGGGGGTACCCAACACTTAGGCTAAAATAAAATTGTGTCGTTTAATTTTCCTGAAAACTTGCGAAAATATTCACTTTGAATAATTAAAATCAATCACATAATCTTAAGAAATTCGAACCATAGGTTTCTCGGAAAAATTTTTGTTGAACATAATGGAGTTTCAACATTTCCCATTATGATCACTGAGGAGCTTGATTTCTTTGATTAAATGTAATTAACTAAAACGTCCAAATGATTTTTAAGAGTTATCTACCTTAGGTATTCTGTACCCCCTTAACGTTAGTTTTTAACGTTAAATTAACGTTAACAAAATTGCCGGTGTATGACAAACAATCAACAATTTACCATATTTGGTTCATACTTGATTAAAGTGTGCCGTGTACATTAACCGTGATAAAACACTGCACATACAAGGTCATTGAAATATAATATTAAACATCTGTTACGAAAGTAGACAATAATCTGTTATCATGTGCATATCATTGCAAACACAATGCTTATAAAATCAATAAATATTATATGTTGTCATATTTATAAATATTACATATATATACAATAAGTAGACACATGCAATGACATACATATAAATTGTCAGGTTAAACATGTATTGTATTCCTTATATGTCACTTTATATAGGCCTTAACCATCTATTGCAGTTGAGTTTGAGCTAATAAAATTATTCTTATATGCTCAACGATAAAACAAATAGAGTACAATGTAATGTCATATTTGCAAATTCTTAACTTAATTTCCATGATACCCGTCATGCATAGAGAATTGAAATGTTTTCTGCTTTCGTCATAAAAAAAAATTAACTTAATTCATCAAAATTTCACCATACGTCAAAAAATAAAATGAAATTTTTATATAAAATTGTGTAATTTTGAACATATCATTATTCAAACATTCATTATTCAATTAAATACTTCGAACAGTTTTACTAAAAATTACAAGCTTAAGGATCAAAATATCGTGAGAAGTAGACGTAACAACCGGAAACATACTTTTAAAACAATTATGGATTCAGTTGAAGACTATGACAGAAAATGGTCTTAGAAAGAATAGGAGAAAAAAAGTGACGTTTTGTCAGAGTGGGTTAAAGCTGTAAGGTCATTGAGATTTTAAAAAGAATCAATTATTTGAAAGGCTCAATGAGCACTAAATCAACATTCATTTTAAGAACGGTGATGTGGCCAAAACATTGCCCATCTTACAGGACAAATATGTTGTTGTACCTGCAGACAAAGCATATAATAACATCATTTTTGTCTGCAAGAAACACTTTACTGATTGTTTGACAACTGAATTTGGGGTTGGTTGTACAAGCAATAGTACCACATACACAGCTACAACACTGTCTAAGGAGGAAATTATTGACAATTACAAATCTCTCATTTCCTCCTTCGGGCTTTCCGTTGGTGCTAACAATGATGACCTTACATCCCTCTGTTGTATTCCGAAATTACATAAAAATCAATACAAACAGCGCTTCATTGCAGGGTCATCAAAATGTTCCACTAAACCCCTTTCAGTTCTGTTGACTGCAATGTTGACGGCAATAAAATTCGGCCTCTACAAAAATTGTTGTTTTTCTAGAAATGGTGTCGATCAAATGTGGATCCTGAAGAATTTGAAAGGACTGGTATAGATTATGAGCTCCAAGTCAGTTTCATCTTGCAACAGCATCAAGACTTTCGATTCCTCAACTCTTTACACTTCTATTCCACATGAATTACTCAAATCACAATTGGCACAACTGATTAAACACAGTTTTTTTTTCCAAAAAGAATGGAAAACGCAGGTACAAATATCTAGAAGTCGATTATACTAAGAATTACTTTGTCATCAATGAGTCAAAGAAAAAGAAGAAATCAACAGAAGATCAAATAATCGACATGCTCAATTTCCTTATGGAAAACATATTATTTTAGGTTTGGTGGACGTGTTTTCAGCAAACAATAGAGATTCCAATTGACACTAATTGTGCACCTTTGCTTGCTGGTTTGTTTTTGCCCCCAAAATTCCTAACTCAAGGCTATGTTGCTTCTCGATTGCTGCTCACTCAAAAAACAATTACGGTAGACACCATGTACTTAAAGACACATATTTGATTTCTATCTCGCAGATGATTGCAGATGTTGGTTTGTTATGGAGTTTGGCTTCCTTTGCCGAATCAGACACACTGAATTGGAAATTAGTCCTGTT
Organism: Arcuatula senhousia; assembly: GCA_963971305.1. Classification (NCBI taxonomy): domain Eukaryota; kingdom Metazoa; phylum Mollusca; class Bivalvia; order Mytilida; family Mytilidae; genus Arcuatula; species Arcuatula senhousia. The sequence continues at coordinate 45,673,150 of OZ020316.1, read as the reverse complement.
TTTGTAAATTAAATGACTCGAACATTACCCGAGAGGTGAACGGCTAGTGATCAACAGTGTGGTGTTTAAATCAGCGCCATAGACCACTTGGCCACCCAGTTAGTTCAACTGAAATGTGCCTTAGTTACACATGTTACATGACACATTAGTTAAGTGTGCTATCATTGTATTTAGGGTATATGCATACTTACATGTAAAGAACGTTAAATAAGGTCAAAAATTTGATAAAATATTAATTTGATTGTTTAATACAGTTGTTGATATCATAATGGCCGACAGGTTCGTAACAATGATAGATTTATTGTTAAATTTGTTTAATTTACTGATTTTTTCTTGCCCAGGTATTCTCTCGGACATATGGATCCTGGCTCAGAATAACAAAACAATAAAAAATCTCAAGTTCTATGACACTGGGACCAGATAGATTTCGTTGCAAGCTGACAATACCCAATGGTGTCATAGGACAGTTGTGGGACAAAATCTTAGAAATTTGTGACAATTGGTTAAAAAATCATTATATTTTAATACCTACAACTTGAATCGTTAATAACCTACTTTTATCTTATAAGTCTTTTCAAAGAGACATTGAAGAGTTGTATCATCTTTCAAAGGCATATGTATCCTCAGTAAATGTTTGATTAAAAGGTTTTAGCTAAATTATTAATTTCTTTGTATATTTTATTTGTTGGATTAACTATTGCAATGACGGACGCCAAGAGGTTTGTAATATTAAACAATTATTCATTTTATTTGTTAAAATCTATTGTTTTATCCCGGACTTTGAAATAAGATTGATGTTTATGTGTTGCAGGTGTTGCCTTTGGGGCGGCTCCCGTTAAGCCTACTTTATTCCATGGTGTCTAATGCGAGTCGCAAAACTGGTTTCCTTAAAAGGATCTAATGTTAGTAGCCCGACACATTAGCAACTACATCACCGACTCTCTTACCAATTTATTCTGATTTAAGTGGCCACAATTAAAAAACGAAATTTTCAAAATTTAATTTGAAAAATGCATAATATTATAATTTGTATTTTTCAAACATAAAACAGCAAGACATAGTTAAGTAAAACATCTTAGTCTCAACATTCATGACACAATCACAAAAGCAGACACATTAATGATTACATGTGACCTTAAAACAAACACGTAAAACAACATATGCAATAACACAGAAAAATCGATCGAAACACCCTTGATCGAATAGCGATAACTTGAAACGCAAAGTCTGTGTGTAATGGAAATTCTCCACTTTAAGTAATATGCATTTTGTTTATACAAATATCTAGTGGTTGGTTATAAAAAGACTTATTTTGTCATTCATGAGTCTAATAAGATCAAATTTATCGATCATCAAATAATTGAAATGCACAAGTTAAATAATGACAACGTATATGTATAGTTTAGTGGGCATGTCTTATAAACAGACAATTAGAATCCCAATGGGCACGAATTGTGCATCATTTCTTGTCACTTTGTTTCTTCATCCATATGTAAGCAGAATTCTAATCACTTCTACAAAAAGAGAATCACAGGTCTGCTTTATCCTTTAATCTAACAGAAACAACCTCCGACTTGCCGATAATTTTATACATCTCATATATGCCAATTAAGGGACTTGATATATAAAGTACACTACAAATTGTAGGAGGTCCGCTTCATACTAGGCAGGTTTTCATGGTTTTGTAATAAGTTCTATAAAAACCTAATGACTTTCCAATCGTTAAATTTTCCTTTTTCGAGGTTTGGTATTTTCGTCCGTATCGGATTTGAGCCACAATAAATCGGTCATTGGCAACATGACTGGTGTTAAAAGCAAGCAGGAACTGCTATCTCTTCTCCAGCACACGCATTCATTCTCGTGTCGACTTTAGCAGAGTAAACATTTCTGATTGTGGTTTGGTTGTTATATATGTACCTGATTTTTTTTGTGGTTTGTTTGTTAGACGTATGATGTCAACTTCCCGTGTTGTGTTGTGTTTTTTTTTCAAATTTACGATGTTTGATTTCCTCTTTGATACACCTTTGCTTCTTTTTGTACATTTTTGATAGTCTTGGTTTTCCTTGACCATGTTGACCTTTTAGGACTAACCACATATAATGCCTTATTGGTACTTCTTTACTTCCTGAAAGTCTTAATAGTAATTAAAACAACTTTACATTTTATATGTACTTGTCTTAAGCCAGGAATTCTTTCATGGCTTTTTGGTTATCCCTGTTATCTTTATGTTTATTGTTCTGTGTCCAGAAACGGGCCTTTTCGCAGATGATTTTGGAATTGTTATTGATTTTTTTTTCTTATATTTTTATTCCCCGGCCAATACAAGACGGTGAGTAGCGATCGCGACTGGTGTTCACGTTGAAGGCTGCCGGTTGTTTTCCTTTGGGGATTTTTTAAAATGCCGCTTACTTTCTCATGTAGGTTGCGACTCGTACAATTTTTCCAGTCTTCATAATCCTTTACATTGAAAAAAATATATATACGACATTTGTTCTAACGATCTACTTTCTTTCTAATTCTTTGTAGCCTTCAAATTGAGGAAGAGCCGGTAGGGATGTACCCGTTCTATAAATACAAAGAGTGGGAGTTTCCAGCCACGCCTATTCTCTTGGAAAAGGGCGGAGAAAAACATTTCTCGTTTATAAAAAATTTTATCACCAGAGAAACAGATATAATATTTTGTTCAGCCATGAAATCGGGTGAGTGTTTGATAATTATTTTTTCTGTGAAAAGGGGCTTTTTCTCAATAAACTTAGATTCTAAGGAAAAGCCAACTTAACCTCCAGGATTTTTTTTTCATTTTGAACATTTCAAAATACAAACATAAAATTATGTTTCTGAAGTGCGGATAAAAACGTTTAATTTGGTTATGCTTTATATTTCAAAGAGAAATTATCACCTACAATCAGCCGCATTTTGATCAAACATAGGAATTAAAGGTAACTAAAAAATACCGAACTGGGCAGACCAATCTCAATGTCTAAGAGAAGAGACAAAACATTGAAGAGACACACCAGAAAAGTTATAGATCGCAATGGCATTTACTTGGTTCAGGTATTTCAAATGAAATGGTGGATTAAACCAGGATTTATGGCCGGCGAAACCCCCTCTTGGCGTCCGGTAGTAACACAAAATGCAAAACGGTTGTGAAGACATAATAGGGATAATAAGATGATCATCTCAGTACAACAATTAGCAAAACACTAATCAAAACAATTACTAACCAATTTTGAATTTTCCCACCAGTGGCTGATAACGAAGAAAGATTTTTTAGGGTCCGTATAAGAAGTATGTTCTTGTAACTTTGATCTAGCAGTCGGTCACGTAGACAGCGGTTTCGTATCAAAATCAAAGCGCTAAAGCGTTTAAAGGCAGAGCTAAATTTAGCTAAGCACTAAATATATAAAGAACGATCTGTGTTTCATAAACTTGAAACATAGCACATCAGTTTTGTTTGTTTTCTCCGCACACTTACACATTTGTTAAGAAATCTGTAATTAAGCTCCGCCCACTTGATCAAAGGTCAAAGGTCAAAAATGCTTAAGTGTCGACGAGTATTAATACACGATATGTAGTCCACATTTATATCGCATTTATGCTGGGGATATAAATATGTACCTCCTATTTTAGACAATACGTATAACATTTAAAATACAATACACGAACAATGTTCTGTAATAGATCCTCTGGTAGCAATATTGACTGACCGATTTACCCTGTCTAGACGGAAAAAAAAAACGCGAAAATCAGGTAGCTTTATGACGCTATAAGGCTCTGCCTAAAAAGGTAGAGAACCAAAGGTATGAAAAGAAACTCAAACAGCGGAACCAAAAGTGTGCGTGTTTAGGTGTTTAACGCCCTTTATCGACGCACCTGGGTCACCGCACTAAGGATATTGATCATGTGTTGTACATTGCCGAAATAAACTTATTTTCAACTATGATGAATATAGACAATGAGCAAATTTAAAAAAAAGAATGAATTGGTTAAATTCTTTCAGACAGGTCTGACGACCAGGCTAGGGATAGAAGTTGGAAACCTATGGTCAACCAGCAGCAGTAATTAATATTTTGGTTTCTTTTAAAGCGGGTATAAAATTTTGTGCAATGAAGTCAATTTGTTTTTAGGTACACACTGGGTCCATGAAATTCTCTCAATGCTGATTAACCAAACGACTGAGTATAACTCACAAGGTGCATTGTGGGAAATGAACTTAGAATACCTCCACCAACCAGAAAAGATCGAACAAATAACTGGACCGAGGATATTTCATACTCATTTACCATACAGTTTTCTCCCGCGCCATCACCTTGACAACGGCTATAAGATCGTCTGCTTAAATAGGAATCCAAAAGACCGATATGTGTCGTCTCGATTTTTCTGGGACGGTAAATTAGGTTTTCCCAAATGGTCTTGGGCGCAGTATTTTGAAGAGTTGGTTTTGAAAGGTACGTAAAAGTAAAACGCATCCTCTTAGCTTTTTAACAGTATTTTGTAATATTCAACTTTAAAACAACCAAAATGTACACGAGCAATGTTGTTGCTTATTTGTTCGTTGTGTCTTTTTACGTTTTTGTTAAATTGCTTCCTAATGCATTAATGTTTTATGACATTGATAGAAAATAAAGGAAATAACAAAACTTGGAGTGTCAGTTTAAATCTCCGACAGAAGAGACAACACAAGACATACATACAAGAGAAATTAAAGATTTTTTGGCCCTAAGTTCAAAATGAATGGTGGACTAAACCAGGTTTTATGACGCCAAACGTCTCTCTCTCTCTTTCATTGTAATGTTAGGATCTTAGCAAAGTTTCCTTCAAGTTTGATTTTAATTAATTTTGAGTTTTTTTAGTACAAAACAATTTTTTTCGAAGACAATACCCCTTTAAGCAGATATACAAAAAATGTGATTGGATATTTTGTTTTCCAGACTACTTTCAATAAACTCTTTCCTACCAATGTCTTAAATGATGCAAAATACCAAAGTGGTACACAAAAGTGGCAAATCATTAGAACATGAAATTTAAAGTTTAAAAACTCCGAGAATCGCTTGGTCTCTTTGTTAACTTGTCATGATCAGATGTAATCAGTTGATACCTTTCAGATAAACTTTACACGGGATGGTTGAACTACACGAAGGAAATGACGTCAGCCACACGAAATAACCCGGATAGTGTATTTTCATTACTATACGAAGATCTACTTCTGGTAAGGAAAGCATCAGAGGTACTAATGGGGCATCCGAATGTCAAAATTACGAAAGGGTAGAGTAAAAAAAAGTTAACACCATCGAGAACAGGGCAATAGAACAGACAACATAAAACAACTGAATAGCAATAAACAACGCAAACTCGATCAGTCGTAACGAGAGAACTTGTGTGTTCCGGAAGAGTAAGCGGTGCCTGATTGCTGTAGCATAGGAAACACTTGAAATGAAAAAAAAACATCAGCTTTTTACGAAATTGCTAATTGATGTTTGTTGTATGATATTTCCGAACACATTTGATTTTTATCTTGAACTATCTTCTAGAATTTATTTTCATCGTTAAATGCACTAGGTGTGGTGAGGGTTCACCCGTTTCCGTCAACGATAAAAAAAAATAATCGAAAACTTAATGAACCGACCATAAACTTGGAGGGGGGTCGAAATTTTTAATATGGCAAGAAATTTTTATAGGATCTATCACAAAATAATGTTTCCTACTTGATATAGTTTTTATTGCAATTTTTTTCATAACCTCTAATGCCAGGGTATTTTGTTACCACAAATCAGATTCAAAATACTTTTTAATGAAAAAAAAAACAAACAAAGCCCCCCCCCCCCAAAAAAAAAAACAAACTTCAAGTTAAATGGTTGGTCCATTAGCAATGTGCATTGTATCATTCTAGGAGCCTCAAAAGCAGTACACAGCTCTGGCAAAGTTCCTTGGCGTTCCTTCCACAGAGGAATTCATAGACCAAGTAGTAGAGAAATGTAGTTTTAAGAACCTCAAGGGAAATAAATTGGACGTGTCTGTCATTCTAACGGCGGATAAAGATGCCACGTGTTTCCGGAAAGGTAACAGCATCAAACTTTCGATTTCTCTACACTTTATACATTTACTTCTTTACCACATACTCAACTTAAATCACGATTTACACAACTGAGTAAACGCAGATTGTTTTTTAAAGAATGGAAACGCATGTCTAAATATCTGGTAGTCGATTTTACTTAGACTTACATTGTCATCAAAGAGTCTAAGAAATAGAACAAATTTACAGAAGACCAAGTAGTTTGTTCAACTTTCTTATAGACAACATAGTTATTCAGTTTGGTGGACGTGTTTTTCATAAACAATAGGGATTTTAATGGGCACTAATTGTGCACCTTTGCTTGCTGATTTGGTTTTTTTATTTTCATTCACGTAAAGCAGTCTTCTCACAATCACTTCTAGAAAAAAAGATCGTAGATAAGCTTTCTCTGTTAACTTCATATTTCTTTATGTTGATGATGTCCTTTCACTGACCAATTCTAGATTTTGTGACTTTCTCCGTCTCATATATCCTAATATACTTAAGATAAAAAGCACAGCGGATTCTAGAAAGTCTGCTTCATATTTGGATCTTCATCTCGAAATCATTGAAGACGTTTTTACCTAGTTCAACTGCATTTCTTTGGCAAATAATGATCGTCAGTCGGCCATCTTGAACTTAAAAAAAAAATGTTTTGTCAAAACACGTTTGTCATGAAGACCATTAAAAATGTAACATCAACAAACTTCTAAATATATTAATTATTTAGTAAACAAAAAAATATTTATAGATATTTATTTGAAATAAACTGAATACACACAAAACATGACAGTAAAAACGGACTAATCAATGCTTTTTGCCTTTGACTTGGGTTTTTTAGGAGAAATTGGTGACTGGAAAAACTGGTTTACAGTTGCACAAAATGAACAGTTCGATGCTCTGTATGAAAAGGAAATGAAAGACTATGATTTGAAATTTATATACGATATGCCAGATAGCAAGCGATAGATTCTTACTCAGAAAATTCTCAAAGTAGTTTTTTTTATACGGAATAAACATACTGTAAATTAAATTGTATGTTTATACAATGTCATTTACTTTGTTTCAAAATGGTCCGGTGCAGTTTTTACTTTGTATGCAATATTATCAAACAGACTGTATGAATGAATCTATAAATTTGTTCTGTCGTACGGATATTCAAATGTAATAATTACGTTTCCTATAAAGCTATGGTTGTCATGTAATTAAACAATTTTGGACTTTTTGGTTAATATATTAAGCATTCTCCAGTCAAAGAAAAGTGGTATTAATTACCACACTCGGCCTTCTGCCTCGGCAAATATTATTTTCTGGAATTTCCTTATATCAGTAATTCAATGGATCCAGAGTGTGTAATTGTAATGAAAATATGGTTGTCCTATAATTAATTGATTTTGGACTTTTTTTTTGAAAATCATAGAAACGTGGTACTTACCTCACTTGAGGATTTATTTTCTGGAATTTTCCTTATATCATCCATAGTAGAATAGTAACTCGAGTATGTCATGTATGTATTTGTATTGTTAAAATTTCATTTTTGCACTGTATTTGTATATATTTATACATGTAACAAGTGTGGACTCTAATGCATATTGCCTAGCAAGCCGCTATGGACACAAAAAGCAAAGGTCTGCTTTAGTAACATAAAAAAGACTTTATTATTTCTAGGTCCTGCTAAGGTTTATTGTTGAATTCTATATGTAGCCTTTGCTGTACACATACTATAAAATCGATCTAAAATTAAGCCATGTCGATAAATCTAAGTCATGTAAGTGTTTTTCCTAAACATTATTTGTTTTTAGATCCAGTATAAGCATTGTACTATCTCCTATTTAGTTTAAAATAACTGCATCAAAGTTTGGTTATGTTAGTGGAGGAAATAGGAAACTATTGCAGATAGAGAAAAGCTGTTGCTTGCTTAAACCTCCAGCTCATCGAGCTGTACAAAAGTCTTCATTGGATCAAAGATGTCACACTCTGTTGTTCATATATACTTATAAATCAGCCTAATGTTAAAGTTTAAAAAGGTTTCAATCTTCAAATTATTCTGAGAACAAAAGCTACCAACGGGATTTTGGGAATACTGAAGAAGAAAATCAAACATATATTTTGCGCCTAGAAATTTTTATAATTTTCGTTTTATAATATTATTATTTTCAACATTTAGTTGCATTCCAAGCATGCGGAGATGTAAATAAAAATTGTACATTGTTATTTTGACTTTTTTCTAAGTGTGACCAAAAAGGAAACTGGACTCATCCTCTTTTGTATTTTTAGTCTTGGGCCAATGCAAGACGGCAAGCAGCGACTTATGGTCATGCTGAAGACTGTTAGCTGTTTTCCATTGTGATTTTTAAAATTCACGTTTCTTTATGTTGGTTGTGTGGCGTACAATTATTCCACATCTAATTATCGTCTACTTTAATGGTTATCATTTGTCAGATCAGCCTATGATTTTGAAGTATATAATATTATATGAAATAAGTTTAAACCCAATTGTAGATCTCTTTATGAAAATTTGCAATGTACATGTATGCCTTTAGATTGTTAAGTCTAATAGCAATAAATTATATTAGAACTCAAACAGGGCCAGAACCAGAAATTTTTGAAATGGGTCCACATAAATTCCGCTGTGGACGAAGGAAGAAAAGGGGGTGGTTCTAGACAAATTTTGCAGAAACCCTGTTACTTGCGAATTTTTTGTCGGAAAGGAGGAAAATTCCAATCTCGCCCCCCCCCCGGATCCGCCACTGCTCAAATATTTTGATTGTCACCTATTCAAAGATTGTCCCTCCCTTTATGATAGAGAATAAAGCAAACTTATACACGAACGTTGCAATCCATGTTCCGCACACAGGGGCTTGGATTCTGGTCATTTATATTGACTTTTAAGTCGCCCCCCCCCTACTCTATAATCCAAGCCCCTGTGGTTCTCCACAGTTAAAATAGTTTTCTGACATTTTTGTAGTTGTGGTGACATTGGTCTTTGTGTGGTGAATCGACAAAATTATCAAGCAATGATAACATTTTCGAACAACCAATAACTTGTGACAAATAAGTTTATTTTTCCGGATCCCGAAATAGCTTTGTGAGAAATAGATAAAATTATTTATCCTTATTAAAATGACCTAGATCAAGACGGACGAATGACCCAATGTGGCTATTTTGTCATTTTCTAAAAATCAATAGAATGCTTGAATTGTGTGTGTCTGATTGACCTATTTTGCATAAGCATTATTTCTGATAATAAACTTTATTCAATGAATTAACATTTTGCAGTCAAAATTTATAAGAAAGTACGCTTAAACATGTGCACAACCTGATAAAGTGACTACGCCATGTACGCTACATGATCTAGTTGAATCGCATTGTTGCTTTAAAACACCCGGGTAAAACACCGCCACATAAAAGCATGAAAAACGAAGATGCTGTGTACAACTTTTTTGCAAGATTTAACTTATTTTTGGTGTCCGAATTAAAGTTCACCGAAAAAGACAGTTCAAGTATTTAAATAATGTTGTAACAATATATTTTAGATACAACTACCAAGTATAGTAAATTAGTTTATCTTATTTCTCCTTAAAAATTGGGTGGGAATGTATGTGGTGGGATAAAAAATTGAATTGCAACCAATTTTACGTCTTGTCTTCCAGAAAATCAATGAAGTAATGACGTCCTTGACATTGTGACGTAACAATTGCAACGACGTAATTTCTATAAACTAACAACCATTAACAAAAGGTACTTACCGCGATAACCAAATTTAAGTATAACGTACTTAAATTTCATTATCTCTGATGCGTAAACAAAAATAAAACGAACATGATGCAGTAATAAGTTTCAAATTTTCCTGCTTTAAGCAAACCTCTCTTGCTAATAATGCATACCCATTTATAACTAAGAGGGGAAATGAAAACTCTTTGTAAGGTTTGGCATTATTGGGCCTCAGCTTTAATAAGGATTTACAATAATAAATATGAATGATTTCTCATATATCATATAAATCTAGATAATCAATAAATAATCAATACATAATCAATAAATAATCAATAGATAATCAATAAAATAAATTCCACCGTGGGATGCACAGGTGGTTAAAGAAATGATATTTTCAGATAATATATAATAAACATAAAATATCAACATTCAATGATCAGATAAATGGTTACCGAATATTGTGAATGGCAACCAGAAATCAATACAAATATGCAGAATAATTTGGCGTCACCGTGGGATACACGGGTGAATAATATTTAAGACCGAAACCCCTTAAGAACCACCGTGGGATACACAGATGGCTGAATCAAAGAAATTTTGGATTACTGTGGTATACACGGTTGAAGAGACCAAAACCCCTTAAAATGTTCTTTAAGTTCACGAAGCAGCGAATTATGCCAAATTGACAGTGAATTCACTGTCAACCGCCACTTAAGTAAGTGCGGAATGCAGCTGCTTCGCGGCTGAGGCCCAGCCGAAAGACACCCTTTACTTATATAATTACATGCCTTTTTACATGAAAACTTAACTAATAGTAAGTAAGGCATTGTATAATGGTATCAATCTAATAGAAATGTTATTACAATACAATTCTTAGTTTAATACCGAAAAATTGATAGTTGATATCAGAAACCCCTTCATTATTTCGTAACTAAAATTTCTAGTTTTTATCAACAAACCATTATCCAACGGACCAGACTTATCCTTCTCGCAAAATAACTATGAATCACTGCTATAAATAAAGCTTTTATACTTGTATATTCATCTTCCGAATTTTATTCATCAGTTTCTATATATACAATATGTCTTGTTTTAATTGTGACCAATATTTTCCGTATGTGAACAGGTAAGCGAAGTTTGTAAAAAAAAAATGCAATCGAGAAAAAAAAAATACTAAATCACGCGCTCCCGGTAACTTAGTAGAGCAGAAAAACGCAGAAAAAAAAAATCCCGAATTCCCCGAGTTTTGTTGGTAATATTCCGAATTCCCCGTGTATAAATAAACCTTTCCAGCTATCTCGTAAAAGACCCTACCGACCCTCATGTATGTAGTGTGTAATTATGTCGCCTGCAACGTGTTGCAGAAACGACTTTTATGGGTTGCATTGGCACCATCCGTTGTATTGCGTCGTCCTGCGCCGTAGTTGTCCTGCGGCGTCACCAATTTTACGTCTTGTCTTCCAGAAAAACAATGAAGTAATGACGTCCTTGACATTGTGACGTAACAATTGCAACGACGTAATTTCTATAAACTAACAACCATTAACAAAAGGAACTTACCGCGATAACCAAATTTAAGTATAACGTACTTAAATTTCAGCAATTTAAAAAAATCACAATGGAAAACAGCCAGCAATCTTCAACATGACTGCAGAGGTCGCCGTCTTGCAATTGCCCAAGACTAAAATACAATACATAAGATTCAAAACCAATCCATAAATTATCAACGAAAGACCAATTTCCGGACATAAAACAATAAACAGATAGATGACAATGAAGACAAGGATTCCTGGCTTAGGACAGGCACATTTAAAACGTGGTAGGTTTAAACTAGTTTTTTGGGCCCAAAATTCCCCCTATTGATAATCTTATACAAAGCAAATACATAACGAGGAAAACGCAAAGCAAATAAGGCCCATCAAAAGTTGACAAGACAATAAAAAGATCAAAACAATCGGGTAGGGCCGAACCAAAGAAAGGTCAAGAAAACGACATTAAAACAATTTAATGAAGGACGAACATTAACCGACATAAAAAGTCCATAGCCAGTCAACGATTAAATAAAGAGGCCTAATCGGGGACCACACGTTACATGTAACACAATGATTTCAAGGACCATTAGTAAAAAAAACAGAGGCAATCTTAGAAAAAAATAGTTAGGATAAGGATATGATATACATTTTCTGTGACCAATCAACCTTGAAGTTGATAAAACAGTTATTGTCCCCCGCCGCAACGCGTCGGAGGGACTTAGTAATGGTCTCCGTCCGTCCGTCCGTCCGTCCGTCACTATTTTTGTGGTTGCAACTCCTCGGACACTACTGAACGGATGTTGCTGAAACTTTACACACTGACAATGTACTATTAGTAAGTAATCTTCCCATATTTGAAATTTTCGAAATGGCCGCCGTTTCCATGGAAACAGGGAAGAAAGGTCAAAATATAGGACGTCGACATTCAATATCTCGGTTACCTAGGTGCACAGGGTTCTGAAATTTTGTAGGCTGATAGAGCAAAAGTTACTCTATAATAATACGAAAAAAAATTGAAGCGATATTTACGGTTTTCGAGTTATTTACGAAATTGTGATTTTTCAGTCCAAAAAATGGGATTTTGTCAAACATTTTTGTGGGTGCAACTCCTTGGATACTACTGAATGTATGTTGCTGAAACTTTACACACTGATAGGGTACTATAAGTAGGTGATCATCCCATATTTGAAATTTTCAAAATGGCCACCGTTTCCATGGAAACAGGGAAGTAAGGTCAAAATATAGGACATCCAATATCTTGGTTTTTTAGGTGCACAGGGTTCTGAAATTTTGTAGGCTGATAAAGCAAAAGGTACTCTATAATAATACGAACAAAAAATTTTCAAGCAATATTTACAGTTTTTGGATTACTTACGAATTTGTGATTTTCCGGTCCAAAAAAATGGGACTTTGTCATGTCAAACATTTTTGTGGGTGGAATTCCTCGGATACTACTGAATGGATGTTGCTGAAACTTTACACCCTGATAGGGTACTATTAGTAGGTGATCATCCCATATTTTGACAACCGTAGCAATCTTGTAATAGTATAATGATGCTGTTTATTAGATCATAACATCATGATAAATACATGTTAGTTGTGTATTAAGTCTCATGATGATAACATACTTTTTATGGTAAAGTGACTTAAACCTGACTTGGTTAACCTAAGCATCGTTCCGCATGACTGCACAGGACTTTACTGCCAGAATATTCAGGTGTGTCTCTCAGTATAGAGAACATTAGTCATCATGTGCAAAGTGATTTATAGTTGCCAACAATACTACATGTAATTCTTTTATTTTTTTACTAGTAATAAAAATAAAAAATGAAAACATCACTCGATAAAGGTAAGATACAAAATTTGATCTTAGACTAGTTCTCTCTTTTAATCTGACGTTCCGTTATATTGATGATGACTGTCCTTTCACTGACCAATTCTAGATTTTGTGACTTTCTCCGTCTCATATATCCTAATATACTTAAGATAAAAAGCATAGCGGATTCTAGGAAGTCTGCTTCATATTTGGATCTTCATCTCGAAATCATTGAAGACGTTTTTACCTAGTTCAACTGCATTTCTTTGGCAAATAATGGTCGTCAGTCGGCCATCTTGAACTTTAAAAAATTGTTTTTTTCAAAACACGTCTGTCATGAAGACCATTAAAAATGTAACATCAACAAACTTCTAAATATATTAATTATTTAGTAAACAAAAAATATTTATAGATATTTATTTAAAATAAACTGAATACACACAAAACATGACAGTAAAAACGGACTAATCAATGCTTTTTGCATTTGACTTGGTTTTTTTTTCCAGGAGAAATTGGTGACTGGAAAAACTGGTTTACAGTTGCACAAAATGAACAGTTCGATGCTCTGTATGAAAAGGAAATGAAAGACTATGATTTGAAATTTATATACGATATGCCAGATAGCAAACGATAGATTCTTACTCAGAAAATTCTCCAAAGTAGTTTTTTATACGGGATAAACATACTGTAAATTAAATTGTATGTTTATACAATGTCATTTACTTTGTTTCAAAATGGCCCGGTGCAGTTTTTACTTTGTATGCAATATCATCAAACAGACTGTATGAATTAATCTATAAATTTGTTCTGTCGTACGGATATTCAAATGTAATAATTACGTTTCCTATAAAGCTATGGTTGTCATGTAATTACACAATTTTGGACTTTTTGGTTAATATTAAGCATTCTCCAGTCAAAGAAAAGTGGTATTTACCACACTCGGCCTTCTGCCTCGGCAAATATTATTTTCTGGAATTTCCTTATATCAGTAATTCAATGGATCCAGAGTGTGTAATTGTAATGAATTAAAATTTGGTTGTCCCATAATTAATTGATTTTGGACCTATTTTTTTTTAAAAAAACGTTTCTAACAGTCATAGAAACGTGGTACTTACCGCACTTGAGGATTTTTTTCTGGAATTTTCCGTATATCATCCATAGTAGAATAGTAATTCGAGTATGTCATGTATAATTTTGTATTGTTAAAATTTCATTTTTGCACTGTATTTGTATATATTTATACATGTAATATGAAACTTAACGATTATAACACAAGAGCAAAGTGAAAGGGATATTTAAATAAAGTGCGAACCAGACAAGATCAAGAGCGTCCGTTAAGCATGAATCATAAAAAAAGAATTTACATGTAACGTATAATATAGACGAAACAGATATGTTGTTGGTGTACACGATACAACTAACACACAAAAAAACTACAATTTAAAAAAATCGCAATGGAAAACAGCCAGCAATCTTCAACATGACTGCAGAGGTCGCCGTCTTGCAATTGCCCAAGACTAAAATACAATACATAAGATTCAAGACCAATCCATAAATTATCAACGAAAGACCAATTTCCGGACATAAAACAATCAACAGATAGATGACAATGAAGACAAGGATTCCTGGCTTAGGACAGGCACATTTAAAACGTGGTAGGTTTAAACTAGTTTTTGGGGCCCAAAATTCCCCCTATTAATAATCTTGTACAAACCAGAAACATAACCAGTAAAAAGCAAAGTAAATAAGGCCCATCAAAAGTTGACAAGACAATAAAAAGATCAAAACAATCGGGTAGGGCGGAACCAAAGAAAGGTCTAGAAAACTTCATTAAAACAATTTAATAAAGGACGAACATTAACCGACATAAAAAGTCCATAGCCAGTCAACGATTAAATAAAGAGGCCTAATCGGGGACCACACGTTACATGTAACACAATGATCTCAAGGACCATTAGTAAAAAAAAACAGAGGCAATCTTAGAAAAAAATAGTTAGGATAAGGATACGATATACATTTTCTGGGACCAATCAACCTTGAAGTTGATAAAACAGTTATTGTCCCCCGCCACAACGCGTCGGAGGGACTTAGTAATGGTCTCCGTCCGTCCGTCCGTCCGTCACTTTTTTTGTGGTTGCAACTCCTCGGACACTACTGAACGGATGTTGCTGAAACTTTACACACTGATAATGTACTATTAGTAGGTGATCTTCCCATATTTGAAATTTTCGAAATGGCCGCCGTTTCCATGGAAACAGGGAAGAAAGGTCAAAATATAGGACGTCGACATTCAATATCTCGGTTACCTAGGTGCACAGGGTTCTGAAATTTTGTAGGCTGATAGAGCAAAAGTTACTCTATAATAATACGAAAAAAAAATTGAAGCGATATTTACGGTTTTCGAGTTATTTACGAAATTGTGATTTTTCAGTCCAAAAAATGGGATTTTGTCAAACATTTTTGTGGGTGCAACTCCTTGGATACTACTGAATGTATGTTGCTGAAACTTTATACACTGATAGGGTACTATAAGTAGGTGATCATCCCATATTTGAAATTTTCAAAATGGCCGCCGTTTCCATGGAAACAGGGAAGTAAGGTCAAAATATAGGACATCCAATATCTTGGTTTTTTAGGTGCACAGGGTTCTGAAATTTTGTAGGCTGATAAAGCAAAAGGTACTCTATAATAATACGAACAAAAAATTTTCAAGCAATATTTACAGTTTTTGGATTACTTACGAATTTGTGATTTTCCGGTCCAAAAAAATGGGACTTTGTCATGTCAAACATTTTTGTGGGTGGAATTCCTCGGATACTACTGAATGGATGTTGCTGAAACTTTACACCCTGATAGGGTACTATTAGTAGGTGATCATCCCATATTTTGACAACCGTAGCAATCTTGTAATAGTATAATGATGCTGTTTATTAGATCATAACAGCATGATAAATACATGTTAGTTGTGTATTAAGTCTCATGATGATAACATACTTTTTATGGTAAAGTGACTTAAACCTGACTTGGTTAACCTAAGCATCGTTCCGCATGACTGCACAGGACTTTACTGCCAGAATATTTAGGTGTGTCTCTCAGTATAGAGAACATTAGTCATCATGTGCAAAGTGATTTATAGTTGCCAACAATACTACATGTAATTCTTTTATTTTTTTACTAGTAATAAAAATAAAAAATGAAAACATCACTCGATAAAGGTAAGATACAAAATTTGATCTTAGACTAGTTCTCTCTTTTAATCTGACGTTCCGTTATATTGATGATGACTGTCCTTTCACTGACCAATTCTAGATTTTGTGACTTTCTCCGTCTCATATATCCTAATATACTTAAGATAAAAAGCATAGCGGATTCTAGGAAGTCTGCTTCATATTTGGATCTTCATCTCGAAATCATTGAAGACGTTTTTACCTAGTTCAACTGCATTTCTTTGGCAAATAATGGTCGTCAGTCGGCCATCTTGAACTTTAAAAAATTGTTTTTTTCAAAACACGTCTGTCATGAAGACCATTAAAAATGTAACATCAACAAACTTCTAAATATATTAATTATTTAGTAAACAAAAAATATTTATAGATATTTATTTAAAATAAACTGAATACACACAAAACATGACAGTAAAAACGGACTAATCAATGCTTTTTGCATTTGACTTGGTTTTTTTTTCCAGGAGAAATTGGTGACTGGAAAAACTGGTTTACAGTTGCACAAAATGAACAGTTCGATGCTCTGTATGAAAAGGAAATGAAAGACTATGATTTGAAATTTATATACGATATGCCAGATAGCAAACGATAGATTCTTACTCAGAAAATTCTCCAAAGTAGTTTTTTATACGGGATAAACATACTGTAAATTAAATTGTATGTTTATACAATGTCATTTACTTTGTTTCAAAATGGCCCGGTGCAGTTTTTACTTTGTATGCAATATCATCAAACAGACTGTATGAATGAATCTATAAATTTGTTCTGTCGTACGGATATTCAAATGTAATAATTACGTTTCCTATAAAGCTATGGTTGTCATGTAATTACACAATTTTGGACTTTTTGGTTAATATTAAGCATTCTCCAGTCAAAGAAAAGTGGTATTTACCACACTCGGCCTTCTGCCTCGGCAAATATTATTTTCTGGAATTTCCTTATATCAGTAATTCAATGGATCCAGAGTGTGTAATTGTAATGAATTAAAATTTGGTTGTCCCATAATTAATTGATTTTGGACCTATTTTTTTTTTAAAAAAAAACGTTTCTAACAGTCATAGAAACGTGGTACTTACCGCACTTGAGGATTTTTTTCTGGAATTTTCCGTATATCATCCATAGTAGAATAGTAATTCGAGTATGTCATGTATAATTTTGTATTGTTAAAATTTCATTTTTGCACTGTATTTGTATATATTTATACATGTAATATGAAACTTAACGATTATAACACAAGAGCAAAGTGAAAGGGATATTTAAATAAAGTGCGAACCAGACAAGATCAAGAGCGTCCGTTAAGCATGAATCATAAAAAAAGAATTTACATGTAACGTATAATATAGACGAAACAGATATGTTGTTGGTGTACACGATACAACTAACACACAAAAAAACTACAATTTAAAAAAATCGCAATGGAAAACAGCCAGCAATCTTCAACATGACTGCAGAGGTCGCCGTCTTGCAATTGCCCAAGACTAAAATACAATACATAAGATTCAAGACCAATCCATAAATTATCAACGAAAGACCAATTTCCGGACATAAAACAATCAACAGATAGATGACAATGAAGACAAGGATTCCTGGCTTAGGACAGGCACATTTAAAACGTGGTAGGTTTAAACTAGTTTTTGGGGCCCAAAATTCCCCCTATTAATAATCTTGTACAAACCAGAAACATAACCAGTAAAAAGCAAAGTAAATAAGGCCCATCAAAAGTTGACAAGACAATAAAAAGATCAAAACAATCGGGTAGGGCGGAACCAAAGAAAGGTCTAGAAAACTTCATTAAAACAATTTAATAAAGGACGAACATTAACCGACATAAAAAGTCCATAGCCAGTCAACGATTAAATAAAGAGGCCTAATCGGGGACCACACGTTACATGTAACACAATGATCTCAAGGACCATTAGTAAAAAAAAACAGAGGCAATCTTAGAAAAAAATAGTTAGGATAAGGATACGATATACATTTTCTGGGACCAATCAACCTTGAAGTTGATAAAACAGTTATTGTCCCCCGCCACAACGCGTCGGAGGGACTTAGTAATGGTCTCCGTCCGTCCGTCCGTCCGTCACTTTTTTTGTGGTTGCAACTCCTCGGACACTACTGAACGGATGTTGCTGAAACTTTACACACTGATAATGTACTATTAGTAGGTGATCTTCCCATATTTGAAATTTTCGAAATGGCCGCCGTTTCCATGGAAACAGGGAAGAAAGGTCAAAATATAGGACGTCGACATTCAATATCTCGGTTACCTAGGTGCACAGGGTTCTGAAATTTTGTAGGCTGATAGAGCAAAAGTTACTCTATAATAATACGAAAAAAAAATTGAAGCGATATTTACGGTTTTCGAGTTATTTACGAAATTGTGATTTTTCAGTCCAAAAAATGGGATTTTGTCAAACATTTTTGTGGGTGCAACTCCTTGGATACTACTGAATGTATGTTGCTGAAACTTTATACACTGATAGGGTACTATAAGTAGGTGATCATCCCATATTTGAAATTTTCAAAATGGCCGCCGTTTCCATGGAAACAGGGAAGTAAGGTCAAAATATAGGACATCCAATATCTTGGTTTTTTAGGTGCACAGGGTTCTGAAATTTTGTAGGCTGATAAAGCAAAAGGTACTCTATAATAATACGAACAAAAAATTTTCAAGCAATATTTACAGTTTTTGGATTACTTACGAATTTGTGATTTTCCGGTCCAAAAAAATGGGACTTTGTCATGTCAAACATTTTTGTGGGTGGAATTCCTCGGATACTACTGAATGGATGTTGCTGAAACTTTACACCCTGATAGGGTACTATTAGTAGGTGATCATCCCATATTTTGACAACCGTAGCAATCTTGTAATAGTATAATGATGCTGTTTATTAGATCATAACAGCATGATAAATACATGTTAGTTGTGTATTAAGTCTCATGATGATAACATACTTTTTATGGTAAAGTGACTTAAACCTGACTTGGTTAACCTAAGCATCGTTCCGCATGACTGCACAGGACTTTACTGCCAGAATATTTAGGTGTGTCTCTCAGTATAGAGAACATTAGTCATCATGTGCAAAGTGATTTATAGTTGCCAACAATACTACATGTAATTCTTTTATTTTTTTACTAGTAATAAAAATAAAAAATGAAAACATCACTCGATAAAGGTAAGATACAAAATTTGATCTTAGACTAGTTCTCTCTTTTAATCTGACGTTCCGTTATATTGATGATGACTGTCCTTTCACTGACCAATTCTAGATTTTGTGACTTTCTCCGTCTCATATATCCTAATATACTTAAGATAAAAAGCATAGCGGATTCTAGGAAGTCTGCTTCATATTTGGATCTTCATCTCGAAATCATTGAAGACGTTTTTACCTAGTTCAACTGCATTTCTTTGGCAAATAATGGTCGTCAGTCGGCCATCTTGAACTTTAAAAAATTGTTTTTTTCAAAACACGTCTGTCATGAAGACCATTAAAAATGTAACATCAACAAACTTCTAAATATATTAATTATTTAGTAAACAAAAAATATTTATAGATATTTATTTAAAATAAACTGAATACACACAAAACATGACAGTAAAAACGGACTAATCAATGCTTTTTGCATTTGACTTGGTTTTTTTTTCCAGGAGAAATTGGTGACTGGAAAAACTGGTTTACAGTTGCACAAAATGAACAGTTCGATGCTCTGTATGAAAAGGAAATGAAAGACTATGATTTGAAATTTATATACGATATGCCAGATAGCAAACGATAGATTCTTACTCAGAAAATTCTCCAAAGTAGTTTTTTATACGGGATAAACATACTGTAAATTAAATTGTATGTTTATACAATGTCATTTACTTTGTTTCAAAATGGCCCGGTGCAGTTTTTACTTTGTATGCAATATCATCAAACAGACTGTATGAATGAATCTATAAATTTGTTCTGTCGTACGGATATTCAAATGTAATAATTACGTTTCCTATAAAGCTATGGTTGTCATGTAATTACACAATTTTGGACTTTTTGGTTAATATTAAGCATTCTCCAGTCAAAGAAAAGTGGTATTTACCACACTCGGCCTTCTGCCTCGGCAAATATTATTTTCTGGAATTTCCTTATATCAGTAATTCAATGGATCCAGAGTGTGTAATTGTAATGAATTAAAATTTGGTTGTCCCATAATTAATTGATTTTGGACCTATTTTTTTTTTAAAAAAAAACGTTTCTAACAGTCATAGAAACGTGGTACTTACCGCACTTGAGGATTTTTTTCTGGAATTTTCCGTATATCATCCATAGTAGAATAGTAATTCGAGTATGTCATGTATAATTTTGTATTGTTAAAATTTCATTTTTGCACTGTATTTGTATATATTTATACATGTAATATGAAACTTAACGATTATAACACAAGAGCAAAGTGAAAGGGATATTTAAATAAAGTGCGAACCAGACAAGATCAAGAGCGTCCGTTAAGCATGAATCATAAAAAAAGAATTTACATGTAACGTATAATATAGACGAAACAGATATGTTGTTGGTGTACACGATACAACTAACACACAAAAAAACTGCAATTTAAAAAAATCGCAATGGAAAACAGCCAGCAATCTTCAACATGACTGCAGAGGTCGCCGTCTTGCAATTGCCCAAGACTAAAATACAATACATAAGATTCAAAACCAATCCATAAATTATCAACGAAAGACCAATTTTCGGACATAAAACAATCAACAGATAGATGACAATGAAGACAAGGATTCCTGGCTTAGGACAGGCACATTTAAAACGTGGTAGGTTTAAACTAGTTTTTGGGGCCCAAAATTCCCCCTATTAATAATCTTGTACAAACCAGAAACATAACCAGTAAAAAGCAAAGTAAATAAGGCCCATCAAAAGTTGACAAGACAATAAAAAGATCAAAACAATCGGGTAGGGCGGAACCAAAGAAAGGTCTAGAAAACTTCATTAAAACAATTTAATAAAGGACGAACATTAACCGACATAAAAAGTCCATAGCCAGTCAACGATTAAATAAAGAGGCCTAATCGGGGACCACACGTTACATGTAACACAATGATCTCAAGGACCATTAGTAAAAAAAACAGAGGCAATCTTAGAAAAAAATAGTTAGGATAAGGATACGATATACATTTTCTGGGACCAATCAACCTTGAAGTTGATAAAACAGTTATTGTCCCCCGCCACAACGCGTCGGAGGGACTTAGTAATGGTCTCCGTCCGTCCGTCCGTCCGTCACTTTTTTTGTGGTTGCAACTCCTCGGACACTACTGAACGGATGTTGCTGAAACTTTACACACTGATAATGTACTATTAGTAGGTGATCTTCCCATATTTGAAATTTTCGAAATGGCCGCCGTTTCCATGGAAACAGGGAAGAAAGGTCAAAATATAGGACGTCGACATTCAATATCTCGGTTACCTAGGTGCACAGGGTTCTGAAATTTTGTAGGCTGATAGAGCAAAAGTTACTCTATAATAATACGAAAAAAAAATTGAAGCGATATTTACGGTTTTCGAGTTATTTACGAAATTGTGATTTTTCAGTCCAAAAAATGGGATTTTGTCAAACATTTTTGTGGGTGCAACTCCTTGGATACTACTGAATGTATGTTGCTGAAACTTTATACACTGATAGGGTACTATAAGTAGGTGATCATCCCATATTTGAAATTTTCAAAATGGCCGCCGTTTCCATGGAAACAGGGAAGTAAGGTCAAAATATAGGACATCCAATATCTTGGTTTTTTAGGTGCACAGGGTTCTGAAATTTTGTAGGCTGATAAAGCAAAAGGTACTCTATAATAATACGAACAAAAAATTTTCAAGCAATATTTACAGTTTTTGGATTACTTACGAATTTGTGATTTTCCGGTCCAAAAAATGGGACTTTGTCATGTCAAACATTTTTGTTGGTGGAATTCCTCGGATACTACTGAATGGATGTTGCTGAAACTTTACACACTGATAGGGTACTATTAGTAGGTGATCATCCCATATTTTGACAACCGTAGCAATCTTGTAATAGTATAATGATGCTGTTTATTAGATCATAACATCATGATAAATACATGTTAGTTGTGTATTAAGTCTCATGATGATAACATACTTTTTATGGTAAAGTGACTTAAACCTGACTTGGTTAACCTAAGCATCGTTCCGCATGACTGCACAGGACTTTACTGCCAGAATATTTAGGTGTGTCTCTCAGTATAGAGAACATTAGTCATCATGTGCAAAGTGATTTATAGTTGCCAACAATACTACATGTAATTCTTTTATTTTTTTACTAGTAATAAAAATAAAAAATGAAAACATCACTCGATAAAGGTAAGATACAAAATTTGATCTTAGACTAGTTCTCTCTTTTAATCTGACGTTCCGTTATATTGATGATGACTGTCCTTTCACTGACCAATTCTAGATTTTGTGACTTTCTCCGTCTCATATATCCTAATATACTTAAGATAAAAAGCATAGCGGATTCTAGGAAGTCTGCTTCATATTTGGATCTTCATCTCGAAATCATTGAAGACGTTTTTACCTAGTTCAACTGCATTTCTTTGGCAAATAATGGTCGTCAGTCGGCCATCTTGAACTTTAAAAAATTGTTTTTTTCAAAACACGTCTGTCATGAAGACCATTAAAAATGTAACATCAACAAACTTCTAAATATATTAATTATTTAGTAAACAAAAAATATTTATAGATATTTATTTAAAATAAACTGAATACACACAAAACATGACAGTAAAAACGGACTAATCAATGCTTTTTGCATTTGACTTGGTTTTTTTTTTCCAGGAGAAATTGGTGACTGGAAAAACTGGTTTACAGTTGCACAAAATGAACAGTTCGATGCTCTGTATGAAAAGGAAATGAAAGACTATGATTTGAAATTTATATACGATATGCCAGATAGCAAACGATAGATTCTTACTCAGAAAATTCTCCAAAGTAGTTTTTTATACGGGATAAACATACTGTAAATTAAATTGTATGTTTATACAATGTCATTTACTTTGTTTCAAAATGGCCCGGTGCAGTTTTTACTTTGTATGCGATATCATCAAACAGACTGTATGAATGAATCTATAAATTTGTTCTGTCGTACGGATATTCAAATGTAATAATTACGTTTCCTATAAAGCTATGGTTGTCATGTAATTACACAATTTTTGGACTTTTTGGTTAATATTAAGCATTCTCCAGTCAAAGAAAAGTGGTATTTACCACACTCGGCCTTCTGCCTCGGCAAATATTATTTTCTGGAATTTCCTTATATCAGTAATTCAATGGATCCAGAGTGTGTAATTGTAATGAATTAAAATTTGGTTGTCCTATAATTAATTGATTTTGGACCTATTTTTTTTTTAAAAAAACGTTTCTAACAGTCATAGAAACGTGGTACTTACCGCACTTGAGGATTTTTTTCTGGAATTTTCCGTATATCATCCATAGTAGAATAGTAATTCGAGTATGTCATGTATAATTTTGTATTGTTAAAATTTCATTTTTGCACTGTATTTGTATATATTTATACATGTAATATGAAACTTAACGATTATAACACAAGAGCAAAGTGAAAGGGATATTTAAATAAAGTGCGAACCAGACAAGATCAAGAGCGTCCGTTAAGCATGAATCATAAAAAAAGAATTTACATGTAACGTATAATATAGACGAAACAGATATGTTGTTGGTGTACACGATACAACTAACACACAAAAAAACTGCAATTTAAAAAAATCGCAATGGAAAACAGCCAGCAATCTTCAACATGACTGCAGAGGTCGCCGTCTTGCAATTGCCCAAGACTAAAATACAATACATAAGATTCAAAACCAATCCATAAATTATCAACGAAAGACCAATTTCCGGACATAAAACAATCAACAGATAGATAACAATGAAGACAAGGATTCCTGGCTTAGGACAGGCACATTTAAAACGTGGTAGGTTTAAACTAGTTTTTGGGGCCCAAAATTCCCCCTATTAATAATCTTGTACAAACCAGAAACATAACCAGTAAAAAGCAAAGTAAATAAGGCCCATCAAAAGTTGACAAGACAATAAAAAGATCAAAACAATCGGGTAGGGCGGAACCAAAGAAAGGTCTAGAAAACTTCATTAAAACAATTTAATAAAGGACGAACATTAACCGACATAAAAAGTCCATAGCCAGTCAACGATTAAATAAAGAGGCCTAATCGGGGACCACACGTTACATGTAACACAATGATCTCAAGGACCATTAGTAAAAAAAACAGAGGCAATCTTAGAAAAAAATAGTTAGGATAAGGATATGATATACATTTTCTGGGACCAATCAACCTTGAAGTTGATAAAACAGTTATTGTCCCCCGCCGCAACGCGTCGGAGGGACTTAGTAATGGTCTCCGTCCGTCCGTCCGTCCGTCACTTTTTTTGTGGTTGCAACTCCTCGGACACTACTGAACGGATGTTGCTGAAACTTTACACACTGATAATGTACTATTAGTAGGTGATCTTCCCATATTTGAAATTTTCGAAATGGCCGCCGTTTCCATGGAAACAGGGAAGAAAGGTCAAAATATAGGACGTCGACATTCAATATCTCGGTTACCTAGGTGCACAGGGTTCTGAAATTTTGTAGGCTGATAGAGCAAAAGTTACTCTATAATAATACGAAAAAAAAATTGAAGCGATATTTACGGTTTTCGAGTTATTTACGAAATTGTGATTTTTTCAGTCCAAAAAATGGGATTTTGTCAAACATTTTTGTGGGTGCAACTCCTTGGATACTACTGAATGTATGTTGCTGAAACTTTATACACTGATAGGGTACTATAAGTAGGTGATCATCCCATATTTGAAATTTTCAAAATGGCCGCCGTTTCCATGGAAACAGGGAAGTAAGATCAAAATATAGGACATCCAATATCTTGGTTTTTTAGGTGCACAGGGTTCTGAAATTTTGTAGGCTGATAAAGCAAAAGGTACTCTATAATAATACGAACAAAAAATTTTCAAGCAATATTTACAGTTTTTGGATTACTTACGAATTTGTGATTTTCC
This sequence comes from Arcuatula senhousia, assembly GCA_963971305.1. Classification (NCBI taxonomy): domain Eukaryota; kingdom Metazoa; phylum Mollusca; class Bivalvia; order Mytilida; family Mytilidae; genus Arcuatula; species Arcuatula senhousia. The sequence goes on along the minus strand of OZ020316.1, from coordinate 45,647,723 downwards.
GGTCCAAAAAATGGGACTTTGTCACGTCAAACATTTTTGTTGGTGGAATTCCTCGGATACTACTGAATGGATGTTGCTGAAACTTTACACACTGATAGGGTACTATTAGTAGGTGATCATCCCATATTTTGACAACCGTAGCAATCTTGTAATAGTATAATGATGCTGTTTATTAGATCATAACATCATGATAAATACATGTTAGTTGTGTATTAAGTCTCATGATGATAACATACTTTTTATGGTAAAGTGACTTAAACCTGACTTGGTTAACCTAAGCATCGTTCCGCATGACTGCACAGGACTTTACTGCCAGAATATTTAGGTGTATCTCTCAGTATAGAGAACATTAGTCATCATGTGCAAAGTGATTTATAGTTGCCAACAATACTACAGGTAATTCTTTTATTTTTTTACTAGTAATAAAAATAAAAAATGAAAACATCACTCGATAAAGGTAAGATACAAAATTTGATCTTAGACTAGCTCTCTCTTTTAATCTGACGTTCCGTTATATTGATGATGACTGTCCTTTCACTGACCAATTCTAGATTTTGTGACTTTCTCCGTCTCATATATCCTAATATACTTAAGATAAAAAGCATAGCGGATTCTAGGAAGTCTGCTTCATATTTGGATCTTCATCTCGAAATCATTGAAGACGTTTTTACCTAGTTCAACTGCATTTCTTTGGCAAATAATGGTCGTCAGTCGGCCATCTTGAACTTTAAAAAATTGTTTTTTCAAAACACGTCTGTCATGAAGACCATTAAAAATGTAACATCAACAAACTTCTAAATATATTAATTATTTAGTAAACAAAAAAAAATATTTATAGATATTTATTTAAAATAAACTGAATACACACAAAACATGACAGTAAAAACGGACTAATCAATGCTTTTTGCATTTGACTTGGGTTTTTTTTTCAGGAGAAATTGGTGACTGGAAAAACTGGTTTACAGTTGCACAAAATGAACAGTTCGATGCTCTGTTTGAAAAGGAAATGAAAGACTTATATACGATATGCCAGATAGCAAACGATAGATTCTTACTCAGAAAATTCTCCAAAGTAGTTTTTTATACGGGATAAACATACTGTAAATTAAATTGTATGTTTATACAATGTCATTTACTTTGTTTCAAAATGGCCCGGTGCAGTTTTTACTTTGTATGCGATATCATCAAACAGACTGTATGAATGAATCTATAAATTTGTTCTGTCGTACGGATATTCAAATGTAATAATTACGTTTCCTATAAAGCTATGGTTGTCATGTAATTACACAATTTTGGACTTTTTGGTTAATATTAAGCATTCTCCAGTCAAAAAAAGTGGTATTTACCACACTCGGCCTTCTGCCTCGGCAAATATTATTTTCTGGAATTTCCTTATATCAGTAATTCAATGGATCCAGAGTGTGTAATTGTAATGAATTAAAATTTGGTTGTCCTATAATTAATTGATTTTGGACCTTTTTTTTTTTAAAAAAACGTTTCTACCAGTCATAGAAACGTGGTACTTACCGCACTTGAGGATTTTTTTCTGGAATTTTCCGTATATCATCCATAGTAGAATAGTAATTCGAGTATGTCATGTATAATTTTGTATTGTTAAAATTTCATTTTTGCACTGTATTTGTATATATTTATACATGTAATATGAAACTTAACGATTATAACACAAGAGCAAAGTGAAAGGGATATTTAAATAAAGTGCGAACCAGACAAGATCAAGAGCGTCCGTTAAGCATGAATCATAAAAAAGAATTTACATGTAACGTATAATATAGACGAAACAGATATGTTGTTGGTGTACACGATACAACTAACACACAAAAAAACTGCAATTTAAAAAAATTGCAATGGAAAACAGCCAGCAATCTTCAACATGACTGCAGAGGTCGCCGTCTTGCAATTGCCCAAGACTAAAATACAATACATAAGATTCAAAACCAATCCATAAATTATCAACAATTATTAGACAAATTTCCGGACATAAAACAATAAGCAGAGACATGACAATGAAAAACAAAAGCCTGGCTAAGGACAGGCACATTTAAAACGTGGTGGTTTTAAACTAGTTTTTGGGCCAAAAATTCCCCCTATTGATAATTTTGTACAGAGCAAAAACATAATTAGTAAAATGTGGAAAAAATTGACAAGACAATAAAAAAAATCAAAACAATCGGGTTGGGCCGAACCAAAGAAAGGTCAAGAAAACTTCATTAAAACAATTTAATGAAGGACGAACATTAACCGACATAAAAAGTCCATAGCAAGTCAACGATTAAATAAAGAGGCCTAATCGGGGACCACACGTTACATGTAACACAATGATCTCAAGGACCATAGGTAAAAAAAACCAGGGGCAATCTTAGAAAAAAATTGTTAGGATAAGGATAGGGATATGCATTTTCTGTGACCAGTCAACCTTGAAGTTGATGAAACAGTTATTGTCCCCCGCCGCAACGCATCGGAGGGACTTAGTAATGGTCTCCGTCCGACCGTCCGTCACGTTTTTTTTGTGGTTGCAACTCCTCGTACACTACTGAACGGATGTTGCTGAAACTTTACACACTGATAATGTACTATTAGTAGGTGATCATCCCATATTTGAAATGTTCCAAATGGCCGCCGTTTCCATGGGAACGGGGAGGTAAGGCCAAAATATAGGACATCCAATATCTTGGTTACCTAGGTGCACAGGGTTCTGAAATTTTGTAGGCTGATAGATCAAAGGGTACTCTAAAATAATACGAAAAATTCAAGCAATATTTACAGTTTTTGGGTTACTAACGAATTTGTGATTTTCAGGTCCAAAAAATGGGACTTTGTCATGTCAAACATTTTTGTGGGTGCAATTCCTCGGATACTACTGAATGGATGTTGCTGAAACTTTACACACTGATAGGGTACTATTAGTAGGTGATCATCCCATATTTTGACAACCGATTTCTATCGTTTCTCAGAGAATATATCTCTCCAATTGACATACCACACAACTTTCATGCGGCGGCGGGGGACACATGGCTACGCGTAGCAATCTTGTAATAGTATAATGATGCTGTTTATTAGATCATAACATGATGATAAATACATGGTATATGTGTATTAAGTCTCATGATGATAACATACTTTTTTATGGTAAAGTATAACTTAAACCTGACTTGGTTAACCTAAGCATCGTTCCGCATGACTGCACATGACTTTACTGCCAGATTACATATATCAAGGCTTTAATGAAGATTAAAGTAGAAGTTTTTGTCTGTCTAAGTAACTTGCTTCCCGATGTCTCTCAGTACAGAGTACATAAGTCATCAAGTGCAAAGTGATATATAGTTGGCAATAATACTAATTCTTTTTTTACTAGTAATAAAGATACATATAGAATATAGGACCTTTGAATCTCAAGATTTAAAAGTGTTCTTTCACTAAACAATTTTCGATTTGGTTATTTTCTCCATCTCATATATCCCCAGGATTTTGAGATGAAGGACACAACGGATTTTAGGAAGTCTGCTTCATATTTAGATCTTCATCTCGAAATTGACTCTCAAGGAAGACTTTCAACAAGGCTGTATGACAAACGTGATGACTTCAACTTTCCAATCGTCAACTTTCCAATCGTCAACTTTCCCTTCTTGAGTAGCAACATTCCGTCCGCTCCTGCTTATGGAGTTTATGCATCTCAATTGATTCGTTACTTTAGAGCTTGCGGGAATAACATCGATTTCCTTGGCAGAGCGTCACGTTTGACACAGAAATTGCTTGTAACAAAGGGTTATAATGCTCCACGGTTGCTGTCTTCACTCAAGAATTTTTATGGTAGACACCGTGCACACATAGACAAATATGGGATTTCTATCTCTCAAAAGAGTTCAGATGTTGGTTTGTCGTAAAAATTTGTTTTGCCTTCCTTTACCGAATTTGACACATCACACTGAATTGGAAATTAGCAACACGACGGGTGTGCTATAGTAGACAGGAACCGCTTATTCTTCAGAGCACCTTAGTTCACTTTTGTTACGACTTGAGTTAGCATTGTTTATTTCCATTCGATTGAATTTGTGTTTTGTTTTTCTTCGTGCTGTTCTTGTTCGTGTTTGCCGGTTTCGTCGTTGCCCTTTCGGACTTTTGACACTCGCATGCCCAATTGGTGCCTCTTTGCTTCTTGAACTAGCCAGAAAGAATAACCTAGCCAGAGTAAGAAATACCAGGTTGACCTTATCAAAAATTGGTCAAAATCAGATAACCACAATGAGTTGAGGAATATTGCTTTAACATTTGATGTTAAAATATACAAAAGACATGACAGAATCATTTTATATATTTTAATTTGTTATAGACATCAATAAAAATTACAAAATATGCATTGAGGTAAATTTGACACAAATTATTCTTTATAGAACGGAATCAAGAAAATTTTGTTTATAACCCAAAATATGATCCACAAGATGATAAATGGCCCTTTTAAAAACAGTGTTTAGCGCTAAGGACAGTAATCGTTATCTAATAGCGAGCATCGCAGATGCGAGCCGTACGGCATTGTGCATGTTTTGAGATGTGCCAGAAATATACTGACGATAAAAACGGAACAGGTTTACTTTTACGGAGTGAAAAAAAATAATAGGCACGGAGCAAGTAAAACAATCAACCCTCTGGGCTTATAAAAAATACATCATAATCTGTTATGCAAAAATATAAAAACAGTGATAAAACCCTCATTCATCCACTTGTTTATTTTTACACACAGATTTTTATTTAAACCCCATTCGGTCTTTTCCGCTAAAAAAAGATTTTCCGTAAATTACCAAGCTAGCTGTTGGTAATATCGTCCCATTGACTAGTCATACCAAATGCATGATACTGACCAAGCTTTGTTAAATTCTAAGTAAGATAAAATAAGGTAAAGAAATACAGTAAATGTACTAAATAAAACCTACTCATAATAATAAATACAGTGCTGCCAACTTTTCATCACGAAAATGCGTGAGATTTGGTGAAAATCAAAGTTCGAAGAAAAAAAAACAAAGATCAAAGGAATTTTCCAACAAATTGAGATCAAAATGCGTGATTCTCACGCAAAATCTGTGAGACTTGACAGCACTGTAAATAAAAGGTTCTTACCTTCAGGAATATGAAAGAAGAGTCCCATCCTGTTGGGTTTCACTCACTTTCCTCAATCCTGCATGGTAGTTTTACTTTACCGTTTTTTCCGTCAGGTTTCTTAATGTACCTTCTGTTACCAATGCTTCAAATAAAACACTGATACTCAGAAAATCTCACAAAACCTGACAGAATCTGAATGTTGTTTTGGTCTGCTGAAGAAGCGCGAAATACTCTGACAAGGAAATGACGTCACGTAATCCATAACATGGATAATTTCGTCCCCGCTTAATGTCGCCTCAGAATGTTACAGGATTTATTATTTGCACAAATAATTGAATTTTTAATAAGTAGTTATTGATCCCACATATTTTAACAAGTGTTACAACTTTCACAAGGGTATATGATTTGGGTTTGGTGGGGTCAGACTTTGCTACTATTTAATTCCTTTTTTAAAAGTTCCCTCTTTACGTTAAACTTAGCCGGTCGAGCACATGGAATGATTTATTTTTAAAAGGTATATAGATTTTCGATGCTCGCTAAAAAGGCAGGGCCTTAATCATATTAACAATAAGCTTCATTCGTACCTAATCATAGGTTGATCTTGGTCATAATATTATGGAACGCCATAGCTGCCTTATGATGATGTGTTTCATTATGTGATGATACTTCTTAAGATCAACTTATTATGACTAAGATCAACCTATTATGACCAAGATCAACCTATTATGACTAAGATCAACCTATTATGACTAAGATCAGCCTATTATGACTAAGATCAACCTGTTATGATCAAGATCAACCTATTACGACAAAGATCAACCTATTATGACCAAGATCAACCTATTATGACAAAGATCAACCTATTATGACAAAGATCAACCTATTATGACTAAGATCAACCTATTATGACCAAGATCAACCTATTATGACTAAGATCAACCTATTATTATGGAACGCCATAGCTGCCGTATGATGATGAGTTTCATTATGTGATGATACTTTGTCATTATGTGATGGTACTTTGTCATTATGTGATGGTACTTCTTCATTATGTGGTGAAACGTTGTCATTATGTGATGGTACTTCTTCATTATGTGATGATACTTTGTCATTATGTGATGATACTTCTTCATTGTGTGATGATACTTTGTCATTATGTGATAATACTTCTTCATTATGTGATTATACTTTGTCATTATGTGATGATACTTCTTCATTATGTGATGATACTTTGTCATTATGTGATGATACTTCTTCATTATGTGATGGTACTTTGTCATTATGTGATGATACTTTGTCATTATGTGATGATACTTTGTCTTTATGAGATCAAAGTTTATTATTATAAACAGCGCTGAAAAAATAGTCATTTATTATTTTGTTCAACAGGTAGTTTCCTCCCCAAAAAAATCGTTTCCAAAAGGTCGTTTTCCCGAATTTCAAATCAATATAACCAATATATAATTTATTATTAAATATATTAAAACTTTGTAAACGACATTTTTCTTCTTTCATGCGGTTTTACTTAAAGATTCATTAACATGTCTTTTTTAGTTCTTTATTTTTAGCTCGAGATTTAAATCTATGTTTTAAACTGTTCGGGTTTTAGCGTCTTTCATTCAAAAATAACAGAAAAAATATATACAATCTATCACTAGAGTTTACGTCTATCAACACTAGTTTAAAAACAAAGTAATTAACCACTAAAGAAGAAAAATGTTGTTACAAAGTTTTGATATATAATAAATTATGTATTGGTTATGGATTTGAAATTCGAGAAACCGACCATTTGAAAAAAAAAATTGGGGGGGGGGGTACACAGAAAAACTACGCGTCAAACAAAATATTTGTCATAAGAAAAGAATAATTTTTTTTAGCGCTGTTCATAATAATAAACTTTGATCTCATAAAGACAAAGTATCATCACATAATGAAGAAGTATCATCACATAATGACAAAGTATCATCACATAATGAAGAAGTACCATCACATAATCACAAAGTATCATCACATAATGACAAAGTATCATCACATAATGACAAAGTATCACCACATAATGAAGAAGTATCATCACATAATGACAAAGTACCATCACATAATGACACAGTACCATCACATAATGACATAGTATCATCACATAATGAAGAAGTATCTTCACATAATGAAACACATCATCATAAGGCAGCTATGGCGTTCCATATTATAATAGGTTGATCTTAGTCATTATAGGTTGATCTTAGTCAAAATTAGTCATAATTTGATTTTCGTGTTAGGTATTTTTGTTTTATTGTTCAATGCGTTTCATATTCTGTATATAGTGCTTGGCTTTTTCAATATTTTGGGTAGAACTCCTCTGATGAGTCTTGATTAGACGAAAACGCACGTCAGGCGAAGCAAAATTTATTGTCTGGAACTTTGTTGTAATTCTAATTTCGTACAAATAATTGAAAATTTGTTGCTTTTTTCAATGTTTTATTTGAAGTCAATTTTTGGAAAAAATTGTGCTGAAAAAATTTGATTTGATTCGTTATTATTAAAAAAAAAGCCTTTATTTTCCCAACAAATATACACATTGAATTCGAGGCAATTAAGGATCTAGGATTGGCTTTTCGGCATGTCGTATATAAATTTCAAGTCACAGTCTTTCATTTCCTTTTCATACAGAGCATCGAACTGTTCATTTTGTGCAGCCGTAAACCAGTTTTTCCAGTCACCGATAACTCCTACAAAAAATCAAATAAAATTAAATGTCGCTATCATTATATTGCTTTAATTCTTTGCGTTGTACATTGTAGAATTTTCTGATATTTGAAAGAAAATGTCTCTCTCATGGGGGGAAATCAGTATATCAATGGAAATGATCATGAACATTATCTCTGTGGTGGTCGACCGATTTGGTACCGGATCATGAACTAAAATATTTTTGCGAAAATTCCTGGTTTACATCAAGGCTACACGTTTAATATGTCTATATGTGCAAAATTATGTAAAGAATATGGATGATATTTTGATCAAGGCTGGGTATCTTTTTCAAGATTTGAAAAGGCAGACGCTATGCTTTGACAAAAAGGTGTTTAGAAAATCAGAAGTTTTTACACAAGAAGCAAAGGTGTACCAAAGGGGTAATCAGTGTCATAAAACCGTGAAGACAAAGACAAAACCGGCAGACAAAAAATCATCACAACAAAACAAACCACATAACAACATAAAACACACACACATAACAACAAAACCGCATTCAGCAACGCGAACTCAAGTCGAAACGAGAGTGAACTCAGGTGCTCCGGAAGAGTAAGCAGTTCCTGCTTGCTATAGCACACCCGTCACGTTGCCAAAGATCGATTAAGTGTTGGTCAAATCCGGAAAGGATGACATTACAAAACTCTATGTCAAACCAACATCTGTGCTCATCTGAGAGATAGAAATCCCGTATTTGCATACAAGCACATGATGTCGTCCGTAAAATTTCTTGAGTGATGACAACAACCTGGGAGCAACGTACCCCTGTGTTAACAATTTGCAATATATTAATCGACGATTTGGTACCGAATTGTCCATGATTGTGACCTATGCTTGACTGCTATGTAGAAAAATTGCTATTAACGATAATTTTCTTCAAAAAATCTCCATGCCTTTGGTACCGCTTTGTTTCTTGAAAATTTTACCCTGGCTGTTTGGTTTACATCTGAACATGTATATAGAGGGGTCGGTAGGAACTTAAATTTACGAAAGAGCGGGAAAGCCCTGTTTATTCTCTGGGAATTCGGGATATAACCCATAAACCTCCGGGAAATCGGGATATAACCCATAAAAGCTCCGGAAATTCGGGATATTAATGTTTTTCCGCTACACGAATTTACCGGAAGCGCGGGAATAAGTATTTATTTTTACAGGGGTACGCGATGGGACCACCTCCTATCCACCCCCTATATATAATACTCTAAAGAAATATTGTCGGTCGAAAGTTTTAAGTTTAATTTACAGGATGCAGTAAAAAGTTACCTTTCCGGAAGAGGCTGACACTTTTATCATCCGATAGGACCATGGAATTGTCCAACTTCTTTTCTTTAAGGTTTTTAAAAAGACATTTCTCTACTACATCGTCTATGAATTTCTCCTTTGAAGGAACACCAAGAAATTTAGCCAGAGCTGTGTATTGCTTTTTAGGTTCCTGAAATAATATGATATAAAAGTGAACTTTTCTCACACTTTGGTTTCTGGGCATGTCAAGTGTTGAGTTTTCTAGTTGTCCATTTTGGCCCCTAATTTTCAAATGCAAAAAGATGACCCCAAATCAATTAGCGCTGCTAGTAAAATTTTAATTACTCGAGGGAATCGACACTTGATGGTTGACGAGGACATCAAAGCTTTGAAATTATCTGTTTGGATTTTAAACCCCTAACTTGATCTTAGTCTTTACATGTATTGATTTGGTTGCCATTTCAGCACTTTTTGGTTTTATGTTCTACGTTCTATGGTCATCATTATCAAATAGTGGTTGGCATTTTCAATCATTTTGGGTAGAGCGCCTATGATAAGTCTTTTTGGACGAAACGTGGATCAAGCATAGCAAAATTTATTGTCAGGGACCTTAATTGTTGTAATTCTGATTTCCATCCATTGTTTTATGGTTAGGAACCTAATTGTATTCTTGGAACCCTAACCCGGATAACCCAGTCGTTATATTACACTCGCTATCGATCGCTTCATTATGGCATGCCACTAGAGGGCGCAGAATTATTCGAGTTATTGGAACCCTAAATATTTGATATTTTTGATACCGTAATCATGAGACAACAAATCTAAGGGAGCAACCATTTGATTTGTATGGGGGGGGGGCTATGGAGGTTACCTTCGTCCTGTCTTAATACTTTCGGAAAGGCAGAGTCTGTATTTTTTTTTCGCGCTAGCGCGCGCAATATTTATTTTCATTTTTAAAGCTATTATAAAGTTTTCGACCAAAGATACAATCCTGCATTATTTTATTCAAAGCACTGTCCTGCCTTTTTATTTCTGGATTTTTGCCATCCTGCTTTTTATTTCAAATTTCTCCATAGCCCCCCACCCCTTAAGATCGCTCGCTCCCTAAAGAGTATACTGGTATACTGTGCATGTACAAGGAAAGAGGTCCTTTATAGACTATAAATCTTTTTTTTTTTGTCTTTAAATATAGGTATTTTTAGGTTCAAATTACTCCTTACCAATATCAAATCTTCGTACAGTACTGAAAATACAGTATCCGGGTTGTTGTGTGTGAATGACGTCATTTCCTTCGTGTAATTGAACCATCCAGTGTACAGCCTGTCTGTAAGATATTATATGATTATAAGTTTAAATAGAAGATCATAAAAAGGATAAAAGATCTAGAATGTATAAAACCTTGGAAATATCAAAATCTACAATGGGGAAAACAGCCAGCAGCCTTCATTGTGTCAAGAGGTCACCGTTCACCGTTTTGCAATTGGTTCTAGATAGAAATGTAATGGATACGAACGTCCCCATACTTTTAATTTTCGACCTTCCGATGTTTGGATTTCTTTTTCCATATTCATAATTTACGAAATCTATTTTCCGATAAACATAGAAAATAACATTAATTACCTATTCCCCAACTTAAGTCCTGGTGATACTAAATTTCTATTAGTCCCGACAAATAAGTTATTGGCTGATCTGTGTGACTTTTAATATTTCAACAGTCATTAGAATTAAGAATCAGGTCCATGTCAGCTAATGCTTTATTCCACTTGATTTATTTTCTAAGTGAAGTTATTGTGTTATTGAACTTGTTTTGAATATTTGTTTAGTCATGCACTGTATTGCGTGCAATAAAAATGCATAATTTTGATGTTTCGATTAAACTGTTGCTGGCTACATCGATACCCGCTTATTTTGGTTCGAGTTTATATTTTGTAGAAAAAAAAATGATGAAAGTATTTGACATAACAAAAAAGAGATGCGTTTTTTGTTGATGTTCTTGCCTTTCAAAACCATTTCTTCAAAATACTGTGCCCAGGACCATTTCGGAAATCCTTTGGTCCAATCCCAGAAACATCGAGACGACACATATCTGTCCTTTGGATTCCTATTTAAGTAAACGATCTTATATCCGTTGTCAAGGTGATGGCGCGGGAGATATCTGGGAGATAAATGAGAGTGGAATATCCTCGGTCCGGTAATTTGTTCGATCTTTTCTGGTTGGTGGAGGTATTCTAAGTTCATTTCCCATATTGCACCGTGTGAATTATATTCAGTCGTTTGGCTAATCAGCATAGAAAGAATTTCATGGATCCAATGTGAACCTAAAATCGTATATTGAATACAAGGAATTGGTTCAAATAACAGTTTAGTTTCAAAATGTGGTTGATATGGTTCAATGCAAAAAACATTGTGTGTTTTTGCCTGCGAAAATTCGTTTCCCTAAAAAAAACCACTAAAATAGGTATATAAGTGGTAAATTTGAATGCCCAAGCAATAAAGCGTTGCTTGTATTGATTTTTTGTGTAATTTTAGAATCCAATATAAAGATGGTAACTATTATGGATATTGATGAAAATGTTTATAAGTAGCTGTTGTACATGTAGCATCGGTACTGCACAAGAATTTAAGAAAGCTTTTGATTCGTATGGACCTTAGAGCACGCATAATACATGTGATAACTTTGTGTCAGACCCGCTTTGAGACTTCTGTGTTGTGTAAAGAGGTACATGTATATCAGGACATATGGTTATCAAACACTGACCCGATTTCATTGGCGAACAAATCAAAACGTCCGTTTCTCTAGTAACGAAATTCCTGATAAATGAGAAATGCTTTTCTCCTCCTCTTCCCAGGAGGATAGGCGTAGAAGGGTACTCCCAGCCGTCATATTCGTAGAATGGGTACATTCCTACTGTTTCTTTGTCAATCTGAAGGCTAGAATTCAAAAACGTTCGAAATAGAATATTTTGTTGCTGTTATTTTTTCTATACCTACATATTATTTTTATTCACTTAAGCCAAACAAAAAAATATGCATATTTCCTGTTTAAAAATAGGCATTACATTTTATTTTACTTGTTTTTAACTTTAGTAAATGGAGAGTAGAACTAAAGTTTAAGTGTGCTTAAGCAAAATAGCAGGTAAGGGTAAATATGGTACATGTAGGTAGGGTCACATGAAACAAACGTTTTTTGTTGTTGTTTTTTCTTTGCCTTAGTTGATTGATTTTTTGTATTTACGGAAAAGGAGCAACTATCTGATTCTACACGGGTCCACCGGGATATTTGTATTATCTGGAGATATCCGTTTGAGCCACTTTGACGTCCTTTTGCGTGCCAGTGCATCGATAATTCGTGCCAATAATTTGTTATTCCTATTGTGCCACTTACATTAAAGTTTAATGGAAAGGCATATGATTTATGCTACATTTCAATATATTATGACAGGCTTTTCTTAATTCGACTTAAACACAAACACAAACACACAGACACACACCTTAGTTCGACTCTATTTCTTTATTGTGATATTGATCATCAACGATAAACGGACGAAGGCGTATTTGACGAGACCACAGTTAGCACCTGTGGGGCTTTCTTACACATGTAAATGCTTAATTACCAAGAAGCAAAACAGATTTTCGATGGAATACTCAAGTTCATTGCCAACTTAACTACAATAAAGTCACCCAGGATCGGGGCTTAATTTAACAGGCGGCATTCAACAGCTTAACCAATTGCACATCCTTGTCTTTTTTAACCTGCTTCCCCCGCCCCTTTCTCCCCCTCTCCTCGTACTCCCGCCTGAAAGTTAATCGCTTATAACCCTCTTGGCTCAGGTACTCCCCTCCCTTGTATCAGCCCTATACCAAGTGCCCTACTAACCTTTTTGCGTCCATCATTTGGTTCAATCCTTATGTACAAATATTTTGACTTATGTTAGCCTTGAACTAGACATGCAAAAGTAGGCCATATTTATTATAAACGATAATCTTAATATAGTAGTATATTAACATGAATTGTATATAATGGCAAATATTTTTTTTATCCGCCCTCAGGGGAATAACTAACACTTATATGATAAACATTACATGCATTAAGTGTTATCACGTGACCGATCATTTAACTTGAAAAGGGGGGGTGTGTGATTTTTTCCTAAAAATATTCTCAACCTGATTTGTGATGAAAAACAATTCTAGCAGAACAAACGTATGCTGAAACACGATTCCTGCCATTTAAAATAATGTTCATCATAATTTTATAATATTATAGTTTATAGAATAGAGAATAAAGGGCAAAAAAATGCAGAATAAAGAATTGAGGACACCCCATCCACACCCTCTTAATTTCCTTAAAACTTGTATAATCATTCTCTAAATTTCAAACTATTTCAAATTCCGTCATTACAGATCTAGTAAAGTTCAGGCCCGTATATAGGGGGGTGTAGGGGGTGCGAACTCACCCCCTTTGAAACCCAACACGCACTAATAAACTCGGCGTTTTGATTAAACTGCTACTATTAAAGTTGACCCTTTGTATGAAAAAAGTCTATTCCGCACCCCCCCTAGGAAAATCCTGTGTACGGGCTTGAAGCTATACCATGTATACCAATTATGCACACAATCTGAGTAACTCACTTCCTTTATTTCGAGACATCTTAGATATGATTGAGTCATAAGGAGAGAAATGTATAACATTTTCTCGTCTAGGTAAGTAAATGATAATTTTGAACATGTAGTTGCGAAAGAATAGCATAAAGTCTCAACGTCTCGATGACTTTCGCTATCTCCTTGCTTACCAACTAGGGAAGGACCATTTAACTCAATGAAGGGGGCTTTTGTTTTTTCCTTAAACAATATTTTGAAAATGATTTTTTAATGAAAAAAAAATAGTCTGACAACAGAAGGTGAGAAAAAAATAATCTGAAGAATTAGGTGTCTGCTATATACATGTAGAATCATGCTAATAAAGAAAAAGAATATTATTTCGCGACGCGCTTGAAAAACAAAATTTCGCGCGGAAAAAAATCTAACTTAAACAAACAAGCAAGTTTAATTATCTGTCCTTTAGTCGAGAGATGTATTTATACTTTGCCTGACTTTTCCAACCCTTCCTTCCTTGCAAAGTTTTAAACTTTTTGTGCAAATTGTAGGAAAAACTGATCTGGAATCCACCCCTTCTTTTCGTTTTTTAAAGTAAACAAAAAGTGGAACCACCCTTTCAAAATTTGGGATCCGCCCAATATTTTTTAACCCTAAAGAGGATTTATAGATAGATGCATTTAGTAGCTTGTTTCACAATCCAGGATAAATACAGTATTTTAAACTAAACTAAAAGTTTTAATTCTTTGCTTTACTCTTTAACCGTGAAGATTTGTTAATACATGTATCAACAAGATGAACATGAAAATGGTATGGAAGCTCTGACGTGCCACCAACAAAAAATACATTTAACTCGTGCGCATGAGTTTGAAACTGGTGCGCACGAGTTTGTCATTCGAGCTTTCAAGTTTAAAACTCGTGCATACCAGTTAAAATACTTTTTTTTTCGTGGCACGTCGAGACTTCCATAAAATGGTGATAAAGTGAGCACATTTTTTTAAAGTTTGGTTAAAGCCATACATGGTAAAACGGTGCTTTTTTCAGAACATCATAAAAAGATACATGTAATGATCTTCAAAAGGAGTATTAAGCGTCCATACAAATAGGCCATGATCGGGGTGGGGATTATTGTCTGAATGAAAACAATCTGTCCAAAACGATGGTCGGATTTCGTTTAACTGGAAGTTGGAATATGACAGATCCGAAATCGAATCCCGCGTTAATATGGGACCCCATGCTGATGCTGCATACCAGATATCAAGAGGCTGTGATAAGTAGTTGCTAAAAAAACTGTTACAAAAATTATTTTCCCGCCCGTAAACCACCCGTTCAACATTCATCATTTTACAGCCCGGATATTTAAAAAATGAAGAAGAAAAAAACAAATGACTGAAAAATTTGAAATTGTGAAATATATTAACAGAACGTGTCTAAAATTTGGTACAGAGAGAAGCGCATATTCATGTATGCAAATTAGTGAGAAATTAACTTAAAAATACAGATTTTTTAAAATATGAATTTCGACTGGAGTTCACGTTGTTGATTGATATTCAGTTGTTTTGTGTTTCCATGTTTTACATGTCTGTTTTTGTCCTGTTCTTGTTGGTGTTTACTGGTTTTGTCTCTGCCCTTTCGGACTTTTGACATTCGGATACCCCATTGGTACCTCTGCTTCTTTCTACCTGACCTTTATAAAGGTCATAACAAAATTACCCAACTTGGAGGATCAATCTAAAATGTCCACGAGAAAAGACGAAACAAGGAAAGCATACCGGAAAAATTGAAGATCGCGATGGTCCTGACCTGATGCAGGCATTTAAAAAGAAATGGTGGGTTAAACAAGGTTTTATAGCACGCCAACCCCTAACCCCTTCCATTGTCTCCGGTAGTTATACAAACACAAAAGTTTTTAAGACACACCGGTAATAGAGATGTTGAGCCTAAACGATGAACCCTTTGCGAGGCGTCAAACGAGTTTTATGAAAACAGTGGAGATTAACGAACGGGGGTCCGGATAACCTATCGAAAAAAGGGCAAACCAGGTATAAAAACATATATCAAATTAACAATTTTAATATTTGTTTATTTAAATAGAAATTCATTAAATCAAATTCCAAACTAATATTGTCAACACTTACACTTGATCAATAAAAATAAAATGTTTCATTATATAAAGTTATCAATCAAAAAACCTGATACATTTGTTGTCATTCAACTTGATATAATAAGCTACAAATTTTAAGATTTAAATTCGATTGATCAAAATCGCAATAAATATTGTTTTTATTTTACTAACGTCACTCTGTAGTGGTATATATATGCAGATTTTTGAATATAATTTCTCATTATCGCTGACAATTAGGTGTCAATTTGAACCATAGCTGTTTTTCATAGTTTCTAGCTTTCTTCAAAAGTTGGATAATGAAACTGTTGGTTCTTATAGCGGTCATATTTTGCCTCTCTGTCGTCTGCGGTAAGATTATAAGCATGTTTTTTTTACATTTATAATTATTAGTTTAAATATTATAATGTAATAATCAATTTTCATTTTTCTATCTTTAGAATGTGGCTTAATTTCCGATTGTAAAATTAAAAATTGATTAAACCCCAGGTTTCTTTCCTTGTACTGCACATGGTATGTACCCTCGGTGCTGGAATTGGCTTTCTTTTAATTTCGAACTTTTTTATTTTGAGCTCTTTTAGTTCAATACTTTTAGTTTTTGACCTTCCAATGTTTCGATTTAAATGCTGCTGATGGGAGGTTACTACTCGAAATATGCATATAAAGCATAACCAAATTACCCGTTTTTATACCATTTCATTTTTTTTTGGTATTTGTATTCTAAATCGATAAATCTAAAGATTCTGTAGTGATTTAAAATTGAAAAAATACGTAACAAGTGGGCGCATTTCAATTGAGCGAATTTGAAAATGACCCCACCTTTCATTTGAGCGATTTTTTCTATTTCAAATGAGCGAATATTTTTTCCAGGTAAATACAGGAAAATAAAGGTAAATGGCTAAAAAATTTATACAAAAAATAAGACAGCCTATGAATAAAAATTCGATTTTGTAGCCATAGACAGAATAGACATTTTTTGAAAAATCATAACTGAAAATATAACTTTACATAAAACATATCAAAATCAGCTGTAGTGGTTGCGAAACAAAACAATCGATTTACAGGTTCAATACCTTGATTTCTTTTTATTCTTTCTATCTATCTATTATTATACTTGGAAAGAGTTCACTACTTGTCGTTCTTATATATACATGTACCCGTATTCAAAGACATGAAAAAGATTGAACATGGATTTGAAGCTGACAGAAACCAATAAAGGAAAAAATGTGTCTTTTATTTGATGGTTATTCCTTTATCTGACAATGTTTTATTCTTTTAGCATGTGAAATATTATTTTAATAAACATATTGTTTGCATATTTGTTCTATCTGTATATGAATAACTTTATGGTACAAAAGAAAATCATCGTAATAATTACATGTAAAAACAAAATTTACCTGTAATTTACCTGTAAAAAATTCGCTCAAATAAATTCTGTGAAAATAACAAATGCTTAGTACATCTTTAGAATATAAAGCATTTCGGGCTCTCATTATTTGGTCCAAGGGCCTTAACAAAATTATAAAGCTTTTTGAGTCTTTTAAGCTCTGGTTGCTTCTAATATGTAAAGTTAAAAAATTAAGTTGATAAAATTCAGCCTAAAAACATACATTTCCACGATTACTTCTGTGTACATTGTGTATTTATCCTATGCTTCGAGATTCTTATAAAAAGCATATATAATCTATGTAAAAGTCATGTTTGTAGCTAGCTGTCTTTTATGCTCAAAACGTAAACTCGTTTTTTTCTTCATGCGAAAATCGTTTAATCAATAATAAAAAAAACATGCATGCGTCTTTAAAAAGGAACATTAAGGTCCCTCGTCGTAAACCACGGACTTGGAGTCCACGTCCGATCTCTGAAGGAGCTAGTTTGTTACATGAATTACTTTATCCCCAAGCAGCGCGATTTCGGCTATATCAGGGAGTTTAGCATCAAGGGGTGGATAGAATGAACATGGAATGATGCTGAAGTGGAGGAAATAGGGACACGCGGCTTATCGGGTCGGAGAGTTTTGACTGTCACTGGAAAAAGAGGGATAGGTAGGAACAGGCAGTCTAGCCTCATGTATGGGGATCCTACGGATCCTCTTCTTACCGAGACCTTCAGCAGGATAATTTTGCGTGCGAGGGACGTGACATTTTTTTTTCAAACACTGTGCACCCCTATGGTTTGAAAGATTTTGATAAAGCCTCTGTAAAATATGAAAATTTTCTTATATTAGGGAGCGACCACTTGATTTTTATGGGGTGGGGGGCTATGGTGAAATTTGAAATAAAAAGGCAAGATGGCAAAAATCCAGAAATAAAAAGGCAGGACAGTGCTTTGAGTAAAAAAAAAGACAGGATGGTATTTTTGGCTAAAAAAAATATAGTTGCTTTATAAATTGAAAAAATTGAAAAAAAAAAATAAAAATGCAGGACGAAGAAAATATCCCTAGCCCCCCCCCCCCCCCATAAAAATCAAATGGTTGCTCCCTTAGGTGATTTAAACTATGATATGTTAGTTGAGTACAAAAGAAGCAGAGGTACCAATTGGGTATCCGAATGTCAAAAGTCCGAAAGGGCAGAGACTAAACCAGTAAACACAAACAAGAACGGGACAAAAACAGACAACACGTAAAACATGGAAACACAAAACAACTGAATATCAATCAACAACGCGAACTCCAGTCGAAACAAGAGTGAACTCAGGTGCTCCGAAAGAGTAAGCAGTTCCTGCCTGCTATAGCACACCCGTCGCGTTGCCAATAGTCCATTCAGCGTGTCAAATCCAGTAAAGGAAGACAAAACAACACACTATGACAAACCAACATCTGCACTCATCTGAGAGATCGAAATCCCATATTTGTCTATAAGTGCATGATGTCTTCCGTAAAATTTCTTGAGTGAAGACAGCAACCGAGGAGCAACATAACCCTGTGTGAGCAATTTTTGCGTCAGACGTGTCGCTCTGCTAAGGAAATCGATGTAAGTCCCGCACGCTCTGGAGTAACGAATCAATTGAGATACGTAAACTCCATAAGCTGGAGCTGACGGAATATTGCTACACAAGAAGGGGAAGTTGACGATTGGAAAGTTGAAGTCATAGAGCCTTGTTGAAAGTCTTCCTTGAGAGTCAATTTCGAGATGAAGATCTAAATATGAAGCAGACTTCCTAGAATCCGTCGTGTCCTTTATCTCAAGCTCCTGTGGATATATGAGATGGAGAAAGTCACCAAATCGAGAATTGTTTAGTGAAAGGACATCATCAATATAACGGAACGTGAGGTTGAAAGAGAGAGCTAGTCTACGGTCTTTTTTGTCTAGAAGAGATTGCAAGAAGTCTGCTTCATATGAATGAAGAAACAAATCAGCAAGCAAAGGTGCACAATTAGTGCCCATTGGAATCCCTATTGTTTGCTGAAAGTAAGACTCTGTCAGAGGTTTGTGACATTTGTGATCTAACAAACATTGTAAAAGGTCCAACTTGCTTTACCAAAACAGCAATGGCTAGTTTGAATGACATTATATTGACAAATAGAGCAACCTTATGTATTAATATATTCAGCAGGTGTCAAGAATTCTGAGGACGGAGTCACTGTTATATAAAATAATTCTAGTAACAAATATTCTGTCGTGACGTCTTTATAACATTAGTATATTTTCTGGCTAGAACAAAAAAACCAAGACCATGTGCGCTTTCCATTATGCGGTTTGCACCAGTTGAACCTGAAGATTCGTGTTCCCTTAACTGGTTCGGCATAAACTGTTTGCATCAAAAGACGAATCGGTGACAACACAAAAATAAACCGGTATGAGCCGCAAAATGGAAAGCGACCCCTCTTTTTCTCTTCAAGGAAAATGGTCGTTCTCTCACACAGTCCTTTTTGTAAAATTCTGCCAATTTCAGACAAACCTGACCGTTCAAATTCTTTAGCTTGTAGTGGATTTTTTGCGTTGTCTGGTTAAACCGCGCGAAGAACTGTTACTATGTTACGTCGTAGCACCTGAGTTCACTAGCTCTACTTACCGTTTTGATTGCTTTTCAGCTGTTTTTGTATTTCATGTGCATTGTGTTTTCTTGTGCTGTTCCCGTTGGTGTTTACTGGTTTTGTCTTTACCCTTTTCGGACTTCTAACATTCGGATGCTTCGTTGGTACTTGACCTAGACTACAACATATTCATGGAGTGTAGGTCAAGATTTGTAGTTTGCGAGTGTGTGGCCTTTGTGGCGATCCCCACTGTGCCTTGTTTTATCGATAACTCCAAAGGGGCCTTTGACAATGCATAGGGTTTTGCGTTCCCCGTTCATGAGAAAACCCTTTTTCGTCTTTTAAAAACCCAGTGTAAAAACCATTTGAAAAAATGGATTTAGAAAATCCGTCCATGAAATTTTCAGACAGATTTTCTAAATCTATATCTTCAATGGTATTTGAAAATCCAATTAAGAAAAAAAAGACTTTTAGGTCATCTTTTTCACAATTTCAATTTTTAACCTTGTCCGCCATGATCTTAGTCATCAAAGCGTTTTTGTACAAAATGTCATCTTTACTTACATTTCATATCGACAACACGTCAAAATTATAAATTTTTTATGAAAATATTTTTGTTACATTTTTACAGCTTTTGTCTTGTTATCGTAAAATTTTAAATCATGTCATTCCAAATATGGGGAAATTTCAACACTTTCCCTTTGTGGTCACGAATTTTCATAAATAAATCAAAACAATGACATTAATTTGCATATTAAATTGATTTGTCATGATGTCATTGCTTCCTATCTTCCCGATAGGTTCATTACAAATGCTTAAAAATAAAGTCACACACTTTTTTGGTCGGAATTCAAGGAGTGAAAAATCTGGGTTATAAAATGGCGAATGTCGGGCCGGCGGGGAAGAAATATTCATTTGTATTCTCAACAATTACTAATCACAGCCATTTAGTATTTGGTATACAGCATTGGAACGGAATCCCATATTTTTAAACGTGATATTCGATTTCAAGATTGTCGCTCAAGTACTTCCTGTGTGTTTAACGAAAGCTGGTCATTTTTGACTTGACAGAATTTGGATTAAAGTTTTGAAAGGGTTTCGCTTAATTGAAAAAAAAAACAATCGGCTCGTTACATCGGAAATGTGGTCAGAACGAGGTAATAGAATAATTAGCCGTTTCTACACTCATATTGTAATCCTTTTTTACCTCTTACCCTCCCCCCAGTCCATAGACATCAACCAAGGTTCATAGTAACAAAATAAAATGCAACAAATAAACATTTTTTTCAGACATGACGAAGATCGACGAAATTGCAGTGGTCTTCCTATGCTGAATTTCTAGGCTTTTCTCAAAATGAGAGACCGGCCATTTAAATTGAAGGGGGGCTACCTTTTTTTCTTACAAAAATCATTCTGAAGCTGATTTGTGATGGAAAAAATATTCTGGCATCACAGGTTGTTAAGAAATAAATTATACGGACGACGGACTTTTGCCATAAAAATACTGCTAGTAATAAAAGAATATTTTATCCAGATGACTTAAAAAAAAAACATTTTTCTGAGCTCCGTGTGGACAAACTTTTCTGATCAGACCAAAAACCAAGGCCCCGGGCGGCCGCCTCGGTTCAAGTTAAATGATCGGTCCCTTAGGACGTGTTGGCGTTTTTCTCTTTGTTGTTAAATCATTTTTTTTTCCTATAATTTTTTTGTTTTTATGACAAAAGATCAAGGATAAAGAAGATCTCTGTCTCCAGGGTGCATCTATTGTGTATAATCTTTTCTTTCGTTCTCTCAGAGGTGCGCATTCTACTAGTAGGGCCGGGAGCGGGAGGTACATAGATAAATTATTTGTTAGGTGCAACTCGCAGTCCTAGGTTTTTTATTTTTGGAGGATCAGGAAATTTTCCAATATCTGTCTTACAGTCGCTATTTTTACTCTCTGTTGTTTCAGAGGCCCATGGAAATAACTGATGTCTGTCTCAATGCCGCTTTTTGTTGAATTTGTATTTTGTTAAATTTGTATTTTGTTAAATTCTTTTGTTTTGATTATAGATGCTCAGGGACATTGTATGCGTCTGTCTACCTGTTTATCGTTTATTTCATCCTGTTTTTTTTTTTCATTTCAGAGGCCCAAGGAAATTGTCGGTGTCTACCCTTTGACTGCCCGGATGGATATGACGAGGTCAACTATCCGGTGTGTGATGTCTTTGGATTTTATAAAAGATGCTGCTTAAAATTTTGGTTCTTTGATTACTTTGGCAATAAATGTGAGTGAATGTTTAAAAGCTTTATTGGAAATGTGCTTTACATAATAAGCAATCACTACCGAAGAGCGATCAAGATATATTCAAAAAGATGTTCATTACTTATATCATATATTTAAGTATAAATATAGGCTTTTTTGATATACCTATATCGCATACCCTATATCGCACCCCCTATATCGCACCTCTTACCCTATATCGCACCCCTACAAAATATTAATATTTTATTAAATATGATATAATGAACATTACATGGCAAAATCTGCATCACATGCTGTATTTACTCGAGACACCTATATCATACCGAGGGCCAACGGCCCGAGGTATGACATAGGTGTCTCGGGTGAATACGGCATATGATACAGATTTTGCCATGTATTATTCAGTATGGGATACATAGATCACCACTTTATATAATCAAAAGAAGTTAAAGAAACTTTCAAACGGAGACGTATGGATAACCAATTTCAAATAGTCAAACGAACAACAACATCAACAACAACAAAAAGAAAACAATACAAAACGCAAAAGGAGAAAAATATCCACAGCATACCCCCTCCCCTAAAGTCAAAAAGGTAGTAATTGGTAATGTAATAAAACCGTTGTAGACTAGCAATACATCAACAAAATATCATTGTGAGTTACATAAACACATGTTGCTGCGAGTAAATCGACCACCTCACCTATATAGCCGATACTGAAAGAAAACCTTGATAATAGGATACACATAAAACTTATTTTCTTCGAACATTTTACGTATTTTGCCTCATAATTCTTGCTCTTTGACTCGGCAATAATATTTAACCTACTAGTATATTGGACAATTAAAACAATCTTCTCTTTCTTTTTCAGAGATGCCACGAAGCTGGATACTAATATACGAGGAACAGTCATGTCATGTAGTTTTAATTGTTTAGTTAACTTTATAAACTTGTACCAATTCCTTTTTATCAGCAATAAAATGATTGCCTATTATGTATATTTGTTCTTTCAGTTCACTTCTCTGTCATTAAGATCAAGTCAAAAGCTACTAATGTGTACATGTACATCAAAAAGTTGAAAGAAACAGAGGTGCCAATTGGACATCTGAATGTCAAAGCCCGAAAGGACAGAACAAGGACATGCAGGACAAAAAAACAGACAACTTATAAAACACGAAAACACAAAAACCAGTGAATATCAGTCAACAACGTGATCTGTAGTCGTAATGATAGTGAACTCAGGTGCTCCGGAAGAGTAAGCAACTCCTGCTTGCTATAGCGCACACTATAATAAGCGTTCTTTTGTCAGGGACTTCATGACAGTTACACGCCTGACTAGAGATATTATTCCCAAGTTTATAAGAATGAGGGGATTGAAGTACCATTTTCGGACTTATGGGTTGTCGAAGTATTGGGTTGTTTGATGCCCTCAGTTTCAGACTGTTCGGTTGTCGGAACACCGGGCTGTCGAATTCATGGGCAGTCAGACTATTTTATGTCCCTAGTGTCAGACAATAGGTTTTGGGAACACTGGGTTGTTAAGCTGATGAACTGTCGGACAATTGGGTTTTCGAACTTATGTGTAGGCTGTCAGACCGTTGCGTGGTCTGTCGGACGATAACTCTCAGACTAAAGGGTCGTTGGAGGATAATATGGAAAATTATTTAAACCTAGAGCAAAAACTAATAAAACAATCTTATCCTTAGCTTTTTGCTTTTTAAATGCTCGAAAAAAAAAACTGGATTTAGATGCAATATATGTATTTTATGTGTAGATCTAAAAGTCGACCAAGTAGAAATAGTAAAACAAAAAAAAAATGTGTATCCTTTCAGAGATCCACCAGTTCTCCGGTATGACTGATTCGTTTTTGTCATTTTCTCTGGACTATGAGATTGATCATTCAAGTTCGGTAGTTTTGTTATTACCTTTATTCATTAGAATTCAATACCAGTGGAGTTATATACATTTTTATAACAAAACAATAATCATTAAAAAAACTCCAATTTAATTGGACCGAGCCCAATACCAGCCGCAAGTTTATGGATGATGTTTTGACAAGTTTCATTCTAAAGATTAATTGATGGCATTCCTTAGTAATGGATTATAAAGTTACACATTCATCCATTGCATAGAAATAGAAATGAGATGTCAAGTGTACGCGACACAGCCCTCAATCAAGCGGCAATTCAGAAAAAAAAACACAATGGACAACCGTCGGCAGAAAAAGAACTTCAGTACTATAGACAGGTGTAAATGTCAATAGCCGACTTAATCAACCAAATTTTTAATATTTTCATGGAAAACTATTAATTTACTAAATTTTCGCATCGAATATATCAATAAATTTGTTTATAAGTATTAACTGTAATAAAATTTGGTTTATATATATTAAGCAATTAATAAACTAGATTTTTAATGGTGCACATTTGACATAATATTCAATGTGCACCATCAAAAAATTAGTTTATGGTTCAATTAACCAAAAATTTATTACAATTAATTCTTAACAGGATCACAGGGACTTGCTCCCCTCTATCGATATTTTGTTGGGGTCAATGTGCGGTACGAAAGGTATTTGAATCTTTTTGGCAGTGTCACTTATATATATACACCATTTCTCAGCAACTACTTATCACAGCTACTTGATATTGGTATACAGCACCATCATTGGGTCTTTTAATGTGTAACCCCCAGCCTTTTCAACTGCATTTAAAAAAATCTGAGAACAGGACTAAATATGTAAAGCATGCATATGGAAAGTATGAGAATATCTCTAAATTTTACAAAAGGCAGAGGATACAGACGAAAAAGATTAAATCATTCATTTGGAAGAGAGATTTTTCAACAACAAATTGACATTTCAATGGGCACGAATTAAATCGTGCTCCTCTTCTCGCCTATTTGTTTTATATAGTATAACCAGACTGAAGTATACAAGTCTATGGTTTAACCTACCGTTTCAATTGAAAGGGGTGGTAAAAAGGGGGTCCCAAAACGAAAACACCTATATTAGAATTGCCGAAAACGAAGCGCAAGTCATAGAAATCGCTTATCACGAAACAGACGGCAAAACGAATTTGAAAAGTTGTGAAATTCAATTTTTAATTTTTTTTTTTTTTCATTTCAATTACTGATATCAACACATTCCAGATATTGAAGCAAACAAGATGATCAGGCATGAGAAATAGGTTTCCAACAAGAAAACGGGACAAACGTTGAGGCAAAAACGGAACATGTACAACCATATCAACACGAGCAATAAAAATCAATATCTTGACGAAAACGATAAATACATGTAAACTGAAATCGCATGCCAGGAAAAAACTGGCTCTATATGCCGTTCTGCAGATAATACACCGGTATAATTTCTAATGACAAACGCAAGAAGTTGTTGTTGTTTAAAATCGAATCATTTAGATATCTATTAACCACCTGTTAATAATGAGGACCGGCCAGAGTTGCCAATATTTTCCTGGCATGAAAACGTTGCACAAAAATAATCCTCATTGAACCTGTACCAAGTCAGTACCATTGTGATCTACAATTTTTCCGGTATGTCTTTCATGATTTTTCTCTATGACATGAGATTGAACCTTTTATTACCTTTAATTTATATGCTTCAATGGGAACGAGTATGGGTTCAGAACTAAATATTTTAGCTAGACCGGAACCGGAAGTGAAGTGTACAACAACACCGCTGAATAGAATTTTGACTGCGACGTGGACATAAAATGCAATTTAATAACACAAGAGTCTACTCACTGCTGTTTTAAAGTAGTGACATTGAAACAAACTAAATTTGTGTTTCAAGGTATATTTTTCCTGAATAAATCCTTGCTGAGACACTTTGGAAAGTTCCTGTGAAATACTCAAATGTTTTGGCATGTTTGATGAAATTCTATGTCCAAAACAGCAACCATACAGATTTGTTGCATTAGATTGATACAGTCACATATTGAAAACACAATTTCAACGTATTTTTAACAACTAACAACTGCATTGTTTTGTAACCTTGGCAATCGGTTTGATCCCAATTGAGTTTTGCGTTGATCATATCTACTACATGTAGACTTAGTAACAAAATGGCAGTCTGCACCAAAAACTTTTCAACAACTAGTCCGAAAACAAGTTTAGAAGGTTTTTCCTTAAATGTCTATATAAAATCTTGGCTATTTTTCACTAGTCCGAACAAATTTTTACTAGTCTGGGGCATCGGACTAGTGGCTAACGGTGCAGACTGAAATGGCTTGTCACTGGTGGGGGAGGGGATGGAGTACTGCTCTATAACTGTGTCTTTTTTTATGCATTCGTAGAATACCAAGAGTCTTTCCAATGAGATTGACTTTCCAACTTTTCACAGTAATTAGAAGTCAGTGGGTCATAAAACCCAAGATATTCTACTGGCAATGTGATGCTATCTGAAATCCTCTTTAGTACATGTGTACAATGTATATTCCATAGGGAATGTGATTGTATAATTTCAAGTCTCAAGATGCTCTTGGTAAAACTGAAAATGCATTTTGTACCAAGATGCTACATTGTATTAACATGATTAAAGGTTTTTAAGGAAAACACTGTAACATTTATATTATGTTTGATTCTACCATTCTTTTTTTTTGAGATTTTTATGTACAATTTCACACAGGTACAGTACCTACACTTTGCTGATTTTTTACAGAAAAAATTGATAAATATGCAATACATTTGTATTAGTCGTGTTATCAACAATATCATGTCTGTTCATATTTTCAGTCATTGCATCTTGATGACCAACTGTTTATATTACATGTATATGTACATGTACCTTGTTATACATTATATGAGTAACATACACATGTAAACATGAGTTTTTAGAATGTTTAGTGTTTTTTTAATTTTCAGTTTTGATACAGCTGTAAATTCTGGTGTACACAGAAAGATGGACCAACAACCAGATAATACTCCTGGCACAGTAACCATGTTTTTTAAAAGACTAAGCGAGGTAAGTATCTGAAATAACACAATATCAATTCAAATGCCCATCTTGTAGTGGTTAACATACATGTACATGTATATGCCTACTAGTACCAAGGTTGTAGCTCTATCCTCGTGAGGGCTGATAATTTCATAGTATACATTTGTAGACGATAAAGAAATGTGGAATACAATGTACAAATGTAAGTGTTCACGACACAACCAACTTAAAGAAACAGCAATCTAAAGAATCACAATAGAAAACAGCCAGCAACCTTCATCATGACCTGAGGTCACTTCTGGCTCGCATTGGCCCAAGACTACAAATATAATATACATAAGATTCAAAACCTATCCCTAAATTATCAACAAAAGACCCTCTTCTGGACATAGAACAAAAAAAAAAACAGATAGATGACAGGGACAAACAAAAGCTTTGACAAGGATTCTTGGCTAATGATACACACATAGAAAAAAACAATTTCTGACTCTCTCTTGAGACAATTTGTGAGAACAATGTCAAGGAACAATACTGCACATAGTTCTTCAGAAGAGAAAAAAATGATTGTCCCATGTATAGGAGACCCTATTAAAGACTTCAATTTAATGATAAAACGTGTATTTTCTTCTTCAAAAGTTTTTGTATGCATTATAGTTATTTTAAGACGACTGTTTTCTTTTGTGAATTTTTAAATAACCATTTATATACATGTACATGTAGTATGTACATTGTAGGTTGAGTTTTGTAAACTTATTTTAGAACTCACTGCATTTTAATGTTTTGTTGGCGATAGGACCTCAAATATCCATTTGAATAACCGGCTTTTGCTGAGGAATAAAATGCAAAATTATGTTGCTTAGAGGTCAGTTTCAGAAGATGGCATGGTACCGTAAGGTTTTGATTTTTTATCCGAGAGAAAAACATGTGACTTATTTGGTTGTTACATGTACCTTTATTTCACAAGTTTCATGACAAAGTACAATGATCATTTAAAAGGTATTATATGTTTTTCAGATTCACCAAGGTTACCTAGATAAAGCCACACCTCATCTGCTACCAAGGTGGATATTCTTATTATTATGGTTTATTGTATATGGTGTTCGTGTTTATTTATTACAAGTAAGTAAATAAGCTGAACATGTATATTTTACAAATGTCCATGACGTACATGATGTATATATACATGATATATATATTTTGAATTTAACTATCCCAAATTAATTAGATTTTGATCCATATACTGTACAAAAAAATTAATTCATATCAGCTGATTGGTTAGAAAATTTATCAAAGTTTCCAACCAGCATTATTGCAAGAAGCCAAGAGGCACCAATGGGGCATTCAAGTGTTAAAAGTCCAAAAGGGCAACGATGAAACCGGCAAACACGAACAAAAAAACAGCACGAAGAAACAATACACAAAATCAACCGAAATCAACAATGCACACTCAAGTCGTGACAAATATGTAAAATGCTAAAAAAGCAGTCATAAGATTCATCGAAAGAAGCAGAGGGATACCAATTTGGCATTCAAATGTCAAAAAATCAAAAGGGCAAAGACAAAAACAGTAAACATGAACGAGAGCAGCACAAAGAAACAGACAACATACTTTATAAAAACACATTCAACATCGTGCACTCAAGTTGTATAACAAGAGTGGACTCAGGTGCTCCCGGAGGGTAAGCAGTTTCTTCTTGTTGTAACACACAAACTTTTTAAGTCAGCCTAAGGTTTTACACTTCAGTTAGTTCAGGTTAAATGAATGTAATTTTTCTGTTCAATTTTTTTCAGGGATGGTATATAATAACATATGCATTAGGAATATATTTGCTGAATTTATTTATTGCATTTTTGACACCTCAAGTTGATCCCGCCATTATAGATGATGAAGGTATTTATTTGATACAATGTCAAGACAAAAACTAATGTTTTATGCATGTTCCAAGAGAATCAAACACAATATCAAGTCCTAGCATATATAGATGAACTTATACATGTAGTATCCTTTTTTTGTACTAAAAAATTACTGTGGTACATGTAAACCAAAGTTTCAGGCAATAAATTTTTACACGTGTTTCATCTGATTAAAAGTATGGCTTATTTCATTACTGTAAGGAGCAAAGGTGTACCAAAGGGGTAATCAAATATCATTATACCAAAAAGACAAGGACAAAATCGGTAAACAAAAAACATCAAAACGAAACAAACCAAACAACAACAAAAAAACAAAAACACACATAACAACAAATCTGCATTCAGCAAAGAGAGTGAACTCAGGTGCTCAGGAAGAGTAAGCAGTTCCTGGAAACTGGGAAATTTTGGCACTGTCTTTTTTAGCGGTAGGATGACTGACTTAATTTGCACAGTTTTAACTGAATTTAAGTTAGTGCAGTTTTTAATTCACGCTCTAATATTAATGTCCGCAGATTACAACAAGTGACATATATATTAGCACTTTAAATTTCGCGCTAGCAAGGTCAGCACGAAAATTGTGAAAATAAAACTGCTGTAAAATTTTCACAGTTTACAGCATATATACTCACTCAAAAAAGTTACGCAACAATACAAAATTTCCCTATATATTTTAAATAAACCTACCTTATTTTATTTTTGTATTGCCAAGCCATTTCTTAACCGATTTTAATGAAATAAAAACCAAGAGAACGAGAAATGATTGTAATTTATTTTTACGATTTTAGAAAAATCGTCACTTCACCTGTTTTTAAGATATCAAAAGTAGAAATCAACTGTTAATTTTATGTGTCAACAACCCGTTTAAATCAACAAACATTTTCCGTGGAAAAACATTGGTTATGTTCTACTCGCATTCTATCAAAAACCGTAACAGCTAGGATTTTGCCCAAATCATAAAAAATAAACTTCACTTGTTTGTCTTTTTCTTGGTTTTTATTTGATAAAAAATGATTGAAAAACCGCTTGGCAATATCAATTTATAATAAGGTAGGTTTACTTAAAACATATAGTGAAATTTTCCACTGTTGCATAACCTTTTTTGAGAGAGTATATCATCATGATTATATAACAACTTGTTTCCTTGCATTGAAATAATACAAAAATCTTGCAATTACTAAAATGTTCAGCTAAATAATTTCCGTATTACTAGTTGCTCAGTGTTCGTTGATTTTTTTTAAACCTCACTTACCCGTATTTCAAAATCCACAAATTTCACTATAACCTGGGTAACGGGTAATAGGAATCCTAGAACTCTTGTAGCTTAAATTTTATCTAAAACGTTGATTTCAGACTCATTCATACTGAATATGCATTGATTGAAAACTGTTGTGACCAAATTAAGACTTGTAAAAATAATGATGATGATTATTTTATTATTTAACAGAAGATGGACCTTCTTTACCTACAAAAGCAAATGAAGAGTTTAAACCTTTCATGAGAAGATTACCTGAATTTAAATTTTGGTAAGTTTCTATAAAATATCCAAAATGTTTTTTCTGTTAAAATTGAAGTTTATTTCAGATGTTAGTAAATGATATTTCAATTTCATTTATATCACAACTTCTACACAAATTCTTATATTAAAGATATATAATATGTCTTTGAAATTGAAAAATCATTACAACTTTGACATAATTATTTACATAGAAAGTCTGAGGAAGCACCAATTATCTCTTATTGGTCCTCTTAAGCCTATTTTCTCAACAGATTGTCATAAAATTTATGCATGATGTTTGTACCTTAAAAACCCTGAACATATTTAAAAAATTAGTACAGAGTTATATTTTAGGGGGGGGGAATAATGTTTAAGTCTAAGGTGGGGGAATGGAAGTTTTTGTTTATATTTGACCGGATTTCTTAGAGTGAAAAATAAAACAGGTTATAAAATGGTAAATGTCAAGTGGGGGTAGGTGGGGAAATAATTTTAGGTAACAGTTTTCTCAACAACTACTAATCACAGCCTCATGATATTTTGTATGTCCCATCAGTATGGGATCCCAAACAGTGGGATTTTATTTTCAGGTCTGTCCCTTACCTACTTCCTGTTTAACACAATCTGGCCATTTTTTACTTTGACAGAATTTTACTGTGATGTTTTCCTTATTTTGTAGGTATAGTGCAGTAAAAGCGATAACAGTCGCCATGATATGTACGTGTTTTGATGCATTAAATATTCCTGTATTCTGGCCTATATTAGTGATGTACTTTATATTATTGTTCGTTATAACAATGAAAAGACAAATTAAGGTAAGTGTGTATCTTATAATACGTTAGGGATTAATGGAAAAAGTACAACAAAGTTCAAGGCAATAAAGGAGTATGTTCAGTAAGCACTGAAATCGGCCCCATATTTTTACCAAATTTTCAAATTTGTACTATCTCAATGAATTTGATGTAATTCAGTCATTAGATAACCCAACTTTACATATTCAATCGATTTCACATGTTGACAGCAACATGCTTGATATTATGATATCATAAACTCACTGAAAACTCAAAAATTATTTATGTTAGCCTATGTCTGACAAGCATTTTGTTTCTCCTGCCTTAAATCTGTCCAACCTTTTTGGCATCAATAAATGTACTTTACTTTTTAATTTTCTAAAAATACAATTGTTATTGAGATTTCTCATTTACATGTATATCATTATAAATCTGCCTTTTTGATATCTAAAGAATTAGGAACTCATTGGCTTTTTCTGCTTTGTTGAATGCCATGTGTCAGAATTCATACATTTGAACAAAGAAAATCAATGGTAGATTTTTCATTGTAAATTTCAGTAGACAAATTAATTGTAATTGCTGTAGAAATTCGATTATAAGTCAAAGTA
Source organism: Arcuatula senhousia (assembly GCA_963971305.1). NCBI lineage: Eukaryota > Metazoa > Mollusca > Bivalvia > Mytilida > Mytilidae > Arcuatula > Arcuatula senhousia. Next base: position 45,615,938 of record OZ020316.1, on the reverse strand, counting down.
TGATTTTTGTTAAAAATGGCTGTAAGAAATATAAATTACAACAAAGTTCCAAACAATAAATTTTGCTAAGCCTGACACGCGTTTCGTCTATTCAAGTCTCATCAGAGGCGCTCTATGTGAAGAGCATGATTAATGATACCATAAAATGTCAAATGAGAAACCAAATTATGACTAAGTACAAGGGAGACAATTCAAGTAATTCAAGTGGTTACAGGAAGAAACCTCATGGAATGTGAATGTTGGGCTAGTGGGAAAAAAACTTCATAAAGCATTCATAATGAATTACTAATTACAGCTGCCTGATATTTTATATGCGGCACCAGCATGGGTCCCGTACCATGGGATTCGCTCTCAGGTCTGTGGCTCAGCTACTTCCTGTTGAACAGAATCTTGCCATTATTGACTTAGGGCTGTTCCATAATTTTGCGTGTGGGGGGGGGGGGGTCAGGAGGAACTTCTATAACATGTATGGTGGGTGGTGGGTGTTTGAGAAAGATTTTGTTAAGAAACAATGAAAAAAAATGAATTATTATTAGATGGGTGGTGGGGTAGAGAAAAAAAGTGCCTCCCGACCCCCCACACATTTATTTCTGGAACAGCCCTTTAATCATGTTAATAGATTTTCCAAAAATAGTAATAGTTGGCAGATATCATATTTCATGACTCAGGTCATTAATCTCAAATTTATCCCTAGTTTACTGTTAAACTTACAATTATTGTATATACATTATATATTTCAGCATATGATACGGTATAGATATTTACCATTTTCCCATGGGAAAAAGAAGTACCAGGGAAAAGAAGACACAGGAAAAATAGTTACTGCCAAGTGATGAATGCTTAGGATGGACGAATGTTTCCCATAATCCATTGGAGAATGTGTGTGACTGTGGTATGGACCTCATAGAAATGCTTGAAACAAATGATAGTGTCAGACTCTTTTTATGACTTTAAGATTGATGTCAGAAACAACTTATGTATATTGTTGAATCTAGATAAGACTTTAACAATGATATCAAACTGTGTTGCATATTAAGAGTTTACTTTGGTTTCAATATTATTTGTTGGGTATCAATTTTCGTGGTTTTTATTGTGGGTGGCTTTGACCCACGAAATTTGATACCCCACGAAAAGGAAATTTAACATTGATCTGTATGCTGCAGACTTAAGAACCACAAATTTAACAATCCACGAACTGGTCTTTTTCCATCAAACCACGAAAATTGATACCCACGAAAATAAATGAATCCACAGTATTCAGTATTGATGAGAAATTTTATAAATCAATGTACAAAAATGTTAAGTAAGTTTCAAAGCTCATTTGAGCTGATATTCTTCATCTGTAGCCATATTGTCCATTTTCATCATCATCTCAAAAACCCATTTAAGGGAACACATTAAAAATGGCAGCCTACATAATATATTAGAGGTCTAGTATTAAGTTTATCAAATTAAAGACCAATCTGCCTATTCATTTCTATGTGATAATATTTTTTTGTCCATTTTAGTTTACGAATGATATTTTCAGTGAATTAGATTGAAAGTATTACTTAACAATCTTTTTCATAGTGTCTTGAATATCTATTAAGTACCACTTTTTATAAGAACTATGCAAAAAGCGATTCATGGATGAAAGCCTACACCACTTTATTTTTGATATGTTACTCCTACTAGCACCCTGATTCCATATTTTGTACTCTTTTTCCAAACAAGCATTGGGCTTGAGAGAAAAAAAAAGATATTGAATGCATTTGAAAATTGTAAGAAAGGGAAATAACTCTTAAAACTGTCAATAATTTCAATAGAAACCATTGTAACAAAATGGCAAGATTTCTCCCAGGACCAGACAGTTATGAGCTAATTGTTATTTATTTCTTATTTTGTATACTTTTAACTATCTTTTGTTAAAAATAAACCACTGTAGCCTTTTTATCGATGAATCACTTTTCTTAAATTTTGCATGGTTCTAAGGTGGAGTACTACTTAATATCTCCATAGGTTATGCAGGTTTTTATGAAAGTTTTATCCTTTTTTCAGCAAAAAAATACACATGTCATCTGTTTAAAAAAATTAACAGTTTAAACATGTTAAAGAAAAGCGTTATTCCTTCGCCATTATTATTTGACTTGAAGGGTCATTCAAATTACAAAACATGTATAATTTATTTTTAAGCTTATCTTGTATTAAAATATTTAGAATGTTAATGGACCTATTCAGAAATTCAACTTCCGTACTTGTAAAATCTGGCTTGACCAATCAACGACGTCGCAGCGTACTCGTAAAATTTGCCTTAGCCAATCGGCGACGTCGTGAACAATCACAATCCCAGAATGCCGTACAATTTCTGAATTGGTCCATTCTGTTTCAGTAAAATGTCTTGAGATCAAAGTTTAAAAGTTTTTATATTTCATTGTCACAATATGAACATTTTCCTGTTATTTCATATCATATACATGTAATTGTGTTTTATCAAATAAACAGATGTACAAAATAAATGATAATTTGGTCTTAAATGACCACCAACTAAAAATTACAAAAACATAAAAACATGGATGTAATGGTAAAACTAATAAAAAGCATTGGCAGATCTAGAAGGAAGGGGTACAGGGGGCCTGGCCTACGGTATTAAATCACTGAATGGTCGCAGGTTGCCCCCCACCCCCCTTTTACAAAGTTCCTTGGTCCCCTGTTGAAAACATAGTGTAAAATTAACACCATTTTATTATAATTTAAATAATATAAGACAAAATAAAATATTTAGCTGTCTTCATTGTCCCTGTTGATTTCTTTTTCCTAAAATAAAAAAAACAAAAAGGCACCTGCCTCATGACTTTTTTTTTAGTGTTTACAATGTGAAAAAAATGCCTCATCTATCTTTTGGACCAATAAAAAAATAAAGATTTAGACTCCCTCCTTTATCTGTTTCTGAAAAAATGGAAGAAAAGCTAAAATTTAATTCCGTATGGCCCAATGCATAGAATAAGTCTTATGGATCTTGCAATTGTCAGAACCAAATGTTCTACAAAGTCTGCATTATTATCAGTGCTGTCAGGCACATACAAATGTATATGTGTAGATTATTGCTATTTATAATCAATAATATTTTTATCAGAGCTAGTAGTTCATGTATGTTGTTGACTCTCAGTTAATCAAACATGACTGGAGTTGAAAATGTAAGAATATGAATTTAATTGGTTGTTATGATATAAACTGAAACGTGTGAGAATGTGTATTTCTTTTTGTTCTTTTTTTTTAAATAAAAAAAATGTGGTGTTTGACATCTTACAACAGTTTAAACACAAGATTTAGTTGCTTTTTGTCTCGCCTGTTGAATCGGAGCGAGACTTAGTGTTACTTTTACGGTGGGGTTTAACTTTTATGTTAAGATTTTATGAGCACCTCCATGTTTCAAGAACTATAGGTCCTAGGTTGATGAAACTTGGCATGCATCCGCATCTTTTGACCTTGACCTTGATTTTCCTGTTGAATTCCTTTGACAACTTTTAATACATAATAGCAATGTTAAAGTTTGCAAACACCTCCATATCTCAAGAACTATAAGTCCTAGGTTGATGAAACTTGGTATGTAATGCCCCAGTAGAAGCTTAACCCAGTTGCATCCTCATCTTTTGACTCTGATCTTCATTTTTCGTTTGAGTGACTTTGACAATATTCAATACATATTATAGCAATGTTAAAGAGTATAGAGTAACCAAACATACAACATACAAACAGTTTCAATAAAACATTAACATCACATAAGAAAAAAAATCAAGTAGAATTAAGCAATAGCTGACATGGACCTGTTTCTCAATTCTAATGACTGTTGAATATAACGCACAGATCAGCCAATATACTCATTTGTCGGAACAAATAGAAATTTAATTTTATCAATAGGGCCTAAGTTGGGGAATTGGTTGTTATAGTTATTTTTTATGTTATCGAAAAACAGATTTCATAGATTGTCATTATATGTACAGTTAAGAAAAAAATGAAATTCACCTTCGAGGATGTTGCAACATTTACAGAGTCTTTCTGGTCTAGGAATTTTCTTGTATCGCCCTGTTTCGATAAATAGATAGTGATCGCTAGTTCTAAATACGTTAAAAATGGTTCTTTCAAATATTTTTCCATATTTAAATATGTCTTAAGCTGGCTTTATAATAGATCGAGTTTGGAGTCTTCTGTAAATTATTAAGTTTATCAAGATAACGCTTAACATGCAACTCCTGGATAACCTTACTTAATTCTCTTTTACTTTGATATTTAATTTTTGAGTAGTCTCTATCCGAATTAATAAAATCATCAGAGTTGAGGTGAATTTCTTTAAAACACTTAGTGCATAGGCGTTCCATGAATAGTAACCATTTTCGTGTATGTCTTTATTAATTACAAATACCAAAACGCGGTATAAACGGTTAATTTGGATATGCTATATATCGATATTTCAAGGAGTAACCTCTCATCAGTAGCATTTGAATCAAAACATTGGAAGGTCAAATTCCAAAACTGTTGAAAACGAAAAGTACTCAAAACCAAAACGTTCGAACAAGGAAGCCAAATCCAGCACCGAGATATCGACCATGTGCATTACAAGGAAAGAAAACTGGTGTTTTAAACAATTTTGAATTAAAAAAAAGGAAATTTCAGCGACAAATATATTAGAAATTTTATGGTAAATAGTGTCAGACAAGTCTGACGACCAGGCTTGTGATTACCCTCGGGGACCTCTGGTCCAACAGCAGCGGTTATCGCCCAGTGGTTTCAAAATTACAAATACCAAAACGCGGGTATAAACGGTTAATTTGGATATGCTATATATCGATATTTCAAGGAGTAACCTCTCATCAGTAACATCATAAGTAAAAGCCTTAAAAATAAGAAAAAATGGCACACGAAAGTGCGCAAATAAAATCCAGGCTCAGCTTTTTCCGAAAATAAAAAGGCAGGACGAATAAAAATCAAATGGTTGCTTTCTTATGCGAGACAGTGGAGAGCCGGGGGAAATGATTTTATGAAAATGGTCCAGGTGAGCTAGGCGTCTGTCGTCGTCCGTCGTCAGTCGTCCGTCGTCGTTAACATTTTTCAAACGTTAACTCCTCTAACACCATAAGTCCAATGGCTTTTAAATTTGGCACAGTTGTTAATTAGCATAGGTAGTATAAAATAAGCATGGGGATTTTTGATTCGTTGAAAAACATGGCCGCCATGGCTAAAAATAGAACATAGGGGTAAATTGCAGTTTTTTGCAAATAACTCAAAAATGGTAACAGATATCAAAATTCTGGCATAGGGTAAAAGTGATCAGCACCTCAAGATCTACCTGCCCAGAAATGTTCAAGAAGATCCAACAATCGATGTAGGAGTAATTGCCCTTTTTCTGGGTTTTTTTTCAAAATTTTGCACTTATTTAGCCCTATATCTTGAAAACTATACAAGATATTTTAAAAATTCAAATTGCATATGATTGAGCACATCAAGATCTACATTTCATGTAATTAGGTCATAGCTGTAGAACCATTTCTTTTAGGAGTTATGGCCCTTAAAGCGTCAAATTTTACCATTTTTCATTACTTTTACCCTGAATTTCAAAGATTAACTTGTCTGACACCATACATCCAACTTCAACCAAACTTGGCACAGTTGTTAAATAGCATTGATGCTACAATTCTATCGTTCGGATTTTTGATTCGTCAAAAAATATGGCCTCCATGGCTTAAAATAGAGACATAGGGGTCAAATTACAGTTTTTGGCAAATAACTTAAAAACGGTAACAGATATCAAAATTCTGATGGGAGACAAAAGTGATTAGCATCTCAAGATCTACCTGCTCTGAAATTTTCAAGAAGATCCAACAAACGACACAGGAGTTATTGCCCTTTTTCTGGATTTTTAGGTCAGGTGAGCTATTGTCATCACTAGGCATCCGTCGTCCGTCTGTCCGTCGTCCGTCATCTGTCGTCCGTCGTCCGTCCGTAAACTTTTTCAAAGGTTAACTCCTCTGACACCTTAAGTCCAATTGCAACCAAACTTGGTATGGTTGTTCATTAGCATTCGGTGCTTAGAACTGATGTGGGGATTTTTGATTGGTCGTAAAACATGGCCGCCATGGCTAAAAATAGAACATAGGGGTGAAATGCAGTTTTTTGCAAATAACTCAAAAACGGCTACAGATATCAAAATTCTGGCACAGGATGAAAATGATCAGCACCTCAAGATCTACCTACTCTGAATTTGGAAGAAAATCCAACAACCCATGTAGGAGTTATTGCCCTTTTTGTGGATTTTTTGCAAATTTTGCACATGTTTAGCTCAATATCTTGAAAACTATACAAGATATTTGAGAAATTTAAATTGCATATTGTTAAGCACATCAAGATCTACCAAATATGCAACAGGGTCAAAGTTGTAGGACCTTTCTTTTTAGGAGTTATTGCCCTTAGAACGTCAAAATTGATCATTTTAACAGCATTTCCTCATTACATTGAAAACGTTAACTCCTCTGACGCTTTAAGTCCAATTGGAACCAAACTTAGTAAACTTGTTTACTAGCATTAGGTGTATAGAACTGATGTGGGGATTTTTGATTGGTCGTAAAACATGGCCGCCATGGCTAAAAATAGAACATAGGGGTGAAATGCAGTTTTTTGCAAATAACTCAAAAACGGCTACAGATATCAAAATTCTGGCACAGGATGAAAATGATCAGCACCTCAAGATCTACCTACCCTGACTTTGGAAGAAAATCCAACAACCCATGTAGGAGTTGTTGCCCTTTTTGTGGATTTTTTGCAAATTTTGCACCTGTTTAGCTCAATATCTTGAAAACTATACAAGATATTTGAGAAATTTAAATTGCATATTGTTAAGCACATCAAGATCTACCAAATATGCAACAGGGTCAAAGTTGTAGGACCTTTCTTTTTAGGAGTTATTGCCCTTAGAACGTCAAAATTGATCATTTTAACAGCATTTCCTCATTACATTGAAAACGTTAACTCCTCTGACACTTTGTCCAATTGAAACCAAACTTAGTAAACTTGTTTACTAGCATTAGGTGTATAGAACTGATGTGGGGATTTTTGATTGGTCGTAAAACATGGCCGCTGTGGCTAAAAATAGAACATAGGGGTAAATGGCAGTTTTTTTGCAAATAACTCAAAAAACGGTGACACATTTTAAAATTTTGATTGGGAACAAAAGTAATCAGCACCTAAAGATCTACCAGCTCTGAAATATTGAAGAAAATCCAACAACCCATGTAGGAGTTATTGCCCTTTTTGTGGATTTTTTGCAAATTTTGCACCTGCTTGAAAACTATACAAGATATTTGAGAAATTCAAATTGCATATTGTTAAGCACATCAAGATCTACGAAATATGTAATAGGTTCAACGTTGTAGGACCTTTCATTTAAGGAGTTATTGCCCTTAAAACATTTAAAAAGCAATTCCTTATTACATTGAAAACGTTAACTCCTCTGACACTTTAAGTCCAATTGGAACCAAACTTGGTATTGTTGTTTATTAATATTAGGTGTATAGAACCGATGTGGGGATTTTTGATTGGCTGTAAAACATGGCCGCTGTGGCTATGCTAATAACTCAATAAGGGTGACAGATTTTTAGGTTTTGATTGAGAACAAAAGTGATCAGCACCTTAAGATCCACCATATTGTCAGATGACCCCCTTATTAATCTTATGACTCTTTCAATGTTAAATAGATTTTGCCTAATAACCTTTACTTCAGGCACATATGTCAGGTGAGCGATTCAGGCTCCTGGGAGCCTCTTGTTTAATGTGCACAAGCGTTGCATTACAGTTTAATAACTGCTTGCATGAAACGTTTTAATGAAAAGGGACTTATCCATATATAAATAAGCAATCGTCACACATGATGGGTAAAGTTTAACAATTTAAAAAAAAAAAAACTTTTTTTGCATATAGATTGGTACAACGGATTCAACAAGCTCTACATTTTATAGTTGTCTTAATTTTTGTTTTTCACGGGATTATTTTCACCGTATGTAAACCTGTTAGCCTGAAATAATGTTCCTAATGTTTTCATGGAATTTTAATGGAGTGTTTTGTCAGCTAAGTCTTATATTTTCTTTTGAAATATCATTAATTTTGTCATCTCTGATAAAATAAGACTCTGTTAATGGGTGAAAAATAAAATAGCAAATCAAAACCTTTTGGGTTGAAAAATAAAGGTAATACATGTAACAAAATTATCGAACTTGGAGAATCCATAAGACGAGACAAAACAAGGAAGACATACCGGAAAAATTGAAGACCGCAATGGTCCTGACTTGGTACAGGCATTTCAAAAGAAATGGTGGGTTATACCAGGTTTTAAGGCGCGCAAACCTCCTTCTTCCATTGCGATCTTTGGGTCCGGTAGTTACACAAAACACAACAGGTTTGTGATGACAGATCAGGGATTCTAAGGTGATCATCTCAATACATCAACGTGCAGCCAAACACTAATCAAAGCAAGAACAAACCATTTCGTCTAACATGATATTCAATTTTTTTAAACCAGTGGCTGATAACGAAGAAAGATTATTTTTAGAGATCGTATGAGACGTTTTTTCTTATAACCTTGGTATAAACGTCTGTAAGGCACCGACCATTTGATTTTCAGGGGGGAGGCTGGGATTTAAAAAATAATAATTCTGGCTCTGATATTTGGGGCGAAAAAAAATAATTTTGGCTCTGATATTTGGGGCGAAAAAAAAATAATTCTGGCTCTGATATTTGGGGCGAAAAAAAAATCTGGCCCTCATTTTGCACATTGGAAAAAAAGAGATTTTCTGAACAAAATTTTCTAGCATTGAGTTAATGGGGAAAAAAATAAGCTGGCCCACGCAGTGTTCGAAAAAAAATTCCCGGCTCGGGTGAAAATCACAGCCCCCCGCCCAGAAAATCAAATGGTCGGTGCCTAAAACGATCCTAATTTAACGAAAAATCTATTTTTCAGTAGCGACTTGTATTTGTTTTCAGCATCGCTTGTTTAGCCAATCGTTTATCGAAGCTATATGTACATGTAATATTTCGTTAAAATAAATATTCTTTTGTATATATTTGGAAGACATACGAGAAATTCGGGGTTAAAGTTGAACAAAAGTTCTGTAGTCTTTTACTGTGCATTATAATGTGTACTGTGTATCTGAATGTCATATACTTTGCATGCTTTTAGATGTTAGCAGACAGGAACCGCTTACTCTTCCGGAGCACATGAGTTCACTCTTGTTGCGGCTTGAGTTCGCGTTATTGATTTTCATTCGGTTGCTTTTGTGTTTTGTGTTTCTTCGTGCTGTTCTTGTTCGTGTTAACCGGTTTCGTCGTTGCCCTTTCGGACTTTTGACACTTGACCATTGGTGCCTCTTTGCTTCTTTCTGAACTGTTACAGGAATTTCAAAAGAAATGGTATGTAAAACCAGATTGTATGCCGCAAAACCTCTTCTAACATTTTTCTTGTATATCTTTATTTTGGAAGGGAAATGAAGACACTGAACCGCTTTCTACTCTCATTAATGTTAGTTAGCCTTATTATTGGAATATTTTTCTCCATCAAAGACAGAACTATACACGATCAAACAAAAACAAATGCAGATAAAGTCGCGCAGGAGGTAAGAATAGCTAGACAGAAAAGGACTGACAATATACATGTATCAAAATCTATCAACCGTGTAATAGGGATAATAAATAATTTATGAAAGGATATGGAGTAAATAAACATGACAACACCACACCACATATGTTATTATGAGCTGTAAGGCCATTTCGGAAAATTATTCCTCAACAGCACTAGAACCCAATTTCGGCAAACAAAGGAAATCCACAATTTAAAAGATGTTCAAAATGCATAAAACCAAACGAAATCAAAATCGTATATATAGCAAAGGGCAAAACTAGGGAGTTAAACCTTAGGTTTTAGAATTTACATAAATTTGGATAGTGGTTAAAAACAAAGTGTACACATGAGAAGTAATCTCATGTACAAGTACATCATATCTAAAAAATGAAGAGCATACATCTTGAACACGGGAAGTTGTGTTTTTAACTCCAAACGTCATAAAAGACAAACTTCTGTAATGATTAATTTAATTATGAAAGGATAACTATTAAAAGGTAGTAGATGTGCATTTTATTTCCGCGAATCCCAATCTGAGCCATGTTGTTCGATGGTGGTAAATTTGCCCATCAATGCAGAAAAAGTAGGAAGAAAGATATCAAAAATGTGATTTTTCTTTTAAGATTGAAGGCAAAATGAAAAAGTTGTCAATTTTGGGTGATCAAAGCAGATTTATTATTACTCATGTCAAATTTAATGACTCCTTTTTTCTCTCTGTGGAGCAAATACTACGGATTATTGTACAATGTTGACACATTTTTTTCTAAAGAAAGCATAGTATTTCTATGGCAAGATATCTTATAAACTTTATGAGATATCTGATTTGTTTTATAAGATATATTATATGTTTTATAAGATATCTCATATGTTTTATAAGATATCTTATAAACTACCATTTATATGAGATATCTTATATATTTAATATGATATCTTATAAAGTATACGAGATATCTCATAAATTTGATGAAATATCTTTAAAGAGGAATAAATATAAATATGGCGTGCCATATATTTCCGGTACAATGTTCCAGATTTAGAAAAAGGACGTTATTGGTGAACACTTTTAGTTAAATATTCATTCAATGTGACATGAGATTTTTGAACACATGAACGAAGGAAGGTGATATCAACCATAAAACGGCTGTATTTAAAAAAAAATGCAGAGCTTAAAAGTGAGAATAAACCATGATAAAACTATCAAACGAATTAATTTATATAGGAACTGTCGTCACTTTTTTTTTATTTGTGATGGTAATGATAGATAAGTTACCACTTAATGAAATAACAAACAAAAAATCATATAATATCTTTTATTTAACTTTGAAGAACGCACCTTTCTATCAATTTCCCGATAAGCCAACAGAAGACGATGTTAATTGTATTAAAACTGTAAGTATTATTAAAACAAAATTAAAATGACAACAAAGTTCCAGACAATAAATTTTGCTACGTCTGACGCGCGTTTCGTCTGTTCAAGACTCATCAGAGGCGCTCTACCAAAAATATTGAAAATGCCAAACACTATATGATTATGAAGAGCATAGAACAATAAAACCAAAAATACCAAACTGGGGAACCAAATTATTACTAACCTTAGGGTATGAGTCAAAATAAGGGACGATTGAAGCAACACAAGAAACATAGACTAAACTAAAAGACAACAAAACCTTCACAATCAAACAAAACTCTAAAAGATATATGACACAATAATATAATAACAAAATTACCGAACTTACTGAACGGATCAATCTCAATGTCCAAGAGAAAAGCCAAAACATGGAAGACATACCGGAAAATTATAGACCGCAATGGTCCTGATCTGGAACAGCCATGTCAAATTAAATGTTGGGTTAAACCAGGTTTTATGGCACGCCAAACTTCCCTCTTCCATTGCGATCTTAGTAACACAAAACACAACATGGTTTAGAGGACACAATATGGAATAATAAGATAACCATGGCAACGACAATCAACCAAACACTAATCTAACACTTACCATTACGTTCAACATATAAATTTTTGATTTTTTTCAACCAGTGGCTTACAACAATGTAAGAATTTTAAAGGGACCGTATGAGATGTTTTTTTCTTGATCAAACAGTCGGTCACAGAGTAAGCGGTGTCGTACAAAAAATCAGAAAAATGTGTACAAGCTCTGGCATATCGCATAAGTTGTGAAACATAAACACCGTAAGCAGTTGAGATAGGTATGTTGCTGTCAAGGTTCGGGAAATTAATAATTTGAAATTTAAAGTCGTCTCTTTTATCGTAATTTTCTGTACTGAGATGACAACCCTGGTCAAATTTGAGATGCAAATCCAAAAATGATGTGAAGCAATTGGACTCTATGGTTTCCTTAATCTCTACCTCTAGAAAAAAAATCGTTTTTCTGCAGTTTGCAGCATACAAATCAATGCTCAATTTCTTCTTCGAATTCGTGGGATATCAAATTTCGTGGGTCAAAGGAACCCACGAAAACCACGAAAACCACGAAAATAGATACCCCACGAATAATAATGAAACCACAGTATACAGCAAATGCGCTGTACTATTTTGAAAGCTGTGGTGTACCAATGGGCAATCTCCGAAACAGAGTAGAGTCATTCCTATGTCAAACTAATAACAACATAAGGTCTAGATCTGATGTTAGACTCTGTTTCGGAGATGAACGAATGGAACAATCAATTTTCGTAAGTGCGAAAATACAAAAACAAAATAGGAAACCTTAAATAATGGCCCAAAATCAGAAACCAAATTTCAAACAAAACACGTATTTGTCGACGTATAATTGGTTTTGTCTTCCTTTACCGGTTTCACACACTGAATTGGAAATTAGCAAAACGATGGGTGTGCTATAGCAGGCAGGAACCGCCTACTCTTCTGGAGCACCCGAGTTCACCCATGTTACGACTTGAGTTCGCGTTGTTGATTTCCGTTCGGTTGATTTTGTGTTTTTTCGTGCTGTTCTTGTTCGTGTTTATCGGTTTCGTTGTTGTCCTTTCGGACTTTTGACACTATTTGCTTCCTTCATTTAAACCAAACGTGATCTCAAATAAAATTAGTATTAAATAATTTTTTTCCAGATAAATGTGTATCAGAACAGTGATGGAACCTTTAATATTCCTTCTGATGATACCCTTAAGCAACTTCCGGTATATGTGCTAGACTGTCTTTATCATAGGTACGATTACAACTTCTGGTATATGTGCTAGACTGTCTTTATCATAGGTACGTTAATTTACAATTTCCGGTATATGAGCTAGACTGTCTTTATCATAGGTACGATTACAACTTCCGGTATATGTGCCAGACTGTCTTTATCATAGGTACGATTACAACTTCCGGTATATGTGCTAGACTGTCTTTATCATAGGTACGTTAATTTACAACTTCCGGTATATGTGCTAGACTGTCTTTATCATAGGTACGATTACAACTTCCGGTATATGTGCTAGACTGTCTTTATCATAGGTACGATTACAACTTCCGGTATATGTGCTAGACTGTCTTTATCATAGGTACGATTACAACTTCTGGTATATGTGCTAGACTGTCTTTATCATAGGTACGATTACAACTTCCGGTATATGTGCTGGACTGTCTTTATCATAGGTACGATAACAACTTCCGGTATATGTGCTAGACTGTCTTTATCATAGGTACGATTACAACTTCCGGTATATGTGCTAGACTGTCTTTATCATAGGTACGATTACAACTTTCCGTATCTACTAAATTTATTTTAACTGAATGATTATGGTAACTGCAAGAAAACATGTTCTTATCTAAATTTGATTATTTTTAATCTGCAAACGAAAAATATTGACAATGCATTTTTTTGCCTTTGTATGCTAATATTGATTGAAAAACTAGAATTTTGTCCTTTCGTTATTTTCGTAATACTTTTTTTTATTTCTGATATATATTAAAGACCTATTGACGTATTTTCTACCAACCTATCAGGCTATTAACTAAATTGAACATAAAAAAGGTTTAAGGGTCTTCATGTTCCTCTGCTTTTCCCAGAATACATTAAGGAGATAAAAAAATCTTACTGATAATTTATCGTTTCGCACTTTTTATAACTGTATAGGCGTAGACTTCTAAAATGATATTCTAAAAACTGTTGAAATGCTTGGTTGCATATAACGTGAAAAGAGTTTATTCAAAACATAATTTGAGAAATGTTTAGAAAAGTTTAATCCATTAAAAGCCTCAGATACTTTAAATGAATGCTGTGCAACAGTTCGAAACGAACATATGAATTTTGATGATGCAAATATCATTGAGCATATTTGATGCATACATCATTTGCTTTCCTTATGCAAAAGTCTATGTACTTTCATTAAAATCGCATAAAAATAAGAAGTATTTAATACATGTGAGTGAGTTTAAATTCAAATTCAAATTCTTTATTTAAACTGAGACAATAATGGTACCCGGATGGGCAAATAAATTACAATATAATCATTCATAAATTTACATGAATAAACTGAAAGGGTTAATAAAAGATTCATTAGCAGTATAATTGTTTTGATTCATATACATAGAGAAAAGATTGACACTCAACATAGACAAATGAAAACTTCAAACAGAACTTATCACATGTTACAAGGCAGGTGGGGTTAAACGTTTACGCCTTAGCAACACTATATACATGTTTGCTAATGGGAAAATAAAGAAACCGTGCATCGACTTAAATATTTACAAATTCAATATTTTGTTAGACATCATATACTCGTTAACAAAAAAGTATTGCAATTTCTTGTCCTAAAGATCTTAGAGAACATTTTTGATTTTTATAACTCCATAGACATCTAAAATCACGAAGTGTCAATCTTCTACTAACAAAATCACGGTCCCCCCTTCAGCTTAATTTCACTTTTAGCTCACCTCACGAAAGTGAGGGTCGCTTATGTGATACCCCCGGCGTCGTCGTCGGTGTTGGTGCCCGCACCAACTTACAAAAGAATGGTTAATGGTAATGCTAAGCACAATGCATTCTTCGAATGCTGGCTATGACCTATTTTTCCGCATGGATGACCACTTACAGAAGAATGGTTAAGATTCATACACGCTTACTGACAAGTGCCACATCAATGTATTGGTATGGTAGGTGCACCTAGTGATGCTTAGCGCAATGCATGCTTCAGATGGTGGTTGTGGCCTATATTTTCCGCATGGATGACCACTTACAGAAGAATGATTAAAGTCCATTCCCGCCTACTGACAAGTGCCACATCAATGATATTGCAATGGTAGGTGCACATATTGATGCTTAGCACAATGCATGCTTCGGATACTGGCTGTGACTTATATTTGCCGCATGGATGACCACTTACAGAAGAAAGGTTAAAGTATATACACGCTTACTGACAAGTACCACATTATATAAAGTGGCATAGTAAGGTGCACCTAGAGAAGCTTAGCAAGATGCATGCTTCAGATGCTGGCTGTGACTTTTTTTGCATGGATTAAGCACTTACAATTTTGAAAAGTTAACGTCAATTCCCACTTAATGACATTAATGCAAAACGCTCATGAAAAGCTTAACATGATCGCTTAGTTTGAAATCGGCCAGAAGAAATTGAAAAATTCATAACGAAAATGTAAATGGACATACCTTTGTGTGTGTAACAATAAGCATCTATGATCAGTCAAGTTTTTGGAAAATACTTACAGTACTTGTACCTAAAAAGAGAGAGACTTCTATGTCACTGAATCAAACTTAAGTTAGTTATAAATAAAGTTGAATAAAGAATTAAGGTATAATTCGTGTCTGGACTAAGCGAAAAACAGCTCTGTGGAAATTATTAATAGCACCTGCTTTGGTACCTCGTGCCCTAAGACAAATCACAGGGAATTAAATTAATCGATTTTGAAGCGAGTAAATGAAGTATTGCCAAGATGGCGACTTTCCATCCTCGTAATTTTCATAAATTAGCGGGTCGATTTTTCAAAAAAAAAATTCGATATGAATGACGAAAATTCCAGCCCATGTGAGACAAATATAAAAGTTATTTAGCTATATTATAATTTCGTCTTACTGCTTACTGCAACTCATAATCACTATCGCAACTGCTAACATGATGATAGACTTTAAAAAATACTTCTAATGACGGATAACTTATTTTTAATATGAAGATGAAAGTTGCATTTTCTGACAGTCTTGATAAAACTTATTACGTTGAATATAAAAGTGCGTTCATTTTGCCCCCCCCCCCAAAAAAAAATACGAGTATCCGGAAGAATAAATCGAAATTTGAAGATATATATGGCACTGCAGATACCAATAAAGAGCTGATTACACAAGTAAACGATCGGGGGCATCGAATATCATTCTTGAAATTTTAGATTTTATCTATTTTCAATGAGAAATTACCAGACAAAACTTAACTTGTACTTACAGTCTGAAGCAATGTAATTGGTATCAAAACGGATATCCCGGAAATATCGCAACGAATTTTATTTACATAACAAAATGTAATGATTTTTGAGATTGGTGGCCGTGACAATACGCAATACCAAAATGGATATAAAAACGGTTGATTTGGTTATGCTGTATATCGATATTTCAAGGTATAATCTCTCATCAGTAGCATTTAAATCAAAACATTGGAAGGTCAAAAACCAAAAGTATTGAATGAAAAGTACTCAAAGCAAAAAGGCACGAACAGGGAGCCAAATCCAGCACCGAAGATATCGACCATGTGCAATACAAGGAAATTAAGTAGAACAGTTTGAAATGATAAACCTAAACTTAGCCTTAACCCTAACTTCTAACCTAACCCAAATCCTTTACTCTTACCCCAACCTAAGCTTTATCCTTAACCCAACCTCTTATCTTAAACTGGATTCTAAGAAGCAGAGGTACCAATGGGGTATCCGAATGTCAAAATTCCGAATTAAAGGGCAGAGACAAAACCATTAAACACAAACATGAACGGGACAAAAACAGACAACATGTAAAACATGGAAACACAAAATAACTGAATATCAATCAACAACGCGAACTCCAGTCGAAACGAGAGTGAACTCAGTTGCTCCGGAAGAGTAAGCAGTTCCTGTTTGCTATAGCACACCCGTCGCGTTGCCAACAGTTAACTCTTACAATAACTTTAGTCGTACATACCCCTTTTCATAATTTCTGGGCACGTCATTGGTAAGGTTTGACTTTCGATTGCCTGTAGGTTTGTCCTGATTCGAATGTCTGCTATTTCGATAGCGTTCAGAATTTTCAACCCGTTGGATTTGGCGCCACTTATGTTTCTTGAATAGAATGCACGACATGCATATCAACATTTGTTGCCTGGAGCTTGTTTTGCAATTTTGATTTCATTCTAGTGCAAAATAAAAACATTTATTCACTTAGAAAAAAACCAAAACGAATCGATGGTCGATATCTATACTATGCTATGTTTTCTCTTATATATGAAGATCATTGAGAGACCAAGGAAGATATATCTTTATAATATCGAAAGAAGCAAAGAGGTACCAAGAGTGTATTCGAGTGCCGAAAGTCAAAAGGGCAATGACCAAACCAGTAAACGCGAATGAGAATAGCACGAAAAAACTCAAAACAATAAAACAATAAAATACAAAAAAACAACAAAACAGAAATGAACAACGCGAACACGAAGTCATTACGAGAAAGAACTTAGGTGCTCCGAAAGAGTAAGCAGTTTCTTCTTGCTATAACACACCCGTTACGCTGTCAATTGTCAATTCTCAATTCGGTGTGTAAAATCTGGAAAAAGAAGACAGCCGTTTTAAAGCCAATAATATTGGAGTATTTATATTCGTAGAACTGCTTTGACTATTCAAACCTTCTGTTCAAACATGACTCGACACGGATCAGTAAAGGATGGGTTCAATATTTGCAATGACGACTGCAATAAACCAACAGAAGACACTGCAATATACCTTATCAGGTAATTCTTTGATTAGTTGATTGTATTTCATTTAAAAATATATTTCATTAATATTATATTCAAGAGGGAACATTAAAGTACCGGTATGCCTCGCCTGCCGGTAGCATCGTCATACCTTTTTTCCCCAAGAGCTGTCAAAGTCAAGCAGTCAATGTCAAAAGACGGGGATGAAACACCGCTAAGTTACTACTGGGGCATAGGCATACCAAGTTTCAGCAACCTAGGGTTTAGAGTTTTTGAGTTATTGAGGTTCTCAAACCTTAACATTGCTATTATATGTATTAAAAAATGTCAAAGGCACTCAACCGGAAATTCATGGTAATTTCCTTTTATAGCGACGCATCACAATTTAACGCTCAACCCCAAATAGACCCCCCAAACAAGACTTCATCGAAACTTTCAATATTACATTCAGACACCTAAACGTCATTCTTGCACTAAACAATCCCACGTTTTCTAATTTCATCTCCGATATTTATCTTACAGAATTAATGTTGAATCAATCTAACGCCACAGGCAATTGATGTCCATTTCTTGATTTAGATTTAGGTATATTAAATAGAAAATTATGCATCAAAATAAGGAAAACGAGATGACTATTCATTCCATATTGTGTACTTTCTGTTTCTGGAGGGAGATGTGCCCCTTACGATTTTT
The DNA here is from genome assembly GCA_963971305.1 of Arcuatula senhousia. NCBI lineage: Eukaryota > Metazoa > Mollusca > Bivalvia > Mytilida > Mytilidae > Arcuatula > Arcuatula senhousia. The sequence continues at coordinate 45,597,710 of OZ020316.1, read as the reverse complement.
TATGGAGTTTATATCTCACAGTTAGTAAGATATCCTCGGATCTACTTTAGTTTTTTTCTGATTTGAGAGAACCGTTTTATTACAGGAAAATTGCTTAAACAAGGCTATCGATATCACAAATAAGTAAAATCTTGAAATCACAAAATTCTAACATAGATATCTTTTTCATATTGAATACTTTAACTGTACTTGTCGATTTTTTTTTATTGTAAAGGAATCCCCCATCCTGATTTATATGGTAACGTTGTTTATAAAGCACACATATTCAAAAAACAATCCTTGGGAATGGAAAACTGGCCAAAAATATTGAGTAGATGATACGAGTTGAAATGATAAGTAAAATCTTTGAAATAAGTCTTCTTTGATAAAAATATAGGCCACTGTATACTTATTTTAAATTAAAATGATAATAAGTGTGTTCTCAAGAGAGTTTATCTATGTGTCGGTTTTTGTTCTTGTTATCTTTTTGTCAGAGGTTTTCTCTTGCTGAATTGAATTTCAATCGATTTAATTCTTACTGTGTGTTTTTTTGTGCTTTGTTAGCCTATCCATTTATTCTGACATTGGTTTTAACAGCAAATCAGTGCTAATGCTGAACATATGAAAAAATCAGAGAAAACCTTTTTCACGCCACAACTTTAACGCCAATTAACTTTATGATTTTTCCTTATCTTAAAATTATAATTAATTTCTATCTTTTTATTTAAGGCATAAAATTCGAAACATATTTACATGTATTTGCAATAAAAGTATCGAACATCCTTAAAATTAAACAACACAAATAAATTCATATGCCCAGTGCAAACAGGAGTTGATAAAAAAAATTGTTCGATCGAAATATTTTGCTCTATTAGTGTGACGGGGTGTATATATAAACGGAAAGCAAATAAATCTCGTTCAATATTGAAATAGGAAACTTTTAGATGGTTTGATGTTGACGCTAAAATATTTCGACGAGTGGTCTCTCGCCTGCAGTTTTTCAACGAATACAAATGAAAAGAGGAAACTGAAAGAATAAGAGATAATTTCTTGTAAGGAAAAAGGAGCCTGAATGTTTTGTGTTCAGGTAGTCTTGAAGTAAAATGAGCATGTAATTCATAACCTTATACAGTATATTAGTTAAATATAAAGCTTTTTTAATACAAATTTCAAACCCGTTTAAAATATCTGACATAGATTGATTCAATATTATTAAATGATTTTCTATTTCAGCACACGTAAAAATGACTATAATTTTAACAGCCTGGAGTTCCATTACCCTTCCAAAGTGATCCGTCTGAGTATGAGGTTTGTAAAACATATATATATATATATGAACATAGCACCTTCATTACCCTTTCGCCTTATTTCTAGCATGTGGGTCATGAAGTCCTGTATATTTAAATGGTTAAGGGTATCCAACAAAAGACCAACGACATTGGAAAGTTTACCGAGGAATCAATTAATTGCAACAAAGCTCAAGACTATAAATGTTGCTTCTTTCTTGAAATTAGAAAAAATGGATAAAATGGCTAAAAATGAAAAAAAAAATGTTTAAGCGCACGTTGCCAGTCCTCAATGCACAGCAACCATCGTATTTGTATGGCCAAAACAATACCCATAGTCAGTTTAACACGCTCTTTAAAAATTATAGATAAACTCTCTTGCTAAAGAAGCACTCTATTTAAATAAAAATCTCCACACAGATGGTATGTATACTTGGTATAGCTTTGCTAGATCTGTTAAGACCGTCACGGAATTTGAAATAGATTTTGAAAATTTTGAGAATGACAATAAAAGTTTTAAGGAAATTAATAAGTTACACATAAAAAGAGAAAAAAAAACTATTAAAGAGAAATATAATGAACTTATAATAAACAAAATATCTAGCTTTGATGCTTCCTCGAAATTATACCTTTACAGCAAGTTTAAGTCTGATGTTAATGTTTCAGATTATACTTAAACCGTCAAAACTTTAATAGTAGAAAAATACTTACCAAACTACGTATTAGTGACCATAATCTAGAGATCGATCTTGGTAGATACAAGAATATACCAAGAGAACAAAGACTTTGTAAATCATGCAAAATAATTGATGATGAAGCTCATTTCTTATTTATGTCACATTAATAATAATATAAGAAAAACATTTATTGACCCAATACAAAAACAATATGCTAATTTTAACCAGCTTGAAGCCATTGAAAAATTAATTTTTGTGCTTAACCCAAATATGGATGTTTTGCCCATTGTTGATTTTATAAAGCAATTATTTGCGTTGCGACAACGAGATCCACATTTGTCAAAGTCATACATATTTGTAAATACTATAATGTCTTTGTATATAGAGTTACATGTTCATTGTTTTTGTATGTTTTTACATTTATATTTGTATTTGCTTAACCTCTTTGAGTTTAGTATATGTTTAAAAATTGATAAAATTAACATTTCTTGACTTATACAAATGTTTCAGGTCCCAAACTGGTACATTTAGCTTTTCTGATGATAAAGAGAATAAGATATCAGCAAACGAATTCAAAAAAGACTTATTTACAAGAAAGGTATTTGTACATTCATAAATACTAGGAACCCCTTGGGCTTCTTTCTCCTTAATTTCGGCTTTAATATCGCTGATGAAACTTAAATAGATGAAACTTGAGTTAGAAAAAAATTCAATATGCATCTTGAAAAATTGCATTCATAGTTCAATAAACTCAATATTTTGGACAGTTAATTATTGATTTTCTTCTTCTTATCGTTGTTGTGGAATTTACGTAATGTAAAATAGAAATTGGAATATTGTCATTTTGACTGTAATTTATTGTGTTTAAGGAATAACATGGATAATTTTGACTATTTTAAAAAATACTATATGCAAACATTGAAGGAATGACCGCAATATCTTTTTTCTGTATACGAAGAAATAACAACCTTTAAAATCACGCACACTAGCATGACTAGTATGTAACCTGCAAAGCTAGTCATTATAGTCAGATTAACTTCAATTGCAAATCTTCTCTCATGAAAACCAATAATTCTGAAAGAAAAACAATAATTTTGAATAAATTTATACAAATAAATATGAGCCTTACCGGAATAAAAATTTTATCCATTAAAAAATAACAGCAGACAACCCATCATCATAGAAACGTTTTATCACATTATATTATCTGTTTCAATCATATACATGTAAATGATCTTGAATCAAAATAAATTTATTTTAGGCTACCATTTTAATCATAGATGTACATAATCAGGCTTCAACACTCTTGGATTTCTTACTGCAAGACGATATTTTCAAATCTACAAAACAAATACTCATGCGTACACATTACAAACAAACCAGGGATACATTAATTGATTACGTCACAGCGTTGAGTCACATGAGACGGTTGAACAAACTTGGTTTTAGAATATACTGGCATGAGCAAGAAATAAATGGAATTTTGAAAGGAAACAAATTTCGAACTGGTAGTTTTTATATACACATGGTAATGTATTTATCTGAGATTATTATGCTGCTTGATTAAAACTCTTTCGTATGATTTAGTTCTGTCAGAAATCTGTCAGACGTAATTAACAAAATAACCGATCTTGGAGGAATGGGTCAATCTCAAATGTCCATGAGAAAAGACAAAACAAGGAAAACATGCTGGAACAACTGAAGACTGCAATGATCCTGACAGGCATTAAAAAAGGGGTGGGTTAATCCAGATTTTATGGCGCACCAAACTTCCCTCTTTTATTGCGATCTTTGGGTCGGTACTTACATGAAGACATAATGGGGATGTCAGTACAACAACCAGACAAACATTAATCAAAACGGTGTCGGATCAAATTTCTTTTCAGTATAGGAAAATAAATAATTTAAAAATTAAAATCATCTTTTTTATCGTAAATGTACGTAATGAGATGACCACCATGGGTCAATCCAAGAATGACTTGAAGCAAGTGGATATGGCGGTTTCTTGAATCTCTAGCTCTGGAAGATAAATTAAAGGAATCCATCTACTAAACGAAGCGTTGTTTACAGAGAGGACTTCATGAAAATATCGGAAAGTGAGATTAAAGGACATTTCCTCTTTCATCTTCTTGTTCTATTCGAGTTCCTGAGGAACTTCAATCTATTACGAGTATAAAAAACAAGTCGACGAGGAGAGGAGCACAGCTTGTGCCCATTGGAATGCTAAGTATATAAGCGCATAAAAAGCGTTAAAAAATGCTGTGGGTTGAGCACTAACCCACTGTCAGTGTCTGAAGACACCAACCTGAAATCCTTTTCTGTTTTTTTTTTTCCGCCATCTGGTACTCGCACAAACTAAGAGTTAGACTATAATGGTTATTTGTTAGTTAAATTTTTCAACATAAAAAGGTTACATCATAAAATCATATAGCAAATTTCAATATTCCATATTACTTTACGGAACTATAGGCAGGCTTTTCTTTCATTATATTTTTGAACTGGCCTAACTGTAAATAAAGGTAATAACAAAATTACCGAACTTGGAGAATCAATCTCAAATGTCCATAAGACTAGACAAAACAAGGAAGACATACTGGAAAAATTGAAGACCGCAATGGTCCTGACTTGGTAAAGGCATTTCAAAAGAAATGGTGGATTAAACGGTGTGTTCACGTTTCTCCAACATTTGGTAATTAAGTATAACAACATCCAATTAAGGGTGGGAATTAGGGGGCCAACTAAAGGATAGCCAAGTTATTTATTACCTGTTCAAAATATATAAAGTATTTTAAAAAGAAAAAAGTATTTTATTCTATTTCTTGTATTGTTTGTGCATTTAATTTGGTTTCTTTCTAAAACCAGTTAAGTGCTTCGGCATTTTCTAAATAATTTGATTTTTAATTAATACTAATTTGAAGAATGCCTAGAATGTGTTTTTTTTCTAAATCCTAAATTTTATTGTTTTGCTATCTTTTTTTTTATCTTTATGTTGACTTAAAAGGATGTTGACTTATACTAAGGTCTTCTGCAGAATAAATTTTATTTTTTTTTTGAGTCCTTGTTATTTGCCTTGTACTTTTGTCTTGTGTTTTCCCCCTTTTCTTATATGATTTTTAGCGGATGTTATCTTTTTGATACCAAGATATTTTCTTCATTTTTTTCATGAATCGAAGATTTCATGTATATATATTTTTTTCGTTGTCCGAAAATTTACTATGAAAATGTGGCAAGCCTTCCTTTTTGGGCACTGTATGATTTAAAAAAAATCTTTTCTATATTCAAATTAATCCATACTTTTTATTTCTTATGAAAAATATTATATTAAGCTTTTGATTTTTTTTCTTATGACTTCAAACATAACTAAACATGTTGAAATCATTAAAACGAATGTAGGAAAAAAAGTCACAGGAAAAAAAGTCACGGAAAAAAAGTCACGGATGAAAAGTCATAGGAAAAAAAGTCACAAGAAAAAAAAGTCACAGGAAATAAAGTCACAATGTATACATTAAGATTTTGCTGATTATTAGAATAAAAAATAGTCAAATTATGTATTTTATACATATTTTAAATATCTATAACAGATTGACTAGTCATAAAAAATGATACTACAAAAAATGTAATAAAACATGAAAAATGAAAATAACAAAAATTCAATTTAAGTCCTCCGCAAAAAAAAAATTCTGTTTGTCTTTTAAATATAAAAAAAATATTCAAAGTTTTTAAAAAAATGAACAAGACCTAAAATAAAAAAGGACATAAATAAAAAAACGTATTTAATGTAAATATTTTTAAATGAGTACTTAGTAAGTAAATACTCAGATACAAACTGATAATTTTCATTATGGTCTTTTAAATCAAACAAGTTTTTATTCATATCTTAAACTTTTTTCCAAGATTGTTTTAATTAAAAAAACAATGAAATAAAATAAGAAAATATAAGAAGGAAGAAAATTAGTATAAAAAATACAAATAAAAAATACTAACATTTAGTTTGATAGGAAGTTTCAAATAATACATTGTGACTTCATTTCCTGTGACTTTTTTTCTTGTGACCTTTTTTCCTGTGACCTTTTTGCATATCAAAACTGTGATTTTTTTCCTGTGACTTTTTTTCCGATTACCATTAAAACGACTGTGTAAAACTCTCGAAACAAGAGTAAATAACTCAGAAAGTGAAAAACAAGGTTTTTTTTTCAATTGCCTCTTTTAATATCACTACAACAACAGGATATCCATCTCATATCCGCAACTTCTTTTAAAGCCCTTGACGGATTTTCATGAAACTTTTTCACAGTCTTTATATATAAAATTACGTAGATGTGCACCTCCTTTTCAAAATTTGATCATAATGATTTTTGGGTTTCCCATTACAAAACATGGTCATGGTGTGGTCCCATTCTTTTCTGTCTTTCAGCCCTCTTCTGCCAATTTTCCATCATATTCACCATGTAGTTTTTATCTTTAAATTTATGTAAAATATAATAACTCCATGTATGCACTGATCATGAGTGTATAGGGAAAAAAGTAGTCCCTGTCGGATGATTTTTTTGGAATGGCTCAACATGCGACATAACGCTTAGCAGTTTCAAATTCAGTGAAGAAGATAGGATTTTTGTAAACACTAGAAATATATTTATCTTTTACATTTATATTCTGAATGATACGGAATGACGTCAAAGTAAATATAAAAAATGCAAAACGAAAAAAAGTCATTTAATTTTGATATTTTTTTTATAAATAATATACAAGTTCTCTGATTAGTATTTTTTTAAATTAAACTATTTCTTTCTTTAAATTATATTCAAAAAAAATTCTTTTTTGTTACTTCAAGCCTTTCATGCTTTTATCCTACAAAATTTACAGGTAAGAAAAATCTTAGCAATCCTTATGAGGGCCCCTTAATCCCCACCCTTAATTGGATGTTGTTATTGCTAATTATCAAATGTTGGAGAAACGTGAATAAACCGATTAAACCAGGTTTTAAGGCGCGCCAAACCCCCCTCTTCCATTGCGGTAGTTACACAAAACACAACAGGTCTGTGATGACATATCAGGGATGCAAAACGATGTGCATTTTTAAACTTCTGTCGATTTATGTAAGTTGTGTCTTGTACACTTATTCCACATTTCAATATCCTGATTACATTTTTGTATTTAGGTTCGTAGTTCATGTCAAGCACCTGCTACTGACAAAGCAAACTACACACCTGTAAGTACTAATTTTAACATGTTTGGATATTTTTAAAAGGATATGGAGTTTAACTTGAGACCATAACACATTTGTAAACTCCAACTGCAATTAATTTTATGAGCTGTATGGCCATTTCGGAAATTTATTTCTCATCAGCAGCACAAAAAGAAGGAAAGGTGTACCAAAGGGGTAAATCAACATCATAAAACTGTTAAGACAAATACAAAACAGGTAGACAAAAAATCATCACAACAAACACAAACCACTCAACAACATAAAACACACACACACATACATACACAAGTCAAAACGAGAGTGAACTCAGGTGCTGCTTGCTCTAGCACACCCGTCACGTTGCATAAGATCAATTTAGTGTTGGTCTAATCCGGAATGGATGACATTACCAAACTCTATGTCAAACCATGGAACCATACCGTCTTCCAAGAGTAACAAGAGAAAAAAATATCATTCTGGTAGTAGTAGAAGTGGTAGAGGTAGAGGAAATCATGTCATGTGACATGTTTCAAGGAATTAATGTCATGTGACATGTGTCAATAAAATTTGATCTTATATGCGTTTAATTTTTTTCCGAACACGTGTACGTGGTAAGCTAGAGAGTGTGAGGGTTTATGATGGAGTACCAGCAGGAATCCATTGACTTTTGAAATGAGCTAGCAAACTCCATTATATACAAATGCAAATGGTCTGGGGAGGGATGATTAAGAAATACTGATCTTGAAATACACAAAACTGTATGGGTAGGGATTATTTAGAAATACTGATCATGATCTTGAAATACACAAAAGTAAATCAGGTTTTAACAATTTGAGAGCAGTTGCGTGTTATTTGATTACGCCATACATTTATCACTATGAATCAATTCTGGTGAATTTGCACAGCTCGTATATCCCAGCAGGCAAAAGACGTCACCCTGACGTCTTTTTTTGGTTGAATTTTGGTCGCGACGTCATTCAACCAAATATCGACCTAAAAAGGACGTCTTTTCACAGACGTGAAAAAGACGTCGTAAAAAGACGTCTTTATGACGTCTTTTTCTGGTTTCGTCGCAACTACAACATAAATGTAACGTCTTATCTGTAGCTAAAATTCAACTTCTCTTTTTGGACGTCTTTAATACGTCTGTTTTTAGACCAAAATCGGAACATACTGCATGATTACAATTAACTCAATTCGTCGTTTTTCTTAAACACTGTTTAAGTGAAAATCGACAATATAATATGTGATGAAAATACCTATACTAGTATATATATACACATAATTTCATAATTGTGCAACTAATAAGCACGACGTGAAAAGGGGGGTTATTACTCCTAATATCCATGATATTAAACCTTATTGAAAATCCATTACATTTTAGCAACAACATAACAATAGTAGTTACTTTTAATTTTGATTTACATGTATCATGTGTAAATAAAAGAATTATTTAATATATCATGATTATCGTCATTCTAACGCGTTTTTCGAAAGATAGGCATGCGCACAACAAATTACTACCAGAGTTTGAAAATTTGAATGTGTGATGATATCGACTGCTGACAAGGATTCATAAACCATTTCGGTAAGAAACTATTATTTCTAAAAAATATATGTCATAATAAGTGGGCAAATTAAATTTATGTTTGATTTTTAGATTATTGATAGTATAAAAGAAGTAGAAAGTAGAGAATATTATGTTTCAGTTGACAAAACATCTTTGCAAAAACGTAAAGAAAATGCACTTGTACGCATCATGTGTTTGTATAGCCATGGAAGTACTGTCTAGATAGTACTTCCATGGTATAGCTCACAGTGGTATCTCAGAATATATTGATAAAATTATATTGATTGTATATGTAACACTACATTGTTTTAAACATATGAGTTTGTGAGACAAAATAGAGACACACGATTCTATTCCTGCATCACGCCACACAACCAAACTAATTAAGATAAAAATGTCTATTCTTAGAACATTTTATCTTTATCAGTTATCTCAAGGCAGTTTGATTGCACACTAATTTTACAAGTATTTATAATGTTGTAGATAAGAAGGCACAACTTTCATACATTTACCAAATGTTTTTATACAGCTTGTGTATGTTTTTTTTCAGATATACATATTACATCTGTGCATTTAATGTGAATTGTGGATGCCACTAGCTTGTTAATTGGAATTGGAAAAAAAAACATGAAAAAGGTAGAGTTTTGCATATTCATGAAAATAATTTTTGACTATAGATAATAAATGTGTGATAAAAATTAATAATTATATGTTAGAAAAGATCGACTATAAATTGTCAAAATAAAGTATAATATTTTGCCATTGTTATAATAGCTAATTCTGAGTACTATTACATGTAAAGAGTTTTTTTTAGCTTCAGCATCAACTGTGCTTATACATATCAAAAGAAATTATTCTGTTATATTGTTCAATCCCTGACTTTGTTTTTATTGCAGGATCAGGAAAAATTGAAGAACATAACAAACAAACAACATTGATGAAATGTGAATTGACAACTGAAATGGGATCAAAATTACAAGAACATTAATTGGATTTTATATTTGACTACTTGTGAATTAGTGTTACAAAACAAAACTTGGACTACTGACTGCATTTTGAATTCCTATCTGTGTGTAGAATTTTCTCATATAAAAATGTATAATTGTTATTGTTTTATTTTCCTTTTTTCAATTTTAAAATTACAGTTTGAAATGTTGAATCATGTACAAGTAATCATATAAGATAATTCACCACTCAAAAAAAACCAAAACCAATTGTACTGCTTGATGTAATACAAACTTATCTAAAAGATTGTAAACACATTTAAAAAACAAAACAAAACACACATGAAAAAAGACATTGTACAGAATAAAAAAGAGGTTGAATAGCCGTCTAAAAAAGACGTTGAAAAGACGTCTAAAAAGGTACGTTGAAAAGACGTCACAAAAAAGAAGTTGAAAAGACGTCTAAAAAAGACGTTGAAAAGACGTCTCAAAAAGACGTTGAAAAGACGTCTCAAAAAAACGTCTTTCCTTATATCAAATTCAACCAGAAAAAGACGTCTTCCTGACGTCTCAAAAAGACGTCTTTTCAACGTAAAAACGACCAATTTTGCCTGCTGGGATGTATTTTTGACGTACACCCCCCAAAAATGATTGATATTTCAAAACTTATTAATGACATTAAGACCTAAAAAAGACATGCATCAAACTGTGGATACGCTTTTGTTATCATTGTTTTCCTTGTTTTTTTTAGATTGATTTGAACAGAATAGAGACAATGAATTCGGAAGATTTGCTGAAAGTTTACTTACGGTATGTATGAGACTAGTTAAACGAACAAAACAAAAAAGTCAATTATTTTTCGTTTAATTTTACACCTCCACATAATATTCTCATTTTTAGTACCAGATAACCTCCCATGGCAGTGCTATCTTTTAAAGCTGTTTAACAAGGCCTAATTTTATTTCTTCGTATACTTGTTTGCCCTATGCCACACTAATAATTGTACTTGACATGGTCTTGACCACAATGCATTGCGCAACTTGTATAGCCTAAATACATCTAATATCATTAATTTTAAAACAGTGAGAATCAGCTTGAACCGGTTTTACAACAAATCAAATCAATTTTGCATAGAAAAATGGTAACACAATTCTGTGGCTTTCTCCACCACTCATATATCCCCAGGAACTGAGATAAAGGACACAACGGATTCTAAGAAGTCTGCTTCATATCTTAGATCTACATTTCGAAATCAACGTGATGACTTCAACTTTCCAATCATCAACTTTTCCTTTTTTGTGTAGCAACATTCTGTCCACTCCTGCTTATGGAGGCTTCGCAATACAGTTGATTAGTTATTCCGCGCACTCGTAGACACATATGGGTTTTCTATCTCTCAAATGAGAGCAGAGTTTTTTTGTCGTAGAAATCTGTTTTGTCTTCCTTTACCGGATTTGACATACTGAATTGGAAATTAATAACACGACGGGTGTGCTATAGCAGGCAGTAACCGCTTACTCTTCCGGAGCATCTGAGTTCACTCTTGTTACGCCTAAAGTTCGCGTTGTTGATTTCTGTTCGGTTGATTTTGTGTTTTGTGCTTCTTCGTGCTGTTCTTGTTCGTGTCTACCGGTTTTGTCGTTGCCCTTTTTGATTTTTGACACTCGAATGCCCTATTGGTGCCTCGTTGCTTCTTTATTAACAAGTCATTGAAATTAAAAATTTCGACAAGAGTCTCGTCGACACCATTAAAAGTTTCCAGCAATGGGATTATTCGGTACTGCTTCGGAAAGGATAGACCTAACGTTAAATATTTAGGCATGGGGACCTATAAGCTCATTGCTTGTTTCCGGATCCTGGGTGTGTGTGTGTGGGTGTGTGTGGGTGGGTGTGTGTGTGGGTGTGTGTTTTTTAACGCCCTTTATCGACGCAACGGTTTCCGAATCCTATGTAGTAAATTATACAATTATAGCCTTTAAATAGGTCGATACGAGAAAATATCGACCTGATGCATATCGACCGACAACAAAGTTGGAGGTTGATATGTATATCTCGGGACGATATTTTTCGATGGAATACAGATAATTACAAAATTACAAAAAGAGCTGCACGTATAATATTGGAGGTAACAAAGTACCAAATAGGTACATGCGTGGAGTCATCGCATGTGAAGTGAAGATAAAATACAGGAGTAAATACATGGGTTTTTACGTGTGGTCATAAATGAAAAATGATTTTTGGTAGACATATTGCACAGGGAATAGCGTCTTTATTCCACAAACATGACATATGAAATATGATTAAATCATGTCAATTACTTACTTTTCACTTTGGGTTAAAAAACCAAATAAGAAATATAAATAAATAATTTATTTATTTATATTTCTTATTTGGTTTTTACCTTTTATTTGTGGCTTCACCATCCATTTATTTATCTTTTTTTGTTTAGTTGTTTACTTGTTTTTAAAAGCAAATTACCATCTTTGTCTTTAACAAGTCTTTCCATTGGTTTGCTCCTTCTTGCTAGATTCTTGGTGGTGTCATAAAGCTCTTTCATATTCCTGTTTGCCGCTGCAGTCTCTGCTTGTTCTGACAGTCCTTCTACATATTCCCTCTTGTCTTGTCTTACACATTTCTTTACCTCTTTATTGGCTTCACTATATTCCTGCTGTGTTCTGGTGTGGCTGTTGATTGCCTCTTTCTTGGTTTTCCTGACCTCGATCTTCCTGTAAGTTTCAGCTGACATCCAATCTTTCTGCTCTGATTTTTCTACCCAATATCTCTGCGCACATGTTTCCACTACAGTTTCTTTGTAATTCTTTCAATAATGCTCAATGCGTGTGTCATTTTCGTCATCAAGTAATTCTTGTAGGGTTTGAATTTGTTGACTAATGTAATTCTAAAATCCCTGTGTGTTGTTTCGTCCCTCAAAAAATTGGCGTTGAACCTTGACTTCCTTCTTTCTTTTTGTATCGAAATCATGCAAATATTATAATATGCATTTTATTTTTTCCGAAATTTCTAAAGAAACAATAACAGAATTCCTGGGTCCCCCCACCGAGTGGCAAAAAATGTAAGTCAGCTCGCTTAACAGGAAGTAGATAAGGGAAAGACCTGAAAACATATCCCATCATACATGTATTGGATCCCTAAGTTAAGCTGCATACCAAATATCAAAAGCCTATGAATAGTAAAAGCTGAGAAATCTGTTACGAAATGTTTTCAATTTTTGACAATTAAAAAATTCTAAGTCGGCTCGTTAAACAGAAAGTTGGTAAGCCACAGACCTGGAAACACATCCCATTATATGGGACGCCTACCTGAAGCTGCATACCAAAATTCAAAAGCCTACAATTTATAGTTTCTGCGAAATCTGTTACGAAAAAAAGTGTGACGGACGGACGGAAGGACGCACATACGGACGGACAGACACCGGCATTTCTATGTCCCCTCTCCGCGTTGCTGCGGGGGACAAAATGCGTGATTTTTCATGTACACACTAAACATATTTATTTTATCCTGGAAAAGCAACGGAACCATATAGTTTCGTACCCGGTAAAAATATCCATATACATTTTACTTTCTTCTGATTAGAAATTCAAACCCAAAATTCTTATTTTAAGACATAAAGAAAATTAGGAATTTTGACAAGAAAAAATCTTTGGTACTTTGCATTATTTACAAAATTTTGAATAACAAAACACCAGCATACGTATTTAAAAACTTTGTGTATTCCATGCTCGGAAAAAAGTAACAGGAATTTAAGATCTGTAACTAATAATAACTTAAAAGTAGTCCGTCCAAACACCCACGCTATGAAAAAAATCTTCTGTTGCTTATTCATCTGCATTACAATGGAATTTAACTGCATACGTCAAGAAATACACATATATATCTGAATAAAGGGCGTATTTCTTTTTAAATACACCAACGATTCGCCTGGATTGATCATATAACGGGCGTCGTAAAATCTCGTACGGGTTTCTAAATAATTTGTTTTATTATAAATGTTTCTTTCTTGTACGCAAACATATTTCAATTAAACAACTAAATATTTTTTTTTAAGAGTAAATTAAAGATCAGAAAGAGATGTAAACATTTGTTTGTATTTCAGATATGTAACAACTCCGACGATCAAATGTACAGAAGTGTTACGATTGGGGAAGGTTCGTGACGGGGGATGGAACGTATGCCATGATAAACAATACAGACCATTAAAACCGTGTCTAGTATACTCTTTCGGGTAACATTCAGTTCATATGATACATGTGCATTTTTAATATACAGAATTACGTTTGAATTCCACCATTATGAAAGCGTTGAAACTCTTAGAAAATAAGCAAAATCATTCCTGTATAATGAACCGAGCACCAACTTTTATTATTCAAATACCGAATTAATTTTCACTAAGGACCAAAAGGATTTTTAAAGCAAATTAGGCACGACATGTCACAGAGTTTGCAGATTTTAAGTTAAAAAGTAGATTTTGACAATTGAACAAAATAATTGTTTAGGAGAGGCATAAGGGTCGGACCATTTAAGTTGAAAGAGGAGACCTTGGTTTTGTTTTCGTTAGAAAAAAAAACTGTCACGAAGAGCTTATTATTTTTTGATTTTTTTATCTAGCAGGCATCCTTCTTCTAAATATTTCTTTGTTACCCTCTGCTGCCAAAATATTTTTTTTTTCACCAAAAATCATTTTCAACTTTTTATAAGGAAAAAAAAACTCCTTCAAATTAAATGGTCGGTCCCTAATGCAAATTAAATGGTCGGTCCCTGATGCAAATTAAATGGTCGGTCCCTAATGAACCCTTAGAATACCCGGATCGCGAGTTCCAAAATAGCCGCCATTTTACCTCGATTTTACAGCAAAACTTGTACCTACTCTGTGATTAATCATACAGGGAAACCTTGTACTTTCTCTCCAAACCCTTGGAAATGTTTGTTTTTATATTTCTTTAACCATTACAAATTGATGAACAAAACTTTTTATTCAATTTTCTTTCAAATTTTCCTAAAATAAATCGGTAAACATGTTGCTTCCATTGCTCCCAATGTTCTGACGTCAGATCTTACCTCAGCTGACCTTTGACATTTGGACATTCTAATATCCGGAATGTTCCGGAATGGATTAACTCGCGATTGGTCTATTAACAGACCACTTGAAAACATCAGTTTTAAGTATCTGTCTTTCAAAGAATCATGCAGGGTATACATATGATGATGGTGATTTATGGTAAAAAAATCAGACATGGGTTTCTTTACATTTTCTGAATCAAGATATAGTGTTATTGTTGAAAATCAAGTCTGTTTTCCACAAAGGTTTTGGTCATGGGAGAAATCAGTGTTTTGAATTGTTATGAAATACATAGCAAGAAAAGAGTTATCTCCCTTGTTTACAGTATGTATAATGCAATCTAGGTAAATTTTATCTCTCATGACCAACATCATAGAAACAAAGGCTGTTGTTTTTGTTAATAGGTGACCATTCTCTATTAGAAACCATGTTCAAACACATGTGTTATTTTTTACCATGAATCACCCTCTGCATGATTTTTAGAAAGACTGGTACTTAAACTCTCACATAAAACGTGTTAAACTATTTGAGCATTGTAATTACATGCTCACATTGTAGGTTTACTGAAATAAACAAACATCCTCTCTAGTTAAGGTTTGTATACGTGAGACCTTCGTAAGTCACCACACTATAATCGAATCAAAGCGGTGGACTTTGGTGGTAGAAGAACTGCTACATTCACTCGTTTTGACTTAAGGTCGTGTTAAGTTACTGTGAGGAATTGCAATTTTACAACACAATGAGATTGGAAATACAAATGACAACAAAGTTCCAGACAATAAATTTTGCTACGCCTGACGCGCGTTTCGTCTATTCAAGACTCATCAGAGGCGCTCTACCAAAAATATTGAAAATGCCAAACACTGTATGAATATGAGGAGCATAGAACAGTATAACCAAAAATATCAAACTGGGGAACCAAATTATTACTAAGATATTCAACCTATGTCTGGGGTAGGAAGAACCTTAGGGTTTAGACAATTTTGAAATTTAGACGGATAATTTAAAGATTTGATGTATTCTCCAACTCAAAAGTGTTGGTGCCGGAGCGGGCTAACCTCGGGGAATTTAAACTCCACCAGCAGTGCTAACCTTCACGTGTGTTCGAAATACAAATGACAACAAAGTTCCAGACAATACATTTTGCTACGCCTGACGCGCATTTCGTCTATTCAAGACTCATCAGAGGCGCTCTACCAAAAATATTGAAAATGCCAAACACTGTATGAATATGAAGAGCATAGAACAGTATAACCAAAACTATCAAACTGGGGAACCAAATTATTACTAAGATATTCAACCTATGTCTGGGGTAGGAAGAACCTTAGGGTTTAGACAATTTTGAAATTTAGACGGATAATTTAAAGATTTGATGTATTCTCCAACTCAAAAGTGTTGGTGCCGGAGCGGGCTAACCTCGGGGAATTTAAACTCCACCAGCAGTGCTAACCTTCACGTGTGTTCGAAATACAAATGACAACAAAGTTCCAGACAATAAATTTTGCTACGCCTGACGCGCGTTTCGTCTATTCAAGACTCATCAGAGGCGCTCTACCAAAAATATTGAAAATGCCAAACACTGTATGAATATGAAGAGCATAGAACAGTATAACCAAAAATATCAAACTGGGGAACCAAATTATTACTAAGATATTCAACCTATGTCTGGGGTAGGAAGAACCTTAGGGTTTAGACAATTTTGAAATTTAGACGGATAATTTAAAGATTTGATGTATTCTCCAACTCAAAAGTGTTGGTGCCGGAGCGGGCTAACCTCGGGGAATTTAAACTCCACCAGCAGTGCTAACCTTCACGTGTGTTCGAAATACAAATGACAACAAAGTTCCAGACAATAAATTTTGCTACGCCTGACGCGCGTTTCGTCTATTCAAGACTCATCAGAGGCGCTCTACCAAAAATATTGAAAATGCCAAACACTGTATGAATATGAAGAGCATAGAACAGTATAACCAAAAATATCAAACTGGGGAACCAAATTATTACTAAGATATTCAACCTATGTCTGGGGTAGGAAGAACCTTAGGGTTTAGACAATTTTGAAATTTAGACGGATAATTTAAAGATTTGATGTATTCTCCAACTCAAAAGTGTTGGTGCCGGAGCGGGCTAACCTCGGGGAATTTAAACTCCACCAGCAGTGCTAACCTTCACGTGTGTTCGAAATACAAATGACAACAAAGTTCCAGACAATAAATTTTGCTACGCCTGACGCGCGTTTCGTCTATTCAAGACTCATCAGAGGCGCTCTACCAAAAATATTGAAAATGCCAAACACTGTATGAATATGAAGAGCATAGAACAGTATAACCAAAAATATCAAACTGGGGAACCAAATTATTACTAAGATATTCAACCTATGTCTGGGGTAGGAAGAACCTTAGGGTTTAGACAATTTTGAAATTTAGACGGATAATTTAAAGATTTGATGTATTCTCCAACTCAAAAGTGTTGGTGCCGGAGCGGGCTAACCTCGGGGAATTTAAACTCCACCAGCAGTGCTAACCTTCACGTGTGTTCGAAATACAAATGACAACAAAGTTCCAGACAATAAATTTTGCTACGCCTGACGCGCGTTTCGTCTATTCAAGACTCATCAAATAAATGTCAAAATGAATGTACTCGGCGAATGTTAACTCATGTAAAGGATCGATAATAATAGAACTTCAACGTGACTAAGGGTTAGGGTCAGTGGAGTTTTGTGGGTCTTTGTATTGTTGTGGATTTTTGTGTCATATTTTCATGTTTTAAACAGTCTTATGCCTTTTGTCTACAATTTTACACGTGAACTGAATTTCCATATGTTTAAAGTTATTAAACTATTTTAGGATTAAATGGGATTTTAGTTTTGATGATGCTGTGACTGAGACCTACGGCTGTGAAATCCATTCTTTTGACCCCAGGTAATCAATGTCGAAGTATATTTAAAGAAGCACAGGTACCAACGGGGTATTCGAATGTCAAAAGTCCAAAAGGGCAAAATAAAACCAATGTACATGGTGAACGCGACTTAGAACAGGACGAAAAAACTGAACACGTAAGAAAACAAATACGACTTAAAAGCAAGCAACAAAATGAAATCGATACAATTTGTAACAAATGAAAGAAGCAAAGAGGCACCAGTGGGGCATTCGGGTGTCATAAATCCAAAAAGGCAACGACGAAACCGGTTAACACGAACAAAAACAGCACGTAGAAACACAAAACACAAAATCAACTGAACGGAAATCAACAACGTGAACTCAAGTCGTAACAAAAGTGAACTCAGGTGCTCTGGAAGAGTAGGCAGTTCCTGTCTGCTATAGCACTCGGGTGCTCCAAATATTAAGCAGTGCCTGCTTGCTATACGTTTCTCGTTGTCAGATGTCAATCAAGGAGGACAGTACGAAATGCAATGACAAACCAACATCCGCACTCATCTGAGAAATAGAAACCCCATAATACATGTTTTTGTCTATAAGCGCATGATGTCTTCCATAAAATTTCTTAAGTTAACTCAATAACCGTGTAGCAACAGAACTTAGTGTAGCAAATTTTGTGTAAAGATGAAATATGTTATTTTTAACATATTTTTGATCAAACCATTTGCTTTTTTGTTTTCAAAAAAATGTTCCAGACCATATTTAGCTAATCTTATTGTAAGTCGAGAAAGAAATTGTGAACAAGAAAAAAATAAGCTCATGCTCACTGTGGATATCCCACTGTTACAATATAAATAAAAAGTTTTTGACAGAATGTAGATGTCTAATGGACCTCCAAGGTATACCACAATGCATCATGTCCATATGAAGCTTGCTATTAAATATGAACAAAATAATAATAAATTAAAGGCGTGACAGGACTACGGAAATACACAAATAAAACAGAATACCCCCACCCTCTTTCGAAGCAAGTGGGATTATAAAAAAGCAAATTACTTAACATACAACTGCTAATTATTAAAAATAATCGTTCTCATTTCAGTATGAATACCACATCTTTCAAAAGGGCATCTAATAGTTACTTTCATGACATTGGACTTTCTAATGGTCAAACCAGAAAAAAGAAATGGAACTTATCAACGTTATTGAGCTTATTAAACAAGTTCAACCACACTAATGTAAGAATAGAATTCTATTTATAATGGTGGATTCATAGTAACCCCCTTCCTTGAACATAATTGTTTTTTTTTACCACCAAGTTTTTCTAAATTCACATTTGTAAATTTTATCCATTTTTGTGAATACTTCAGAGTTACACTGTGATCTTTTATTATGATATTTGTAAAGAAAAGAAAAAAACATTTCTGTATTATATCTTTGAAAAAGTGACTATCATAAGTACTTAAGGTAGATGGGGTGTCTTACTTGCACATCTATCATAACTTAAAAACTTATAATGCTTGTTATTCCAATTGATTCTTATTGTGCTAGGTACATGTAAACATCAAAATTGATAATTACAACAAAACATTTGATTAAATACACCTTCTTCCCAAATTTCAATATATTCCTGTCCTTTTTAAGGGCGAATAATTTGTATAGAAATATCTAATAGGGAAAAACATATTTTTCACATTTAAAAAATGTTGATGGTGAACTTTAATTTTTATTGAGTACACTGTATATCTAAAAATCCATACAAAACAAAGATTTTCACAGATTTTCAGAAAAATCTATAATCATGCGTTTTCAAAGTCATTTTTACAAAAATTCTGATGGTGAACTTTGATTTTTATTATCAAAGTTTAAAGTACTAGTCTAGGTCTAAATGTGGCAAAAATTTACGAACATTCTATGGATAACTTTATAGACACCTCATCTACCTTAAGTTTCATTTGAAAAGTGTTTTAACTTAAGAAAATATTATAGTTTTGATGTTATTTGTGATAGATTATTTTAAAACTGCACTGAGAAACTTACTATTTGAATATTCTTATTAATTTATTGCAATCATTTATAAATTCTAATAATAATACGCACCATTAAACCTGGTTTATCCACCATTTCTTTATGATTACATTTACTCATATAATTAAAATGTGGTTAATTTGTCTTTTGAATCTTCTTGCATACCTCGATGAAATGTCGCTTGTGTCACATGGCCGTAACCGGTTTGGCCGTATCATACTGACAACTAAAATTTGATCTCATCTAGGTAAATTTTCCCAATTTGAATTTGCTTTTGGATATTAATAAACAAATAAAAATACACAAACGTTAACCATAAACAAAACCATTCATCAGAATTAATTAAAAAACATTAAAATGTTATTATAAGAATTGTGTGTTTGTATTTTGATGTTAAAACCGTTGACCGTGGCACATTTTCAATGAAGTGGTCTTCAAATTCTTCTGGTATATCTTCCTTGTTCTGTCTTTTCACTTGGACAGCGAGATTGATCCGTCAACTTCAGTCATTATGTTATTACCTTTATTCAAAGGATAGTACATACAATGTTTGTCATATCTCGATTATTTCCATCTTCATATTTAAATACTATGATTTCATTATTATTTGAGGGGTATACATTTTTGTGGGTGGCTTTGTCCACGAAATTTCATACCACACGGAAGAAAAATTTAGCATTTATCTGTATGATGCAGACTCTAAACACGAAGTTAAGAAACCACAAACTTATCCATTTTCATCAAACCACGAAAATTGGTACGCACGAAAATAATTGAATCCACAGTATATATGCAAAAGTCGTTGAGGTGAAAGGTGGACATGAGTTCATAAAATGGTACTTAAATGAAACTACTACAATTACAACACTATATTCCAATCCGAACTTGACATTAAAACATCATGAACATCTTTTTTCTATTTCAGTTATATATAGATCTTCTAAAAATAGACATTGAAACCATGGAGTGGACGGTTTTACCAGATATGCTTCAAACTGGTGTGTTACGGAATGTACGGCAGTTAATGATGGAATTTCATTTGGCCGGCAGAGCGTTCAAAAGTGCAAAAACAAATTTACTTCGCAAGATTCTGCAATATTGCAAAGTGTTACATGACGAGGGTTTCCGATTATTTTGGCATCATCGGAATCCCGGATGTAAACGGGTTTTACCGTTAGATCATGCTGACAATACTAAATGTCATGAGATATATTTTGTTAATGTGAATAACAAACATATATACAAGAGGCTCCCAGGAGCCTGAATCGCTCACCTAACATATGTGCCTGAAGTAAAGGTTATAAGGCAAAATCTATTTAAAGTTGAAAGGGTAATAAGATTAATAAGGGGGTCATCTGACAATATGGTGGATCTAAAGGTGCTGATCACTTTTGTTCTCTATCAAAATCTAAAAATCTGTCACCCTTTTTGAGTTATTTGCAAAAAAAAATGCAGTTTTACCTACTGTTCTATTTTTAGCCACAGCGGCCATGTTTTACAACCAATCAATAATCCCAACAACAGTTCTATACACCTAATAATAATAAACAATAATACCAAGTTTGGTTCCATTTGGACTTAAAGTGTCAGAGGAGTTAACATTTTCAATATAAGCAAATGCAGTTAAAATGCTCAATTTTGACGTTCCAAGGGCAATAACTCCTCAAAGGAAAGGTCCTAAAACCTTGACCCTGTTACAAATTTTGTAGATCTTGATGCGCTTAACAATATGCAATTTAAATTTCTCAAATATCTTGTATAGTTTTCAAGATATTGAGCTAAACAGGTGCAAAATTTGCAAAAACTCCACAAAAAGGGCAGTAACTCCTACATGGGTTGTTGGATTTTCTTCAAAATTTCAGAGCTGGTAGATCTTGAGGTGCTGATCACTTTTATTCCCAATCAAAATTTTGAAATCTGTCACCATTTTAGAGTTATTTGCAAAAAACTGCCATTTACCTCTATGTTCTATTTTTAGCCACAGCAGTCATGTTTTACGACCAATCAAAAATCCCCACATCAGTTCTATACACCTAATGCTAATAAACAACTATACCAAGTTTGGTTCCATTTGGACTTAAAGTGTCAGAGGAGTTAAGGTTTTCAATGTAATGAGGAAATGCTGTTAAAATGCTCAATTTTGACGTTCTAAGGGCAATAACTCCTCAAAGGAAAGGTCCTACAACGTTGACCCTATTACATATTTTGTAGATCTTGATGTGCTTCACAATATGCAATTTAAATTTCTCAAATATCTAGTATAGTTTTCAAGATATTGAGCTAAACAGGTGCAAAATTTGCAAAAAATCAACAAAAAGGGCAAATAACTCCTACATGGGTTGTTGGATTTTCTTCAAAATTTCAGAGCTGGTAGATCTTGAGGTGCTGATCACTTTTGTTCCCGATCAAAATTTTGAAATCTGTCACCGTTTTAGAGTTATTTGCAAAAAACTGCCATTTACCCCTATGTTCTATTTTTAGCCACAGCGGCCATGTTTTACGACCAATCAAAAATCCCCACATCAGTTCTATACACCTAATGCTAATAAACAACTATACCAAGTTTGGTTCCATTTGGACTTAAAGTGTCAGAGGAGTTAACGTTTTCAATGTAATGAGGAAATGCTGTTAAAATGCTAAATTTTGACGTTCTAAGGGCAATAACTCCAAAAAGGAAAGGTCCTACAACGTTGACCCTGTTACAAATTTTGTAGATCTTGATGTGCTTAACAATATACAATTTAAATTTCTCAAATATCTAGTATAGTTTTCAAGATATTGAGCTTAACAGGTGCAAAATTTGCAAAAAATCCACAAAAAGGGCAATAACTCCTACATGGGTAGTTGGATTTTCTTCAAAATTTCAGGGTAGGTAGATCTTGAGGTGCTGAACACTTTTACCCTATGTCAGAATTTTGATATCTGTAGCCGTTTTTGAGTTATTTGCAAAAAACTGCATTTTACCCCTATGTTCTATTTTTAGCCATGGCGGCCATGTTTTACGACGAATCAAAAATCCCCACATCAGTTCTAAGCACCGAATGCTAATGAACAACCATACCAAGTTTGGTTGCAATTGGACTTATGGTGTCAGAGGAGTTAACGTTTTAAAAAGTTTACGGACGACGGACGACGGACGACGGACGACGGACGGACGACGGACGGACGACGGACGCCAAGTGATGACAATAGCTCACATGACCCTTCGGGTCAGGTGAGCTAAAAACGAATAACAAGATAAATATAATGTCTTAGTTCAATGTATTCATGGTATTATTTGGAAAATTATAGACACATGTACACACAGGCAATTTGTATTAGCTTTCAATTAACGTACACCTCAATTATCACTAATTTAACGTAAACGTACATGTACACTAAACGTAAAATTAATTTTTAATGAATTTAAACGTTATTTTTTTCCAGTTGAATTACGTGACGTCAAATGTTAAAACTTTAATAAATGCTCGATTAACACGAATTTAAAGTAAATTTTTAATGTCAATATAATGTTAACAAAATTTCCTATGTTTTCTATTGTTATAGCAATCTTTTTCTAGAATCTACTCTTTGTCAAACTGATCGCTTTTACCCTTTTTTGCATTAGTCACATATTAATGGATCAACTAACTGTTTTTATTTCGAAAAAAAGTCTTGCGTGTCCGAACCCTGAGTCGAAATATTAACGATTTTGTACGTACATATTATAAAACGACGGTTGTTGAACTGATATCACGGTACAATACAGCAAAAAAATGTTTAGCTCGTATAACAGAACCCTGGTCCAATGCTCCGTTTAAAAATGAACCTCACAATCATAATCAATTCAATAAACGTTTACATTAAATCAACAAGATAGAACAATAGACAAAAATACTCAAACCTTCGACAATTCATTTTTCAACCACGCAGTTCATTGTATAGCCTAACCGCGAAGACGCACTTCTTCCATACTCTATGTAACAGAACTAGAGGCTCCCAGGAGCCTGAATCGCTCACCTGATCTCTTATGCCAAAGTTTGAATAAATTTCACAAACTTTCAAGTATACAAAGTTGCAAAACAATCCTTTCAGTGGTTTCAGAGAAGATTTTTGGAAATCAGTTCAAACTAAAAGAAAAAACAGTTAAAGGACAATAACTCCTGTAAGGACCTTTTGATGCTGAACAAGCAAATTTGCTTCAAATTTTCACTATTTCTTATACTTTTCGAGTTATAAGCCAAAAACAATGGTCTGACCCCTTGTTCTATTTTAGCAATGGCGGCCATGTTGGTTGGTCAACATGAATATAATTCACAAACTTGGTAGAGGACATCCTAAAGATCATGTATACCAAGTATCAATGCAATCCCTTCAGTGGTTTTAGAGAAGATTTTTGAAAATCAGTGTAAATTAATGGAAACTAACAGTTAAAGGGGAATAACTCTTAAACGGCTGATCTGACAATTTAGACCCTGAAATCATTTTTGTAGATCTCAATAAGCTTAACAATTCTGCAGTGCTAACTTTTCCCCTAGCTCTAACGGTTTTCAAGATATAGTCCAAAAACTGCAAAATGGTCAATTTTGATGATTAAAGGGCAATAACTCCTATAAGGAGTCGTTTCAAAACTTCGACTCAATGGAGAGTTTCGTAGAGCTTTTGATGCTGAACAAGGAAGGTTGCTTCGGATTTTCTCTATCTCTTATACTTTTTTATTATCAGCCAAAAACAATGGTCTGACCCCCCTGTTCTATTTTTAGCAACGGCGGCCATGTTGGTTGGTCGACATGTATATAATTCACAAACTTGGTAGAGGACATCCTAAAGATCATGTATACCAAGTATCAATGCAATCCCTTCAGTGGTTTCAGAGAAGAAGATCTTTGAAGAAAAGTTAACTAACGACGGACGACGGACAGACGGACGGACGACGGACGACGGACGCTTAACGATGACAATAGCTCACATGACCCTTCGGGTCAGGTGAGCTAAAAAAAACAAGCCGTAAAGTCCGAGACGTTTCGGGAACGCGAACGAATGAACGACCCCTGTGTTCTTTATTTTTTTCATTGAAAATCACATTTCTAAGCAAGATTAATCTTTAATAAGAACAATTTTTAAAGCAACATTTTTTAAAAAGTGGATAAAAGAAGAAAACATGACCTTATTTGAAAACAACATAGAAAATGCAATGCCTATCTTCAAGGCACCCCTTTTATCATGTTAAAACAGGTCCAACGATAAAATGACTGGACTAAATTTAAAAAGAATAGTACTGCAATTTGGTTTATCAAAAAGTCCCCGGACTGCTTAACTAAATTATAAATCATCATTTCATAATGATGTTTTTCTTACCTTGCAAAGTTTGAGGCTTCCTAATTTATTCCATATGCGACCACCTTACAATTAAATGCCAATTGTACATTAGGTAGAGTGATATATGCGAAATTACATCTTATAGCTACAGTTGAACGACAATTTGTTACAATGAATCATATAGAACACAGTAGATGGGAATTTTCTTATCAGTAATAACGCGACATTTTATTTATGAAAATCAACGATTAAAAATAATTTCTACACCTTTCAAATTGCCTTTTTTTCGGTTCTTTTGTATATATCGCTGACGAGTTGCTATATCATTGTTAATTATATGGAACTAACACAGGTAAAATCCTATCTAAATCAAATGATTGTTTCAAACGTCAATACTCCTATGATGAAGCTTCAAGCAAACCACTTATTTTATTCAGTTCCACCTTTTTAGCAGCAGGTAATATTCTCACAATTTTATATAAACCAAAATCTGTTCTAGGCAATAGCTTGACTTTGGCTGTTCATGTACATGGAATATGTTAAATGTATGTGAATACTATAGCTTTAAATATAAAATATGAACAACAATTATCATAATTGTGTTGATTTATTGTTAATTGAAAATGTAGTTTTCCAGTATTATCAGTTGTTCACCATTCTACGGTGTAAAACGAGTCAGATTCTGGCCACTCCACCATCTCTATCTTAAAGTCAGATTGACAGGTCTGGGTAAGCATCTGTAATGTGGTCAAATAAAGGTAATAACAAAATAACCAAACTTGGAGAATTAATCTCAAATGTCAATCAGACGAGACAAACCAAGGAAGACATACCGGAAAATTTGAAAACCGCAATGGTCCTGACTTGGTGCAGGCATTTGGTTCCCCAGTTTGGTATTTTTGGTTATACTGTTCTATGCTCTTCATATTCATACAGTGTTTGGCATTTTCAATATTTTTGGTAGAGCGCCTCTGATGAGTCTTGAATAGACGAAACGCGCGTCAGGCGTAGCAAAATTTAGTGTCTGGAACTTTGTTGTCATTTGTATTTCAAAAGAAATGGTGGGTTAAACCAGGTTTTAAGGCGCGCCATACCTCCCTCTTTCATTGCGATCTTTGGGTCCGGTAGTTTACAAAACACAACAGGTTTGTGATGACATATCAGGGATGCTAATGTGATAATCAAAATCAGTGTAGAAAATAATGAGATGTGGAACAAGCGTACGCTACAGAACTCACATCACAAGCGGTAATTAAGAATAAGAGACTCCCAGAAGCCTGAATCGCTCACCTGACTTGAATGCTTTTTTTAGATTGAAAGGGCTAAAAGTCTATTAAGGGCTCGTCTGACAACATCGATAAACTTAATGCATTAAAGTGTAGAATTCCATTAGCAATCGAAATCTTTTTTATTTTTTCAATAAAGTGTCAGCCGTAAGTTATAAAAAGGTAATTTTGAGTGACCAAGTCGTTTTGTAAATCAAAACTTCAAACAACATATTTGTAGCACTTATACCAAGGAACAACTGTGCTACGTTTGGTTGAAATTAAACTTGTTGACTTAGAGGCGTTAACGATTAAATACAATGAATAAAGACTGCAAAAATGGTCAACTTTGACGTTCTAATGGGAATAACTCCAAAAAGGAACGAAACTACAACTTCGATCCTGTTACAGATTTTATAGATCTTTGTGTGCCTAACAATATGCAATTTTAATTTTTCAAATATCTTTCTCAGTTTTCAAGATTTTGAGCTAAATAAATGCAAAATTTGGACACAATGCAGAAAAAGGGCAATAACTCCTACATGGGTCGTTTAATCTTCTTCAAAATTTCAAGTTGGTAGAAGCAGAGGTACCAATGGGGTATCCGAATATCAAAAGTCCGAAAGGGCAGAGACAAAACCAGCAAACACCAACAAGAACGGGACAAAAACAGACAACATGTAAAACATGGAAACACAAAACAACTGAATATCAATCAACAACGCGAACTCTAGTCGAAACCAGAGTGAACTCAGGTGCTCCGGAAGAGTAAGCAGTTCCTGCTTGCTATAGCACACCCGTCGCGTTGCCAATAGTCCATTCAGCGTGTCAAATCCGGTAAAGGAAGACAAAACAACACCCTATGACAAACCAACATCTGCACTCATCTGAGAGATCGAAATCCCATATTTGTCTATAAGTGCATGATGTCTTCCGTAAAATTTCTTGAGTGAAGACAGCAACCGAGGAGCAACATAACCTTGTGTGAGCAATTTTTGCGTCAGACGTGTCGCTCTGCTAAGGAAATCGATGTAAGTCCCGCACGCTCTGGAGTAACGAATCAATTGAGATACGTAAACTCCATAAGCTGGAGCGGACGGAATGTTGCTACACAAGAAGGGGAAGTTGACGATTGGAAAGTTGAAGTCATCACGTTTGTCAAAGAGCCTTGTTGAAAGTCTTCCTTGAGAGTCAATTTCGAGATGTAGATCTAAATATGAAGCAGACTTCCTAGAATCCGTTGTGTCCTTTATCTCAAGCTCCTGTGGATATATGAGATGGAGAAAGTCACCAAATCGAGAATTGTTTAGTGAAAGGACATCATCAATATAACGGAACGTGAGGTTGAAAGAGAGAGCTAGTCTACGGTCTTTTTTGTCTAGAAGAGATTGCAAGAAGTCTGCTTCATATGAATGAAGAAACAAATCAGCAAGCAAAGGTGCACAATTAGTGCCCATTGGAATCCCTATTGTTTGCTGAAAAACACGTCCACCAAACTGAACAAATATGTTGTCAATAAGAAAGTTGAGCATGTCGATTATTTGGTCTTCTGTAAATTTGTTCTTTTTCTTAGACTCATTGATGACAAAGTAAGTCTTGGTATAATCGACTACAAGAAATTTGTACCTGCGTTTTCCATTCTTTTTGAAAAAGCTGCGTTTAATCAGCTGTGCCAATCGCGATTTCAGTTGTTCATGTGGAATAGAAGTGTAAAGTGTGGAGAAATCGAATGTTTTGATGCTGTTACAAGATGAAACTGATTTAGAGTTAAGAATCTCCATCAGTTCTTTCGAATTCTTCAGGATCCACATTTGATTGACACCATTTCTAGAATAACAACAATCGTAATATTTCTGGAGGCCGGATTTTATTGCCGTAAGTATAGAAGTCAACAAAACTGAAAGAGGTTTAGTTGTACATTTGGATGACCCTGCAATGAAGCGCTGTTTGTATGGATTTTTATGTAATTTGGGAATCCAATACAGGGATGGAATGTCATAATTACTGCCACCAACAGAAAGGCCGAAGGAGGAAATGACAGATTTGTGATTGTCAATGATTTCCTCCTTAGACAGTGTTGTAGCCTTGTATGTGGTGCTGTTGCTGGTACAACCAACCCCCAATTCAGCTGTCAAACAGTCAATATAGTGTTTCTTGCACACAAAAATGATGTTATTTGGTGCTTTGTCTGCAGGTACGACAACATATTTGTCATGTAAGGTGGACAATGTTTTGGCAACATCAGCGTTGCTGAAAATGGATGTTGCCTTAGTGCTCATTGAGCCTTTCAAAGAATTGATTCTTTTCAAAACCAATGACCTCACAGCTTTTACCCATTCTGACAAAACGTCACATTCTTTCTCCTGTTCTTTTTTGGCCCATTTTCTGGCATAGTCCTCAACTGAATCCATAATTGTTTTGAAATTATAGCTCCAGTTGATTCGTCTTGGCTCACGATATTTAGGTCCTTTAGCCAAAACATCGCGAAGTAAGTCATTTTCCACGATGTTGAGGTCACCAGTGATAACGTGGCCAGAGGGACCATATTTGAATGGGGACTTTTCACAGGTACAGTCAGGAGGTTTAGCTTTGAGGTCATTGATTTGGAAATCTCGCAACACTTGTTTATAGTTGAAAACCTTAGGTGCAATGGTGGAAGTGTAGGAATAAGAGATAATGGGAATGCTTTTATCTTTGAAGTAAGGAGGAATATGTTCCGTAACAGATTTATGGTGTAAAATATTACCTAAATTAATAGCATCTAACCCCTTGTTTAAAAATGGAAGTGAAAGAAAGGAACGATTGTCTTTACTGTTTTCGTGTGGAACTCCAACAGGTTTGAATAAGCGGTTGTAACCGATATCAAGAACGATAGCAGTGAGTCTATAGATGTTAGACGTAGGGTCAGTGACCGGATTTTCTAGACATTCCTTGTACAAAATATTGAGTTTAGAAAGGGGAATAGAATACAGTTTAGTTCGAATGTGATGAATCCCTAGTGGTTTTTGGACAAACGGAAGTAATCCACTAATTGATACATCGCAAAGCTTTGGTGCGTTGTATTTTCTATGTCCATGACTGCGTTTCCGTCTCTCCGTTTTTTCAAAGAGATTCATCACATTAACATCACTGCATCTAGGGCTAGATAAATTTCCTACACTTCTAATGTTGTCGTTGCAGCCATAAGGTAGTGCGGTTCCCAGTCGTCGAATCCAGAATTCTTCTCTCTCTTTACGGAAAGGTGTACTTAAAGTGGGATTATTTGTAGGATGGTAAATTTTTTCCAAAATTCGGACTTTTAAAGACAAAATGGAATGATCAGGTTGGTTAAAATGCTGGTAAACGAAAGGAAAACTGTCGCTGTTGATTCCGGATCTGTGGCCACACATACGAGCATTCAGTCTTCCCTTCGTCTCACCAACATAGATCAGTCCACAAAGGCTACATTCTAGTCCGTAAATGAGATTTGCTGATGTACAATTTAAATCATCCCAACTGTAGATGTTATATGACCGATTCGTTAAGTTGCTCTTAATTTCTGTGTCAGTAATTAAGATCTTACAAGTTTTACAATTTTTTATTCCGCATTTACTGACAGAGCAATGAGATTGCACATTTTCAAAATCCAAAACGTCTTCCAAAAGTACAGAGCACGGTCGAATAGAATCAAAGTTTTTATATTGGAATTCTGGGTTCGCAGACTGGGTATATGATGTCTTTGACAAAGTTGGTGTATTTTGGACACCTGTATTACGAAACGACGCCGTGTCCGGAGTGTCGTTAAGTTCAGGCCTTTTTATACTGGGCGACGCCTGAGCCAGTATCCTTTTTTGGTGTCTCGTTAACATTGCATTGAAGCTACTGGGCTGGTGAAATCCTCGGGGACAATTTGTCCACCAGCAGAGATATCGACCCAGTGGAATGAAAGAAGCAGAGGTACCAATGGGGTATCCGAATATCAAAAGTCCGAAAGGGCAGAGACAAAACCAGCAAACACCAACAAGAACGGGACAAAAACAGACAACATGTAAAACATGGAAACACAAAACAACTGAATATCAATCAACAACGCGAACTCTAGTCGAAACCAGAGTGAACTCAGGTGCTCCGGAAGAGTAAGCAGTTCCTGCTTGCTATAGCACACCCGTCGCGTTAAACACCTCAGGATCTAATGATTCAATGCATTACTCAAGGTTCATCAAGGTTTAATCATTAGATCCTGAGGTGTTTAACGCGTTTACTTTGCCTATATACTGATATCTGTAACGATATTTGAGTTATTTGCTAAAAACTGCAATTTTCCCTTATGTTCTATCTTTAGCCATGGCGGCAATGTTTGTTGTGAATCAAAAATCCAAACGATATTTTGTAGTACACACAATAATAAACAAAAAATGAGAGTCGGTGGTGTAGTGGTTAACGCGTCGGGCTACTAACACCAAGGTTCGTGGTTCGATCCTCGTCCGGGATGAAAATTGCATGAAGCACTATTCCGACTCTCTATTGACACCATTTGCGAGGATGGTCTCAAGAAACGATGCTACTCCTTCAGAAGGGACGAAAAAAGGTTGTCCCGTGTATGTGGAAAGCAATACCCCATGCACGTTAAATACCCCTTTGTAGAGTTTGATAAGAGTAGGCTCGATGGGGGCCGCTGCAAAGGCCACACTCGCGAACTGCTAGCTGGAGAGGGATTTACATAAGCATTAAGCTTGTTTTCCAATCCAGGATAAATAAATATGTTTAAACTAAACAACTGTACCAAGTTTGGTTGCAATTGGACTTATGGTGTCAAAGGAGTTAAGGCTTGAAAAAATTATGGGACGGACGTACGACGGACGCCAAATGATGGCAATAGCTTACATGACCTTCGCATTTTTTTCAAACCCAGTCCTGAAATAGTTACAGATATACCCCTTTCTTAAACAAGGAACCGAAGACATTAAAAACACAAGTACAACGAAAGCTTTGTCAAACATTCCCGGCTTAGGACAGGCACATAAAAATGTGGCGGGGTAAAACTTCTTTTATGGGCCCAATCTTCCCCCTATCAATAATCCCAGGATAAGGGTTATGTAGGAATTTTGCGACGTACCCCATTGAATGATAACATCAATTGCCTTTTCAAATCATAAAACCAAATGTTCCTTGGCAGAAGTTACTGCCTGTACCTTAATTTTAATTTTAAAAATTATTGTCAATTTTAACTTTGGGTATTAATATAAATAATACAATTCCAATGCATTGAATCATAAAAACTTCACATTAAAGTCAAAATTTATTAAAGGGCAGCCATGGGACGACAAAATCGTGCCCTATATAAGCAGACGCCCTTTATATCAAGGTTCATTTTGGTTGAAATGTTCATAAAAGGGATACTTTTAGGTGCCCTTTATAGGCAGTGATTTGTTATATAGTGGGTGACGCCTTAAGGCAGGTTTGACTGTAGTTGTATAAATACCTGAAAATTATCGCTGTCACACTTGAGGAACACCCCACTTCTGTCTGTTGGGATATTATGGTGAAACTGAGCTACTGCTGTGTATTTTGGAACTTGTTGACAAGAGGTAGAGACCTGAACATTAGACAGTAAAGTCAAATAAGATACAAAGTTAAATTGGTTTGTCAAAAGGTTCTATATTCTTCGATATTTTCAGTGCAAACTGAAGAGTCTCTGATTAGAACTTTCGAAAAAATCTACTTGGATTAAAATCATAAATTTTGGCCAAAAAGATTTTGGAACATAAATGACACTTTGAGTTTCAAATATTTAAAAGATAGCAAAGTGCAATGCTTGGTTAAGGCGAACTGACTTTGATAAAAAAATACATATATACGTATCATACTTATACTAAAAACATAACGCAGGACTCGAAGATATTCAACTTTCTGCTTTGTAACAACCCTTAATGAAAGAATTATCCCAATTTAACATTTTTACAAACTGTGTAATTTTTACTTTTACATTAAGGGTTCCGGCACTGCTATTTTAAAAAAAAGTTATTGTTCAGGTTAACAATTAGTGTACGAATTTGAATTTTGCATTGTTTTTTGTGCATTTATACGTATATTTTGTCGTGTACACTTACCGTATAAGTGGTTATTTTCGCGGTGATTTAATTTTCGCTTTATTCCCGAACAACAAAGGGACGCGAAAACTAAAACTCGCGAAATATCAATTGATTATATAAAGTGTCATAATATATTCTAAACCGCGAAATATATATTACGCGTAAATAAAATCATCCCCTTTTTCAACAAATCGTGAAGTTTTCCATCCGCGAAAAAAAAACACTTATGCGGTATTCTAGAGAACATTATCGTCTAACAGATGATTACACTTACTTGTACACCTTTCCTCCAGTTTCCATATACTGGTGCCGAGCAATGTTTCATCAGTATAGCCTCTGATTGGTATATGGTATTGTTTTTAGGACAAGTTCTAGCATTAGAGAAAACCACTCGGCCGCCAGCAGCCAGTTTTACAATAAGATCGATCTCGTTGCAGGTTTTATAAACTGGAACTTTACAAATAGGAAATAGTCTTATTATAAATTAGGGAAGCAACAAAACTACCGAACTTCAATAATTGAACTCATATGTCCAAGAAAAGAACAAAAAATTAGCAAAGACGCGCCGGTGTTGAAGATCTTACCGGTCCTGACTTGGTACAGGCATTTCAAAAGACATTCACGCAAAGTAAAAACATTTTATATGGCGCTCAACCTGCTTCAATTGCAACTTTGTAATGTCGGTAAGGCACACTGCCAGAATAAACTGAATTTAAATTTAGCGTGATTAACGTTTTTCTTTATTTCGGTTTCGCGACAATATATTGATATCAATGAGTTTTTGTTTCATTTAATAGAGATAACATAATTATAATGTTTTCATTGTTCTACGACTTCTATTAAATTGCAATGTGAAGGGCTTTTAAGTAAGTATTGAAATACTGATTTTCTTACCATTAAATGATGCTGCAAAAAATGTAAGTAAGTAGTTACATAATTAATAATCATGTCAACATGATGTACAATCAACAAGTAATGATTCTTAATTGCATATAATGCAATTGATTGAAAACGTTCTAGCCTCACAATATAATAATAACTTTATTGTCATATAAATCAAATTACACATGATTTGTGACAGAAATAAAAAAAAAAACAACTGATAATGTACAAATATAAACGACAAAATAAAGTTTAAGAGACTCCTATCCCCAAATCTGATGACTGTTTAATGAAGGAGGCAAGGCTCTGAGTTTGCCAAAATTTGTAGGAGATACTGTGGATTCATTTATTTTCGTGGGTATCAATTTTCGTGGTTTGTTGAAAAAGGATCAGTTCGTGGATTCTTAATTTCGTGGTTCTGATGTCTCCATCATACAGATCAATGTTAAATTTCCTATTGGTTGGGTATCAAATTTCGTGGATGAAGGCTACCCACGAAAACCACAAAAATTGATACCCCACGAATAATAATGAAACCACAGTAGTATTTTTATTAAATTATCACGATCAGAGGTATTAATTAGTGGGATTTACATTCACAATATTAAAATCTGTCAGTAATTTATTTCTATAAGCTTGGTTATGGTTGCGATTTAAAAGAAGTGACGTTCATCATCTATACTACAAAAATGAATATCAAGCGGTTTTTTTATGAAGAAGGTCGATATTTCTGTGATCTTTATTCCTGGTCTAGACTTTGAATAGATTTCGTGCTGAATTTGCAAAGTAACTGGGTTTATTAAGTATTTGTGGTGAGTATTTTTGGAAGTGTTATAAAAACATGAAACATGTCTAGGTTCTTGAAAAAAGGAGAGAGAGTATATAAAAAAGCAATTCTGAAACTCAACTGACATTGTGTATATTTTATGGCAATACGAGATTTTTATTAATAGTACTTGTAGTTTTAACTTACATCCTGGGTTTGGTGTTACGGCTGCTGATGTTGACATATCTATAAGAAATATATACATGTATATAAATATTCACTTTAGTTCAAAAGTTGCTTTAGTCGAGATGTTAGAGTATTCTAATGAAGAAAGAAACAAAATGTGACTTATTTTGAAATAAGCATACCGGTATTTTCCTTTAAATTGGCTCTGTCATGATAGATATACCGTATAGCAGTTAATTTTCGCGGTGGTTTAATTGACGAAAATCGCGAAAATAAATCCCGCGAAAATATTATTCTAACACAAATCATTAACAAAAACATCCACAAACCGCAAAAATGAAACCCGCAAAATATTTTACGCCTTATTTTATTTATTATTATTTTATGGTTACGCCTAAAATCAGTATTGAACTACAATTTGTTTTGTTTTTTCTATAAATCTTTGATAAAATCGGGATTGCATACAGAATTTTAGTTAATCCTTTATCGGAATTAACGAATCAAGGATGCTCAACACAATACATTCCCTGACTGTGACCAACATTTCTGTATAAATGACATTTTACAAAAACCAGTTAAAGTGCTACAAGAACCATATTGCTACGGTAATTGCATCCTCAAATGCTCAGCACATAGCACGGATGGTGGATGTAACCTACATTTTTAATTGGATGAATAACATACAATGAAGCAAATATCTCCGGTTTTGCACATATTTCTCCAAGCCTGCATTTTGAAACGGCTAGCTTTATAGAAAAGCTAAAGTTGTATCCATTCCTTTATTTTTTCAAATGTTTGCACAGGTTAATTTGATGAAAATATAATAATATACATTGTTTATCTTTTTTAATTGCTCCGTGTATGTGCAACTCGTTGTCAAGATACATGAGATAAAGGTACTGTAGTTTCATTATTTTTCGTGGGGTATCAATTTTCGTGGTTTTCGTGGGTGGCACTGACCCACGAAATGGAAATTTAACGTTGATATGTATGCTTCAGACTTAAGAACCAAGAATTTAAGAATCCACGAACTGACTCTTTTTCATCAAACCACGAAAATTGGTACCCATGAAAATAAATGAATCCACAGTACATTTCTTTTACATTTGGTTTGATATGGTATATGCAATCAAGTTAAACTGAACCATGAAGCTCACAAAAATATTGTGTTTTTATTTTACTTTAACGTTTACTTTAGCAACAAAAATTATATGTTTTGAAGTTAAAATTTATAAATCTACATCCCTAAGAAGTCAGATTGTGAAGGGTCGAAATCCCCTCCATTTCACACTTTGTTTTGCCGCAAGGAGGCACTTGAAGTAATTCTGAAGCAAAAGATTTTCTTGCTTCTGATAATAAGTTTGAATTGAATGTTTGTCAAGCTTAATCAAGCTTTTTTTAATACTTTAAACCAACTAATTTCGCAAACGACTTATGTTTACGAATTTTGACGATGAACAATGATTCGCGAAAATAAATCGCCGCATATTTTTTTTTCAAAGTAATGTATAAGTGGTTTGTTTCGTTATGATGATTTTTGTCTACCGGTTTTGCCTTTAACGGTTTTATGATGTTGATTACCTCTTTGATACACCTTTGCTTTGTACACCTGTAACGAAGAATCGAAATAAAATATAAATAGCCAAAAAAAACCACTCTAACGCTTAAATGCGAAAAAAATTGTTGCAAATTTATATTGGTTTACAGTACTTTTATTCGACGCTCACAATGAACCAGTCTTACCTGTTTCGCAATTTTTTCCTGTGTAGTTACCATTGCATACACAGACATAATCTGTCGCGTCATCAAAACAATGTCCAGAGTTTAAACAAGGGTTACTGCTGCACTCTGAAAAACCAAGAACAATAAACTGATATATGTAATATTCATACATTCTCTTTCCGCATTATTATAGCCTTTGTTCGAAATTGGAAGTCGGTTCTAGAAAAGTAAACTTGCTTAAAATGGGTTTCGTGAAAAAAGTTGTCGGTCGATAAGACAATTTAAATCACAAAACAGTCCGTTAAAAACACTGTTTTCTTTTTTTCTTGACTGGAACAAATAAATATTTTTTTGCCAAACAATAAAACAGACATATTAATACCAGATCTTTCCACACAAAATATCAAATAATCAGAGAACCATTTATCCATTTAAAATGGACAGAGATAAGTGAGATGGATATTTGTAAACATGCTTCTAAACTGTTTTAGTACATATAATAGGTTGGCTACAGATTTGAATTACCAACATGAAATTAAACCCAAGGAAAAACAGGTTTATGACAAACATAATAATACCAAAGGATGGGTTGCGATAAGGCCCTATTTTGGCCCATCTGTAGGCGAAAAATAAAAAGTATTTCATAGCATCTTACTTATTTACTTATTTTGTAGCAAAATGATTGTACTGTTGTGACAGACTACTTTTAAATCCTTTTGCATTAACATGGCTTGGAAAATCGTGTTCAAAATTGACCCATTTTGGATGAAAATTTCATCTTGATTTAAAAGAAATTTCAAGGTAGGGCTTCAAATAAGTGAAATTTTGTGCTTATATAGTTGAAGCCAGTGTTAACAATTCTATAAAAGGTTCATCATACATATACATCACTTTTAAGAACAAGTTTGAATTTGAAATGAACGCTAATCTCAAGAAAAACGAGGAAAACGGAGAGATTTCGCACAATTTTTAACTACTGACAACAAGTTTAAAAATTATAGTCTTTTTAAATTTTCAGTATGTCTTGCACGCGGAACCAGCTTGAAATTTTTACAAAGATGTGTTTTAGTAAAACAAGTTTTTGAATAAAATATGGAGCTGGTTCCGCGTGCAAGGCTATACTTTCGGGAAGAATATATATCACTCATTTGCGCCACATTCCCATAGGCTCAATGTTAAAATAATTTGTGGTGGTTCATTTCAAGCACCATTTACTAAAAAATAAAAAAGCTTTTAAACTACAGACGTTTATTTTCAAAAATAGAAATATTAACCTTTCAAACAAGACATTTTATGAAAGAATTTACTTTATTTTATTTTTGACTTTCGCGGTGGGCTGAAAACGGGTCTTATCGCAACCCATCCTTTCTTTTCTCGAGTATGAAGCAACGTTCTATCTGCTCTGCTTTATGAAGTTACATTTTACATTTCACGTCATACATTAACCCACAGCATGTTGAACATATGTATCACTCTCAAAATTTGACGTTGTACGATTTCTAAGAAATTAAGCACAGAGCTGGATAAGATTCCATGAGTATGTGACAACTTTCGAAATTTCCAGTTTCACAATTACAGCCCCTTAACTAATTCTGCCCTCCATTACATAAGGTGGCGTCTGTGTTGGCACCCAAACACAATCATATAATTATATCTGATCTCTTTTTGTTTAAGCTTCGCAAGAATAGACAATGGTTACGTCATTTTTTAATTCCAATTTTGTTTGTATCTTACTCGTGTATTTGAAAGAAAAGTATTTTTTTGTAGTAGTCGATGATTGTTATCCTTCTTGTTTTGACATTTGTAATAGCTATTGCGCTGATAATAAATGACAAAAATATACTTACGAGATTGTGCTACAACAAAACACATAAACAGACTTAATATAAAAAAAACAAATCTTCGAGCCGATTATAATACTAGTACAGTACAATATGATCATAATACAGATAAACTGTACAAATGTACGTTACGTTTTTAAGAAATTTGCATATAAATTCTAATAGATTGAACGGGTTCGTTTATTTGAAGTTTCGAGAATTAATCGTGTCTGAGAAAAAAATATTAAACAAATATATTGTTGTTTTTCAAAATTACAATCTTTTTACGATATTGTTGTATAGTAGTAAATCATGTTTATAACTGCATTTGTAGATACCAATAATTTAACAGGAATCTTTGTAAAAGCCTGTATTGCTCTTGACTCTTGTCAGGTGCAGTTTATTTGTTATATCTTCCAATGGAACTGTGTTGTAACTTGTTTTGTATGATTGCAACCAGAAATAGTTGAATTGGACCTTATTTGAATGAAAACTTGACCAAATTGATCATCAGAAAGACTAAAAAATATCGTTGTGTAAACTAAACCAAAAACAGACATTAAATAATAATTTGATTTAAAACTTAAAGATTTTACAGAGAGAACCACTGTTATACGCGAACGTTATTTTGGACAAAATTGAATTAAAGCATCCAAAATTACTTCATATGAAACAAATATACTATTATTTAATAAATAAAGATTGTAACCTCAAGTATGAAAGCTACTTAAACGTAAAAATCTGTCACATATACAGAAAAATATCATAGGATTGTGTGTTAAATAAATATAAAACTACTGACCTATTTCACAGTGAACCCCTGTGTATCCTGTCGGGCAATAACAGTAATATCCGACCTTGGTATCAGTTGACAAACATAGCCCTCGTACACATGGACTAAATCTACAAGCTTTATATAGAATCATTTGTCAAAATATAAAATAAAAGCAATATGTCCTACATCGGTAGACAAACATTGAATGAAGCTATAAGCTTTATATGAAAAACAAGTCAAGGTCAAAGATACCTAATCCCAATTTCACGTGTCGAAAAGACAAAGACACACTAGAGTAATTGTAGATCACAATGGTTCTGACTTCGAACAGGCATTTCAA
Organism: Arcuatula senhousia; assembly: GCA_963971305.1. Taxonomy (NCBI): domain Eukaryota; kingdom Metazoa; phylum Mollusca; class Bivalvia; order Mytilida; family Mytilidae; genus Arcuatula; species Arcuatula senhousia. Next base: position 45,558,960 of record OZ020316.1, on the reverse strand, counting down.
AAGAAATAATTGGTTAAACCAGATTTTATGGTGTCTAACATCCACCCCCTAAAAATTCTTCCTTCGTTATCAGCCACTGGTGGTGGAAAAAATCAAAATCATGTCAGACGAAATGGTACGTGATTGTTTTGATAAGTGTTTGGTTGGTTGTTGTACTGAGACGATCACCTCAACATCCCTTGGCCGTTATGTCTTCACAACCGTCTTGTGTTTTGTGTAGCTACCGGACCCAAGGTCGCAACGAAAGGCGGAGGTTTGGCGCGCCATCAAAACCTGGTTGGACCCACTATAATTTCTTTTGAAATGCCTGTACAAAGTAAGGACCATTAAAGGCCTCATTTTTTCTGGTAAGTTAAAAAACTTTTTGTCTTTTCTTATTGACATTTGAGATTGATCCTCCAAGTTCGTAAATTTTGTTATTAACTTAATTAACTATTTGATGGGACGGTAGTAGCACAAAAAACAATACGATAGTGAGACATTATAGGGATATTAAGGTGATGTATATAGCTCAATATTCGATGGAAAACAAAGGACCATTTAAAAAAAGAGAGGCGACTAAAAGCATTTTAAACAAAATAAATGTTCAATTTGGATTTTTTTAAAACAAAATATTTACGAAAGAAGCAAAGAGGCATCAATGGGGTATTATAATGTCAAAATTCCGAAAGGGCAACGACAAATCCGGTAAACACGAACAAGAACAGAACGAAGAGACACAAAACACAAATCAACCGAACGGAAATCAAAAATGCGAACTCAAGTCGTAACAAGAGTGAACTCAGGCACTGGGGAAGAGTAAGCGGTTCCTGCCTGCTAGATTGGACAAAAATTACTATATAAAAAAATAAAAATTCAACTGTTTTCATATTTAATTATTTTGCTGGTTTTAATTTTAGCGACATAAAAAAACAATAAACTTATATGTACTAAGATAATTTCAGAAAGAAACGTATTTTTTCAAATTTATCTAAAAACTTTTTTTTTCCTTTTATAGATTTTTAATATTGTCAAAATTCGTGTTACAAGTTGTTTTCTTTGGGTTTTTACATGATTTATTGGTTGATGTTTTTGTGTTGTCTAAAATAATGTCTGTTTGGAATCTTAAGGCATGACTATGTCAATTTCACTTTGCCTTATGGGTAGTTTGATTTATTAAAAACAGTCTTACCATCGTTTGAAGCTCCTACAAGTATGAAAGAATCAGATTTATACATGGTGACATACCTAACAATAACATTTTAAAATTATTGCAATTTAATTTAAGTTGGACGATACCAAATGACATATATCCAGATTTTAATGAAAATTGGTAATATACATCCATATATGCAATAAAAAATGGGGGTCACGGACCTCGTTTTTCAAACAAATGCATTTGAAAACTGCATTTTTGGTGGGAAATTAACAAAGACATATAGGAAAAAAAGATTTTCAACACAAAATATTTTTTATTTTTTGTACACAAAAATGGACTAACAATATCCAAATTTTGACCAAAAACTAATATAATATTCCTCGGAAAATTTGGATGTAAAATAAAGGATATGTCACGGACTTCGTTTTTAAGGTACGGACTCGTGAACATTGCCTATACGTGAAAAACGCAATAGAAACTAACTAAAATTGATGTTGCTTTTCACGACGTTCAGACGGATTTTTCAGTGTACAGGTAAAATTTATCGGTAACGTCGTTTTAAACGTAACGCCAGTAAAGTCTTTGGTAGTACTTTAAAGATACTCCATGTCGACAAATGACAATCCCAAAACCTCAATATATACTTTTTTTAGCTTTATTGTTCAATATTCTTATGCATGTTATAATCATAATGTGTTTGGTATATTCAATATTTTTTTTGAATAGCCCCTATGTTGAGTTTTGAATACACATATAATTCGCGTTAGATACAGCATTATCTATTACCTAGAATTTTGTTGTATTTTGATTACACAAAATCTTGAAAATGTATCTGTTACCATCATCATTATATCATTATCATCATCATCATCGGATAGAATTGTGAGCAGTTTTCGCCGAATTCAACCAATTCGATACTTTTCTACCATAAATAATAAGAGCGTCATTAACTAAAATTCTTACCTGATGCCACGGTTGTAGTTTGTACCACCTGATCTAAAATGAAAAAAAAAACACAATTGTGATTGTTTAGACAAAAATGAATTTGTCATGACCGAAGTGAATCTTAATTTCTATTGCCAAGTCATTTTTTCGAACAGTGAACAAGAGAACAAAATAACAATGAGTCAGGCTCCTTTTATCCATGTATATATATACCACTTTGGCAATAACGGCATCAGATCTAAAAAAGATTTTAATAATAATTTTTGTTCTTCCATGCTTATCATTTGTATTTTGCATGCAGTTTTTGCTCACATAAAGAACAAATACAAATAAAATCAAGTCACTTAAAAGAACAAATACTGATCAACTTTCAGGTGTTACTGTGCAAATTGGCAGTTTTTCTGTCGCAAATCAACGTGACGACTCGAAGCTGAGTTTGCAAAGCGACTTTAACCGACTTTAAATCTTTGAAGCTTTTATCACTTCGTAAATATTCCATCACCAGAACGGGCAACACCTACCAACAGATGGAGTTATTAAACTCTAAAAATGACCAGTATTAAAATAAACAGAAGACGAAAGAAAACTACTGACTGTTGTTTTTCTACTGAAATTGAGCCTAAACTGTATACACCACTTATCAATTAAAATTTCATGTGTAAACAAAAATCGACAAGTGAATTTTGACCGATCTAGATATTTTTTTGGCTGTAGTAGTGTATGCTTTATCCAATTATGACAAAATACATACTTTCACAATGCTTGCCCGTGAATCCAGAACTACACCAACAAAAAAATGATGTGTCATCATGAAAACAATGGCCGCCGTTTTTACACGTTGTTGGTGTACATACTGAAATATAAATAACAACAAAGTTTCAGACAATAATTTTTGCTACGCCTGACGCACGTTTCGTCTTTTCAATAAATTCAATGTTTATCTATACGGCTAAAAAAAAAAAACTTTAAAATATTTTATGTACAAAAGTTTTTAGTACTATGCAATCAACATTATTAAATAACTAAATATTTTTGTATGTTTTCGGGACTTTCCCTACTGCATGTGACGAGGTTTCTCAGTTACCTGCCCAAAGTCGGTGGTAGACTCCCACGGGTACTTCGGGTTTCCTCCACCATTTAAACTGATCTCCTTATATGTCCCAAATGTGTCTAAAATGGCCTAAAACCCTAACGCACACATACAAACACCTTGTATGTTTAAGACCGCTTCTTTTTTATATATTTAATAATAACGTGCTGCTATTTATTATGATATATAGCCACATAAATTTTGAACAGCTGGTTTTGACTTTTAGTTAAATAATATTTTGAAACAAATTGAAAAAAAATACCTTTTTGCAAAATGCTCTACCCAAGATAGACACTTGGGATAAGGTAAATCCCTATAAACTGAGGTTGGATGGTAATGTAAATGTATAAACCATTCACATATAAATATATAACACTAAGGCAATACTCACATGAACTTAGTCTTGCTAAAAATAACATGACAATAACAATTAAGCACACGACATTGATCCGTCTTTTTAAAAGCTTAAAAATGAGTAATTTTGTGAGTGATGTTTATGTTTTGGCTTCTTGTATGAAATATAAATGAACATAATTCCGTCTTTTGCAAATTTTGAGTTGTTTCCCTTTTACAAAAGTTGTCGCGATGACAGGTACAACTGCCCAAATGCAAACCTCCAGCAGTAAGTTTTTGCCCCAAGGTGAATCATGGAATAAAATTCAAAAAAGGTATGTGCTTGGTTGATATAAAAGAATATTGAATAGAACAGTGAAAATACTTAATATAAAATACTGACAAAAAAATCCTGGAGCCGATTGTTTGTCTATAGGGCGCTTTCATCCTTGAAAATTTTGGCATTAGAATAAAATTGAAAGAAGCATCCCCTTTTTACACTTAAATCACTCTCATAAACATCGCATCAAAATGACTTTTTAATTGGCTAAAAATAAACGATAGGGTGTAAACTGAAAGATTTTGTCCCATAGAAAGTAACAATCGACCGAAACGGAAATATATACCATGATATCGGTCTACTTTCTATATATGTCATTTAAAAGAATGAACATTGATGACTTCACCATGATATTTATTCTTACATTCACAATGTTTGCCGGTAAATCCAGATGGACATGAGCAGTAGTAGGAGGTGTCGTCATGGTAACAATGTCCACCATTTTGACATGTATTTGACAAGCATACTTTAAAAAAAACACGAAACGATTTTTCAATAGATTATTAACCATAGTCTAAGGGTCAAGTTTACAACTCAAACCATAATGCCCTAGGGCTATTAACACGATTAAGCGTTGATTATTTTGAAAATTAAAACCCAGTTCTTACAATATACAATGAAAAAGCAATGAGTAAAAGAAAAAAAAATCGAACTGTATTTTCTAATTGTTGAGGTAGTTTGTTATGGTGCACATTGATTAATCAGTGTAAAAATGTGTATCTGTATTAAGACTTATAATTATACCATTTTTAGTTCTAATAATTTAACCTTTCATGGTATCACCAATTAACGAGTCGTTTATGTGCATCCCACACGAATGCTATAACTACTATCTTTAAGTTGTTCATATTGAAATAATAAAAAAAGGGACTTTACTACTAATCACAGACAACATCTGATGTTTTTTTTTTAAATGTCATTACCAAATTTAGAAACAAGACAACAATTGATGTTTTTAAAATGTCATTAGTATACCAAACTAGAGTAAAAGATATCAGACAATACGTACTTACATGCACTTTGTGTTGCTAAAACATATTAACAAAATTACTGATAAGATTCTGTACCAGACCTGTAGATGTGTGAAAATTTTCATCAAAATGATAATTCTTTTTTCAACTTACCTAAACATGTCAGTTGATATAAGTGGTTGGGAAATTATAAAATGCATATATTTTTTTTTTCTTTTTCTGCTTCTTTCGTCATATTTTGGAGGAAAATGTCTGATGTCGAAATTTGACTACAGACCTGTAAATTTACTTAATTTATGATGGAAAAAGTCATGTCGAAATTTGACTTGTAATTTGTTTAACCTTTGTTACCATTGAACATTATGGATGAGAGAAAAAAACCTGTTTTAATATTCAACAAAGGTGACAAATTATCTCCAAAGACAATCAAACAAAGGTTACAACAATACCAAACTGGAAAATCAAGACTCAATGCAAACGAAATTTAAGAACTCAATGGTCCGGACTTGGTAAAGACATTCAAAATGAAATGGAGGGTTAAACCAGGTTTATGGCGCCAAACCAAAGCCACCTTTTCGTTAGGTCTTAGTAAGTTTTGTTTTAATTCTCGTGAAATCCTCCAATTGATCTTACAAGACAAGACAAGACAAGATGCTTTATTTGTCAATCAAGACTCCCACATTACTTGGGCTGATAACAGAATCGAATACAATGATTAAAGTATAATTACATTGATTGTTATTATAAGCATGTGTGAAGGTGAATATGACACTTAATATATATTTATTCTATTTTTAAACTTACGTGCTGGCGTAGAAGTTGTTATGACTTTGTCTAAATAATTGAGAAAAAAAATAATAGTTAAGTGAACACATTTAAAATTAACATTTTGTCGATTGCTTTTAACAACAGATGAAAAAAAGACCTTGAATAATGAAAGAGCGCGGTGGCCGAGTGGTTAAGGCACTGGACTTTAAATCACAGGTCGACACCTCTGTGGGTTCGAGCCCCACACGTGTCAGGGTTTCCAGGCACCTACCGTTGCTCGTGGGTTTCACCGATTTTCCAGCTTGGAATATCGGGCTTTCCTCCCACACAAGCCTGGCGACCATGCAAGGGCCTCATATTAGCCAAACGGTCGTTAATCTTGCCGTCGGTCAAAAGCTCTTCAGAGCTTATGTTAATTGTTTGACTTATGTACATATCATTGATGTGTACTCACCGACGTTAAATAAATCTTACCTTTACCTTTACCTTTAAAGGGTTAATTAAACTTTAGAGGATTATAGAATAAAAGAAGCATATCTCACTTTGAGCATCTTCATTTTGTATTGATTTCATCATCATTTCGTGTTCATTTCACCATAATTACATGTTCTTTTGTCCCTGCCTTTTCGTGTTCATCTCCTGATGTAACCAAAGTCACCTACCCAATTGTTTCAAAGTGTACATACATTTACCTCGATCTGTTTCTGCTGTTGCAATTTGTATTATTTTATTTCCCCCTTTTCCTGTGGTTCTTCAAAATTTACCGTTCCTTTGTTTCCCACCCCGCCCCCATATTTCATTTGTCATCATCATTTCGTGTTCATTTTGTTGTTTTTTTCGTGTTAGTCGCATGTGGATGGCCTATGTGGCGTTGCAAGGGATTTAAACTCACTCATCATTTATTTGCAATGTACATATGTTCTTATTTTTATGTTCAGCTACCTGTTAAGTATATTTAAGCATGACCCAATTTTGACTAGTTTGTTTAGAATGACCTGTTTTAAGTAAGGCTATTACGTTACTGTGTTTGAAAAAAAATGTTTTGTTTATTGGGGGTCCCGATGACTTAACTCAAGTTAGCGAACAATAAGCCAGCGAACAATAACTTTAATCAAGCTAGCGAACATTAAGAAAACGCGTGTCCTGATGGGTGGGTCCTGATCACGATAGAAAATATAAATGAGATGTGGAATAAGTGTACGCGACACAGCCCACAATTAAACGGCAATTTATAAAAACCACAATGGACAACCGCCAGCAGCCTTCAACGAGGTCATTTGACGCTGCTCTCGGTTCTGCAATTGGCCCATGGTCTAAATAAAATGCTTATAATTCAAATCCAGCCCTGCAATAGTCACAGATAGACCCCCTTCTTAAACAAGGAACAGAAAACATAAAAAAGACAAGTACAAACGAAAGCTTTGTCAAAGATTACTGACTATGGACATGCAATAATATATGGCAGGGTTAAACTAGTTTTTTAGGCCCAACCTTCCCCCTATCAATATTCCTAGACAAAGCACAAAAACTAAAAAAACACAATAAAAATCAAATCGATCAAAGTCCAATTCCACTAGATAAAGGTAATAACAAAACTACCGAACTTGAATGATCAATCTCATAGTCAGTCAGTCATACCGGAGAATTGGTGGATCGCAATGACTTGGTACAGGCATTTCAAACGAAATGGTGGGTTAAACCGGGTTTTATGGCGCCAAACCTTCCTCTTCCATTGCGATCTTAGGATCCAGTAATGACCATAGAACACAACATAGTTGTGAGACACAATAAGGATATTGAGGTGATCATCTCAGTACAGCAGACCAGTCAAACACTAAATTAAACAATTAACCACCATATCTTTTAACTCAATTTTGAACTTTTCTACTAGTGGCTGATAACGAAGAAAGAATTTTTTAGGGATTGTATGAGACGTATTTTCTTATAGCCCTGCTAGAAATAACCTAAGAAAAAAAACAACAACAAACAAAAGGAAGGTAAAGGAACTCTATAGAACACTCGCTGTTACTGACAGCTAGCTGAGAATCATCAATCGACTGATGTAAAAAAATCAAACGTATCGATTTTAAATCCGACACAACACTCACGAAGAATAAAAAATGCAAATCACGATACACAGAAATATGGCTCAATCTTTGTTCACGAATAAAAGTTTGACTGTGTATTACTGTAAAGCATGCCTAAAACGAATCACTGACAAAATACTTTGCTGAGAACGATTCACGTGCAATATCCAATCCCGATGCACGGAAAAATATTTCAACAAATCACAATTCACGGAAAATAAAAATTGCCAATAATGGAGAACGAAATAAACCCATCGGCCCCCTCTTAATTATACTGATGAAGGACATACGATTGTCCGAAATATCTATAATCTTTAAATCATTTAACTCCAATTGGTAATGTTGTGTACATTTTCTAGACCCTAAACTGATAGAATAATTTATCCGGTAACTCCGGAACTAAGCCATCTCGTTGTTGGAAACCGTACAAATCAACCGCTTCAGTCATGACAAGGTAGGACATTTCTTTATTTTTTACTACTATCTGCTCAAATAATTCAATGCAAAGTATGCCTATTCTAAGAAGAACGGTTATAAGATTTGTCCAGTGTAGGCACTTTTTCAAATTGTTTTTTGTAATTTTCGTGAAAAGCGGACAAACGTGGAGTTTTACGATGAAATTCTTAACTATGCGTCAAAGTATTTAAAAAACAAATACATTCCAAGCCCCAAAGTGTCAAATTTCTGTATTTATAACACGAAAAGGAACAAATACTTACAATCAGGCTGTTTGTTTATCTACATTGTTGAAAGTTCATTAATTATGACGGCATAAGCAGAAAATTTCTGAGAAATTCTTGGTATAAGCCGCTAAGAATTGGGGAAAGTTATGTATCAAAATACATGTAGTTATTTTTTTGACAGCGAAAGATGAGACTAAGCCAGGTTCAGCATTAGGACTAAGACTCTTCATCTATTATATCAACGACCTACAGTCTCGTCTTAGCTCCACAATACGCTGATGATACGATTGCATTTATACCTGCCAATAGCAAATGCTCAAGATGTGGAAGCAAAAGAGGACCTTAATCAACTAGACCAGTGGGAAGAAGACTGGTGCATGAAATTACACCCTGATAAATACACAGCCAAAATTATCATTAATAACAGCAAACTTAAATTATAGAGCCAAACAATCAAATTCATGGTCATACTTTAAAACTAGAAGCTTAGCAGAAGAATTAGCAAAATATCTTGTACTCACCTTCACCAAAAAACTACTTTGACAAGAGCACATAAACAACACCTGTAACAAATCTAACAAAACCATCAGCTTCATATGCAGAAATCTGATTGGAAGAAAAGGCATATATTTCACTTGACTCCTAGTTCAATCAATCAGTACTGTTTTGACCTATATAAACAGTGCAATAAAAATCAAATTAAGTCTGGACACCAACAGTTACAAATAAAGATCCAGTGCACGCAATATTATACTCACTGTAAAGTGACAACCCCTATAAGATCATGGAAGGGACTCGAAACTCCTCATAATGTATGAAATTGATCGAGGGCTTGTACCCATACTTAAACTCAACAGGCTTACATGTCACCTGAGAACATTAAAACAAGGAACAACAGAGCATTTCAAACAGCAGAATCGATACCAGGAAATTTAATTTCTTTCCCATAACAGTTCGTGCTAGGAATGCACTACCACCAGACATTGAACCGTCAGACTCACTTGTAAATAGTTTTAAACAATTGATTTTTTTTTAATATTACCAATATTGCTGTCTCCAATGTATTCTTTCGTTTAAACAAGAATAAATCATCCTCATGTATTAAAAGACCCCTTAGCCTATACTTTTCGATTTTTATTTTAAGTAGGGCATGCGCATTAGTCAACATTGCATAATCTTTGAAACAACAAGGCAACTGAACGGCAGAAAAAAGCAGATATGATTCAGCAAAATCTGTTGAACGGATTCAAAGCAGATGACATATACTAAGTCCCTCCGTTGTGGTGCGGCGATAGACCATTTATTAATATGAATCAAATAAATCTCATGGTGGTGGAATAGCACATGAATATCCGTTTTCCATATCCTATGGGCTTATCATTGTTGTAATATGTTTAGGCCTTTTTTTTTTTATCAAATCTAATATTCTACCGGTTTTCCAAGTTTTCTACTCCTAGCGTGTCTGATGAAGGTTAATCCAGAAAAGCGCTTCACACGCAGTGAAATTTTGCCGTTGTACATTTATTAAAATCATTTCAATATGTGGATCGTGTCTTTTTGGCACATATTCCATATTCTTTCGTTTTTAATATTAATATGGCGTTTCCCAAATTTATTATGCTTATGTTGTTTTATTGTTCGATAGATATATTAATATCTATATAATTTGCTTGAAAGCAATCAGGAACCATCACAAAAATCATTGCATATATCAAATTAACCTTAGGCGACTTCAAAAATGATTAATTTCTATAAATTTACTTTTAGGTGTGTGTCTCGGAAACCTTTGTCCTTGTTTCACTGTTTAACTAATTGACCCAGATTTTCCCTGTTTTATCAGTTACTTTTAAGAACTTATTACCTGAAGCCTCCATATATTTTCATTTTCATATGGAACCATTTTCATGTGTAAAATGCATTTTTTAAGAGCCGAATTGATACGTTTTCCAAAAATTCAAAGCTTAACAAGCCATTTACCAACAAAATAATTCTATCAGTTTCTCCCGCGTGTATTGATTAGTTTTTTTATGTATAGCATCGTTTTAAATACGTTGTATTTATTTACGATCCATTACCGTCTTGTAAGAGAATCGTTGACTATATCTCCAGATCGTCTTCAATATTTTCAATTCATTTATCATAAACTTTTTAAATGTATATCACAATTTTCACAATAAATGAAGAAAGAAACATTTAATACAACGACCTTTAAATAATTAAATCTTAAATATTTTTTTTGATTCAGTAAATCTTGGACCAGTTCAACAGAGTGTCTCAAAACATATCCTTGTCCATTTAAATACAAAGGAAATAGGATTGTCTTATTTAAGGGACACCTTAGTCACAAGGCCCCTTGTTTTTTAAAGAAACTAAGAGCTTCATGGTAAACATACCTTGGCACTTTGTTCCAGTAAAACCTGCTGGACAATCACAGAAGAAGGCTGTACTGTCATGGAAACAGTGACCATTATTCAAGCAGGGATTAGGATCGCAAACTACAAACACAATATGTATAGGTTACTATAAGAATGTAAGTATTGCATGGTTTTAATTTAAACCTAAATGGTCCCTGGGTGGTTGTCATAACCAGCGAGACAACAGAATGTTTTTTAGAACTGTTGTAGATATAGACAGAATAAAATCATGATGTTTACACGATGATGTTAAGATAACAACTATAAGCCGAACAGAACGTTTGAGCGGATCTTTTTTAACAAATAGATTAAAGGGGTTTCATCATCAATGCTCTATAGTTTCATATATAACATGCTTAAAACCTTAGCTTAGGGTGTCCCTATCTCTCTCAATTTGATTTGTATTGTGAAAGTAACAAAGAACCTGAAGAATAAGTATACCAAACATTGCCAAATGTAATGCTTTCCAACTGATACACACTTTTTCCTGTTTTGTGCAGATCTATATAGCTTTACACTTTAAACTTAAAGGATGGCTTAAATGTAATAGACTGAACTGGATCTTTGCTAATATTTATAAGGGTTAACGTTCATAAAATCTACATTCGCATTCATAAGTGAACAACATTTCATATTTGGATGGGTGGTGGTAGCTGATAGCGAGCACAGGGACTTGCTCCCCTCTATCAATATTTTGTTAGAGTCAATGTGCGATACGAAAAAAACACGACTTGCTCCCCTCTATCAATATTTTGTTAGAGTCAATGTGCGAAACGAAAAAAACACGTGTTTTTTTTCGTATCGCACATTGACTCTTACAAAATATTGATAGAGGGGAGCAAGCCCCTGTGTAGCGAGCGAAGAAATACACATGAAATACATTGTATATGTAGTATAGGCTTTTTATAGACAAACTCTGCTTGTATTTAAGACTAGCTACTGTAAAATCACGCTGGATAATGCGTCAAACACATATATATTCTAATTTAATTGTTGTATATAAAATGCAGAAATACTTACATTTATCATGCTCTGAAACAAAACGTAAAATACATGTGTATAGTTGATATAATATTTTATTTGTTTAAAGGGAAGCAGGGGTACCAATGAAGCATCCGAAAGTCAAAGTCCGATAAAACAAAAACACAGAAATACGAAAACAACTGAATAGCAAAATAACTGTACATTCTTAATAAATACTTGTTAACATGTCTTCGGGCAACTTTGTCTTTTACTTATTTCAGAAATAGGAAAATTTAAAAGTACCCTTTGTGAACATGTGTTTCCTTTGTTCAAAAGAGTATGGATAAATCCATAACTATTCATTTACTTTTATTTTTTATTATTTATTATTTATTATTTATTATTGCAAAATTTATTGTTTGGAACTTTGTTGTCATTTGTATTTAGTCACAAGAAGTTTCAATTCTTCATAAAGCGTATGGGTATTATCGGTATCTGTTAACACTGACAAACTGAGGACGGTCCAAAAAATGACCTGTGTTTTATTTTTTACAACAACAAAAAACAAGAGGAGAAAAAGGTTTACATCAGTCCTATCCTAGTCTGTTGTCTACCGTTTTCTCCTTTTGCCCTCTTCATTGTAATAAAATCATAACCGGTAAGTTTTTGACCGTCTTCAGTTTGTCATCTGTACACATGTTAACTATAGTCGGTTATGCTGCATGATAGCTGTTCGCTTTGCTTTGTCCTGTTTTCTCATCATTACTGGTCATTTAGTTTACACACTGTAAGGTATAACCGGCGATCGTTAAACCTGGGAATCTGATGGCAGTTCAAAACAAACGAATAATACATGATCATGATTTTAAGAAAAAAATGGTAAACAACATCCTTATCCTAACTTGCTGTCTTCCATTTTATTGCCTATCGTTTTCAAACAAACCAAACCAAAAGAAATTATATAAAATAAACTTACGTTGAGGAAATACTGAAAAAAAGAAAATAAATTGATGATCATTAGAATTTAACATATTTTAACAACAAACACTAGAAAGTACATTTTACTACTGGAACGGACAAGTTTTAATAAGTAGTAGTCCACCTAAGATTCATGCAAAATTGAAGTAAAGTGATTCATCGATAAAAAGAATATAAAATAAGAAATAAATAACAATTTGCTCATAACTGCCTGGTCCTGGAAGAAATCTTGCCATTTTGTTACAATGGTTTCTATAGAAATTATTGACAATTTTAAGAGTTATCTCCCTTCCTTACATTTTCCAATGTATTCTATATATTTTTTTTCTCTCAGGACCAGGGCCAGTTTGGAAAAAGAGCACAAAAGATCAAAGCAGAGTGCTAGTAGGAGTAACACATCAAAAATAAATTGGTGTAGGCTTTCCACCCATAAATCACTCTTTGCATGATTCTTATAAAAACTGGTGCTTAACAACAACTTATTTTACTCAACTCTGAAGTGTCTAGTATTTAAGAAATTCGGTATACACAGGCAAAATTTAGACATACGTCTGACGTGCGTTAATAAAAACATGCGTCTGACGTAGTGCATAAACGTACGTTAAACATACGTTTCTAACTGCTGTACAGTAAACGAACACCAAATTATTGTAAAAACATGTGTCAGACGTACGTTTTTTTAAACGTGCGGTAAACGTACGTTTACCATACGTCAGACATATAGTTTCCTAAAATGTATGAAGTTAGTAAGTTATTTATTTAGTGTGTTTTATTATGAAATAAAAATATTGCCAAGATAAATTTTTAACGTGCGTCAGACGTACGCGGTTAGAAACGCCAATTTAATATGCATCAGATGACATGCGTTTAACGTACGCCAGACGCACGTTTAACGCAGTCAACATTTTGCCTGTGTAGATTCAGTGTGTTTTCCTTGCAGTCAATCAGAAGTATCAATATTGTGCCTGAATCAAGAGATAATACACTAGACACAACTAGATTCGCATTGAAGTAAAACTACTGAAATTGAAATCACACTATTTATACCACTAATCAATTAAAATGATTTGTGTAAACAACAGTTTACAAGTGAATTATGCCCGATCAAAAGGTTTTTGAATCTTTTAGTGAAGGCTCGAGACAAACAACTTAAGGCTTTGTTGGGCACATTTTTTACCTTTGAAATTCAACTCTTTTAAGTGTTATTGCTAAGCCAAGAAGACATGTCTTAAGCATTGTCCCTTTTTATTTGTGGGACATCCAAAATTCGTATGAAGCATCCTTCAACGGGTAGCATATCAAAAACATGATAACAATTAAAGTAATTTTTTGCCTGCAAAAACGATGTCTCCCCCCCTCGTTTTTCCCCAAAGTTCTTAAGTTCAAAATATCATTACTCCCACAAAATTCCTTGGTAATATGCCCAACCTCATATGATATCCTTCCTACATACCAAGTTTATTTAAATCGGTTCAGTAGTTTCAAAGGAGATGCGATGACAAGATGATCAATGAGGATTTCCATCAAATTTCTAAATTCAAAGAGTCATAACTCCCACAAAATTTTTATGATCAATATCCCCATAATATTCACAACTACATATGACCCCCTTTCTACATACCAAGTTTCGTTGAAATCGGTTCAGTAGTTTCAGAGGAGTTGCGCTGACAAGAGCGGATTTTCAGTAAATTTCTAAGTTCAAAGGACCATAGCTCCCACAAAAAAATAAAGGATCAAAATTTCCTGTTAATATGCACAACTATATATGGTGCCCTTCCCATATAACAAGATTCATTGAATTCGGGTAGGTGGTTTCTGGGGAGATGCGCTTACAAGGTGATAAGAGCGGATTTTCAGCATATTTCTTAGTTCAAAAGGCAAGCGACCCCCAAAAATAAAAGATCAAAATTTTCTGTTAAAATGCAAAACTACATAATTGTGTCCTAACCATATACCAATATTCATTGAATTCGATTAAGTAGTTTCAGAGGAGTTGCGCTGACAAACTTTGTAACGGATAGACGGACGGACGGACAGGACAAAAAATATGTTTTGTCAAAAATATGGGGGGGGAGACATAATCAGTTATGCAACCGCATGCACCCAAATATCTATAGACAACATTGACCTTAAAGATGATATTTCGCCAAAAAAAAATAAAGCATTACGCTCATATATAATTGGAAGTTGAAACTGTTTGTATTCAGAAGATCGTTATAAGAATGAGTAAATAATGGTCTAACGAAAGCCAGGTAATGCTTGCTAAACCCTTAACTTAATCTAACTAAGATGCAAAGTTATTATACAATTTTATTCAACAAGAATACAAAACAAGCAAATTAATGTCTTAAAAAAGAAACTTACAGCTTGTTTCACAATTGTGCCCTGTGTAGAAAGGTGTACATTTACAGTGTTTATGATGGCCTCCTTCATATGTACCTCCGTGATAACATATCATATCATCTACAAAAAAACAAATATAAAGTAAAAACATATTCTTGATCCCCCGTCCGTTGAGTGGAAAAAAATATTTGCAGGCTATTTCAAAAGGAATTGACGATCGAACGACAGACCTGAAAACGCACCACATGGGACCCCTAGCTGAAGCTGCATTCCAACTTATATTTGCTGAGAAATCTAGGACGGAAAAGGTTCGTGTTGGGCACACTGAGAGACGGATTGACAGACAAACGACCGGCATTTCTATGTGGCCGGTCTGCGTTGCGGTGGGGAACAAATAATGTCTTCTGCCTCTTATGTTTTTGCACTACAAGTTGAAGGATGAATGTAGTTGCCCATGCACTGGGACTACATTTTTTAACCAAATAGGTCATCAATCGATCGCTCTGTTGACCGAGCACAGACTTACCGTCAGAATATCAACACTCTGTGGTGCAAGTTTAACTGAGTTCTGCTGCCTGCCTATTTTTGCAGATGACGCTTGGGCTATTTGAAGTTTGAGTTTATTTTGTACCGCACTTTTATAAGGAAGCAAAGAGGCACCAATGGGGTATTCGAGTTTCAAAAGTCTGAAAGAGCAACGACAAAATCGGTAAACACGAAGAAATACAAAACACAAAATCAACCGAACGGAAACCAACAACGCAAACTCCAGTCGTTACAAGAGTTATACTGTCACTGTGTCTATATTTTGGTTCTCGGTGATGTCGTGAAGTCAATCTAGGATGGTTACGAAAAATGTTATGTGCTCATAGACAAATACGGAAGTTGTCTCGACACTATTTACATGCCCTATTGTCTATGGTGGTGATTTGTAATATGTAGATTGTTAATATTGTTGTCATTCTACACTCAATAAAGTACATACTACAATGTGGGCCTTCCCATCCTGGTTCACATTTACAAACACCATTCAGTACAGTTCCATGTTCACAATCTAAAAGAGAAAGAAAGATTATTTCCAAACACCATTCACTTCTGTGCCATGTTCACAATCTAAAAAAGAAAGACAGAAAGAACATTAACAAACACCGTGCACTTCTGTTCCATGTTCACAATCTAAATAAATAAAGACAGAAGAAATATTTATAAACACCATTCAGTACAGTTCCATGTTCACAATCTAAAAAAGAAAGACAGAAAGAAATAACATTTCCAAACACCATTCACTTCTGTTCCATGTTCACACTCTTCTGGAAAATAAAGAAAGAAATAACATTTCCAAACACCATTCACTTCTGTTCCATGTTCACACTCTAAAATCGAAAAAAAGGACATTTACAAACGCATTCACCTCTGTGACATGTTCACAATCTAAAAAAAGAAAGACAAAAAGAACATTTACAAACACCTTTCAATACAGTACCTTGTTCACATTCTAAAATAGAAAGAAAAAAGGAAAATTTACAAACACCATTCACTTCTGTGCCATGTTCACAATCTAAAAAAGAAAGACAGAAAGAACGTTTGCGAACACTTCTGCTCTATGTTCACATCCTAATATAGAAAGACAGAAAGAACATTTACAAACACCATTCACTTCTGTTACATTTTCACATTCTAAAAAAGAAAGAAAGAAAGGACATTTACATTACACCATTCGCTTCCCTTCCGTGATCACACTCGTAGTACCAAATAGAAAATAATGAGATGCGGAATAAGTGTATGCGACAAAGCTCACATTACACGCTGTAATTGAGAAAAAAATACAACCGCCAGCAGCTTTCAACGAGGCCAGTTGGCGCTGCTCGCCGTTCTGCAATCTGCCGAGAGTTTAAATAAAATGCATATAAATCAAACTCAGTCTTGAAATGGTCGAAGATAGACCTCCTTCTTAAACACGGAACAGAAAACATCAAAAAGACAAGTACAAACAAAAATTTTGTCAAAGATTCCTGGCTTAGGACAGGCACATTTAAAAGACTAAGAGAAGAAAACAAAAATAATAGCACAATTGTTCCTGACTTGTATGTTTACAGACTAATTATAGAAACCTTTTTAGCATCAGTACTTTTGAGTTGAAGAGCTGAGAAATTTTGGGTGATCAAAATGAAATTTTGTCCCAATGGCAATTCCGGTTTACATAAACAGAAGAAATGAAACAAACTAACAAAAGATTAAAAGTTTCAACAAGCGTATACATATTTATTTCAAACAGAAGTGGAAAGCATTTTCATACATCTCTTTGTTTAAATAGGATGAATGGAAAAAAATGCCTAAATCACACTAGGTAAACGCTGTCCGCGAGAGCAAAGATATTTCGCGTTTTCACTGTACGGATATTTCGGGTTGTTGTTGACATTGGACACCAGGACTAAAATCGGTGTTTATGGTAACTATATGAAGCATGGAATTGTATATGCTGACTCTATATCTTTTTTAAAGATTTATTTCCATCTTCTTTTAGTTTTAATGAAATTATTTGATACTTTATCAACAATATGTGTATTTTTTAGCAGATGTATATTTTTTAAATAATTTACCTATTTTTCTAATATTTTAAATGAACGGCGATTCAAAACGCTTCAAAATAGGATTACTTTTTACCCACAATGCAAATGCACCCCTTCTTTCTTATAGTAAATCGTAGAAAATGCTCGTAACAGAGATTCAACTGTACTGTTATTTCCTGTTCCGATTTGCCTGTCAAAATCTTACTGTACTGTTATTTTTGTTAAACTGTACTGATATTCTGTGTTCTTGAAAATTGGAATCGAATATAAAAAAACAGACTTCGAATTGCAAGATTGACTTTCTGTCATACACACATGCAAGGTAATGTAACTTGTATATACTAATTCCTGTTTTCCGAATGGTCTACTTGGTGCTGCCCTATGTTACACAATACAATCATATTACAGCCAGATACGCAAAGTTTACAATTTTAAAAAAAAAAATAGATTTTAATACCTTTTTAAATAATAATAATAAATTTATTGTCATATAAATCATATTACACATGATTTGTGACAGAAATAAAAGCAGAGAAGTACAAATAAATGACAAAATAAAGTCTATGAGACTCCTATCCTCAGTTCTGAATACTGTTTAATGAAGGAGGCAAGGCTCTGAGTTTGCCGAAAATTTGTAGGAGATAGTATTTTAATTAAATTATCATGATCAGAGGTATAAGTGGGATTTACATTCACAATATTAAAATCTGCCAGTAATTTATTTCTATAATCTTGGTTGTGGTTGCAATATAAAAAGAAGTGGCGTTCATCGTCTATACTATTTTGATTACAAAAGGCACAAAGACGGGGAACTTTTTTATGTCTTCCTCGCTCTATGCCTAAAAAGTGGTCAGACATTCTAAATTTTGCTATGCATTTACGTGTTTCAAAGTCAGAGTGGGATAAATAAAACTCTTCGCTTAGGCTTGATAATTTATTTATAGTTAACTTGTAATAATAATTTGAATTTTCAGTTTTTGTCTCGCCTGCGACGAATAGGTATTACTTTTCGGCGGCGGCGTAAACTTTTTTGTAAGACTTTTGTGGACGATGAATTGCTGGAAAAGTATAATAGCTAGGCATCTGATATTTGGTATACAGACAGTTCAGGTTATGGTCTACGCAACTGTTACCATGCCGTGTGACCTTGACCACATTTTCACGCTCCAGTGACTCTGTAAACGTAACTTGGGTCTTTTTTCAGGCCGAAAACTTTTTTGTAAGACTTTTGTGGACGATGAATTGCTGAAAAAGTATATTAGCTAGGCATTTGATATTTGGTATACAGACAGTTCAGGTTATGGTCTACTCAATTGTCACCATGCCGTGTGACCTTGACCCCATTATCACGCTCCGGTGACTCTGTGAACTTAGGTCTTTTTCTTTTTTCTTTTTATTGGGTATACAGACACTTTTTTGTGTTTATATCAAGAAATGAAAGCTTAGGTAGTTGATTTTAGTGATGGTGCCGGCAGTGCCGACAGGCGAGACATACTTTTAGTGGCCACACTTGTTATATGAGATGTATTTAATTTTACGTCTTTCATAGATTTACAAGATTTAGCTTTTTCACCATCAAGATCTGAGTCTGAGATAATATCTTTTATATATGTCATCCAAGTATAAGTATGTTCTGAATTAAACAACATTGCAATCTTATTTATACCCCCCCCCCAAAAAAAATGGCTAATCGACATAATATTTTGATATTCTATGTACTTTCTTCAATACTCTTTTTTTAATTAAACATCATTGCAATCTTATTTCTTACCCCCGAAAAAAAACTTGTCAAAATCGATAATGTACTTTCTTCTCAACTCAATTCCATGAATAATACTACGTTCACATACATAAACAAACAAATTGAGATGCATTCCCATTCATTCATAAGTTACAAATTGTTGCCCCCCCCCCCTTAGAATATTTCTACCTACACGTACTTCAAAATTGTTCTATGGGGAATTTAATGTTGCACGTATGTAATCT
This sequence comes from Arcuatula senhousia, assembly GCA_963971305.1. Classification (NCBI taxonomy): domain Eukaryota; kingdom Metazoa; phylum Mollusca; class Bivalvia; order Mytilida; family Mytilidae; genus Arcuatula; species Arcuatula senhousia. The sequence continues at coordinate 45,539,351 of OZ020316.1, read as the reverse complement.
GCTTATGCAAATGCGTGAGTTCGACTCAAGATGTTGTACAAAAAATGTACATATATCCCTAGCACATATGCCTCTAGTGAAATACCTATTTAAAACATCATACATAATATCGTCTGGTTTGCGAAGCACATTACAATTAAGCTTAACCAAAAGTGAATATTTTGAGGATACTCTTTGTGCTCACTATTCACTAATCTGAACTTTTAGTTTTATCAATTTTCAGACATATTGTATACTTTAATACGACCGTAAAAAAAATGTGGTCGCATAGTGTTTTTGTTTGTAGACATTTGGTGTCCGTACAGGGTTGTATCATGCTTCGCGTCGAAACTTTTTATTTATAGTATAACTAATGAATGATTCACTCTTTTCAAGTTAATCTCTCTGATTGCCGAGTCGAATTCGTGCTGCTTGGGACTGTCTTACCTTATTTGTATGGTATAACATATCTCTATCTATGGTCTCTGTGGCATCACGATAGTAACGCAAAAAGGAATCTATTTATAAAGTAACTTAATCGTGTAAAAGAAGGTCTTTTAACGTTTGTGTAATTTGGCACTATTTTAAGGATATCTTCAAAGGTGATACTTTTAGATTGATTACATGTACATATAACTTTGGATTTGGATTTAACATAACTCTTGATTTTCAAAGAGGGATCTGTATTCTTCTTTTTAAAATATATATTTAAATACCCGAAATAACAGTACAGTGTTGATAGATTAATACACGAAGTAACAGTACAGAATGATTTCATGAACACAGAATAACAGTACAGTCAATATTTTTAAGATTGCTGAATTTCATTTAATAATCTATTAAATTACTAATTTTATGAATTATACTGACTAAAGATTTTATCAAAAAGAATTTACACTAGCTTTTCCTTCAAACCCGTATATTTTTCATATGTTATAACTGTGTTTCCTCTGTTTTTCTAGTAATTAAGCTTCATTGGTTGTTTTTCTTTTGTTTTATGCTGATTTTTTAAAAAGATTAACCAAATATGTTCAAGACAAATATTCAGTGATTTAAATTTTTACAACAAGCAGTATCAAAAAGGTAAAAACTCACGAAAATAACATGTTTAATGAGCCATCCAAGCCAGTAGACCAGACAACATGAAATATCAGTACAGAAAAAACGCGAATATTTCTCTCGCGGACAGCGTTTACCAAGTGTGTAAATTAAATAGTGAACATTAAAAAAAAAATAACAAACGAAGCATATATTCACAGAAGCTAAGCTAAATACATACACATCGAAAAGGCAAAGTACTTATTCGTACTCATTCGTCTGGAATTTTTTTTGTAATTTATATTTGTCTTGTAGACATTGAGATTCATCTTCTGGATCAGGAGGGAGCGTGAATGACGTGCGCCGCCCCATTAAACTGACAAAATATAAGTATTTTGCATAAAATCCACATAAAAAAAAATAATAAAATGCACCTCGCTAGGCTCGCCGAATTTTTTTTTGGCCGCAAAACCTAAAATCCTGGACCCGTCCCTAGTTCCGCCCCTATTCATGCATATAATAAAATGAATTTTCTAAAGAATGAATATCAGAACGAGTTATGTATCCAAATTTGCTAGCACCCTCAAACTCTAAGCCATTCGAAAGCCAATTGACATCTTACCATGCCGATCCCTGCGGTAATCTGCAATAAATGTTATACCATATAAGTCGGGGTATTTGATTTTTTCTTTTTTCTTTGTATTTTCGCAAAAATTAAATCTGGTAAATAGCATATGTTAATTCTATAGTCTCATATAAATCGCCAAAATTGAATTTTGTGAAAAAAGATCCAATTCACATTTGCGTTTTCGAAATTGAAAACCAATGAAGACTTGTAAATATGCAAAGTTTTATGACGGATGTGAAACTTCAACTTGCCATCCTCAACTTCCCTTTTGTAAAGTTTTCATTTTTTTTTAAGAAATTCGCTAAAAACAACCTCATACATTAATTGGAATAAGTTCGAAACATTATACCATATAAAGCGGATCTAAGTGGGAAATTCAGGGTAGGAACCCCATTTCCTTCGGAAATTAGTGTAATTTTGGTAATGGTTAGTAATTGTTTTGATAACTGATTGGCTGATTGTTGTACTAAAAAACACCCCAATCCCTATAATGTCTTCACAACCGTGTTGTGCTTTGGGTTGCTACAATGTACCATACCCTAAGATCACAATGGAAGAGAGAGGATTGGGGCGCCATAAAACCTGCTTTAACACCCAATTTCTTTAAAAATGCCTGTACCAAGTCAGTGTTTGGTTTCGGTATGTCTTCCATGTTTTGTCTTTTCTCTTGAACACTTACACTGATCCTCCAAGTTCGGTTATTTTGTTATAACCTTTATTTCAGTACATGTACGATTTCGGCCAAATTGGTGTGGAATTCCCATTTTGTGTTTACGTGATTATACACGATATAAGAAATAATTTGAAAATTTTGAAAATTTAGAATGATTGTTTATCCTTTTTTATGATCTCAGATTCTCCGGAAAAAGTAAGCAGCTTCCGCTTGCTATAGCACATCCGTGGCGTTGCCAACAGTCAATTCAGTGTTTCAAATCCGGTAAAGGAAGACAAAACAAAACTCTACGACAAAGCAACTTGAGCACTCAAAAAGCTTCAAACTGATCTGAAACGGCGATCTAAAAACCTTTTACCCTAAACAAAAAAAAACTGTTCTGACACATTAAAACTTTAAATAAATTTTCGATAAAAATTCCATGCAGTTAATTCTTATTCTAAATATAAGATGTTGTGACATTTTCTTTTCATGAAATAGTATTCATATAAAAATAGGCCGGAAGTCATAGAAAGAGAAGATAATGAGATGTGGATAAAGGTGTACGTGACACAACCTATGTATAAACGACAATTCAAAAAATCCATAATGAAAAACAGCCTTCAATTAAATATACCAGCGACCACTCGTCACATTGCTTCTTAAGATATTCGGTAAACAGGAAGTTGATGAGTGACGGATATAAAATGCCTTTATACCATAAAGTATCATAGTCCTAGAAGATAACGAGATAAAAGCTACATGCCAAATATCAACAGGCTGTGACGTGTAGTTCCCCGGAAAACTGCAACGGATTTTTTTTGTGACGCCGCAGGATTCGCGATGACAGATAGTGACAAAGTGACTCCTATATGTCGCTTTGCAACACGTCGCAGGTGACATAAAAATCATTGGAAGAAAGTAAGCATTTGCCTTTAAACAAAGTTTAGAGTGTTATTAAAGGAATTTGTATGTCATTCTCGCTGTCATCTTATCTCGTAAGTGCAACTCTACCTAATAGACTTTCATGTGAATAAATGGAATAAGTGCACGCGGCACAACTCATACATGAACAATCAATTTAAAAAAAAATACACAATGAAAACAGCCGGCAGTCTTCAACGTAACCAGCGGTCGCTGTTTGTCGTCTTGCATTGGTCCAGCGAAAAACAAAATACATAAGATGCAATACTTATTTCAAAATTATCAGCGAAAGACTCTTTACACCGATGAATAGATTTGAATGAAATCTAAACGAAGGAAACTTTAGGAAGTACAATAAGAAATTGGTCCAATATATCATAAAGAGGAGATACATGGATTTCAGTTTTTTTCTGTAAGAAAAAATAATTTTAATAAAACAGTACACACTTCACAAGACATCAAATGGAAATGGACACGAATAACCTTAATGTATTGCTCTCAAGTTACACAGATGTGTTTTAACGTAAAACTAGTACTAGTGACCACCTCCATATGAAGACTTCCTGTCCAGAAAGACTATTTTGAGTCCCCTAAACATTTGTTTCTATACATTTGACCTCTATATCTCCACAACCTCTATATAAAGACCCCCTGTCTCTAGTGACCTTTATGACAAGGTCCCTTGAAGGGTCACTATAGACAGGTTTGACTGTAACATTGATTTAACTTTTTAAACTGATTTTAATTTTATATAATTTTCAATATAGCGATCAATATGAGGAGGCTAGGTTTTTGCCTATATAAAGATGAATGTGAAGCAGGGGTATTTTTCAATGAGCTAGCTCACACTATTCCATTTCTTTAAATTTACAACTTACTAATTTTATTATCAGACAAACACATAGTGGTCACAGAGTATTTCTCGCCACCTGATTTTAAAACATTAATTGTGAAGTTATTTGAACAGTAAGATGGAAAATGCAACCTGTTCTAAAAAGAAGAAATATATGCCTTTAAAATGAGCTATTCCTTGACATTTTAGCAAAAATATAGCGAAATATTCGGCAACATGGCGAGAACTGCTTTTGAGAGTAAGTGGCGAGATCCACTCTGTGACGAGCAAAGTTTTCAACAATTACCTGGTCCACAAAGAACTCCCACAAAGCAAAGCGATATCAAGAATATCCATATACTTAGATTCGAACTCATGTCTGTATTCTGAAATGTAAAAATAAAAAATAAAGAATCTCCTTTTTTTACTGTATTGTCTGACTCGATTTACCATAAAATATCTAATTTATGTGTCACTGAAATCTCCGATTTTTAAATTCAAAATTGTTTAAAACACCAGGTTTCTTTCCTTGTAATGCACATGGTCGATATTCTCGGCGCTGGATTTGGCTTCCTTGTTCGAACGTTTTGGTCTTGAGTTTTCAACAGTTTCGGAATATGACCTTCCAATGTTTTTATTCAAAATGCTACTGATGAGAGTTTACTCCTTGAAATTTGGACATATAGCATATCCAAATTAACCGTTTATATTTGTAATTTTTCACTCACAAAATAATTATTATATAAATAACATATAGCTGAGGGGTGATAAGAGTAGATTGATACCCTGAGAAAAGCATTGTCAACTTAGGTGCAGCCGAGGTTGACAATGTCTTTTCGAAGGGTAGCAATGTACTCTATCACCCTCATTTAATTTATTATACTGAATCATTTAAGTACTTTTACGCACGGTTTTTCAAATCTTTTTTGTTTTGTTTTCGTCGAGTTAAACTGAAATAAATGTTTCCCTATGAATTAACTTAATTTGAAAAACACTTTTTTATTTGTTTATGTATTTGTCTGTTAGTACATGTAGTAGATGCATTAGTTTGTTTTATTTAAATTAAGCACTTTGCACGAAATGTAGTTGAATCAAAATACTATCAATTTTACAACTGATTAAGAATGTCAATTTGAGGCTGTGCACGAGCTCGGCGCACGAAAGGGTGATAGATAAAACAATATCACCCGCGAGGGTGATAGATAAAAAATTATCACCCGCTGGGTATTGTTTTTAAGATATGTTATATGATAGATTGAATTGTTTGATTAAAATTTGTTAGGAAAAAATCTTATGAAGCATAATAATATATGTTGTAGGCCTGCCCGTTCACAGGGACTTTCTCTCCTCTATCAATATTTTGTACAAGTCAATGTGTGGTACGAATACAAAATATTTGATAGAAGGGAGCAAGTCCCTCTGGCCTGTTCAAATCATAAGGATCTTGTATAAAGAAAAGAGCAGAGAGTACCAATTGGGCATTTGAATGTTAACAGTCCGAAATTTTTAAAGGAAAAAGACGTGATCAGTAAACATGGTACATGTAAAAACGAACAAAAACAGCACGAAGTAACATGCAACATAAAACACGGACGTTTTTACATCAACAAAGGGCCGAAAGGGTATTGTAGAATCAATTTGAAGACTGCTGATGCTGTGATGGATGAATTAACAATGCAATCGCCTCATTAAAAAAAATAATGTTAGTTAGTTAGTTTTTGCCTTTCTACCAAGCATCGCGGTTTTGACAATATCCTGGAGGGTGATACAATGAACATGAAATGATGATGAAGTGGAGTAATAGGGGACACAAGGCCAGTCTGCCACTGGATAAAAGAGTGATGGGTAGATATCGATATTTTAGCCTACTGCATGGGGATCCTACGGGTCCTACTCTTACCGAGACCTGAAGCATGGTTCTTTAATTTGCGAGGAAAGTGACATTTTTCCCAACACGGTGCACCACTATGGTTTGCAGTTAGGTTTTCCGTATTATAGCCTGACGACCCCGGCATTCATTATGACAGGGCTGCCTCATTCAACCACCTGGGGCGCACACCCCAATCGCTTTGTGGGCAAAGCTGCCTGACCCGATGTCAGGTTTCTGTGCGCTCTTTAGTGGAGTTTTACCGAAAGGCAAAGCGCTGCTGTTGGCCTACTCTAAAGTATTTGCTTTTATAGTCATACGATGCACACGATTTGTATTATGCTTTACTTATTGAATATTAGTACATATTTATCACATTGAAAAAACGAGACAACAGGCCAGGAAGACATAAACAAAGACAGATCTTTGATTTCGATTTCGGTTCCTTAACGGAGTTTTTCAAAATATCCTAGAAAATATATGATTTTGAAACCACTTGTCCGGTGTGCTACACAGATAATATGGTTTTCATCTGTATACCATCCGTAATTCATCCCTAAATGTACATAAGAATACAGAAAAAATTGAGCACATGGGCCTATTTCATCCGTAATACGGATACAATTTCCGAAAAGTGCAAGCCTAAGCGCAAGCTCGTTACATGTGGACTAGAGTTTCTGACACAAACCAATCCACTAAAAACGTTTATCATGACAATGACAAACAAATAACAAATGGCAATTCAGAGATTTGCAATACGGACTCATTGATATTGGCCAGCAGTCCCCGCTAGTGATCTTGTACATGTAAATAGCCCCTAGTAAAACCAGAAAATATCGAAATGGGTTGAGAAAGTGATAAAAAAAAGTGTGCAATTGATTATTTTTATCACTCGTCCGTACACTAGAAATCAAATGACTTCAGGTGACTATTAGTTTGAAATCTTAAATGCATACCTCGTTTAACGAAACGTTAATCCAAGCAGACACGTAAAGTCTTATCTCGTGGGGTCTTTGAGTGTCTTAACCTGCTCTGAACGAGATAAAACCTTTGTCACGGCCTATTTCTAGAAGACCTTGAATTTTTCATTCATTTACATTGTCAGTATTGTGGAAAGGACTTGAAGAGTAATATATATATAGTATAAAGTGTAAATGATGGAAAAGAATTCCACTTATTAAAGCTGGTGCTAGCTGGTAACCGTTGCAAAATGTAGTAAGGTGCAAGCATTGCTCAATGTTACAGTCCTCCATGTGACTTTGGGATAAAAAGCAGCAAAAAAAGCACCAATCTTCGGCTTTGTATTTGTGTGGTTTAAGTTTTTTTACGCCATGCATATTCAATGCATATATAAGAAATTAATTAAGGAATGACTTTCATGTTTTTGGTCTGTGAAGAAATAAACTCAATCACGTGGTGCACACTCGGACATTAGCAGAACTGACCTTTGACATTATCGTTTTGCAGAAAGCTGATTTGGTTTATCCAAGAAGAACAATAACTTACTCCTGCTACATGTAAATATTTTCTACATTTATCATCATTTATCATTGCAAACGTCAACAGCCATCAACAAATGCATTAAACTTCTTAGTTCTTAGTTTAAGGTTGCATTTATAAATCATATATAAGTATATAAGTTTACGCGAATCTACCAACACAAATCAGTGGCAATTTGAAAAAAAAAGTGAGTGGCTGAGTGAGTTGGTGTTTAACGCCCTTGCAAGGCGAAATGGTGATGATGATGAAATGATGACGAGAAATGAAACACGGGTGTGCGTGAAAAACAAAGGAACAGTAAATTTTCAAGGAGAGTGGTGGGTAGGGGCGGAAAATAAAGGGTGCACTACTTGCCGCTCCACGAAGTGATCTTGTACGTGCATGAAGCGTGGCTCTCTCCACACACGTTGGTCCAAGTTGGTTTGCGGTAAGGATTTCCGCTTGACGACCCCGGAATTCATTATGACAGGGCTGCCCCATTCAACTACCTGGGACACACATCCAAGTCGCTTTATGGGCTAGGCGACCTGACCCGATGTCAGGTTTCTGGGCGCTCTTTATATAATTAGTGGACTTTTACCGACAATCTTAGCGCTAGAAAAGAGCCAAAAGACTACCATGTGCCGTGTCGTTACTGCTTGCCGTCTTGCAATAGGCACTTCATCAATAGAAAAAAAAATGATTTAAAAAGGCACAATCTGACATGTAATTTGGTGGGATAAAATTAGTTACACTAGTTTTAAGAAACAAACCTTTATCCTATTTCCATAAAATTCCAACAACAACACGCAGTAAAATTAGTCCATAAAATTTCGATTCAATCATATAGAACCTAAGACAGATAACAAGGAGAAGTAGGGAGACTCTTTTGGTTATACTCGCTGTTACTTACATATACTACAAGAATTCATATTAGAAAATCAAGTCTAAGAAAGAAGCGTAGAAGTATCAATGGGGCATTCGAATGTCAAGAGTCGCAAAGGGCACAGTCTAAACCAGTTAATACAAACGAGAACAGCTCGGAAAAACATACAACATAAAACACACCAGATCCTGCTTCTTGCGATTCAACCGTCACGTTCCTAACCACCTATCCAGCGTTTCAAATCCGGCAAAACAAAAACGTATGACACACCTAATCTCATATTCGTCTATGAGCCATTGATGACCATAACATTTCCTAAGTGAGACAACAATCTAGGAGCAACATAGATGTAACCCTGTCATGGTGTGTCAGCAATTAGCATTACAAGTTGAAGTCATCATATTTGTCAGAGATTTTATAAAGTCTTCACGGAGGGTCTAATTCGAGATATGGATCTAAATATGGAGCAGACTTCCTAGAATCCGCAATATTTTATTTCAAGTTCCTAGGGATTATGAGATGAAGAAAGTCACCAAACCGAGGATTGTTCAGTGAAGACGTCATTAATTGTTTTTAAGGTGAGGTAAAAAAAAAGAGCTAGTCAACGATCTTTTTTTCTATAAGTGACTGTTAGAGGTCTGCTTCATATGAATTAAGATACACAAGTAGTGCCCATTGGAATGCCGCAAGTAAGCCGCCAAAGTTGGCCCACCGAACTGAATTTTGTACATAAAACCTTGAGGAGATTGATTTCCCGCCAATTCTTTACGTCATATATCTCAGAAAGGAGCACACTGACCAATCATTTTCTTTTAGTTATTTGATGAAGAAGACGTCAATTATCTATCATTTCTATCACAAACATAAAATCTTTGAAAAAAAAGTTCAGGAGAGACCTCTCCTAAAGTTAGTCTTTGTTTGATCTACATTAAAACAATCGTACAAAAAATTAAATTGAAAAACGGACCATTCAAACGCAGTCTAAACAAGAGAAAAAGGAGAATAGTAAGTGGGTCGGTGTTTTACGCCCACGCAACATTATAATCAAATCAAATCAAATCAAATTTATTCGCACAAGCTACGCCAAATGAAGGGCCAAAGGCTACAAACAATAAATTGACAAAAATACAACAAATTACTAGTATAATAGCATGTACAAATGATACTTAAGTGTCTCCTGTCCTCAATATCATTGAATGTTTTAAAAAGGATCCCAGAAATTTCATTTCTTGACTATTATTTGGGTTTAAAATTATCTTAAGCTTTATTTCGTTTTGTGAAGAATAATCAATGTCAATTTTATCAAAAATTATAAATAGGCTATATAAGGACGATGAACATGAAGAGGATGATAAAATAAACATAATATACGAAACAGTATTTTTTTAATGACTACTGGATTGACCTTAAAAGGGGGAAGGTGGGTAGGGGCGGAAAATTTAGGCTATATGGTGCTCTACTTGACATCCCCGTGAGGACAAACCCCTAATTCACATCTTACAACAATCCAGGCTAGGCTATGCTTAGGGCTTATTCCACCCCCCCCCCCCCCCCAAAACGTTAAGTTTTTACAAAAATTAACAGGATTCCTATTTGCATCAAAGGAAGGGTCAACGTTTAAATGATGCGATCATTTTGTTGTTACCTTTAATCAAACAACATTCTCAGATATGTAAACATAATATAGAAAAAATCATTGTTTTTTCATTCATTTTTAAAGTTGTAATGTAATCTGTGGTAATCTTCAAAATCAAATAAAAAAGTTTAACATGTCATGCATATTGTGACATATATGTATCTCCATAAAAATATGTTACGTTTGGGTGTAAATGTATATTTGTGCTTACATGAAGGAATTAGTTTATTTTACGTAAAAAAAAAGAACGTAAAATTTGAAATCATTTTTAGTGCAGATATCGTAAGTTCATAAGGGAGCGACCACAGGCTTGATTTTTATAGGGGGACTATAGTGAAATTTGAAATAAAAGGTGGGATGCATATTTTGGCTGAAAAATTTATGCTAAATTAACAAAAAATAAAAGATGCGCACTAGCTCGCAAAAAAAATCCATGCTCTGATTTTGTTCTCCGAAAATAAAAAGGTAGGATGAAAACAAATACCCATAGCCCTCACCCCCATAAAATCAATTGGCTGTTTCCTTATCCAGTCTATGAAACAAGCTAAGAAAAGCTGATGATTTTCATCAGCCTCCTTATCTCAATCTTCATCAGCTAAATCAGTAACCTCTCAGCATGATAGCCATAAATACAGTGAAAGTAAAACATTACATTGGTTTTAATTACTTGTACACTGTCAACTTCAAAGTCATGTTTGAGATCAAGCAAAATATTTTCATTTTTGTGAAGAAAATTCTGAAACATTATAGGTTTTGTGGTCAGGGAACTCAACTGGGTGTTGATAGATTTATAACTATCCTAAAGTGATCAGAGATAAGAAATCTAGAATTCATCTAGCTTATTTCATAGACTGTATCTCATTTTGCTCTGCATGCACAATTTGTAAATTCAAGTGAGAATGAACTTAGCCTCTATTTTATGTGTCGCTGTCAGCGATTATAAAAACACCCGTTATATATATTAATATTATATATAGAATATAATCAAACAATGTTACTGTAATTTCAACCCTGAAAATCATCTGACAAACAGATTTTGATTTTTTGAGTGCCCTCAGCGAGGATCGAACTCACAACATTTGGGACATCTACGGCGTATGCGCCTAGCTAACAGAACAGAGGTTGTAACCACTACACCATCCTAGGCTCCTCAAAAGAAGAGCTTTCGTTTGGGTAGTGTTACTTTTCCCTGCGAAGTACAATTACAACTTATTCTGCTAACACAATGTATGAAGCGTCGCAAGGTGTTTTAATTACAGAGCTATTGAATTGAATATACACACGGATTCATCAGAGTTTTTGATAAATTCCATAGCCTTGTGATAATGGAGCATGAACATAAACACGTTAGAGATAGCTATAAATAGACCATGCATTAATATTATATATATATATATATATTATATATATATTATTTTTGGCATTTTTTTTTATCAAATCTAATATTCTACCGGTTTTCCAAGTTTTCTACTCCTAGCGTGTCTGATGAAGGTTAATCCAGAAAAGCGCTTCACACGCAGTGAAAATTTTGCTTTTGTACATTTATTAAAATCATTTCAATATGTGGATCGTGTCTTTCTGGCACATATTCCATATTCTTTCGTTTTTAATATTAAGTCCTAATTAATAAAACTGTACTTTTGCAAGTCCTATCAATTGTGTTACAAATTACTCAACCCTTGTACAACATTATCTTTCATGTTTAGACATTTTATTTTAAAATCTAATCTTCAGCAAATATAGCGAACCTTTAATCGTACAACCCCGTAAACAGTCTTAGTTTAAGTTTGTCAGTCCTTGTATTAATGACTTACAAAAATATTACGACAATTTAGGAATTAGCACAGCATTGTGCATTTTCTAAGGTAAATATGTTTAATAAGTTTTTATATGGGGAAAGGTTGGGCAAAAGAACGCAACATTTTATATGTGTCTGTCTTAAGCCATGCAGGAGTCTTTGTCAAAGCTTTTGTTTGTACTTGTCATTTTGATGTTTTTTGTTACTTTTTTTTTTAAAGGGGGCCTATCTTTGACGATTTCAAAATTGAATTTGAACTATATGCATTTCATTTAGACCTACAGCAGTTTGCAGAACGGCGAACGGCACTCACTAGCCTCGTTGAAGGCTGCTGGCTGTTTTCCGTTGTGTTTTCTTTCTAAATTACCGCTTGTTATTTTAGCTGTGTCACGTGCACTTTTTCCACAACTCATTGGTTTTTTTTATTCAAAAATTATTCGTGTAGAAAATTTAGTTTTAATTCATCTGACGAAAAGTAAGACCAATGCCTGGATTATATATACTAGTATCTAGCTGTCACGTGGCCCCATTTGTTTGATTAGAATTCATTTTTGTTTTTCGTGATATCCGATTAATTATGTCCGACCTTTATCTAGGTATGAAGGGTTCATTTGAAACCAAAATAGAACAATTTTATTTTTGTCTCAGTCCATGTTCCACATTTAAGAAGTTTATAACTTATAAGTAAAATAAGAAATAAAATGAAATTAAATGGAAGCTTAAGTAGCAACAGAAGAATTTGCATTCTTATTCGATATCTTAATTTCAATATTATATTGAATGCATGGGAACATTTAAATTACGGACCGACCATTTAACTAGAGGGGGCATAGTTTTTTTCTGGTTAGGTGTCGAGACATTTCTTTTTTTCAATATTAGCATAAATTCATTTGACAAAAATCCTTCTAAGGAATGATTTTTTTTTCGCTTTTCTGCCAAAATATTTTTTTTTAATTTATTTATGGAATAAAACAAGCCCCCATCCCCTGCAAATAAAATGGTTGTTCCTGTAGGCCGTTTCCTATGACTTGGTTGATTTCATAAGCTTTGCTCCCTATATTTGCCAGCATTTATCGATTGGATAATACGTTTCCGGTTTGTGTTTTTATAGCCAACTTAAAAAAAACAACGCATTTTACAATCTGTTATGTTTTTTTAGACAAATGTATAGTTTCCTGTTCTGTAATATTTATATTTACACAGCTTTTATGCTGTAAATGACATAGGCTTGGTTTTTTAATGAAATCTTGAAATATTCATGCATGTATGGCGTTGCAAGCGTCTACTACTAAATAATACATGTAAAATTGCGTTATAATGTTGTTAATGCTTGTCGGTAAAAGTCAATTAAAGAACGCACAGATAATCTAGCTGACATCTGTCCACAAAGCGACTGGGATGTGTGCCCTTGTTGGTTGAATCGGCAGCCTTCTCATAATGAATACCCGAGTCGTCAGGTTTTAATGTGGAAAACCTGAACGCAAACCATAGCGGTGTACCGTGTTGGAAAGAAGCAAAGGTGTACCAAAGAAATTGTCACATTCCTCGCGTGAAATAACCCTGCTGTAGTAGGATCCCTATGCAGGAGGCTAAATTTCCCGTCCCTATCCATCACTCTTTTTTTCCAAAAGCAGTCAGAACTCTCCTCCCTGATTAGCCTTTGTCCACTTTCCTCCACTTCATCATCATTATTACATTGTATCAATGTTACATGTAATCTTCCCGGATATAGCCGAAATCGCGCTGCTTGGGAGTAAAACACTAACTAACTAACTAATAAAATATACATATTATTTATCAATCACTTATCACTAATTAGTGAATATTTTATTTGATTTAATATACAGAGTTTATATTGTAAACTTCGTGTAAACCCTTGACTCCCTGTGGCGGAAACAGATATTTTCAAACGGGGGGGGGGGGGGGGGGGCGAAATTATAAAAAAACTTCTGGGACCTCTTGTTTCATACAGTTCCTAACCAATTTTTTTCTGTCAAACGGGGGGGGGGGGTGGTGCGCCCGGTACGCCGGTCCTAGATCCGCCCATGACTCCTTAAAGAAAGAAACCATGGGTTTCCGAGGATGCTCGAAAATTATACCTCGCGAACTAACTTTAACCCACTCAATATCTTCAGTACTTTGTTCTGTTACAGGTTTCATCATGAGAACTGAAATACTCATCACTACCATTCTACTCGCCCTCCAGGCCTCACCATCAAATACTCAGTCAGGAATTAACTCACTCATCGCATCATTCAAAAAATCAACCCCAGAAGAGAAGTTTAATTTGGTACAAATTATTGCATTTTCTGACATGGAAACCATTCAGCAATTAGAAGGTGTTTTTGTCAGAGTTTATAAACTTTTGAATGAAGAACCCAAACTTGATCCGGAAATTATGTCTAATCTTGTTAACTGGACGCTTGACGAGCTTCCCAAGTTGCTACAGAATCCAGTGGTCCATCAAATAGTCCACGTGTTTGTCAATGAGTTAAACAAAGCTGATCTTAGTAAGGTGAACAGAACAAATATCTTTACTATTATGCATGACGTGTTCGGCCAAATGGACTGGACTAATGTCATCTTACAAAGTGCCGATAGATTTATAGAGCCCTGGATAACAGCACATGGAATAAACGAAAATGTGACATCTACTGTGATACCGGTCATCATTAGTGAGATAGAAAGCTTAACGAAGGATTACCTTCCGGAAGTCTTACCGTTACTGATTCAGGCAATAAATGAGCTCAATGCAACAATGGATAAAAATATTCCTAATACTGGAAATACGAATAATTCGTTTCCTTTCTTGGCACAGCTTGCAAGGTTGAATATAACGCAAAAATTAAGGCTCACTAAACAGTTTTTCCTTCAGAAAGTAGCAACCTTTGATCGTCTAGTAAATACAGCTGTAGCGGCCCTGCCTCTCCTGACGGAACCACCGCCATTGAATGATATCCTTCAGAAACTCCTGTTACAATGGGCTTTCAAATCGCTACCAGATTTGCTAGTAAATGAGGGATTTAAGCGGGTTTATCACATTATTGTTGATTCCATGAACAGTGCCAATATAACAGGATTAAATGCAACAAATGAACACGAGTTTATAAACGGAATATTGAGCCAGATTGATCTTCTCGAAAAAGGCGGGCAAATTGTTGCTGAAATTGGGATAACTCTGGCACCAGCAATCGGTATTAGCCAATTAACTGCGAAGCATTTGATTCCAGGCCTAGTCCGTGATGTTTTAGGTTGGCTTAGAGAAAAGGGCAAATATCTTGTCATGAAGGTATTAAAACCACTGGCTACAGCAGACAAATCTAAACTTAGTGATAACGTGAAAGTTATGAATAATGTTCTGATCCGACTAATCACAGAAGACGTGCTGCCAGACATCTTGACGAAGCCTACACTTCAGAAGGTTGGGCTGTCTGTGATAAACAAAGCATTACAACTTCCTTCGCTTCAGAAGCTAGAACAGATTGTTCTAGGCCTTGTACCCCTGATTAAACCTTTATCAGAAACAAACCCCATCATTATCTCGCATCTCTTAACATGGGCAGCAGATAATCTTCCTCTTCTACTACGACATCCAATAGTTACTGATTCTCTAAAGATTATGACGTCAGCAATGAACAAAGTAGACTTACGTGTAATTAATACAACAAATAATGACTTATTCGTAAGGGACGTTTTTAAACAGCTTAACGTTCCAGATATTATCGGAGACATTGCTACAAGAGTCGCTATACCTTTGTCGGTGAGCTATGGATTAAAACTACAAACTGCGGTAACAATGGTCCCTTTTCTTGTTCAGAGCTTAGAAAAACTTGTTATAACGGATATAAAAAATGTTATAGGAATTCTTGTTAAACAAATGAATAATGTTTCCACAGAAGATATAGCATTTAACAGCACTGAAGAGTTCATTGTGACCTATTTTGATAGATTAGAAATACGGCCAATAATTGCTGAGCTGGTATCACAACCAAACATTCTTAGATTGCTGGTGAATGTGATTACAAAGGAACCCTTAGTTGTTTGGGACCTGGTCAAAATAATCGCTGGATCATTCAATGTTACATCATGGCTCAATATGCCGCTAAATGTTCCCCTACCACCAAAGTGCTATGGAGAATCTATACAATTTCTACTTGATTTGCTACATGGAAAGAAGTGGGCTTTAAAGGGTAAGATATCATTCATTATTGTAGTATCTTTGATACAACTTTCTTATCTAAGTGATTTTTTTTATTTGAACAAAATATTGATTCATAAGAAATATCTGAAAATTTCACATTTTCCTTAAATTATTGAAACAGTTTTCTTTAAGACTTCGATGTTTCATAGATATACTCGAGTATACATACAAGAAAGACTTTAAAGTCGTTGTTGAGAAAAATTTAGATTGTTAAATAGTTCAGTAGAATTCGGATGTTGAGTTTAGAAAATAACAGTCTATATTCAGGGATTGGGAAGGCAGGGGGCCATGGGCCACTGGCACATCAAAAATGAAAATGCCCCCCTCTCATTTTAAAAATTTATATAGAATATTAAGAAATGGCCCTTTGAAATTGTGATTTTTTATTAAAAAAAGGGGTAAATGGCCCTTTGCAAAATATTCCTTCCTAATCCCTGTATATTAGCTATATGCGTAGAACATTAAATTAAAAGGGGAAACAATTTAACACAACATTTTCTTTTTTTCCTGAACATTTAATTAAAACTTTATAAGGCAAGCGTTAGCTGCCTTATAAAGTCATTAGGTTACTGCTGGCTTTCGCGGTTTTTTTTCTGTCTAGACGGGGTAATCTGACTACTGTAATTCTTTATCTTCTAAATTACCTTTTAAAATATGATCAAATATGTTAGAATTTTTAATATCTCCATTTTTTAACGACACACAAGTTTTATGAATTACTTTGAAATTTACTTAACGACATACTAGTATCATGAGTATATAATGATCGGCGCCAGAACATACATGAAGATGCTGGTCGTGCACTCCACCTTGAAATATTGCTGTTATTTCATTGGTTAAGTGTATGTTAATATCTGATTCATTCATAAAATTTAACCACGATTAATACACTTGACCGGGCCATTTTTTGTATCGAAGGGGTTTTTGAATCGATACCATTTGTGTACAATACAATGCATGTGCACCCGAAAGTTTATATAATTTTTTTTTAAATATGATTGTTTATAAATTGAATAATCTTCTGTGCCAAAAGGTTCATTAACTTTGAAAATTTCTGCTATTTTAGTGCTTACATATTTCGCTTGCCTTTTAACGCTTTGGCGCTTTGATTTTTCTTGTTGCAGTCTTAGATTCATTCGGAAAACCTCCAAGTAGTATATTGTCTGGTAACATTCACTTGATTGGATCGTACGATGAATGTCTGTCAATCAACAACATGGACTCCGCCCCGAATACCAAGTACTGTCGAGCAAGCTTTACTTTGCCTTCCAGTCTTGTCAATCTTACACTGGGAGATGTGGTAAGTTACACAACAGCGGTGGATCTACCGCCCCAAAGACCAAGTACTCTAGAGCAAGCTTTACTTTGCCTCCCAGTCTTGTCAATCTTACACTGGGAGATGTGGTAAGTAACACAACAGCGGCAGATCTACCGCCCCAAAGACCAAGTACTGTAGAGCAGGCTTTATTTTGCCTTCCAGTCTTGTCAATCTTACACTGGGAGATGTGGTAAGTAACACAGCAGCGGCGGATCTACCGCCCCAAAGACCAAGTACTGTAGAGCAAGCTTTACTTTGCCTCTCAGTCTTGTCAATCTTACACTGGGAGATGTGGTAGGTAACACAACAGCGTCAGATCTACCGCCCCAAAGACCAAGTACTGTCGAGCAAGCTTTACTTTGCCTCCCAGTCTTGTCAATCTTACGCTGGGAGATGTGGTAAGTAACACAACAGCGTCAGATCTACCGCCCCAAAGACCAAGTACTGTCGAGCAAGCTTTACTTTGCCTCCCAGTCTTGACAATTTAACACTGGGATATGTGGTAAGTAACACAACAGTGGCAGATCTACCGCCCCAAAGACCAAGTACTGTAGAGCAGGCTTTACTTTGCCTTCCAGTCTTGTCAATCTTACACTGGGAGATGTGGTAAGTAACACAACAGCGGCAGATCTACCGCCCCAAAGATCAAGTACTGTCGAGCAAGCTTTACTTTGCCTCACAGTCTTGTCAATCTTACACTGGGAGATGTGGTAAGTAACACAACAGCGGCAGATCTACCGCCCCAAAGATCAAGTACTGTCGAGCAAGCTTTACCCTGCCTCCCAGTCTTGTCAATCTTACACTGGGAGATGTGGTAAATAACACAGCAGCGGCAGATCTACCGCCCCAAAGACCAAGTACTGTAGAGCAAGCTTTACTTTGCCTCCCAGTCTTGTCAATCTTACACTGGGAGATGTGGTAAGTAACACAGCAGCGGCAGATCTACCGCCCCAAAGACCAAGTACTGTCGAGCAAGCTTAACTTTGCCTCCCAGTCTTGTCAATCTCACACTGGGAGATGTGGTAAGTAACACAGCAGCGGCAGATCTACCGCCCCAAAGACCAAGTACTGTAGAGCAAGCTTTACTTTGCCTCCCAGTATTGTCGATCTTACATTGGGAGATATGGTAAGTAACACAACAGCGACAGATCTACCTCCCCAAAGACCAAGTACTGTAGAGCAAGCTTTACTTTGCCTCCCAGTCTTGTCAATCTTACACTGGGAGATGTGGTAAGTAACACAACAGCGGCAGATCTACCACCCCAAAGACCAAGTACTGTCGAGCAAGCTTTACTTTGCCTTCCAGTCTTGTCAATCTTACACTGAGAGAGGTGGTAAATAACACAGCAGCGGCAGATCTACCGCCCCAAAGATCAAGTACTGTAGAGCAAGCTTTACTTTGCCTTCCAGTCTTGTCAATCTTACATTGGGAGATGTGGTAACACAACAGCGGCAGATCTACCGCCCCAAAGACCAAGTACTGTCGAGCAAGCTTTACTTTGCCATTTAGTTTTGTCAATCTTACGCTGGGGCAGTGGTAAGTGAAACAGTGTATGTATATAATGCTATGTAGTCGAAAAATATTGTCTTTATTTTTTTAATCAAACTAGGGCATGTGGTATGTAAGCCACACATGTTCTTGACATTGCCAATGTTTATTTTATTATTATGCTACTGTTTTACCATACGTTGACTTTTATTGTGCTTGAAATTCAATAAAAAAAATATAATAAAAAAATGAGATGTGGAATAAGTGTACGCAAAACAGCCAACATAACAAGCGGTAATTAAGAAAAAAACACAATGGACAACCACCAACAGCCTTCAACAATTAATGTAGTAGGGGCTGCTCGCGGTTCTTCAATAGGCCCATGATCCAAATAAAAGTTGTTTTCAATAGTTGGTTAGATTATTGGATATAAATGACGCTTTGGATCGGTTAACGCTGCAACATAAACCACCCCGCTAATAATCTATCAATTGTAAACAGGTCAAAAGTCGTCTATATATCCCCCGATATATCCAATGATTCAACAAGCTAATAAAGACAATCTTAAAATGGTGAAATTTGAAAAGAAAAGTCGGAATGTAAGAAACAAGGATATAAAAAGGCTGGGTGCCAAAGAATCGAAACGGTCTTTGATATAAAAAAAGTCAGGATGCACTTATTGGCTGATATTTTGTTAATCTAAAAGGGACCAAATTCCACGCGCTGACGCCCCCAAAAATATCCAGCTCCATTTGTTCCAAAATTAAAAGGCAAGATGAAAAAAAATATATGTAGCACCCTTTTTTCTCTTACGATTCGGCAAGATTAACTTTTTAAATTTAGAATCAATGCTTTCATGTGTATTTTTCCTGCCAAAGAAGTTAAAATATCAAAAAAATCCTGTTTGGCACTTTATCCTGTTATAACAAGGTATAAATAAACTCAGATACAGATCAGAAAACACACAACAACCAGCACACTGTTCTTCACATGTGAATAAACATTTAAAATATTATTTTTTTAGGACTGGGTGCACCGGAGATATTATAGATATTATGAAATTCACCAAAACAATCACCAGTATAAATTTCGAATATTTGATCTGAATTTCCATGGTGTATTCTTTTATCATTTGCAACCGCATTTAGAATCACTAGTTATAATTTTCACATTAATTGATGATTTTGTTTTCAGAATACATTTGGTGTACCTTTCACCCTGACCTGGGGGATGTGTGTCAGTGCTGAGTGTCATTCCGACGATATTCCTAACTTCTTCAAATTGGGTTAGTTAACTATGTAACCATTATCAGAAGGTTGATTCATAAAAATAGAGAACATTTATTAATAACTGGATGGCTCTGCTAGAGAGGTATTGATTTTATGTGTAAATACGCTTGTTTGTGATGTGATGTCTTTAATTTAAAGGTTCATTTCGTTTCATGTGTATTTGAAAAGTTTGCGGTGTCTGGGCTGCCAAGTGGCTGACTGACTGATTGGTTTTTATAGTCGTGACTTTAGGGGAATGCCCCTCTGCAGCGACTATTGCAGTAAAACTGCTAAAGACTCGCTATGTGCCATGGGTCGTCCAGCCCATGACATACCACCGCCAGTGTTAGCTGCTCCAGAGTATCCTTTGTTGTCGCTGGAACAGCGCCCGTCTTGCACCACGGGGAGGTACTGATCGGAAATTGCAAGATCTAGCCAAGTGGTTAAAGGCGCTGGTTTAAATACCACGCTATTAATGACTTACCTGCCCAAGGTCAGTGGTTTATTCAAGGTAGGTACTCCGGTTTCCTCCACCAAACTGATCGCCCTATATGACCAAGGTGCGTGAAAAGGGCGTTAAACACCACACCAACACACTTGAAAAGTGTGCTCAAGACATCTACAACGCCTAGGAATACAACATAAAAATTTGAAGATCAGCCGATAAAACCTAAAACATAAAGATCGATTTGTAAAAAATATGGGTTCCTGTCAAAAAAGTTCTTCTCTAGTTCATCAGATAATTTAACATGAAAAAGTTACCTTTCTATTCGTTCATTTATCAATCCATGACATATTTTCTTGAATTTAAGGTATTTTACAACAGTTTGGTTTGAAACCTACCAGTGTGGTTTGCAGTGATGAAAAAGAGGCGTTATCTGAAGACACCGCTGCTGTAGCTGTCATGTAAGTTGAATTGAAGTTTAACACAACTGTTTAAAATTTCTTGGTTTTTAATGCCAAAAACCTTACAATATTAATCTAGATTTAACAGAAGTCTGGTTTCACAAGAAATTTTGACGTAATAGATCTCGGAAACTAACACTTACTAACCTCTAGCTTTCTTATTGCCATTTGATCAATTTTCTATTATTTCCACCACAAATCACAAAATCTTTGAGCTTAAAAGTCGAGAGAGGCAAAGAAGAACCAATTTGGCATTCAAACAAAAGTACTCAGAAAAAAAACAGATAGAAAAGACTTTACACACAAAACGTTTCATATGGGATGATGCTCTACTAACCTAAGAACTAATTCAAAAACTAAGAAAAGTTTCAATCGATTATTTTTGTTTGATAAGTTATATTTGGTAAGAAAATTTACGTCTAATGTGGTTGCAAATAAAATGTAGAAAGAAATATAATAATGAAAAGATTGTTTTTAATACAAATACTTTTGTCAAAAACTTTCAATTACTAACACTAAATATTTTTTTCTTCCCATATTTGTTAACATACAAGTATAACGATTTTCTCTTTTTTCTCATTCAGAGCTATAGGCAGTGTTGTCATTGCTATTATTGGACTTGCAACTATTATCAACGGCTTACAGAAGAAAAAGAACCCCAAACTTGAACTGGAATCTCACAACACCAAGACATACAATAATGACGCTTTTGTTACTGAACTTAAATCTCAGCTGTCCCTTACTGAAACAGGCAAACAGTTCACGGCAGATAAGTCCCACATCAATGGTATTAACGGCCATCTTCGTAGTGACGAAAACACACAAGTTGAGAAAACAAGTAAGTACTAAGTGTTTGTAATATTTAGAACGAAAGAATATGTAAGTTACAAGGTCGGAATTGTATTGCATATTCTTATTTCACATCTCATCAATTGTCATGATTTTTTTTATCTTTTTGGAATGAAAACTAAATTGTTCTGTTTTGTCCTCATTTACCGGATGTGACACGCTAAATTTACCATTAGCAACGCATTGGGAACTATTTACTATTCTGGGGCACCCGAGTTCAGTTTTGTTACGACTTCAGCTCACGTTGTTGATTCCTATTCAGTTGTTTTTGTGTTTTTATGTTGTCTGTTTCTTCGTACTGTTCTCGTTTTGGGCTTACTGATTTAGTCTTTGGCGTTTGAATGCCCCATTGGTATCTCTTTGCATTTTTCATTGGCAGACATGTTTTCATCCAGGCACATGAATTCAACCTAAGGGTCAAACATTGATACATGTTCCCTTAGAATGTTTTCAGAAGAAAAAAAATGCAGAAATATTTATTTCATATAATAACAAACTAAACATACTGGCAAATTTAACTTAGTTTAATATAATAACTAATATAAGTTTAATATGTCACTTTTCTTTGAAATAAATTTTATTGTAAAATTATTAAATGCAAATACATCACCCTATCCTACATATGATATTCATAACTAAAAAGGACATCATAATCCTAAACATGGGATCATTTTTGTCTCGTTAATATTGTGTTTATGCACCTTATTTCAACAGTAGATTACCATCTCTCTTTTAGTTAGTGTTTTAATTACCTCAAAGTAGCTAATATTCAGATTTACCAAAGTAGATGAACTTAAATGGATATAAAACGAATATGAAATTATAATGAAGTGGAGGACACTTGTTCAGGGGGGAAGCGTTTGGACGGTCATTCAAGAAAGGGGGTGGGACTATATAACCTTCTGTATGGAGACCATACGGGGTCTACTTTTATCGAGACCTGCAGCAAGGTACATTAAAGTGCGAGTGACATGTTTCCGAACATGGTACACCACTATGTTTTGCAGTCAGATGTCCGAATTATAACTGCTGCATTCAACCAACTCGGGGACACATCCCAGTCGCTTGCGAGCAAAGCAACCATACCTTATTTCCAATTTCTGAGTGCTCTTAAGTGGACTTTTATCGACAAGGTTAGTGCTGCTTTGCAGCTTTTTGCCACGGATTCTAGTACCTAAAATCAGCTTACTATTTTATATATTTATCAGTAACAGTTACCATGTTTTTTTTCTATATCTACATGTATATTGTTTTGTAGGTAAAATAAGAAAAGTGTTAGAGTCTTTTTCGATCCTTAAAAATTTGAAAGATTTATTATCCTTTGAGAGAGACCCCGAGGAGATATCATGTTTATATGGCATCCGTGCTATTTCAATGCTTTGGATCTGTGTTGGAAATGCCTATCTTTACAACGCTATATGGGGAGGTCTTGCAGACAGCTATGTTATAGGTAAAATTTCAAAAACCTTTTCACTTTTTAACCATTTATATCATAATATTTGAGATATGAGATTTTGTGTTTCCATGTTTTTCATAATGTCTCTTTTTGTCCCGTTCTTGTTGGTGTTTACTGGTTTTGTCTCTGCCCTTTCGGACTTTTGACATTCGGATACCCCATTGGTACCTCCGCTTCTATCAAAATTATAACTAAATTCAAGTCAATAAATTTTGCTACGCTTGAAACACGTTTCGTTTATTTAAGACTCATCAGAGGTGCTTTACCCAAAGATTAAACTTTTTAACACAATATGAATATGAAGGTTATCGATTAATAAACCAAAAACTGCCGAACTGGAAACCAACTGCAACGAAGATGAAACTATGTCTTGTTTAGGAAGAACCTTAAAAAAATTTGACAATTTGGAAATTTAAAAGAATAATTTATATAGATATCTGTGATGTGTTCTTCAACACAAAAAAAAATATAAGATATATGCATATCCCATTTACTGCGGGACATAACATTATAGATTGGTAAAACGACGAATACATGTATGTCGACCCAATATATACAGGAGTTTGTCTTTAATGCCATTTGGAGTAAGTAGAACAATTCTAAAACCTAAGGTTTAACTACCTCCATCGTAGTTTTGCCCTAACTAATATTTATTTGAATTTCCTTTGGTTTTATACATTTAAAACATCTGTTTTTGAAAATGTGGATTTTCTATGCTTGGGGTCTAGTGCTGCTGATGAGGAATAAATTTCCGAAATAGCCATACAGCACAGAAAAAATAATTGCAGTTGAACTCATGATCATTTACTCCATACCCTTCCATAAACTATGCAAAGTTATGCAAAAGTATTTTTTTAGACACGGCTTTGCCTTTTTAGTAGTTCTTTGTGTAAATTAAACTGTACATAAATTAAAAAGGGCTAAATAAAAGTTATTTTATTCAATTACTTTGAAATTGTAAAGATGTATTTTCCAATCCACAATAACAATTAATCGGGAACCAAACTGGATCGATGATATGAAACTTTTCGTGAATTCTTTAAGGTAATTAATATGTCTAAAATGTACCCATTGTTGTAACCATTAACTTTTGATTTTAGCAAACTCTCTGTCAGCCTTGGATATGTTGAAGAGATTTAGTTTCCAGTTTGTGTTTAACGCTACACTAGCCACTGACACATTTTTGATGACCAGGTATAATAACTAATTATGAGAAACGTGTATTTAAATATTTAAAAAGCTGGCAGGAACCGCTTACTCTTCCGGAGCACCAGGGTT
Source organism: Arcuatula senhousia (assembly GCA_963971305.1). Taxonomy (NCBI): domain Eukaryota; kingdom Metazoa; phylum Mollusca; class Bivalvia; order Mytilida; family Mytilidae; genus Arcuatula; species Arcuatula senhousia. Next base: position 45,514,867 of record OZ020316.1, on the reverse strand, counting down.
CACTTTCATTACGACTAGAGTTCGCGTTGTTGATTGATATTCAGTAGTTTCTGTGTTTCCGTGTTTTATGTTTTTTTCGTCATTGTTTATGTTTGCTGGTTTTGTCTGTGCCATTTCGGACTTTGATATTCGGATACCCCATTGGTACCTATGCTTCTTTTTATAAAAAAAAACCATTCACTATAGAATCAAATGTTAGAAACCGCAAAAGAGCATAAAAGAACCAAGACGTCAAGGAAAATGGATTTTGAGATGTTTAATTATCAGAAAAAAATTAGTTTGTGCACTTTATAGAATGATCAAAATTTTACAATGACAACAAAATTTAAAATTTATGAAATCTCTACATTTCTTCACTTTTTGGGTATGGTGCGTTGAGTATAAATTGATCTGTCTTGTGAGTTTGGTTCATTTTCATTCTGGATTGTGGTCGTAAATTGGTCCTTTTCGCATGACATACATGGGCATGTGTTATGAATGTTGTATCCTGTGTCTTCACAATTCATTCTGTTGTTTCAATTTGTTTTTGTCCTCATTGTGTCTGAAATACTGTTGATTAAAGAAAAAATAATCAATCAATCAATCAATAATAATGTATGTTTCAGTGGGTTTATTATCACATTTAAGTTACTGGAGAAAATTTCAAAAGATGGGAGATTGAAGGCTTCAGGCATCTTTTTGTTTTTCCTCAAAAGATTTATCAGGTAAATAATTATGTAAGGTAAGCGTACACAGATTCATTTACTTTCACGTCTATATTGTAAAATATGTAAAAATGTTTAAAGCAACTACATTCAAATAGATTTTTCTAAAGCAAATCTCAAATAGATCTTTGAAGTCACATAACTTTATATACTTGCATTTCGTTGACGTTCTTTTTTTTCACATTAAATTGAAATATAAAAGCTGTTTTAATTCCCTCAATATTACTATATTTTAACTTACGCAAAGTGTTGAGTTTCCGAAAACAGAATTGGAAATACAAATTTTATTTTTGTACTCTAATATCCCTGAAATGACAATGTTAACCATTGTATCATTCTTGTTTTACAAACTAAGAAACAGTCAACACAAACAACCATTTAAAAAGTATATTTGCCTAGCACTAGGATATGATATTATAAGCAAACTTATTCTGACTTTCCACATATCTTGTGAACGCAATTCTGATTAAACCCTGCTGGGGAAATTACTTTTTTTTATTTTCTGAAAATATTTTGTAAAATACATGACGGCCGTGGTAATGTTTCGTCAAAAACCCGCAACGACAAAAATTTACTTGAACACTGAACTATAAAACCTATAAAACGATGTACGTGACATATCATTTTTCATCTTTCCTGCATTTATTGACATTTTTGGTAGGCTCACCCCAGTATACATGGCCATTTTGTTTGGTTATTCCACTTTGTACACCTATGTGGGAGATGGACCGACATGGCCTAAGCGTTTAGAACTGGCTGAGAGTTGTAGGGCACGCTGGTGGTACCATATGTTATATGTCAATAACCTCGTTGATGTTCAAGGAAACAGATTTTCAGAACAAGTAAGGGAAAAAATGACCGACCAGAAGCTGGGGTACTAATGGGGAATCCGAATGTCAAAGTGCCAAAGAGCAGAGACAAAACCAGTAAACAGTAACAAGGACAAGACGAAAAATTAGACAACAAATAAAACACGGAAACACAAAAAACAGCATGAATGTAGTAACTACATCTTCAAGGCTTGAAATTCTATAACACAAATTATAAAGAAATACGAATTTGTAATAAGTTGATTTTGATGTTTTCTTTTCCTTGTTTAAGAAGGGGGTCTATCTGATCTGTGATTATTTCAGGACTGGATTTGAATTGTATGCATTTTATTTAGACAATATGTCAATTGCATAACCGCGAGAAGCACCTACTGGTCTCGTTGAAGACTGTTGGCGGTTGTCCATTGTGGTTTTTTTTTCTAAATTGGAGCTTGATTGTGGGCTGTGTCGTGTACACCTATTCCACATCTCATTATTTTCTCTTTAATCACAAATAAATAAGTGCAGTAGTTTTTTAAAAGACAGTAAATAAAGGTAATAACAAAACTACTGAACTTGTACTAGTACAGAAATGAAAAAAAAAACATATAAAAAACTCCAAATGATAATTTGACTTGACAAAATAAATAACTGCAGCATTTCATATTTCTTATTGTGTTGTTTCAAGTTCGAGTTTGGTATTCAATATTTGCAACAAAATGTCTAGATCCAGACATCTAGATATACCTGCTACACTTGATTATGAACATTCTAGTTTACTCAAAATCTTTTTTTAGAAAATGAAGCGATATAGAGAATACATGCATAACACAATTTCACACCATAAATATTAAAGGCATATTGTCTACGACAAATTATTTTTTTGTAAAACCAAAACATTGTCGTCAGACTATTCGTTATGTTTATTTAGCAAGATACAAACGTTCAAAATACCACTAGGGTACCTTATAACTTCAAAAATTGAAAAATATATAATATTTGTAAAGCTTTACAAAAATTCATATTCATGAGATGTAGATGAGCTGTAAGCATGCGCACTATACTTTCTATGATTGAAAACTTCCATAGTTCTTGCACGTGGTGCATAATCTGTTTCTCGAAGTTTTAGCTCGGAAGAAAATTAAAATGGAAACCGAATATTAGAACTACTTAATGAATAAAACTGACAATTATTGCCTGTATTAAGTTTTTAATGTAATTTAAAAGGTAAACAAGAAAAATATTGGTATTTTTTCAACATATCAAGGTATACGGGGACAAAACCCGAGATTCCGATTAGTGTCCGCGTTAAAACTACTCAGTCTAAATCTGTGTCAATGTGACGTAATGCAGGTAAATAAAATATCAATCAATATTGTCAAGCTATTTTGATCAAAATAAACTACTTTTGAGGCAAAATTTGAAGCAAATTTGTTTTTCAATATTCATTTTATTGCATTTCGGTCTAATTAACACCAAAAAATTTGGGGGTAAAAAAAATGAGTTTGCCGTAGACAATATGCCTTTAAGTGAAACCAAGGAATGAAAACTGCTCTGTTATTGCTTCTTCAGCTGGGCTCTCTTAATGTTCTGGGACTCCTCTGCATTACCACTAGAATTTTTGTTTCTCTTTGTAGTGCATGCCGTGGTCGTGGTTTAATGCTGTTATAATGCAACTCAATTTCATTACCCCAGTATTAGTTATACTCTTTTTAATGTAAGTATAAATGCATGCTAATATTGTACTTATGTGTTTAGTTAATAAACAGAATTACACTTGTTACTATTGTTTGTGCGATTGTCATCTTTTTTCTGAAATTAATTGCAAAACTGTTTTTTTCTAAGAAAGATACATGAAATGAAAAATAGGATGGCGAATTTATATAAGTTACAAATTAAAATTATAAAGAATGTTTTATAAGATATATTTCAAAAACAACTTTAGTTACTAGTACCTTTTTAGCTCACCTAGACCGAAAGTCCAGGTGAGCTGAGCAGTTGCCATCACTTGGTGCCCGTCGTTTTCGTCGTCTGTCGTCCGTTAACAATTTTTCAAAATCTTCTCCTCTGAAACAACTTAACAGAATTTAATAAAACATGGTATGATTGATCCTTAGGATGTGGTGCACCAAAGCTGTGTTTTGATTTTTGATATGTCCACAAATATTGCTGCCGTTGCTAAAAATAAACCAGGGGGTCAGACTACTGTTTTTGGCTTGTAAATCAAAAAGTATAAGAGATATAGAAAATATGATGCAAACTTACTTCTTCGACATCAAAAGCTCTACAAATGTCTCCATTGGGCCGAAGCTGTTAGATGACTCCTTATAGGGGTTATGTTCGAAAGACCAGAAGGCTCATTCGAGATTCGAAATTCGAAATTAAGATTCAAGATTCGAAATTCAATATACTTATAACCAATGAAATTGCTTGTTTTATAATCATGTACCAATCAAAATAGTTCTTTTAAAAACGTAGTTATCGAAATTCGAAATTCAAAGATACGAGATTCGAAATTCGAGATACGAGATTCGAAAATCAAAATGCGAAATTCGAGATACGAGATTCGAGATACGAGATTCGAAATTCGAGATTCGAAATTCGAAATTGCAAATTCGAGATACGAAATTCGACATTCGAGATTCGAAATTCTAGCTTCATTATTCTAATAACCAACCAAATAGGTCTTCATTGAATTCAAGAAACATCAAATTTCAACAGTGTATTCCCTAATTTTGGTGAGCTCAGTATATTAATATTTTTTTTCTATTTGTAATTTAGATATATATATTTAGATCAATTTTCCCGCCATGATTTAATGTTATATTTGGCAAACCACGTATGAGTCTTGGTTGGATTTGTAAAATAAATGTGTATTTCCAATCACCTGACTCAATTTAAATCTGACGGTTTTAATCAGATGCTGCAGAGGCAGATTCAGGAAAAGTTTCGTAGTTCGTAGGAATAACCTCCTATTCTTTTGAGTTATAAAAAAATAGCGCGAATTTTCGGCAACAAGCCCAAAATTGCCATGTTATGCCAAACATCCCTATTGCATGTAGCGACTGCTTACTTTAATACTCGCTGTGCGACATAAGTCGTCCAGCTCATGACACACCACCACCAGAGTTAGCTGCTCAAGTTACAGTTAAAACAGAGCAAGGAACCTTCTCCCACTATGAGGATGGTCTTCGGGAGTCGCCCATTGCAAATCATTTCAATATATATCACCTATCATTTTAGGTATCACTAAATTACATAAGGCACACTTAATGAATCATCCATTTGAGTAGCTGCGAAGTTAAACAAAACTTGCGAACTTAATGGCACGTGTTTTTTGTCTCGGGTATTTATTTATTTTTTTGTGATAGTTTACAAACTGCGAAAATAAAATATCGTAAATAGTTTTTTTCAGTATATGCCTCCATATAAATAATCGCGAAAATTGAATTCTGCGAAAAAAAAACTTTCATTGTTTTTGAAATCGCGAAATTTGGCTCCCACAAAAAACCCTAACTCATACAGTATATTGAATTTTCGAATTATGAATCTCCAATTTATCTCGAATTTCGAATCTCGAATCTCGAATCTCGAATTTCGAATTTCGAATCTTGAATTTCGAATCTCGAATTTCGAATTCCGAATTCCGAATCTCGAATCTCGTTTGAGCCTTCTGGGTTTCCGTAGTTTTGGTTCTTTGAAGATAAAAAATATTGTTTGTTCATGTTTTTGGCTAATAGAATGAAAAACATTGCAGTTTAAGAAATGCTATTGCTTGCTGAAACCTTCAGCTCAATCCTTAAGCTCTACGTACAAAAGTCTCAATTGGGTCGAAGCTGTCAAATGACCCCGAATAGAAGATCCTGATGTCTCAATGACCACGTGAGCAATTCAGACTCGTGGGAGCCTCTTGTTGTTATTGAATATTGTACTTCATATTACAGATCCTACCGTCTTGGTTTTACGATTTCCACACTACTACTGATAGGTGGCATGACGGCCACAGGTGTCAAGGAATACAAATACGGTGGAGATCTCCTAAGGTAAAGTTTTATTCATAAAAAAAGCCAGAATTTGGACATCAAACATTATAAAGGACAATAGACAATTAGAGAAAGGAAAAGAAAGTTATAATTTCAATTTCGGTGTTTTGATGGTCAAAGTTTTATATTTTTATGTCGCTTGCAACCTGTTGTTGTCCTACGTCGTCCTGTGGCGTCAAAAAAAACTTACATCATAGATTTCTGGACAACTACATGCCATTTAAAAAATGTTTAAAAAAATAAAAATATTCTGAATGTGGTGGAAATTTTTTTTTTTGATTTTGCTTATGTCAGAAATTTTTTTATCAGGTTCGAAAAATCTCCGCCACCATATAAAAATGGTTGGTGCCTTAAGAGAATTTATACCCGAAAATTCACTATGTCCTGTATACCGATTACTTGCGATTTTACATACAGTGTACATTTATACAAAATTTCTGTCACATTTTTCTGGGCAACTACATGCAACAGCCTCTTTATATTTGACATGTTTGTTCTGTAGTACTTTATGATGTCAATCAATTTTATGGCTGTAACCCATCTACTTCCTGTTCACCAAATATTTCAAAAACACAGGCGACATTGTTAAGTCTTCCATTTAAGACTCATTCTTTTTTTCCTTTGTTCTTCATATATTAGTTGAAACTGATTTGCATATGTTGAATATTTTAGCTCCTTTGTGGACAAAGGACATTATTGGAACAGCGTATTTACTGCCCCCTGGTGTAGAGTGACATCTTACTGTATAGGAGTTATGCTAGGTTTCTGTATTTTCATAAGAGGAAAACAAAAAGCCGATATTGTAAGTACCGTCATTTAATATCCATCGGGAAATATTTTGCTATTTGTACAAGTTCAAGTTCTATATATTTGTGTGTCTTTTAATTTTTTAAGAATCGGCTAAAATATCCCGACGTTTCAGCAATTTGCCTTCTTCTGGGGGCCGAATGTCCTCTTAATTTGTTACATCTTGTCTGATTCCTTTCCAATCATGTGTATTAAGTGTTGGCAAATTATGACGTCATAGTGAGCGTTGACGACGGTACATCAAAAGTCACTGTCTTTTTGTTGCAAAATATTATATTTATTTTTTTAATCCGCCAGTACAAAACGTTTTCTGTTTATATATTGCTTTGAAACGGATCTCAGCAAACGTAAAATATTTGTTTTTCTAACAGAGATACATAGAAAAATTTGACAAAATATGAAAGAAATGGTTTCATTCTTTAAAGTAAACATAAATTTAAGAGAATGTGGGTGAGGCTAAATAGCAATTAATAAGGATGTTAAATGCATATGAAAGTATATATAACAAAACCTTAAAGAAAAATGGTGGGTTTTATGGTGCCAAACCATCTTTTTCCATTGCGACCTTAGGGACCGGTAGTAACACGAAACACAACACGGTTGTGGCTAAAAAATCATTAAGACGAAGAAACTTGCATCATATAGATGTACTTAGAAAAACATTGTAACTATACTAAAAAAAATGCCGTCTAAAGTAAAAATCATTTTTTATAAATTTTATCAAAGTACATTTTTTTCATACATATCATAAGCATATTATAAATTATACAAGTTTTTATCTCCTGTTTTTCTATTGAGTTTGATAGTTATAAGTCGGTAAGAAATCAATATATAAAGAAAGAAGTCAAATGGTTCTAAAACATGAACTGTTTGAAGTTATGGCGCTTTGATTGCTTCTAGAACTTAGGTATAATATATAAATAAAAGTCACAAAAGTCGTAAAAGATAATTTGCAGCAGATCCTCTGATTACATTCATATATTATTTGAAGTTTTAATTGAATTTAAGTTACTTAACTTCCAGCATTGTTTTGTACAATAACTTTTTTGTTCACAATTTTTGTAGTTACTTGCATGGATTGGATGGATAGTATCTGGTCTAGTGGGAATAGCTCTTGTGTTTATGACATACTTGAAGTATATGGACAATGCTAAAGAATGGAGTTTCCACGAACAAGCAGCATTTGAATCTTTGAGCCATCCCGTATGGTCTTGCTGTGTTGCATGGGCTATTTTTGCCTGCTATAACGACAGAGGAGGTAAATCTCTCTTAAAATACATGTTAGTCTTGACGTGTTTGCCTTCAAGTTTGTAAGTTTGTCGGGAATGTCCGAACCTCTATTTACCAGCCATGTTCAGTGTAGAAAAAAAATATAATATAACATTAACGAGATACACAAATATATTTGGTTGCTTTATTCACATGTAAATTGTTTACCAATACTTTGATAATCCTTTTCTACATCTTTCACTGGGCGACTGATGTTGCATTAATAAACAATAAGCATTAAGTGAAATGCTTATTTGCACCAAAGTATAAGTTTTGTTCTGAATTGTATTTTATTTTTTGCCCGATTTTCCATAGTGAAAATCAGGATTCTAAAATGGTGTATGTCAGGCGGCGGGTGGACGGTGAAAATATGTTCATATCAGTTTTCTCAGCATATACATGTACTTATCACGGCCTTTTGTTATTTGTTATCTAGCATCAGCATGAGGTCCTATACCATTAGATTTGATTTCAGGTCTGTGGATCATCAACATCCTGTTTTGCGTCTCTATTGATTTTTGAAACTAATGGTCAAAAATAGAAAATTTTCGAAATAGTTTTCTCAGCAACTTCTTATCACAGTCCTTAAATATTTGGTATACAACATCAGCATGAGGTCATTTACCGTTAGGTCTGATTTCAGGTGTGCCGCTTACCTACTTTCTGTTTAACGTAATGAAATCCGACCATTTCTGTTTTTTACTCATTTTCTAATTAGTGGTTAGGTAGATATCAACCTCAATAGAACAAAATTTACAGAAGAATTGTTAACAGACTAAACATTTTATCCTTCACTTGATATAATTATTCATGATATCATATAAATGACAACAAATTTCTCAACTGCAAGTGATGCTACTGTTAGTCGATACGTTATTGTGATAAAAATCGTATCAATAATGTATAATCTAAAATATTATGTCGAGGTTCTGGATAACATTTTAGTCAGGTATCTTTTCTTGTTTGTGTGTTAATGACGGACCTTTTTATAGTTTATATGCAATGAAGTTATTATCATATAATGTATGAAATTGTCTTCTTGCTTTTCCATCGTGCAATTTTTTAACAGACAGTATTAATATTTTTAAAGATATACAAACGTGCCGTAGAAGAATTTTCTTTCGGTGAAACTTGCTTTTCCCAGAAAAAGTTAATGGGAAATATCTATAAAAGCGCACGCATTGTTAAGTCATATTATGCTGTTGGGTAAAAGATCTTACAACCATTCTGTATCTTTTTCAGGTATCTTTAATAGCCTGTTATCCTGGAAAGGATTTATATCACTCTCCAAGTTGTCTTACACGATGTACTTATTAAATCCTGTAGTCATAGCTATGTATATATTTTCAAGAAGAGCCTTAGTCTATGTCAGTGATATAGATATGGTAGGTACCTACCTTAGATATCATTACTACCTTTTATAAAAAGATTGTCAGCGATACATCAATTAGGTCGTTTGTTTCCGTCGTTTCTATATTTACAAAAGCTCTTTGCAATGTACATACTTTCACTTTTCACTCGGTGGCTATATTCGGATTCTCAATCTTCGGATTCCCATCAAGACAATATGGCCGCGACCAGTAGATTATGTGTTCCGCTTCGGATTATATTTTAGTCAGTGTAGCATATCTTGCGTAACTTTACGGCGTATAAATGGATATTTGATTTTGTTTATATAACAAAAAATGTTAAAATCGTTTAAAGTGCATCTCCAAACGTTAGGTAAACATTATCATTGGCATTAAGGATCAACATTATTTCAATTTAATATATATATATATACCATACATTTTGTCATTAAGTAATGGGTGTGCTATATTTTTGTGTTTCAAGACAAAATTATACTTTTATAATAATTTAAAAATCAATCTTAAAAATTTATGTTACATATGCATAGACTTATTCATTCAGTTCATAGAAGCATCCAATTAGCACTGCATTTATAATAATTTTCACCGTATTTTATGTTCTGAACTAAACCTAAGCTCGAAATAGTAGTAATAGTAAAAAATGAAAATTACAACAAAGTTCCAAACAATGAATTTTGCTATGCCTGATGCGCGTTTCATGTATTCCAGCTTTATCAAAATAATTGAAAAAGCCAAACACTTTACGATTATGAAGAGCATAGAACAATTAAAAAAATATATTACAAGGATCATTACCTATGTCTTGGGTAGGAATTTATATAAATATCTTTGAGATAGTAGTAATTGTAATAAATAAAAAATTACAACAAAACTCCAGACAATAAATTTTGTTCCGCCTGATGCGTATTTCGTCAATTCAAGACTCCTCAGAGGTGCTTTACCCAAATTATTGAAAAAGCCAAATACTTTATGAATATGAAGACCATAAAACAATAAAACACAAATACCGAACTGGAAACCAAATTATTCAACACATTAACCTATTGTAGGAAGAATCTTTGGGTTTAGACAATTTTGAAAGTTTTGAATAACTCCCCGAAGTACAGACAATACCAATCCCCAAACAACGTAGCACACACTTGACATTATTTCAAATAATGCCTTATTATATATAAGATACAAACTTCTCTCGTTGGGTCTCGTTTGTAGAAAAATATTAATATCCATAATCAAATTTATAAATGGATAATTAAAAGCTTTGAGAACATTAATGAAATACAGTGACTCAGTTAATTTACTTTATAAATGTTTTGTTATTACAGATCTACATAATATCATCGTACTATGTTTTAACCCTGATTGGATCCTTGGTGATGTCTTTGTTGTTTGAAAGACCTTTTATCTCACTGATGAATACATTTAGAAAATCCAAAGACGATTCCAAGGAGGAATAACAACAGAGGGAACTTGTGCTAAAAAACAATGCTCAACACTAACAGAACAAATATGATGCTCATGAATAAGCTACTGTACACCAACTTATTTTCGCAAGCGATTTATTTTCGCGTATTTCGCGAGGAACAGAAATTTGCGAAAATTAGTCGTCGCGAATAGACTCATTTTTTAAAAATACTATATAATGAATCGTAACGATATCTAGCGAATATAAATGGCCGGGAAATTGACCTATGACATAAAACGCGAAATAAAGTAGTTTGTTTACCGTAAATATAAAATATTTTTGCCTTTTGTGTTTTAATGTTAATAGATTATATAGTCAAATATAGACTTTTTGCATCCCTATAAGCATTAAATTGAAATTCATAGAATTCAAACTACATATATACTCAAGCCATAAGACAAAAAGGAACCATTTACAAAAGTAATATTAAATGCTCATAAAGCAGCTAAATGTTTAATCCTTATGTGTTGTATGTAAATAGATTATTTGAATAAATATATACTCTCGGTCGTCTGCAAGCTTTAATTTTGAACTCAATTGATATTCACCTACACATAATCGAATATATTTTGTAATCAAAAGTCCTCTTACACCAATAATGATGATTTTGTTGTGAAATCAAAATTACAACCATTTCGAAGTTCCAGGCAATTGATTTTGTTACGCCTGATGCACGTTTCATCTATGCAAGACTCATTTGAGACGCTCTACTCAAAATTGGAAATGCCAAGCACTATAGAGATATGAAAATTAGAACTACTTCACTTTATAAGGAAAGTCAATTGTGGGTTTTTTTTTTCTAAATTATCGCTTGTTATGTGGGATACACTTATTCCACATCTCATTATTTTCTATTTCTAAAAAAAAGGTGAATTTTCAAGGAAATTTTAATAAATATAGAATAAAATAAGTAAACATTTCATCACTCACAGATGGCAATAAGGGGGGACAATTGGACCTTTTTTCTTCATTATGGATTCTAAATGGAACTTAACATGAAAGAAGATCATTTGTATACTTGCATTAATAGTAGAAATGCTATATGTGTCTGTATAGGGGAGATATTTTTTTCCTGTGTCATAAATGATAGCCGAATATATACTGGATACTAGCTATTTGCGACACATAACCCACATGGCTTTAACCTCGAACTATGAGAGTAGAGCACACTCGTACAAACGACAACTTGTGTCAAAATTATCTTTCACTATCGAATGATTTAACAATGATCTCTCTCATTGCTTAACCGTACTTGGAACCAAAATATGGGTACATGTATACTCAGCATGATACTAGCACGTTATACCGCAGATGTTAAGAGTATACTGAACCAAGTATCATCAAATTATTGTCATCCGATCTTTGTAAACATTTGTATAAATGAGAAAAAATAATCTGACCAAATATAAAACCGATATCATGCCTTTTTGTCTTGTTTGTTTCCTTTTGAAGCTTCCCACGTGTTTTGAATAATACGAACCGGAAATAGTGTCCACGTATGCCGGAAGTTTGTATTGTTTTGACAATATGTAAGAAATTGATTTCCATCGTATTTTTAATTATGAAATGTTTTTAAAATACAAAAACCACTTTCTTTTTGTTTTGATTATTGGAAGAGTAATCAGAGACAATTAATGCGACAAGGCTGGGTTTTCTTCGAAAGACAGGTCAGTTAATGACGCGTTTACATAGGATTCTAATGGCACTTAACCATGGGACGATTTTTCCTTGTGGTCACGTAAGTCAATGTTAATAATGCTTTAAAATTTGCTATATAGGAGTATAATATTTGTCTAAACGAGAACACGATCAAAATAATATTAATAAACAAATGGAAAACAACTAAGCATTACTGGTAAAACAGTGTACACCATATTAAGTTATACTTTGGTCACATTAAAGGCTGCTTGCTGTTTTCCGTTGTGGATATTTTTAATTATGTTTAAAATTGTAGGTTATGTCGCGGTCATTTATTCCACATCCAATAATCTTCCAAGTTTACGTATACTATTATTTCCCAATCTTTCTTTTGTTTGGTCTAAGACTTTGCCTTAGGCGTCTATGATTAATCTTTGACAAAAAAAGGAGACCAAGACACTTCTGACATTGTTCGCCTTGCAGTTTCAGATTACTTTGTTTAAAGATCTGCTGGTTGATCAAGCGTTTTTGTCACGAATGACTAATCGGCCGTTCAGATCTTTGAGGTGCATCATATTAGTCAGTTGTAATCTTTGCTGATACGAATGAAAGTACACATTTTTGTTTTGTTCATCAACATTTTCATCAACCAGTTTATTTCATCTATCTGATCTATGACATTCAATATTTTATAATAAAAATAGCTTAATGCATGCATAAAATCATCCATGCTTTAATTCGTTATAACCGATTCTGTACCAAATAATATTTTGTAATACTCGACCCCTTATTTGTTGATATTTATTAATAGATGTTGTGTTTTTTTTTTATTTACAGCTGTTTCAAACGAAACCTGACTTTGTTAACCCAAAAGGTAACATAGCTAGTAAGGTAGATGGAGCATGAGTTTGTATTGGCGTGATCAGTAAACATAGCTATCCAATAAAATGACAGCAAAGGGGATAAGATGTGGTAATATTATTGCAATCTACTCTATCACACTCTCAGCTATATGTTATTTAATTTATTATACTGAATCATTTAAGTACTCTTACGATCTTTTCATTTGTATTCCCATGTAAAGCTGGAAATAATGTTGCCCTATGAAATAAATTTAGAATACACTTTTTTTATTTATTAAGGCGTTTGCATTAAAACACTTTCTACGAAATATTGTTGAATCTAAATACTATCAATTTGCCAAGTGATTAAGAATGTCAAATTGAGGCTGTGCACGAGCTCGGTGCACGAGAGGGTGATAGATAAAAAATTATCACCCGCTGGGTTTTGTTTTTGAAATATATTATAAATAGATTGAATTGTTTAATTAAAATTTGTTAGGGACAAATCTTTTGAAGTATAATAATTGAAAATGATTACATTATAGTCTATTTCAAGTAATTAAAATTAAAAAGTAAATAAATGCATGGGACACTTTTCATCTTCCTTCATAATTTACGACAACTTTGTAATATTTTTTCTTGTACATGCATGTATCACAGGGAGAAATATTGACCAAGAAATATTTTACTGCAAATAGATGGGGAGAACAGTCTAAGGTTTCATGTACATACTGCAACTAACTAAATACTTATGTTAAGCTTTCTCATGTTTATCAAGTTTTATACTTGAGAAAAATAATGTAAAATATTCCCACCGGTTAAGAAAAGAAAGCAAAGCAAACATAACACAAAAAAGACCATTAAATCAATTCTAATTCTAAATTTTTACTCCAGTTTTAACATGTTTAATAAGTGAGCAAAATATGAACAAGTCTAGTACTTTTTACAGGTAAATTCTGTCCCAAGAAACTTTACTTTGAGTAGTTGGCAATGTTCAATGATCATCCTAATACCCAAACATGCTTCATCTACCTTTACCTATTGAATTAGCTAAGCCAATTGAAACGACTGTTAAGAATATCTCATCTCATATACTTGCGGTAAATAAAGACGAACCTGTACCAGACAGTTTAAAGGAGTTTCATTAAACCTGTTTGATCTCTTAATAAGTAATCGAGATGAAAATAAATTTTAGTTTTATTGTACATTTTATAATTTATAACAATTCAGACTTCAGAAAAATATGAACAACTAAAATAACAAGAAATCATTATTAAGAATAAAGGTAATTTCATGATGATATTTTTCTAATGATTAAATGAAAACAAAGTAATGGTTTGTTTAAAATTTCAATTCAAATTATACCTTAAACCAAGATTTGGTCTTCTAGAAGCAAACACAATAACGAAATGTGTAATTTAACTTTAAGTTAGTGAAAAATAAAGATATTTTGAATAAGCATTCTAATTAGGCATTATCAGCGTTACGTTAATACTAAAGTGATGAAACATTCCTTAAAATTCAACACATCTTGTTGTACATCCTAATCATAGGCCTGATCAAATAATTGTTCAAAACTATACATTATTTACAAAATATCGAACAACCATACTCCTAATTGCACTGCTTCCACTTATAAATATCACTCGACCGTTGCGGTGGTTCACGTTTTTTTATCTCCGTTTTCGGTAACAGGCTACAACGTTGACCAGACATTGTACATGGCTTCGCTTTTTCTCTCTTACTGTTTCTCTTTGGTCATGAAGTATATCTAATTGTTGTTCTAGGAAGGCTTCTTGTTCTTCAAGTTGTTGTAATTGACTTTTGTAGAAAACCTCTAAGATTGATCTCATAAATCTGTAATTTTCTGTTGTCTGCTGAAATATAAATGTAGGTTCTTGAGAAATAAAATACAGTTATGGCAGTATATCGTCCACAAAATTAAAACAAGCATACATTATGTACATGAAATCACAATTAAAAGAACAAACAAAAATGTAATCAAGAAAAAAATTCCCACAGTTTCAAATGATTTATTCATTATGATATATAAGGACAACGAGTATGCTCCACCATTGCAGTGCGTGTCTCGCTAATAAACGTTAAGAAAGGTGCTTGGTGTTCTAATTCCTGAACACCGATGTGTCTTCAAGGCACAGAATTGAAATTTGACCTTTCAATGTTTTGATTTAAATGCTACTGACGTGAAGTTACTCCTTGAAATATCGATCAAAATTAAGCGTTTATTCCCGCGTTTTGGTATTTGTAAATTTAAATAAAGGTAACAACAAAAATATTAAACTTGGACGATCAGCCTCATTACCCAAGACTGAAACAGAAAACAAGACAAAGATACATATACCAGAGAAATTGAAGATCACAACTGAGCTGACTTGGTACAGGCACATCAAACGAAATGTTTGAAATTTAAAAGATTCAAATATAACAAAAACTTCAAGATAAGAATATGTTCTTAAGACCATCTTATCAAAGATGTCTAGATTATGTTTGTTGATTTTCAGTAGTTTTTGTGTTTCCATGTCTGACATGTTGTCCTGTTCTCGTTGGTGTTAATTGGTTTTGTCTCTGCCCTTTTGCACTTTTGACATCCGGCTGGTACCTTTGCTTCTTAAAAGCGACGATCCTATCTCCGTTCAATAAAAATTGTTAAGGACATTTCTAAGATACCTTCATATTAACACATAAGAATTTAAAGTTATTGAAGGTTTTTTTTTTTATTTCAATAATTCTCCTTATCGGTTAATTCTCATCTCTACAATAATTTACTTAAACAGTTTCAAACTGAGAGGAAATTTAATTACTCATGGGCTGAGAACGAATAAATGAAATGAATACTTAATTATATTTTACTTAGAAATTTAATATTTGTCAGTCTTCATTCGATTAAGCAATTTTCTAACAGATCTACTCTTATGAGAGTATAAATGACAACGAATATAAT
Source organism: Arcuatula senhousia (assembly GCA_963971305.1). Taxonomy (NCBI): domain Eukaryota; kingdom Metazoa; phylum Mollusca; class Bivalvia; order Mytilida; family Mytilidae; genus Arcuatula; species Arcuatula senhousia. Next base: position 45,498,961 of record OZ020316.1, on the reverse strand, counting down.
TCACTCATTATATTTTAAAAGAAAATTTCCCTTTATGAATCATATAATTCCGCAAAAAGTGCATGCAGACGTGCATATAATTGAACTTTAAAGCGGTCAATTCCAGTATAAAATATTCTCTTAAGTGCTTTGATTGCTAATATTTAACGGTGAAAGTGTTGGGCATCTGTAATGGTATTTCCTATTGTTGTGTTGAAGTTTCCTTTCAATTTTCCCTACAATTACTATTTTGTTTAAGAGAAAAACTATTTCTTGGAAACATAAATGTTTTAAACATGTTTTGTATAGCAACCTAAATTGCACCTCTAATTGTTGGGTCACCTATAATGGAGGGGGTTTACTTGTGTCCAAGCTAATTTACATATTTTGACAAATAAAATACGTATAAACTAAACCTATAATCGTCAATATAACAACAATTTATCAAAATTCCAAAAATGTTTGCAAACTTTTAACAATAGAGGAATATGTGTTTTGTCACGTAGCGCAGCGATGAGTCTCATAATTAAATAATATCAATAAAAGGAATACGAAAATGCTTCTATTGGCCTAAAAGTAGTAATAACAACTCAGGCATACATCTAACCTCCAAACTTTTTAGCACAGCCTTAAATTTATGTTTTAAACCCTTTCACTAGTAATATATTTTGTTTTTTTATTCTACACATATTAATTATTTCATCATGAATCTGGTTAAATGTAAATTTATTAACCTAGTGAAATAGTACTTGAATGATTTGGAGAGTAGACGTGTCTGTTAATCTGTTAACAATCAAAGTAGGCGTGGTTTGAGCACGTGCAGTTTTCAGTGCCGGTTAACTTGGAAGCAGCTATTATTGTTTCACATGAGTACTTACTCATTACCCTCTGCACTGCGCAAATCGAGAAAAAAAGTAGGTACCTCTAGGAAACAAATGTTAAGTTTCCCTTTTCACCAGTCAATATGAAAAGGATATGGAGTAAATGAACATGAGACCATAACACATATGTAAACAACTGCAAATATTTTTTTATGAGCTGAATGTTCATTTTGGAATTTTATTCCTCATCAAATATATGATACATAAAAAAATACGAAAGATAAGGTAGAATGTGAAACTATATTTAATGGGGACACCAATGAAACACTTTAGATTATATCAGATGGGAACAGACGTCCTTACATTCAGTACATGTATAGATCATTAACAAATTGAAAATAACCTAAGCAAACTACAGAAATAGTAATCGCTCCTCGAGTTTGACCATGCCCGGGCAACAATGAAAAGTACTGTTGATATATATCTCCTTGTTATTCATCTACATGATCCAGAAAGACACGAATCGAGAGAGAAAAATTCTACTACATGTGATCAAATGGGATGTATATCAAAATCCCAAATCCTCCCATCTGAGAAGTATGGCATCATAGCAAATATTATTGAACTCCTTACGCATGTAAAGCTAGGAGTGCTTCTGAACAATAAATACACTAATTCACTCCAAGAAACACGCGTATTGAGCCAGGTAATTTTTACTAACACTTTATTTAGGCGAATAGAGTCTTAAGATTTTTACTAACATGTTAAGGATTTTTCATAACCCTATGTCGTATGGAAAGCCTTAGTGGATCTCGGCATTAACAATTTATTTACAATTGGTGTCAATGGGGAAATGATTAAGTTTCATGAGCGACAATTCAATAAGTTGACGAACGTACAATCTATATTTCGAACAAGCGCAGCCTTAATGGTTTTTAAGAAAAGTTATCTCATTCGATTTGCTTTGATAAGTATAGAGTTAATGCAGTAGATTTTATATTAAAGAGAAATCATTTGCGGAGTTTAGTAAAAATTACCTGGATCGATTCGCGTTCCTAGAAGTGTTATTGCTTTATAAAGATTATGATGGTAAGGTGATCTTAAACAAATATAAATGTAATCAATTTTGGTTTCATACATGTACAATGTAAGCAAAGCATTTGAAAGAAAGGAAGTGACACCAGTGGGGCGTTCGATTATCAAAAGTCCGATAGGGCAACGAATAAATCTGTAAACACACACAAGAACAGTACGAGGAAACACAAAACACAAAATCAAGTGAACAGAAATCAACAACGCGAACTCAAGTCGTTACAAGAGTGAAACATTTTTAATTTGCATCCACGATTGACCTATTGATAGATCTCCCAAGTGTAATTGATTCATATATATTTGGCTTTAATAGAAGACAATGATTTATCCGATACGGAAGTCCATTTCAGCTCGTGGTTTCACACGCCAAACCAGTTAATTATTTCTTTTATTGCTGGTAATACAGGTCAAAATACGGGAATCAACAATAATAAACCGTTTTCTCATAAAACAAAAGAAAACAAAGAAAGCTTTGAATAAGCTCACTTGTGTTAGACGTATATTTCGTTTATTGCATCATATCTAGATTTTAAAGTGATCTTTGGCATATTTTGGTTTCGGTATTTATGTTTTTTTTCCTTCAAAAGTCTGTCATCACAATTGACAATTTTCATTTTGATATATTTTCATTATTTGTATATTAAGTTGATACCATTAAATAAGATATGCTTCAACTAATCTATAATTTAGATTTTTCGTTTGCAACTGTACTGGAGGTTAAAAATTCTAGAAATGAATGCTCATAAACCTTTTTTTGTTATTTTTATTTAAAAACTAAGTAACCTAATGTGATTTATTTTCTTCTAAATTTGTCTTCGACAATTCAGAAGACAATCACATAATCGGTAAATACATACCAATGCATCGTAATGCAGCTATGACTTACAATTTTAGTTTAAATGTCGTGCACGTTTCCATTTACCTTTTTACCCTTGAGTTTATAAAAAAGCAATATCATTGAGATTCTGCATTTTGTTTCATTTTGTAGTTTTTATAGCACTTCTGTTGAAAGTATAATTCTTATAAGATCGTGGCCTCCGATGTCTGTTAGTTCTATCTTCATTTGGGAGTTTCTAATTTACTATCAATTCTAGAATCATTTCTTGATGGGTTACAGGATGACTATTGGAATCCACATGGGAAATTTAAGAAACATTAATCGTTCCACTTTGCTTACTTAATATTTTTTTAGGATCAGACAATATAAATAAGTTGTCGACTTGCTATGATATGTTTGTTAATAAGCTCTTATCATTTTATTCTGCGATGAATTGCATTAGGTTTATTGAATTCACAAAGAAAGATCTCTGAATCTCAGAATAAATGTTTTGATAGATTTATAAAAAAAAATCAGAGAGTCGGGGGCAGGTTTCTTTGATTTTTTATGACCTACTTATTTTTTTTTAAATGATGATTATCTCCATAACCGTGTGTAGCAAACCAACTGAGATTAAACGTTACACAGTGTAGCCTTATATCGTCCCGACATATCATTTATTTACTTGAAATTTAATCCTGGAACTGTTCATCAACAAAGTTTAAATGAGTTTTATAGAACGCCGACATATTTATCATCATTTACATGAAGATTAATGAAAGATATTCCGAACGGTAGGTGTTCTTTGTTCCGAATGGTAGGTGGTCTTTGTTAACTTTGTTATCCACCCAAGACATTTCTATATTTTATGAATATTTATATTTTTTATATTGATTCTAATTAAGACAATGTTTCAACAGCCATGGGAGTCTTTCTTTCATGAAATGAGCATACCTTTTTCTTTTCATTATCCCAATCTCACATTCTATACATGAATTAAAGCCAATTATATCTTAAATGAGGTTCCCAAATCCTGAGCTTAAATAAAAGTGGATTCGCAATAGACTAATAATTGTCATAACTTGCTGAATTACAAATACCAAAACGCGGGTATAAACGGTTAATTTTGATATGCTATATATCGATATTTCAAGGAGTAACCTCTCATCAGTAGCATTTAAACCAAAACATTGGAAGGTCAAATTCCAAAACAGTTGAAAACGAAAAGTACTCAAAACCAAAACGTTTGAACAAGGAAGCCAAATCCAGCACCGAGGATATCGTCCATGTGCATTCAGCATAACTTGCTGAAATATGAACTTCAATATGAGAAAATCTAAGTCTTAGTCTCAAGGAAATGAAACCATAGGTTATGTCAGAACATTAAACACAAGAGTTTCACTCATTACTATTAAGACCACTATAAGCTTACTTAATTTTAATTAATGTACATGATTATAACATTAAAGTCTTGCTACACTTAGATGTTGTGCGATTTTTTAAAAGTAAAAATAATTATATTAAATATCATTTATGGCGGTAAATTTTGCTCAGAATAACAAATACCAAAACGCGGGTATAAACGGTAAATTTGGATATGCAATACATCGATATTTCAAGGAGTCACCTCTCAACAGTAGCATTTAAATCAAAATATTGGAAGGTCAAATCCAAACTGTTGAAAACGAAAAGTACTCAAAACCAAAACGTTCGATAACATCATCTTAAGCAAGTGTTTAGCATCGAATTGATCTTGAAATCAAAATTAATAGATATAAAGGTATTAACACTTAGTAGCGTTTCTTCAATAAAATCGAGGTTAAATGTTTGAATTTACGTGATTCTGATCTTTGTAGAGAAACAGGATTAGTATTAATACGTAGTAAAATTTCTTCAAGACAACTGGGTTTCATTGATTTTCAATTTCCGGTGTCAATTATGCACAATGAAGACTATTAGCACTTGTCATTGCTATTAGTTTTTTGTGTTCAATGCGATGAAACTAAGAGCACGCAAACCACCTTGTTTAGTTAGACATGGCATGGTGTCACGTGTACAGAAAGATGGAAGTGATCAAACACGAGATGTCCCGTTTTAAAAATCTTAAAATACTCAAGGATATGTCCCGTGAACAGTAAGATTGATGATACACGAGAATTTTAAAGATGTGAGGTGTACAAAAAGATTAAAGTAATAATACACGAGATGTCCCGTGTACAGTAAGATATAAGTGATTTTTCACGAGATGATGTCACTTGTACAGTAAGATATAAATGGGTTTTTTTCACGAGATGATGTCACTTGTACAGTAAGATATAAGTGTTTTTTTCGGGAGATGATGTCACTTGTACAGTAAGATATAAGTGTTTTTTCACGAGATGATGTCACTTGTACAGTAAGATATAAGTGTTTTTTTCACGAGACCATGTTCCTTGTACAGTAAGATATACGTGTTTTGTTCACGAGATGATGTCACTTGTACAGTAAGATATAAGTGTTATTGAGATGATGTCACTTGTACAGTAAGATATACGTGTTTTTTCGCGCGACCATGTTCCTTGTACAGTAAGATATAAGTGTTTTTTTCACGAGATGATGTCACTTTATTTCAGAGTTTGGCTTTAGTGCCGTGTGGAGGTCGTAGAAAGCATCCCCGTGCTTCAGTTGTATGCTCTTATATATTTTCGAGTACTGGAATGTGTGTTGGAAAGACACAGTTTACATATTTCCAAAATTTGACAACGTTTGGCTATTTCTTTAAAATTTGATACGTTTATCTGTTTGGTCATTGTTGTAATATTTTTTGGCTTCTGTTTTTGTTTTATGAAATCTAATATTCTACCGGTTTTCCAAGTTTTTTTACTCCTAGCGTGTCTGATGAAGGTTAATCCAGAAAAGCGCTTCACACGCAGTGAAATTTTTCTTTCGCACATTTATCAAAATCATTTCAATATGTGGATCGTGTCTTTCTGGCACATATTCCATATACTCTCGTTTTTAATATTATTTCAGAGTTTGGCTTTAGTGCCGTGTGGAGGTCGTAGAAAGCTTCCCCGTGCTTCAGTTGTATGCTCTTATATATTTTCGAGTACTGGAATATGTGTTGGAAAAACACAGTTTACATATTTCCAAAATTTGACAACGTTTGGCTATTTCTTTAAAATTTGATACGTTTATCTGTTTGGTCATTGTTGTACTATTTTTTGGCTTCTGTTTTTGTTTTATGAAATCTAATATTCTACCGGTTTTCCAAGTTTTTTTACTCCTAGCGTGTCTGATGAAGGTTAATCCAGAAAAGCGCTTCACACGCAGTGAAATTTTTCTTTAGCACATTTATCAAAATCATTTCAATATGTGGATCATGTCTTTCTGGCACATACATGTATTCCATATTCTTTCGTTTTTAATACTTGTACAGTAAGATATTAGTGTTTTTTCACGAGATGATGTCACTTGTACAGAAAGATATTAGTGTTTTTTCACGAGATGATGTCACTTGTACAGTAAAATATAAGTGGTTTTTTTTTCACGAAATGATGTCACTTGTACAGTAAGATGTCCCGTATACAGTAGGATTGAAGTTATCACGAGAACATGTCACGTGAACAATAAGATGGAAATGACTTTTCATGACACCATGTCTCGTATACATTAAGATAGAAGTGATTTGCTAGCTCTCTAATAGTAGTCTTTGTTATATAATGAGGTACTGTGGATTCATTTATTTTCGTATGTTCCAATTTTCGTGGTTTGATAAAAATTGATAAGTTCTTGGATTCTCCAATTCATGATTCTGAAGTCTGCATCATACAGAATTACAAATACCAAAACGACAATTATATTAGAAATTTTATAGTAAATCGTTCAGACAAGTTTGACGACCAGGCTTGTGATTCCCTCTGGGACCTCTGGTCCTCTAGCAGCGGTTATCGCCTAGTGGCTTCAAAATTACAAATACCAAAACGCAGGTATAAACGGTGAATTTGGATATGCTATATATCGATATTTCAAGGAGTAACCTTTCATCAGAAGCATTTGAATCAAAACATTGGAAGGTCAAATTCCAAAACTGTTGAAAACGAAAAGTACTCAAAACCAAAACGTTCGAACAAGAAAGCCAAATCCAGCACCGAAGTAATCGATCATGTGCATTACAACAAATCAACGTTAAATTTCCTTTTCGTGGGTCAACGCCACCCATGAAAACCACGAAAATTGATACCCCACAAATAATAATGAAACCACAGTATTCCAAAGTATGCCGACTAATGATACATGTACCAGTAACATTAAATTTCTTATCCCTAGGTACCAAATCTTATCGTATCTCGACCTTTAGGTAAGACATTTAAGGACCCCATCATTTCAGTCATCGATTGCCGGTATTTATTGTTTGCTTCTGATTTGTGACGCCACCAGACAGATATAAATTAAGGGTATTTTAGTAACAGTTGATAATTTGATAATGCGAAATAGACAAAACTTTAGGACGTTTAACATCCATCATTTGACTATTTAATTCATTTAAAATGTGCTGGTTGTGAAAAATTAGTAATTAGACACATGGAAGTGTTAAATTGCTCGATGTTATATTAAATCATTTATGATGTATATCGCTCGGTAAATAATTCTAGATAATGGATATGGTAGGGTACAGCTGCAAACTGGAACGTGTGTTATGATTGACAGTATGACTCCAAGTCTTTGTACTGCAAATAACATTAGAAAATCCAACAGGATGTGAGCTGGATTTGAACCCATACCTCTGCAGCACCTGTCGCCTAGCGGTCTCCAGTCTGTCGAGGATTCCACACGACCACGGACACCGTCAAAAATGAGTGTTGGTAAATCGGTATCATTCCTCGGCGGACTCGAAGATACATGAGATACACAAGGTATGGTGGTTGCCATAGTAGTAAATATGTATATGTATAATAGAGATAATAGAATGGCATGTAGCTTGATAAATATGTGAAATAGACAATGGAAATGGTAGGGTACAGCTGCAAACTGGAACGTGTGTTAATAATTTTCTATCAAACCTCAAATAGATATAATTTTGAGGACTGATAGACAGACAGAGACATCAGACCTATTAAAAAAACACGTTTCAAGGGTTTTATAAAAATACATGGGATAAATGAACATGAGACCATAACTCATATGTAAACTCCAACTGTAATTAATTTTTGTGAGCTGTATGGCCATTTCGGAATTATATTCCTCAACAGCAGCACTAGAACCCAAACATAAAAAATCCACGTTTAAAAAAAAGTGTTGGAATGACTACCTTGTTTAATCTTTTATCTCGGTATGACTACCTTGTTTATTCTTTTATTTCGGTATGACTACCTTGTTTTATATTTTATCTCGGTATGACTACCTTGTTTTATCTTTTATCTCGGTATGACTATCTTGTTTAATCTTTTATCTCGGTATGACTACCTTGTTTTGTCTTTTATCTCGGTATGACTACCTTGTTTTATCTTTTATCTCGGTATGACTACCTTGTTTTATCTCGGTATGACTACCTTGTTTTATCTTTTATCTCGTACATTTGAGATACCTCCGAGCGTTGGAGTAACTCTTCCAAGTGAATTATGTTACATGATTATGAACATTCTTTAGTTCTGACACAAAAATTGCTCACACAGGGCTATGTTGCTCCTCGGTTGCTGTCTTCACTCTAGAAATTTTACGGAGATCATCATTCGCTTATAGATATATTTAGACAAATATGGAATTTTGATCCCGCAGATGAGTGCAGATGTTGGTTTGCCATAGGCTTTTTTGTCTTTCTTTACCGGATTTGACAAACTGAATTGACTGTTGGCAACGCGACGGATGTGCTAGAGCGCGCTGGGACTGATGAAACTAAGGATTAAGACACGCCTTAATGAATTTACATTTTATGGAGATAGGATGGTCCAATATTAAGACACCTTTGATGACACGGCCTCTGAGTTTCCTGTCACAAGTTTTAATTTATTACAATTATAAATGTAATAATGCAATCAAGGTGTTAACAGGATTTCTTCCCAAATGGCTCTCTTCAGTGTGAGATGTCCAAGTTGAAATGAGATCACATTGAGCGATCTCACACTGCCCAAGAAGCCAATGAAAATCGTTGGTACTGATGCAGGTTGTTGACGTCGACCAATGAAATTCAATTTTATTTCAAACTTTCAGTTGTTTGGAACGAATCAGTCCACAAAAGTTTAATTTCTACGGAAGAAACGGTTACTTACACGCGTTCTTGAAAAGCCGGCAATGATCTTTCACTCTTGATAGAATTTTTGTGGTCTTTTGGCTCGTTCTGTTGCGCTCCACTTGTAAAAAGACTGAAAAATTCTATCACTTGTGAAAGATCAGCCGGTCTTTTCCAAGAACTTATGTAAGAACCTATAATTCAACACAACTAACGGTGAATTTCTGTACGTGTGACATCGTCTCGTAAAATTTGAACGAATATTACTAGATTATATAATGCATGGAATTTTTACATTTAATTACATTAATACTCGAGATATTTGGTTTTTATTATTTCATATCGCCATCTGGCAAATGGAAGATTAAATCATTAATACATGTCTAGACTGAATTTATATCTTATCTTAAAACGTCTTAAGCATGTTTACATCAAGACAAATGTATCTTTATTTATTGGTATATTGAAAAACATATTTGATCATTCTTTTACTTGATAACATGAAATCCACACCTTTTGCCTCATGGAGACGATAGAAATTACTATGGTTTCCGGTACAGAGGTTGAATGGTTTCAGAAGACCTAGCAAAGCCTTAACAGATCATCTTATACTTCTAAATTAAATAAATTTCCAGTCTTTTTCAAAAATACAATGATTTTATGCAATTTTCTGGAGTCATGTTTGTAAATTGATATAAAATCTTACGCTCTGTGAAGTGGTCACATGACAGATCAAATAGAGCACACCCTAATCAAGTAAAAAAATGAGAAAACAGTGTTAAATATAGTTTGTTTTCTGGTGGGATAACTTTACTTTAAAGTTGCACTTTGTCTAGGGAATGATAGCTCTGAAATAATTACTCAATGTTAAACTGTTTGATATTAATATCATAACTTATTCCATTGCCTTTGAACATTTCAAACCTTAGATGACACGTGATAACCTCAACTTTCCAATCGTAAATTATATCTCTCAAATGGGTGCAGATGTTGGTTTGTCGTAGAAATTTGCTTTGTCTTCCTTAACGGATTTGACATACTGAATTAGAAACACGACGGGTGTGCTTTGGCAGGCAGCAACCGCTTACTCTTCCTGAGCACCAGAGTTCACTCTTGTTACCACTTGAGTTCGCAATGTTGATTTTCGTTCGGTTGATTTTGTGTTTTGTGTTTCTTCGCACTGTTCTTGTTCGTGTTTACCGGTTTTGTCTTTGCCACTAGACTTTTGACACTAGAATACCCCATTAGTGCCTATTTGCTTCTTAAAGAAAGTTCATTTCCTTTTACAATTAGGCTTTGTAATGTCTGACAAATATCTACGTAAAAACGAGAAGTCAAAGTTTTGAAGGTCCTTTGATTAGAGGACCATATCGTAGTTTTGTAGTGACAAGATTAGATGGGGCATCATTAAACATTATACAATACCATAACTTGGTTTTGATCTGCAACAACATTATAAAAGTTTGATTAAAATTGGTCCCATGGGCCAAATAAGTTATGCATTAAATCTGTTCAGGACGTTTAACCACACTCTTTGAACTATCCTTAACACTGATTTTTTGATGAGATGAAGTTTGCACTTATATAGAAACTAACATTACTTGCTACAGGATGCATGCTATTTGAAGTTGTCTCCTGTATTTGCCCATTAGTAGGACATTTTAATTTTCTTATTTCAAACAATATCGCTTGCAATCATCAAGTCAAATTCAACTGGGATCTGACCCTAAAAATCAGAGCTATGAGTTAGAATGATTAACTATGAATTTAACCAAAGGCTGTATTTTTTCTGCGTTTTATTCATTTAATAATGTGTATGTTAACAAATAAAATTCAATTTCCCCTTAAAATATTATTGATTTAACAACAGGATGGTTTGTGGAATACTGAAGATCCGTATGAGGAAATAAGAGCTAACTTCGTATTGTGTGTAGGATGTAAAAGTACGAAGGTGAAAAAAACTTTCCAAAGAAGGTGCATGCATTATGCCTGATTATGAATTATCAAAGCACTAAGGCCAAAAAAACATGTTTGTTTCCAGTTACCTAACCCTACCTATTTTTCATGCCTACCCCAACAGTTTGATTGCCATTTTTGCTTAAGCACCGTTATACTTTAATTTCACTCTCCATTTACTCAGGAAAAAAAAGCACAAAAAAATAATGCCTACTTGCCTACTTTTTTTCAGACATGTAGCAGGAAACACATTTTTTTGGGGGGGTGGGTTGCTACAAATTTTTTTTTCTATATTTCGCTTTAGAAACATTGCATATCAATAAGTGTCGTCTGTTCAAATGTCATCCCTCCATTATCCTTCTTCATATATTTTGTTCTATTTTATAAAAACATCTTTATTTATTTTTTTTCGAAGTTCGGAAGGATTTTTTCTTACAGTTTTGTTGCGCATTTACCATTTTTGAATATTTGTGTTGTTTTGTTAATTTCAGTGATCATTTAACCCTCATAGACGCATCCCGAGCATGTTAGAATGAAAATAACAATCAATTGGTGAAGAAATCTTTGAATTTGATTTCATTTTTTTTTTCAAAAACAGTTTGGGATTTCTATATCCCACAATAATTCTATGCCCTCTAATAAGCATAATTTAGTTTGACTATTGAGATTTGCTTGCTATCGTGACAGTAGGATAATTATATGTATATTCGGGGTCCCAGGGGAGACAACCCATGTTCTTGACTTTGTCACTTTTTGGATTACTCTTCTCTTCGAGTGAGAAGTGTCTTATTCAATTTGAGATGCATTAATTGTGTATAATAATCACGATTTCTTTTATCTTTTGATAAATCTTCTTCAAATGTTTGAATACTATTACAGTATATATACCAGAGAGAAATAATAACCGTCATTACAGTTTTGTCTTCTCATAGCACAAAATAATGGTATTGGTTTTATGATTTCGTCATTAATTTGGCAAAGCGCTGTAAAGTAATAGCTCTTAAACAATGTCATCTTAAAATTAGAAGAAAAATAATCAACATCTTCAATGTATGGAACTCCTCAAAAAAATAAACAACTTTGGAAGAGACAATTTTTCAGCCAATGACCATTGCATCCTATGGCGAGCAATCAAAAAATAAAAATAACCATCGAGGGGTGACAAAATCATTTATGGGGCGATAAGGCCTTTTTTTTTTCCCAAGTCTCAATCTATGAATACTGGTGTCAAATGCTGATAAAATATTTATCAAATATCCAAAAATGAGATATTTTTTTTTTCTAAATAAAAAATATGAAATGAAACTGGCCTTTGTTAAAAAAATCACCAATTGGCATCAATTTCCAGGATTTTTATATGCATTTTGGACCAGAAAAATATCTCCGCACAAAAGAAACAACAAAATATTTTTACAGACTATTAATATGGCTTATATGACCCTTCTCTAAAAATCTGAACTTGTTTCTCATTTGCGGACGATGTTTTCTGGTCCAAAATGTACCTTGAAAACGACAAAAATTTCTCAAATTTTGATATGTTTGCTTTTTTACAAGAATTATGACGTCATAATGACGCTTCGGTATTTTAAAGTGCAGTTCTCTGTAAGAATCAGGCAAAATTTAAAAACTTTGAATCATGATTTTAAAAACACACAGTTTTGACAATAAATTGTCATTCAAAATAGCATTCTAATGAAAAAACAAACATTTGTTGTTGTCTCGAGTGTCAGAGGATGGAGAAAATTTTTCTGTTAAAATGATAGGAATTTAGTGTGACTTGACAGAGTTATCTCCCTTAGATTCAAATTTTATATGCATTTCAACCAAAATGTATCTCAAGTTACTGACTTATTAAAAAAAAGTGCCAATGCATTTTTTGTTACTTTTTAAGCGTTTTGAACAGTATTTTGAAGTCAAACTCGTGTGTTTTTTTAATCATGATTCACCCATTGCCTGATTTTTACAGAGAATGGCACTTAAATTTTAAAATGTTTATACATGTTTCCTTTTAGGCAGAGTTTGCACTAGATTGTAGCCAGAGATGGACTCTTTTGCATAGCGCTATATTTTTAGGCTAAGACAGGGCCTTAATGCCCCTACTCCAAATTTGAAAAAGAGAGCCGGTGGTGTAGTGGTTAATGCGTCGGGCTACTAACACCGAGGTTCGTGGTTCGATCCTCGTAAGGGGTGAAAATTGCATGAACCAATTTTCCGACTCTCTCTTGACACCATTTGCGAGGATGGTCTCAAGGAACGATGCTAGTCTTTCGGAAGGGACGAAAAAAAGTTGTTCCATGTATGTGGAGAGCAAAATTGTTCCATGTATGTGGAGAGCAATACCTCATGCACGTTAAAGACCCCTTTGTAGAGTTCGATAAGAGTAGGCTCAATGTGGGGCCGCTACAAAGGCCACACTCGCAATCTGCTAGCTGTAGAGGGATTTATATAAGCATAAAGCTTGTTTCCCAATCCAGGGTAAATAAATATGTTTAAACTAAATTTGAAATTTTACTACCACCAGATGATTAACATGCACTTGATCATCCTTCTTATGAATGGCCTTAATTGCAATCAATTATCAAACTTAATTTCTTTTATCTTGGGTGAAATACAGTAGATTTCCAACAAAATATTTACAGTTTATCGTAAAAGAGTTTGTTTGCCCAAAGCTAAGGAAAATGACATTTGTTTTTTAATTTCATCATTAATTTGATAAAATATTTACCACAACTGTAAATTAACTTAAAGCCTTAATTGCAAAACTAATCAATTGAGTGTTTACATTAAACATACATATCTGTAGCTAATTCGACCCTCACAATACATTAACAACCTTAGAATATAGTGGGGGGTCTAGATGCGGGGTCGGGGGGTTGAAACACCCCCTCCCAATTCCTTGGAAAATGTAATTTTCGTGCAGATTTTAGGCAAAATTAGCTAAAACCCCAGTACACCTTTGGCTTCAATAGTCATTAACGGAACGCTATCCTTTTTAAAAAAAATTATGGGTCCGCCCCTGGAATATATTTTTTTTTTCTGTCAATGACCATCTTTTAGAAAATAAATATACATGTATATGAGTTTGTTGACTACCCCCAAAGATTTTTTTTTGGAAACTAGAAAATACCATATGTTGTCTGTTTTTGTCCCGTTCTTGTTGGTGTTTACTGGTTTTGTCTCTGCCCTTTCGGACTTTTGACATTCGGATACCCCATTGGTACCTCTGTTTCGTATGATCACACATTAAGATCATAACCGATACAATATAACAAAATACCACGTGATGAGAGAATAGTCACGTGCAAGAAAGATAAGTAACAATGGAAGTTTTAAACTCCATCATAATTCTTGGATGGAATGTTCGCGTTTATTCGGGATCATTTCCTAGCACTCAATGAACAGCCTTGGAAACGTAGGTGGTCCCTTCTATCGCCAATACATTTATTGTTGACTGAGAGAAACGCTTATTTTAATATCTCCAAATGCACATCATAATCTCTCTCGTGGCACCTGACGTTTATTTGAAATCGGTAAACGGCGATGAAAAATTTCTTCAATCATGCAACAATTTTTACAAAACAAATATTGTTTATTTTGAAGACCACTGGAAAAGAGCAGAGTTGAGCAGGGTCGGAAAAAATATAGCCTATGTGTTATACTACTTGGCGGTCCACAAAAGGATCTTTTACGTGCGTGAAGCGTTGCATTTTCGACATACATTAGTTTACTAAGGTCATCGGCCAGGCTTTCCGTATTAAAGACTTGATAAACTTCCGTGGACGAGAGGCACCCTATTCAGCCACCTAAGATACACTCTTGGTCGCTCCGTGGGCTGAGCACTAACCCGAAGTCAGAATGTTAAGACCCTAAGTCGCCTCTGAAGATAAGCTAGGCTCTATTGCAAGCCTATGCATCCCGTGCACCGCCCGCGATAATTTACAAAAAAAAATTCTATATCCGGAGTAGGAATATTGATTACATGTTTCAGTTAACATAGGGGAATTTTAAAAACTCTAAAAAAATCCATTAGCCAAATAGAACGAATTCTCTATTGGTAGAATTCGAGTTGGTGTTAGTAAAGCTTAGCATTCTTAGATCATACTATTATGAGATGTACTTTTAGGTATGTATATATTTTTTTGGAAGTTATATAACAATAAAAATCAAATAATTTGAATGCTCTCTTGAACAAAAGATTGGTTTAGTTCTTATGAAACCTCCAAGTACTCAGTCCCGACGGTACTTTGATTAAATAATGTTGGGTTAAGGAAAAATCAATTTTATCCTTATCTTTTTAATGCTAAAACTCTCTACCAAATTGTTTACAACTTGTTTATATGAAAGTTTTAGATGTATCAAGTTAAAATATTTGACAGACATGTTTATTGTGGAAAAAAAACACAAATGATTGTATCATTTATTTTCATCCCGTGTGGGGCCCGGTGGCGAGCAGGCCCGTAGCAGAGCCTAGCTTGTCGTGAGGCGACTAAGGGTCTTGGGATTCTGACTTCGGGTCAGTGCTCACCCCAGACAGTGACCAAGTGTGTACCCTAGGTGGCTGAGTAGGGTGACCCTCGTCCGCGGGGTTGTCAGGCACCAGTTTCGTAAAACATCTCAAATTTGAGATTTCCCCAAATCCTTCCTCAAGTGAGATCTCCTGTAATTTCATTGGGCAAAATTTGAGTTGAGGACAGATTTGAGGAAATCTCAAATTTGAGATGTTTTATGAAACTGGGGCCAGGTGTATAATACGGAAACCCTAACCGCTGACCTTAGTGGGCCAACGTGTGTGGAGAATGCCACGCTTCATGCACGTAAAAGACCCCTATATGGACCGCCAAGTAGTGCACCACATGGGCTTAGTTTTTCGCCCCTACCCACCTGTCCCTTTTTCCTGTGGTTCTTCAAAATTTAATGTTCCTTTGTTTCCCACCCCATCCCCATTATTCATTTATCATAATCATTTCATGTTCATTTTATCGCCTGTAAATAACCTACATAGCATTGCACGGACGTAAAACACCAACTCACTCATACACTCATCTTTTATTTTCATTGATTCCAAGTCGTTAGATTTCAATAGCCTTGTATAATACCCGGAAGCAGTTAAACAATTTTGTAAAATTTAAAGATTTTTCGGAAGCATACATCCGGTAAATAGCTATTAGCATGTAAAATGACAAACTCAACTTCATCGTTTAGATAAAGATGATGACTTTTATAAGAAATCAGACAATTCATTCGGATCATATTTATTTTTTGTAGCTGTGTGTTGTGCGATTTGTAATTCATAATTCTTATGAAAGAAACCGCCTACACGCTATCTTTTTAAACCTTTATCGCTTGAAACACTACTCTAAAATCTTATTCGTGTGAATAGTCTTGAGATCTAACACTACCCCAAGGATTTGCTGTGGTATTCCATCCCGGGTATTCCATTTTAATGTGGGATGTCACGTAAACGTTGAAATTTCGCGGGATAATATTTTTTTTTTCGCTTTTGTGAACGTAACTTTTCGCGTCGGGAATAAAATCACGTTTCTTTGCTTAAAGAGTAAATCATACACGGAGAGATATTTTCTCGGATATTTTGTTAAAATCACGTTTCTTTGCTTAAAGAGTAAATCATACAGGGAGAGATATTTTCTCGGATATTTTGTTGTAATGTAATTATAGCGAATTTAGAACTTGGCCATTTTCCTTCGTATTTTCCGATAAAAGTCGAGCGGAAAGGGAGTATGTCAAATCACAAGGGTGCATTCAGAAATTGTCATATTTCTTGAGCAGACAATTATAATAACCAAGTAATAGACTAAAGGCTGAGAAATAAGCAAAGAGCACCAATGGGACATTCGAGTGTCAAAAGTACGAAAGGGTAACGACAAAACCGGTAAAGGTAGACAAGAACAAGAGCAGCAAAAAATGAAGCAAAATAATGATATGCTGATACGCCAGACATATATGAACCGGAAGGGACGAACCGACAATCGAGAAGGGTCATAGGAGCCATAGACCCACAGGTCTGACCTCAACACAAGGTAAACAAGGTAAAAAAGGTAAATGATACGCGCGTTCATGGCATTTGCAAAAACCAAACTAGTAAAAGATCGGTATTTTTACGAGCAAGTCAAAATAAGTCAAGGACTATATTAATGCAAAAGAAACATTCTTTACTAAGTTAATTTCTTTCTACTCTCAATCACATTTATTTTGCTTTTTAGACATTTTATCTCTATCTTAGTTGACCCTCTTTGTTAAGAAATTGATTTAATAAGCTCTCTGTATTATCTGCTAGAATTATATCTAAGGGTTGACAACCTAACACTGTATTCCATGCGATCTGCCTGTAATTGGGAACGCAAAAAAAAAACATTTGTTGCATATGCCATAGAATATGACTGTTCAGTAACTGGCAACGAAAATGAAAAGATTTTTGTGTATTTAAATATCAAAGAATCTTCATAATCATTTGGTCTACCATGACGATCATGAAACTTAATTTTATCCGACCGTTTGTGAATATGGACCAAACAAATCGCATTTGGTGCCAAAAAAACATGTGGTTCGAAAATATATCAGATATCTTCGAAAAAGGAATAAAAAGCAATTAGTTTCTGCCTGACAAAACTGAAAACAATATCCAGAAAATAGTTCACTAATGTTACCAAACCCAAAGGGAAATGCCTAAGAATTTTAATCTTGCTAAAAGCAGCTTCTGACTTGAATTTGAGACCGCAGAGATATCGTACTCTTAAAAAAAAAACGCGCAAAGTACATGCTTTGATATTCGTGTGATTGCATCTAGAAAAAATCTTGTTTTCATGAATACAGGCCAAACTCAAATCGCAATAGATGTAACATCTTCTCATTTTAAAGGCAAATATTGTTTTTAGCTTTGACTTCCTTAAGGATGTTCGAGGGTGACTTTCAAAGTGATGAGGTTTTGTAATTAAGGCCTTAAATCATAAGGGAATAATTAAAAATACAATATAAGCTAAAAAATTGATAGGTTACCGTGCTCATTTTAAAGATAATGAGAGTTCAAATTTTGCGGGAAAATTTTTCTCTGGATTTTTCATAGCTTTATCATTAGCACAGTTTAGCTGTTTAAACCTGTGAAAAAGTGATTAGAATTTGAAATAAATTTGTAAACAGATATTAATGATGTAATGAAGACCTTACACAAAAGAAAAAATAGGGTTACCGAGCAAAATTGTGTGCCTTATTTTGATGGAAAAAACCAGAGGATTCCGAAAAAAATGTCAAAAATCTCAAAAGCTGACCCTCCAACATTCTTTTAAGTGGATGAAAGTAGCAGAGAGGTACCGATGGGTCATCCGAATGTCAAAATTACTAAACACCAACGAGAACAGGACGAACAAACAGACAACATATAACACAGAAATACAAAAAAAATATTAAAATATCAAATAATTACACTATAATTTATGATGATAATTTTGATTGGTTGATAATGCAATTTTCGATAAAGCTCACTAGCACGCAACCTTAACAACGACTTGCGCGGAGTAATTTTAAAAAAAAAGATAAACCATGCATTTCGTGCAATTTTCTGTGCAAACATTTAACATATTTTATCGGAATGTTTGGACCTTATGTGCACATTTTCAACATGAAACGAATCATTAAAAATGTGCTTAGGTCCACGCTTTTACACACCAATAAAACTCAAAAAATAATTAACAACGTGAGCTCTAGTCGTAATCAGAGTGAACTCATGTTCTCCGGAAGAGAAAATGAAGTGGAAACTTAAATAGACGGAAACAGTTATGATTGGAAGATTTTTACTTTTTACATTGTATTTTTTTAATCGTCGTATTTTATATGAATGTATAAGATTTTATTTAAGTATAACATTTTGGCGATAGAAACAAACTCTCTTTTCGTTCATTTTTTTTCATCTATTATTTTAAAGGTAAAATGTTACAATCAGAAGTTTTTGAATAGATCTATGTAAGTTTCAATTCAACTTCGTTTATCTTAATTTAATAGAAATTTCATAAAAATTATTTTCTTTTCATAACTTTGATTTTATTATTAATTTTTAAGAAATTAATTCAAAAATGCTTATAAATAATAAAAGAAAGATTAACTTACTGAAGATAGCGACTTTCCTCTGTCCTCAATCTGAGCCGAACTTATCGTCATCGTTGACAGCAATACTGTGGCAATTACAGAAAGAAATAAACTAATGTTGCTCTTCATTTTGATCGCTGAAACTGAAATGTTTTGTAATAATAGAAATAAATACTTAAAACGTGTATTAATTGGAAAAGCAAAACTTTTTTTTTGAAAAAACAAAATTAGCGAATGGGTTATATACAGCTTCGCGCCGCCCACAGAGACTTGCTTTAAACAAAAGGAATAGAGAAGCATAAATCAGAATAAAGTGGTGAGATATTAATCAATTTCTCACTATTTTCAGATCCTATTGGTCGTTTCCATTGTCAGTGACGTGTCTTCTATATTATGATACTTGAATTAGCTATAACATGTTTTGGATATCATATTATATCTGTACTCGGTTAAATAACCCTCCTCATGTTTCTGGCTTTGTTTATTTCGTGATATCCTTAATCATGTTTGTTCTGCTTTCTGATATGTGTAATTATCTTATAAGGATACTTTACCTGAATTCTCCTCGGCTTTCAAACAGTAGTTTGGAACCAAGAGTATATCAGATTTCTGGTAATATGGAGTCACAAGTAGGCTTGATAAATGTTAGAGTTTATCAATTGGCTTTCCTTGTTTTCCGTAGTTAATTCATTGCATAAAAAGGCTCTTGGTGGCTTTGGTAATGAAGTGCATGGAGTATTTCCGACTATCGTTTCCCGCTTGCAAACTTAATATTGTTAAAGAAAAATAACTGTGTATTATTTTGACTAAAAAGAGGACAATAGAATAAAAAGGTAAGACAGCAGACAAAGATTAGACTGCTGGCTACCATTTCCACTTTTTGTTTTTATCTTTGTTAAAGTTCATGCACAGGTAAATATTTTGGACTATCGTTAACGATAGCGGGGTGATATATGTACGCCGGGAGTACACGTAAACGCATCAATTGGCGGTAATAATGAGATGTGGAATAAGTGTACACGACACAACCTACTTTGAAATAATCTACAATGGGAAACAGCCAGCAGACTTCAATGTGACCAGTGGTCGCTGCTCGCTGTTTTTCAATTGGCCCCTACATGTGATTCAAGCCCAATCCTACAGTACAATGAAAGACCCTCTTCTTGACAAAAAAAACAATTAACATAAATTCGACAAAATACAAAGTTAAGCTTTGATAAAGATTCCTGGCTTAGGACAGGCACATTTAAAATATTGCGGTGTTAAACTAGTTTTTTTGGAACCAACCTCCCCCTATTGATAATCAATAACAAAGCACAAACTAACACACAGTAAAAATCAAATCGATAAAAGTTCAATTCAACAAGAGAGGACCTGAGATAAAAGGACAACAAGAATACTATTTAAATATGTTTAGATTAACTCTGTTTTTTTTTCTTTTTCTTTCTGACATATACTATAGTAACTCAGTACTCTAATGGTTTGTTGATATTCAGTAGCTTGATTTAGTAACTGTAAACTTACTTGGAGGCGTAAGTTCAAAGATCAATATAAAATGAGTTGTCCCATTTCACAGTTTCATTTTTCTTACCACAAGTTAATATATATGTAATAATGAACAAACATTGATGACTGACTTTTTAGTTGATTTGATTGACCATGCCGTTTCACAGTTTCGTATTTTCACGAGTTTCTTTTCACGAGTTTTTATATTAAATGGGTTATGTTTTGTCCAGCGAAGAAAAAAATAAACAGATTGGGATTCGGGTTTGTATCGGTTTTCTGTTTTTGTGATATAAAATATCGTATCGAAACACAAATATTTACCAAAACCATTTTTACGTGAACTCACCTTACTAGGGGTGATGTTTTTTGTGAAAAGTACACCTCATCATAAA
Organism: Arcuatula senhousia; assembly: GCA_963971305.1. NCBI lineage: Eukaryota > Metazoa > Mollusca > Bivalvia > Mytilida > Mytilidae > Arcuatula > Arcuatula senhousia. Next base: position 45,478,093 of record OZ020316.1, on the reverse strand, counting down.
TACAACCAAATCTACGTACTCTAGGTGAGGCTTACAAGGTGTGATCATATATCAATAGAGATAGAGAGACTCAGCATCCAAGTTTTGCCTCCTTGTGACCTTAACTGTACGTGCATTTGGTAACTTTTACCAATCAAACTTTGATTTTGGAAGAACACCTATAAAATATGACTACATGTAGTTTAAGTATATTCCATGTTATTTTAAATGCATTAAAATACATAAAATGGTGTCTTTTTATGCAGGCGTATATATGAATGGGGTGGGTATAAAATTTCTGATCCGCACATCTGTACCCTAAAAATACTTGGAGTTAACCGTTTTTATACCCGTTTTGATATTTGTACATTGTAAATGACCCAATAATTAAGCTATGTGCACTGCTCCATAAAATCAACCGAACGGAAATTAACAACGCGAACTCAAGTCGTAACAAGAGTGAACTCAGCTGCTCCGAAAGAGTAAGCGGTTCCTGCCTGCTATTGCACACCCCCGTGTTTCTAATTTCCAATTTAGTGTGTCAAATCTGGTAAAGGAAGACAAAACAAAGTTCTACGACAAACCAACTTTATATTTTAATTACAATGTATATGCATTTTATTAAAACCATGGACCAATTGCTGAACCGCGAGCAGCGCATATTGGCCTCGTTGAAGGCTGCTTTGGTTTTAATTGAATTGCCGCTTGATTGTGGGCTGTGTTGCGTACACTTATTCCAAATCCATTGTTTTCTATATGAAACAATCCTTGTAAAGATTTAACAAACTTTTAGTTGAAACTTTTCAAAATACCACAAAGCTGGTAACTTCCGAAAGCTGAGAATGCTTAGGCAGTTACTTCTCATCAGCAGCATTTTTGTTAAGACAAAAAAAGCTTAAGAATGTAAAACAATTGTAACCGAACACACTTGAATCAAAGTACTAAAAGTACTAGTACTGGTAGCCGGCGCGGGATAATATACAAATTTAAAAGACTGTTTATATTAGTGTAGTATAAAATATGAAAGCTTATTTGGGTCACTTTATGTGGTGCAACATAAAAAAATCAACACAATTCGTTCCCACGATTTGTCAATTCGTGGCCACGATTTAACGAATTGTTAAATCGTGGGAACGATTTGTTTCTCGTGGCCACGAATTGTTAAATCGTGGGAACGATTTGTTTACTCAACAATTCGTGGCCACGAATTGACAAATCGTGGGAACGATTTGTGTTGTTTTTTTTATATGACCCAAATAAGCTTTCATAATAAAAGGAGAAAAATAATGCTTGTATGTGAAAATTGGAAAAGGAACTACATTACGAGTGAGCATTGATATGTGATAAAGCAACATGACCATCAGCTAGCTTTTGATTGGTCATTTACTGAAAGGTTATCATAGCATGTGGCTAATCGCTCATTGTCGCTACAGCAATTACCCCGGCTGAAATTCAGCATCGTGAATATTTTTACTGTGATTTATCAATCATGCAATTTTATAAACGATTTAAAATTTTAGTATATATTTTCAATCAGGATTAAGATGACATTCTAAGTGATACAAGGCAGAAGTCATTTGAAATGGCCCCCAGAAGGCGGGGTATGGGCTATAGAAAAATCAAGCTTACTTACAAATCCTGATAGCATTTTTGTTATTTGTATTAAGCCCCAGTCACACTGTCACGTATCGGCTCCCCCGTTTTACTACGTTTTAAAACGTCACGTTTTTATTGTAATTTATTGTCAAAGTTTTCGGTCTTCACGTTTAACTAGGTTTATGCTACGTTTTACAAGGTTTCCTCGCGTTTTACTACGTTTTACTAGGTATGGCCAGGTTTAACATCAGCCGTTTTGTTAGGTTTTACTACGTTTTGCTACGTGTGTGGTACGTTTCGTCGGTTATTACTAGGCTTTGTCACGTTTTACAGGGTATATGTTACGTTTTAGTACGTATTGATGCGGTTTTGCTAGGTATGTACTACGTTTGACTACGTTTTACCACGTGCCACTACGCTGCGAAGAATTATCCGCGAAAACGGCGTAATTTTCTCAAAATTAAATAAATATATATATTCACCAGGAAGAGTTTCAGATTGATTTGAGGAAAAGTAAGTTGCGATTTCATTTATATTTTAGTAGATTTATATTATATCTTCGTTCCAAAGACTAATGACCACTAATTGTATAGTATATTACCATTGTCCGTCCGTTCGTCTGTCTGTGAAATATAATTTCGTCACAGTTTTCCAACTGCTTTTAAAATATAATAGATATGATATTTTGCATTTCCTGTTGTACCAAATGGTGCATAATAATTTCAGGTTCATAGCTAAACTGGTTTTACACACGTTGAAAATGGATGCAAAATTCCTATCACAGTTGTCTAACTATAGGTCGTAGAGGTTTTATATTGCGCCTTCAATCTTATCCGATGGTATAATAGGGTGTATATCTATTTTATATTCCTAGGTCATCTACTTTAGTTTTGAACAGAAGCAAGATATCACTAGTGAGCATTAGCTTATAACATATTTGTTACAAATTGTTTATACATGTATTAAACAGCTTTAAGACTTTCACGCAAAGTACTATTTCAGTCTTTTTCTCGTAACCTTTAAATAAGAGAAAAGAATGACCTAGTAATTTTATCCCAGTCATTTAATTTAAAAAAAAACTTGACATATCGCTGCGATGAGTACAAGTGCAAAAGATAGGCCAACTGGTAGTGTCTCTCTAAACCATGTGTCTTTCTTCTTAACCCTGGCGTTATTCTAACTACATTCTCCTGAAACATAGCTGGGTCAACTCGCAAACAGTTTTTAAAGGAAACAATATATCCTCACGTCCCAGTTCCTCTTGAATTGTTCGTAAATGCCGAACTGGGATCTCCTACTTTTCCAATGTCTCACCCAAATTAAACGCGTTTTTCTTATCCTCTGGTATCGGTTCTGGTTGTACTGAAACAACAACAGCCTTATCTTGCAGAATACGCGTATGCTCTTTCAGCAACATCCCGTAATTTACCAATTTCATAGTACTTTTTTTCTTTTAATGTGATCTAAATGAAGATTTTGTACAAAACAAGGGTGCAAAAATAGGCGAAATGAAAGAGTAAGCGTAATAAAACGTGATGATACCTACTAAAACGTGATAAAACTTGAGAAAACCTAGCGAAACGTAACATTAAACGTAAAAAAACGTACAAAAACCTCATAAAACCTCGTGAAACATAGTAAATACCTAGGGAAACGTAGTAAAACCTGGTGGTGGGCATTCCGCTGCGTTTCACTAGGTTTTCGTTACGCTTTCACTAGGTTTTAACGACGTTTTACCACGTTTTACTACGTATCTGTTACGTTTATTTTATTGGCCGCGTTTCGCCACGTTTGTGTCGTGCAAACGATACAAACGGGGAACCCCACGTTTGCGTTCAGGTATCTCTACGTATGTTCCCGGTTCTAACTACGTGATGGTACGTTTCGTTACGTTTAAAGCCGCTTCACTACGTAAAACGGGGTGCTGAAACGTGACAGTGTGACTGGGGCTTTAGATAGTGGTTATAATAAAAGATGAACGAGAAAGTGCTGAGTGCAAATTACTATATATACTTTTCCAAAATTACAAAAAGAGATTTTTCTTAAAACACACAAGCAAGTCAGAAAGTAGAAACTAAGATGTTCAAAACAATACCTACCATCGGGTGATACTGAGGCCACTAATATCCCTAGTTAAGTATTGAACCTTGGAAAAATTTTGTTTTGTATGATGCACCCCATAGTGAAATGGTGAATAGTTAAATGTGTTAAACTGAACCCTTAACGTCTTTGACATGCAGATAAGGACCACAAGGATACATATTGGACATAAAGACTGTTTTTCAATGCCTTTTTCAACATCTGAAAAGCACAGACTGACAGACTTGAGTAAAGAAACCCTATCTATCATTCTAAGTTTAATAAGACCGATAACAACATTGCACACATTTATAAAGACATGCCATGACATAAGAGTTAAACAAATAGAAACTGGATATTCCAACAGGCAGTAAAAAGACCGACAAGCGGAAATTAACACACTGACGACAGTGACAAACCTACAACCAAATTTATTGCAGTATTCGACACGACTGTCCGATAAATTTTTAGAAGATCCAGAAACAGATAAGTATGATGCTATTTGCAAATAATTGTATTTTGATCATGCTATATTTGTGCTTGTATATATGTTACTGCAGCCCTAGCTTTTAGGGTTAATAGTTTGAAATAAAGTTAAAAAAAAGTTAATATAAAAATGTAGTACTTAAACTATATAGTCATTCCTTTATGATTTTGAGAGGGATGTCATGCCGGTAGCCTGTGTTCAAAACTACAACAGATTTACCAAATTTCATCTTTTTATGAACTAGTAAAAACGAGCAATAGAGCCATAGATCTTATCACCTATGAACGACTTCACTGTAAAAGCCTCCCTAAAGCTTAAACGAACATTCTCACTAGCAATCATCTGCAGTGTGTTTTTAAATATCGAAGTAGACCTTAGTTATTTTAGTATAAAAACTTGTTAAGTTTCTTTCATGAATATTTAAAAGTACAATTATCATGATCAAACTTATACTATTAAAAGACATATGCAGACATAAAGAAGAGATATAAATCATCATCCCCTTTTCTTTTTTCTTTTTTTAACTGAGAAGGCACTGTTTTTCGCAATGGAAACCCTGAATAGGTAATTTAAGACAATAAACATGAAAACACAAAATGATGATAAGAAATATAAGGTTAGGATGAGAAACAAAGGCACAATAAATTTTGAAGACCACTCGAAAAGGGAAGATGTTGGAAATTAAGCATATTAAATAACTACTTGACGGTCTACAAATGTATCTTTTACTTGTATGAAGCGTGGCACTCCTCGCGGACGTTTGCCCACTATGCTCAGCGGTCAGACTTTTTGTATTATAGACCTATAACAATAACCGTGGAATAGGGACACAGTTCCTAATCACACCTTTAACGTTCGGTGGGCGGAGCACCTATCCGAAGTCAGAATACCAAAAACCTTTGGTGAGTGAGTTGGTGTTTTACGCCCGTGCAACGCTCTATAGGTTATTTACAAGCGATGAACATGAAAAGGAAGACAAAATGAACATGAAATGATGATGATAAATGAATAATTGGGGTGCAATGGGACACAAAGGACCAGTAATTGTTTAAGAACTCACAGGAAAAGGGGAGAGATGGGAAGGGGCGAAAAATTTAGCCTTTGTGGTGCACTACTTGGCGGTCCACAAAGGGTTCTTTTAAGTGCATGAAGGGTGGCACTTGCCACACACGTTGGCCCACAATGGTCAGCGGTCAGGGTAGCCGTACTAATAAAACTTTTAAACCCGTCAACACCTGAAGAAATTGGGATGGTTGTCTCTTTATATAGATCGGTCATTAGAACTGAGGAAGGGAGACCCTAGTTAGTTCCAATATTTAATATAAAATGTTTATATTACTAACTATATGTGTGTTTCATATTCTCTATGTCAATTTGTTATTATTCATGTATGTCATTGTCATTGCTTTATATGCCAGGACTGTACTAGTCTCTAGTTGCATTAAATTTAAAGTTAATTATAGACCTGACAATCCTTGCAGACGAGGGCCACCCTATTCAGCCACCTAGGGTACACACTTGGTCGCTCTGTGGGCTGAGCACTGACCCGACGTCAGAATCCCAAGACCCCTAGTTGCTTTTTATGACAAGCTAGACTCTGCTGTGGGCCTTTTCGCCACTGGGCCCCGCACGGGACCAAAAACCTTGGGTGTTCATTAAGCGATTGTAAGCCTAACATGCACAATGTGCACGTACATACTTACATATCCTCTATCCTCTTCGTGTTAGGTAAAACATATATAAGGCTTCCGCCAGGGTACGCCTACAAGCTCTATCATTTGCTTTCTCTAAGATTTTCGCCAGCTGTATCCCAACTTTTTGATATCTGCTTGTAGGGTCCTCCGCTGTGTACCTTTTGGCATTACTGGTTTCCTCTTGCCATCTGGTGTCAACCGCAGTGCTCCCTTTACATACCTGGTGTTGTCCTCCTCAAAATATTCCCTGTGTATTTCCATCTTCTTTTCTTAATCTAAACATAAACCTGTTCTTTGGTGAGTTAGGTGTTTGATACTGTGTCTGTCTGGCCATTTGATTTTCATTATATGAAACGTGTATGGTAACCCCATTTAATTTGTATGAGATAACGAGCATGTTAATAAGCGATCGCTTTTGAAACGGCATGCACCCCTGGTACCTTCTTTAATACGACAAAGTACGCTCCGTTGCGGTCATATTCGTCACCAAAGCCCAGCACGACAGATTCTAGTTTAAATAGATTTTGGTGAACTTTAATCATAAACTAAGTTACAGTTTACACATATAAATTACTCTATTATTTTATCTCTGTTTAAGAGATTGACATTTCTATAGATAAGCAAATATAAACATTGCGTGGTTTTGGTATTCTACATTAACTTTGAGCAAGTAAGAAAAATATTTGTTTCCACTTTATTTTTTTGAAATGCGGTATTTTTTTTATAGAGCCTGTTCATGAGAAAACAATGCAAAATTGTAATTTTTGTCCAGTAGCAAGGTTTTTAATTATGTAAAAGGTAGATTGCAACTGAAAGACCATCCTATAAGACATATTCAGGCAAATTTATTTTTTTCGAAAAATTCAAGATGGTGGCCCTACAGGCCTCAAAAGCTATACATAGCTTTCATTTGATTTATCGCTTATTTCAATCATATTTTATTTGAAAATTTGACATTTTCATTGTGATTTTTTTCAGTATACGTAGATGAAATTAAAATTGTAACAATATTTTTTGAAATAGTGATGTTTTGGCTATCAAATTCAGTGCAATTTTCGTAATTCATAATTTTGGTTCCTCTGGTACCTTTAGGTAGGACTTGGGCAGTATTCCAGACTGCTCAAAAATGCTGAAAATTGTTATTTTCAAGGGTACTTATTGTCGAAGGTAACGCTTTTTTATCCCTATCTTTTACAAATACAAAATCCAATATGGCTCCCAGGAATTTGAAAGACAAAACATCACTATTTCAAAAAATATTGTTACAATTGTCATTTAATATACGTAAACTAAAAAAAATCACAATGAAAATGTCTTATTTTCATTAATTTTTTTATTGAAATCACTGAAAATCAGATGAATGCTATATAAAGCTATTGAGGCCTGTAGGGCCGCCATCTTTGATTTTTCGAAGGAAAAAATTTGCTGCTTGGATGATCTTTCAGTTGCACTATACCTTTTACAAAAATGAAAACATTGCTATTGGACGATTTTGCATGGTTTTCTTATGAACAGGGTCTTAAAATTACGTGGCTGTGTTGGGCGACCAACGACTTACAAACATATTTTATTTATCTGTAGAAATTTTTTCAATTATATGTGTTTTAAGCTTCAAAAGACTCGTTATAATACATGTATTTTATTTTTTTTTCTCTAGAATGATGCTGATATTGAGTATATTGTTCATTGTGTCTATTCGATATGGAGCTTCTAAGACGTGCATCTGTAACTTCAACCACCCGAGAGTAGCAGTCTATGAGTGTCCCAGCGATAAGAGTCGTATTATAAGTTTTATGGACCAAAGTGATAAGAATACCTTCCAGGCCATAGATACGGACCCACCTTATTGCCTGCCATTCCTGGAAAACGTTGCCACACAATCTCCCTGGGCTGCCGTTTTGGTTAATGAACGGGTAGGTATTTGGTTTTCATGTTTAAGGTAGATGGGCTGTCTAAAAATTCGTCAATAGAATTTTTTCTAAAAAATATTAGGACAGTTAGCTCTTAAATAGTAGGTTTGATTTTAATAATAAAATCAAAAATTCACAGTAAGAATTTATGTAGAGTGTGATTTTATTACTTTTGATGTAGAGTGAATACGGAAAATTCACATTTTCTCCTTTTTAAAAAATCCGCTGTATCCATATATTTTTCTTAATATTTGTGAAAATCTGTTTTTCCGAGACTTGAAATTATGTTAAATAAAAAATGAGGTTCACCATCAGAATGTTTTGAAAAGTGAAAAAAATAATTCTATACAAATTATCTCCCCTTAAAAGTACGTAAAAACATTGAAATACGAAAATTAGGCTTATTTTATTATCTAAATTTTAAAGTTTACTTAGTCCAACAGAAATCATTTAAAAAACAGCAGGTAAGTCCGAAAGGGCAGAGACAAAACGGCAAACAAGGACAGAACGAAAAAAAAAACATAAAAAATACGGAAATACATGAAATAAGGTGTTTCCAATAAAGTTAGCTTAGGTGTGGAATATCATATTTAGACTCATTGATAAGGACTCATCAGTTGCACTCTAAACAATAGGTTCACCTAAGGTTGAAGATATCAGTAGTGTAGTGTTCGGTACGTACATGTACGTTCTGGGAAGTATATAAAATGTACATTTATAATAATGTATGTTTATATACGCTAATATGAATAGATTATGAATATTCATAAGCCCACACGTACATATGCAGGTCAAGTCACGTGATTCTGCATAGCGTCAGTTAGTTGAAAAAGTTGATTCAGATGGATTCGTTTTATATCGTTTTGATATTCTCCACACGAAAGTCACTATAAGTCACAAAAACCTCTGAATACCAATTAACAACGCGAACTCTAGTCGTAATGAGAGTGAACTCATTTGCTCCGGAAGAGTAAGCAGCTCCTGCCTGCTTTAGCACACCCGTCGCGTATAAGTATAGACCTCAAATTTATGCTGAACGAAAACAATACGAAGAAACAGATAACATGAAGAAAAAAAAATGGACCATCATCGCGAACTCAAGTCGTTACGAGAGTGAACTATAGTGTATTAGGTATTTATTGTTTCTTGATAGCTGCAACCGTGCATTAAATTAAGCGTTTCAAATCTGGTAAAGGATAGCGAACAAAATTAAAACCCTTATTGACATCTGTCACAAGCTAAAGTATATGTTCCAATGAGTTCTTTGCTAATAAACATGATAAATCCATTCGAAAAACAGTTGAATGATAATAAGAAATAATGAGACGTGGAATAAATGTACGCGGCAAAGCTCACATAACAAGCGGTAACTAAGAATAACCGCAATGGAAAACTGCCAGCAGCCTTCAACAAGGTCAGCAGGCGCTGCTCCCCATTTAGCAAAGTCTAAATGAAATGCAAATAATTCAAATCCAGGCCTGAAATAGTCAAAAATAGACCCCTTTCTTAAAGAAGAAAAAGAAAACATAAAAAAGCTGTGATGAACCATAAGTTGTTTTTAATTAACGTTTTTACAGAGTTTCTAGTTAGGTAGGAGTAAAAATAGGATATATTTGTGCTTTTTATTCTGTTTATGCTTGGATTTTTTTTACAAGCTAAATTTAATTCAACAAATGAAGTACATTGAAAGCTTATTTTCGACAAGTATTAACTAATTTATCACAAAGGCCCATATGAGATTTTAATTTTAAAATAAATGTCATCAATAATCATGAACTATCAAACTTGATTAATCACCATAACAAAATCAAGATATTTAAAGAGATTGTTTCACGTGAGGGAGTGAGTTAGAGGTTTTATAGAGGCAATGAACATGAAAAGCCGATTCCAGGGAATCCGTCCCTTAATGGCCCTGTCACACTAAATAACGTTTTAGCCAACGTGTGCCGAACGTTCGAATAATTTTCTAAAACGTTGGAACACGTTGGCAGTCGCTGTAAAATGTTTCAAAAAATATCTCGGTGAACGACCACAAAGCGTCAGACTAACTACCTGCAACGCACGACAAACTTATTCAAAACTAGTCTATAGCATTTGTCCGGCGTACTTGACGTTTGCCTAGCGCATGTGTGACGACTGCAGAACGCATTCATAGCGTTAGTCTAACTTATATTTTTTTCTCTCGGAGGGGAGACCTATGATTTCTGTTAATTTCTTTAGTATTATTTCATCATAGCCCAAATAGATCTGTCTTAAATTTATTGCTGGATTAATTAATAATTATAGAAATTTAGTTTCGTTATAAAAATATTGGTTTTCAGCGTTCTGGTAGTATGAATGTAAAATTATTCTAAAGCCGTTTTTAACCAATAGTGATGATTTTTGCACTCAGCCTAAAAGAATCAAATATAGTGTAGATTTTATATTTTGATATGTCAAAAATATACAGAGAGGAATGCATGCGCTTGTTAACAAACTCTCAAAATCTCAAATGAGTATATACATGTAAGAAATACCGGTCTGTAGATTTTGCCTAGCATCCTTTTTATAGCACTTGACTAATCCTAAATGATCGCAGACAGCATGACGGATGTCCTTAATAGAGAAAAACGCATGTGCTTATTGAATATTTAAAATACATATTATTTCAAATGAGTATTGAAGTTAGACTGTCGTTACTCGTTGTATTTTAGTATTTTTCTACCAAAAAATGTCCACCGAAAACACGACAGGTGTATTACCATTTGCAAGAATTACTTTCAGTTCCAGTCCATATCAGGTTTGAATTAGTATTTGAAGCTTTTGAAATTGACTTTCCCCCTTGTAATTCAATCTAACTTATAAAATTCTGGGGTTGATACGCTACTCGTTCTTTACAATGTCGCTCTGTGCGCTCTGTACACGTTTTAAACACGTTGAATAGGTTTCTTGGTCGTAAGAATGACGCTAGACGTGCGCTGCATTATCGCTAGACACGTTCGTTTCCATTTAGCTTAGCGTTCGTCAATGTGCGCACAACGACCTCATAGCGTACATCAGCGTGTGTATAACGTCCTTCTTACTTATGCCTAACGTTCGAATAATTCATTTCTAACACGTTGGCGAACGTCGGAAATTTTAAGCATGTTGAAAAATTTGCGACGTACTTGGCGATCACCAACGCACGCTGACGTTCGCTAACGTGTTTGTAGCGTGTTCATAACGTGAACAAAACCTACGCAACGCACACCAGCGTGTTGAAAATATATTTTAAAAGGTCGGCACGCACACGTTGGCTTAAACGTTATAGTGTGACAGGGCCTTTGTGGCCTTTATGGCCCTGTCACACTATAACGTTTTAGCCAACGTGTGCCGAACGTTCGAATAAATGTTCTAAAACGTTGGAACACGTTGGCAGTCGCTGTAAAAATTTTCAAAAAATATCTCGGTGAACGACCACAAAGCGTCAGACTAACTACCTGCAACGCACGACAAACTTATTCAAAACTTATCTATAGCGTTTGTCCGGCGTACTTGACGTTTGCCTAGCGCATGTGTGACGACTTAAGAACGCATTCTTAGCGTTAGTCTAACTTATAATTTATTTTCTCGGTGGGGATATCTAGGATTTCTGTTCTTTTCTGCAGTATTATTTCACAATAGCCAAATAGATCTATTATCTGTCTTAAATGTATTGCTGGATTAATTAATAATTATAGATACATTGTACATCATGTAAATTTAGTTGCGCTATAAAAATATTGGTTTTCAGCATTCTGGTAATATGAATGTATAATTATTCTAAAGCCGTTTTTAACCAATAGTGATGATTTTTGCACTCAGTCTAAAAGAATAAGATATAGTGTAGATTTTATATTTTGATATGTCAAAAATATACAGAGAGGAATGCATGCGCTTGTTAACAAACTCTCAAAATCTCAAATGAGTAAAAATGTAAGAAATACCGGTCTGTAGAGTTTGCCTAGCATCCTTTTTATAGCTCTTGACTAAATAAATCCTAAATGATAGCAGACAGCATGACGAATGTCCTTATTAGAGAAAAAAAGAGTGCTTATTGAATATCAAAAATACACATTATTTCAAATGAGTATTGAAGTTAGACTGTCGTTACTCGTTGTATTTGAGTAAAAAAAATGTCCACCGAAAACACGACAGGTGTATTACAATTTGCAAGAATTACTTTCAATTCCACACCATCTAAGTTATCCTTGTTATATTCAAGATTATTTTTTTTTTGGCTTTGTTCATTGTTTTTTTTTGTAAAAAGATTTTTTTTTCAGAGGTTTGAATTAGTATTTGAAGCTTTTGAAATTGACTTTCCCCCTTGTAATTCAATCTAACTTATAAAATTCTGGGGTTGATACGCTACTCGTTCGTTACAATGACGCTCCATGCGCTCTGTACACGTTTTAAACACGTTGAATAGGTTTCTTGGTCGTAAGACTGACGCTAGACATGCGCTGCATTATCTCTAGACACGTTCGTTTCCGTTTAGCTTAGCGTTCGTCAAACGCATTTCAAAGTGCGCACAACGACCACATAGCGTACATCAGCGTATGTATAACGTCCTTTTAACTGATGTCTAGCGTTCGAATAATTCATTTCTAACACGTTGGCGAACGTCAAAAATTTTAAGCATGTTGAAAAATTTGCTACGCACTCGACGTTCACCAACGCACGTTGACGTTCGCTAACGTGTTTGTAACGTGTTCATAACGCATACAAAACTTACGCAACGCACCCCAGCGTGTTGAAAATATATTTTAAAACGTCGGCGCACGTTGGCTTAAACGTTATAGTGTGACAGGGCCATTCCAAAGATTCGTATTTATTTATTGTTTCACGTCTACTGTGCTAATAACGCCTTAATTATATTATCTAGGTTGGATTTGTAAGCCGAGATTATGGAGAAAGACCCGCCTACTGTCCGGGGGTCCTGAGCTCAAATGAAAGTAAGGGATAATGAATTGTTAGGAAAAAGATCTGTGGTTTAGATTTCAAAAGCAATCGCTGCATGTTATTCCATTGAAATCGCATAAGATAATATGCGAGTTGATTACAATTACCTCACATGAAACGGCACCCAAGTAATATAGAATCTTTATATAGAAAAAGTATATTTTTTTCTTAGATAAGTTATCCTTTTAGGGCTATTGACCTCTTTTGCACTACCATGTGCTGTAATGAAAAATATGGAGTAGGCATTGCCTAAATGCGAGCATAGCTAAAAGGGTAACTACGTTTTGTTTATTTTCCAATATTTCCATTTGCTCATTTTGGGGCGAGATGGTATGGGGCGATTAAGCTTCGAGACACGTTAGTTTCGTACGTGCATATAACCAAGACGGAATGAGCAGCTTATGTGTATTTATTATTTTAAGAATATTATTTTCTTGTAAAAAGCGCAATTTATTATTTTTTTAAGCATTATTTCTTTTCTTATAAATTATTTTAACATTCACTCCGGTCCTGTAAAAATAATAACCCTTTCCGGACCATAAAAAATCTAAATCAGCATTAGCAAATTTCTCGCGGAAACAAATACCGTAGAGCTCTCCGCTCGAGCGGACACTTCGTGCCCGCTTGCGAGCTATGCTCGCTATTACATCACGTTGGAGTGCAAAAGACAGCTCATAAAAACTCATTGCAGTTGGGAGTTAACATATGTGTTATAGTCTTATGTTCATTTATGGAGCAACCATTTGATTTTTAGGGGGGGCTATAAAATTGGGTCGAAACGTAGGGATCGTTTTATTTTTTGTATCTTGAGTGAATGGGGAGAAGATATGTTTTAGTGTCAAGTTTAATGTGCTTAGGAAAATATGGCAAAATTAAAGGCTAGGGTCGACATGAAAAACCAAGGTAGGTAGGGAAACCGGAAACACATACTTTTTTGGGGGGCCTAAACCAGCGTTCTTAATATATACATGTATTCTGAAACTAATGCAGCTAGTAGCATTAGTAAACTGGAGCCTATGTGCAACCACTTAATATAACCTTTTGTATGTTTAAGTTGTACAAAGTAATTCAGTCCGGGAAATTTGAATTCTTGTCAAATAGAAATTTTGAATGTTTAAGATTGAACCAAATTCTGGTTCAAAAATGAACTATAATAAATTTTAAATGATGATCGTTGAATTAAAATTTTGTTTGATATTGAACTAAGAAAATCTTAAATGTTGAACGTTGAACCGAAATCTGGGTAGACATTGAACTAAGAAATAAATTTGTATGTTGCACGTTGAATCTTGAAGTAACTGAAAGCTGGTCAACTCGACAAAGTTCGACACGAAAAAAAATGTGTTAAAAGTTAGATTTTTCATCTATGATATGTGAACTTTAAAGACCATAGAAATTTCAGAAAGCTAATGATCAGTATTGCAGATAAAACTAATTGTCTGCATATAAATAAATTCTTATAATTTTACCATTGATCAATCCGAGATCATACTATACATGTCATATAACAAAATTACAGATACCAAAACGCGGGTATCAACGATTAATATGGATATCCTATATATCGATATTTCATGTATCAATATTTCAACCTCTCATCAGTAGCATTTGAATCAAAACATTGGAAGGTCAAATTCCAAAGTTGTTGGAAACGAAAAGTACTCAAAACCAAAACATTCGAACATAGAAGCCAGATCCATTACCGAGGATATACTTGTGATTACCGTCTAGGGACCTCTGGTCCACAAGCAGCGGTTATCGCCCAGTGGTTTTAAAATTACAAATGCCAAAACGCGGGTATCAAAATAAAAATATTTATCAATTATATTTCTTTAATGTAATTAGTTACGTTGATTGTTTCAGCCTCGTTAGACATACCCGGAACATGTTTACAATTTACGGCACCAACTACTGTACCAACTGTACAGGCTTCGACAACTTCAACACCAATCCTAACATCAACTGCAACCACAGTAACAAAGGCAATGACGACAGGTTAGTTAGTTAGCTAGTTAGTTGGTTAGTTAGTAAGTTAGTTAGTAAGTAAATTAGTTAGTTAGTTAGTAAGTTAGTTAGTTAGTTAGTTAGTTAGTTAGTTGGTTAGTTAGTTAGTTAATTAGTTAGTTAGATAGTTGATTAGTTAGTAATTGTATTTTCAGTCATTGGCAAATGTAAGACGGAAGACAGGTCGACGGCCACCGCTGGTCAAGTTGAAGACTGCTGACTGTCTACCATTTTGGATTTTTTAATTGCCATTTGTTTATGTGGGTTATGCAGCGTACACTTATTCTAGATCTCGTTACCGTCGATTTACTCCCAAACAGCACGAATTCGGCATTATCAGGTTGACCAACATGAAAGGGTGATAAATAAAGGCAATAAAGACACACCGGAAAATTGAAGACCGCAATGGTCCTGACTTGGTACAGGCATTTCAAAAGAAATGGTGGGTTAAACAAGGTTTTAAGGCGCGCCAGACCTCCCTCTTCCATTGCGAAGAATGAACATGAAATAATGATGCCATGTGATGAATGGGGACACAAGATCAATCGTAAACGGGAGTTTTTGACTGCCACTAGAAAAGGATGTATGGGAAGGATAAACAATATTACCCACTGCATGGAGGTCTTACGGGACATACTCCTTAGTCTCCTTTGTGGGAATTTTACGCGTCCTGCAGCAGGGTTCTTTTACGTGCGAGAAACGTGAAAATTTCCCCACATCACGATGATTTGCGGTCAGGTTTTTCGCACTATAGCTTGCCAACCCCGGCATTCATTATATCACCGTATTCAACCACATGAGGCACTCATCTAAGACGCTTTGTGGGCAATGCAGCCTGACCAGATGTCAGGTTTCTGAGCGCTCTTAAGTGGACTTTTACCGACAAGCTTGGCGCTGCTTTGGGCTCATTCGCCATCCGGAATACGCACGTTTTAGCGAAGACACATATAATTTATTAAAAGCAATTTTGATATAACAAATTACCATTAATTGAGTACCATTAGAATATTCAAATATCGAAAGACTTATAGTGTGAAAAGCCCAGGACAAATTAAAATCAGTCGGCACACAAGACAAGACAGATATATCTCTGTATATACTCATGGAAAAAAAGAAACTGTGCATATCTATTGGAAATCAATTGTACCCATATTTCTCTTAATCAGAAAATCGTAAAAATACAGTTTTCACTGAGTGTCGAGTTGACCATGCATATAATTTTTGAGTAAACACCCGAAATTTTTTGAATTTCAGTTTCTGAGATTCAAAAATCGACTTTTTAACCTAAAAATAAAAAAAATAAAAATTTTCTCGCTAAATTTAAGCTGTTAACTTTCATCCACTAAAAGGATAATCGTTTTTGGTAAAAATCAGTTAAGAAAACCTAATTTCAAAGTGTGATTTGTGAATTTCTGATTGACACTACCTGAATTCAAACTGCAAACAAAACATTTCTTAGGGGTTGTACTAAGTCATATTTAGCAAACTCTAAATATAGGAAGTAAAAATGCGACTGCCTTAGAAAGGTACAACTCGACATGCTACAGTGTTAACCCAATTCTATTGAATCAATCTTATGGTAAGGGGCACAATTCAACTTATTTTATTTATCACATTGCTTTTGGTTCTTTGACTACAGTTTGAAGACATATTTTTTAAAGAAAAATAATAAAAGTTTGAACAACTGAAATCGCGATTGGCACAGCTGATTAAACGCAGCTTTTTCAAAAAGAATGGAAAACGCAGGTACAAATTTCTTGTAGTCGATTATACCAAGACTTACTTTGTCATCAATGAGTCTAAGAAAAAGAACAAATTTACAGAAGACCAAATAATCGACATGCTCAACTTTCTTATTGACAACATATTTGTTCAGTTTGGTGGACGTGTTTTTCAGCAAACAAAAGGGATTCCAATGGGCACTAATTGTGCACCTTTGCTTGCTGATTTGTTTCTTCATTCATATGAAGCAGACTTCTTACAATCTCTTCTAGACAAAAAAGACCGTAGACTAGCTCTCTCTTTCAACCTCACGTTCCGTTATATTGATGATGTCCTTTCACTAAACAATTCTCGATTTGGTGACTTTCTCCATCTCATATATCCCAAGCAGCTTGAGATAAAGGACACAACGGATTCTAGCAAGTCTGCTTCATATTTAGATCTACATCTAGAAATTGACTCACAAGGAAGACTTTCGACAAGGCTCTATGACAAACGTGATGACTTCAACTTTCCAATCGTCAACTTTCCCTTCTTGTGTAGCAACATTCCGTCCGCTCCAGCTTATGGAGTTTACGTATCTCAATTGATTCGTTACTCCAGAGCGTGCGGGACTTACATCGATTTCCTTAGCAGAGCGACACGTCTGACGCAAAAATTGTTCACACAGGGTTATGTTGCTCCTCGGTTGCTGTCTTCACTCAAGAAATTTTACGGAAGACATCATGCACTTATAGACAAATATGGGATTTCGATCTCTCAGATGAGTGCAGATGTTGGTTTGTCATAGGGTGTTGTTTTGTCTTCCTTTACCGGATTTGACACGCTGAATGGACTATTGGCAACGCGACGGGTGTGCTATAGCAAGCAGGAACTGCTTACTCTTCCGGAGCACCTGAGTTCACTCTTGTTTCGACTGGAGTTCGCGTTGTTGATTGATATTCAGTTATTTTGTGTTTCCATGTTTTACATGTTGTCTGTTTTTGTCCCGTTCTTGTTGGTGTTTACTGGTTTTGTCTCTGCCCTTTCGGACTTTTGATATTCGGATACCCCATTGGTACCTCTGCTTCTTGAAATATAAATAAAATAACAACCTTCTCGAATGTTAAAAGTAGAGCATTAACTTTGTTTTCTAATGTCAGTATGTTTTTCAAACAAATGAAGCTACTGACATGAACAAAAAATGTCTTTATCTTTGTAGCAAAGAAAAGCCACGTACATTGTTTAAAACTGGAAAGTGTAGTAGCAGTTCAACAACACGAACAGGTCCGACATCCATTCTCCAGACATTGTGTTGACGGAGAATCCGAGACAGAGGGCGTGGTTTATAGATTCTGTAACGACACTGAAATGGCCTTGTGGAAGAAAGGTTTGAAGGTTGTTTGTACTATAAAGTCAATCAGATCTACCAATTGTTCCCTGATGTCTCTGCACGGAAGACCTGAAGACACCCTCTATTCTACTTTCTGTTCTGATGACCTTTGAATTGACCAATCAGATTTCAGCTTCAAAGATTTTGGAAACATTACTTTTTATGATAAATCCAGAAGTTTCCGTAATGGTCATTTCTTCAGACCTATCATGCAGTTACAGTAGGGAACAATTAAATAGATCTTATTTTAATCAGATTAATATAAAGCCTGCTTCGTGTCTATTTAAGGTTAAAGACGAACACTTATTGCTAAAAGATTAAGGCATGTTTCTTCGTGCTGTGCTCTTTCGTGTTTATTGGTATTATTGTCTTTGCTTTTTCGGACTTTTGAAATTTGATTGCCCCGTGGTACCCCTTGGCTTCTTCAACTCTAGCTTTCATTAAGATGATACAGTTGCTTCAATTAGTTTTCATGTCGCATGTTGGTGCTTAAGCATTTGTTAACTGTTTGTCACCACACGTTTAACTTATAAATAATTGTTTTTCCACTAATGTCATATTTTATCATATAGGTATAATTGAAATATCGTAATTTCCGAGTTAAATAAATGTCTAGATTTTCACGGAGTTAATTCGTGTCGAATAACGCTAGGGGATTCAACTCGTGCGCCGCGGAAGCGCACTTGTTAAATCCTGGCGTTATTCGAGACTAGATAGTGACACTAAAATTGATATTCGTCCCCCCCCCCTCATTAGTTATACTATAATTAATAGTTCTAACAATGTTTTAGGTTAAGGATTTGTGTCAGTCTCAGCCAGTTACAACTTTCATAGCAGTAGCCAGCTTTTTCCATGACCGACCAATAGATGCTGGAATTTTTGTCGGGTGCTCTGGTGGTTTAGAGGTATACATATGCCAAAAGTATTCGGTCACTCTAACTTTTTCCGTTCCTTTCTATGTTAATTTATAATTTTTCCAAAAATTATTTGAAAACCATTTTTTTATCTATTTTTTACCGTGATATAGTATATACTAGGTAAATATCTGAAGTTTATAATTGCATATTTCTAATTATGGTAATGTTTAAAAAATCTGATGTAGGGAAATACAATTATAGTGTTAACAAAATTTGACATAGATATTTACTTACATCTTTGTTTTATGGATTTTTTTTATCATAACTTTATCAAAATTCATACACAAACCTTTTCGCATTGCAGCCAAAGACCAAAAGACAAAATATTTGAGGCAGAAATTTTCAGAATGGGTTCTGAAATGACTTCAGTATATCTTTTTCGAACTGTTTGTAATTCTACATAAAAACAAAGAGAAAAAAATCTGTCTAAGTAAAAAATAGGTGGATTTCATTAAACAGGAAGTAGATGAGCGACAGAAACCGAATCCCATGGCAAAATACCCCACACCGATGCTGTATACCAAAAATCAAATTGCTGTGATGTGTATTTGCTGAGAAAATTGTTTCAAATTTTTTTTTTCAGCCATTCACCATTTCATAACCCGGATTTTTTATTTTTTGAAACCCGGCCTAAAATTGATTTTACTGAATACTTTGGCAAATATCTGTAGCGTATTTGCTTATTTTGAATTTGAATTACATCTAGACAATAATAAATCAAATTGATAAACGGAAAACGTCAACATGGAAAAACCAATAAAATTGCATGTCTGACAATATATTAAACAAAACAGAAAACGCATAACATTCATGACACAGCGATGAAACAATTACTTATTCTGCTAAAAACGATTCTTTATGTAAAAAACTGAACAGGTATGGGCGTTCATCATCAATTATAATTTGTTTTTGTAGGTTTTCCAGCAGAGGTGTGGTACAAACTTGGAATATAAAGTGGTTACTGGGTACGAAGCAGACGACTACTTTACCATTCAGATATAATAAAAACATGAACATGGTTGTTATTTTGTCAATAATACAGAAATCCGTATAGCACAATGGTTTCACAATTAAGTTTTTAAAAAATCAGAAAGTTTAAAGTCGTAACTTTAAGACTGAGAAGTCATTGAATTTTCCTTCTTTGTTCAATAAAAAGAAAATTTCATTTTTTTTAGAATTGCACCTGCTCAAACCAAGATATGCAACAAATTTTCCTTTATTAAACAGATATCAAACTTTTTTGACAGTTGAAAATCTTGGGGTCCTAGCGGGGATAAAATTATAGAGCTTCAAAAAACCAAAACACTCTTGGTGCAATAAAGAACTACCATCCCCAATTGAATTTTGATTTTTTAATTTTTAAGATTTCATTTAATTTCTTCATTACTGTGACATCAATTTGAGACAAAAATCAACCTCTAAAAGTGAATAGAACACACACACAAAATACTTGTTCATACTCGTCATAAGTTAAGCAACATTTGTACTCACGTAAGTACAGCGTCCATATTTTTATACACAATATCATGAAACTTTACCTATATTTTCTGCCATACATTTAATTTACAACATTTTCTGATTCTAATCAATCATCGTACAATTTTCAGTTTTTCTAGAATATTCAATATTGGCAAACAAATCTAGTGACAACTTTTGGTTTGCGTAAATTTAGAGTTTTGATGATTAAGACCATACCTTTTTGCTCTTTTGTAACAATTAGGATGTAAACATATCCCATCCAGCATTTATGGATTGTTTGTTCCGATTTCAGATAAAAAAAATGTAAAGGTTTGCATGGCTTTTTAATTGTTCCAAATGCTAACTTGAGATTTTTTACATTTATTGATTTTAAAGGTGACATTTTGGTACTGATAATAAATGATACTCATATTCCCGTTCCGGAAAGCTCATAGTTTTTTAATGTTTACTTCTATTGCCGGAAGTTTGACATTTTGTCAATATGGATACGGTAACGTACACATATTAAAGTTTTGCCTTACACAAGACCCTAGGAATTTAAAGTATTCAAACCCCTTTTCATGGATAATTATGTTCGAGTAGGAATTCAAACAATTGAGATGCTCAAGTGACTGTCTTTTAGGTTTAAAGATGTGTTTTTGGATAAAGCAAAACATTGAATTTGTTTTAGACAAAAAAATCTAACAGGTTTGCAATTACATGTAAGAATTAATGAAGTCCTTTTGTTGACCACAGTGGATTCCACTTGAGCTTGAAACCAGAATTTTTTGTTTGTATAGTGATAATATGGAATATGAAATGTTTGCAAGTCATGAAAATCAAACTTTTTCAAAAGGGTCTAAAAACTCAATTAAAAACACATGTAAAAAGTTTAGCTTTCAATATCAATTGTAGGCTTATAACAATTTATCAATGCATATAATGTTTGCAAACAAAACAAACCCCGGACTTTGTTTTTTTTCTTGCAGAGATTTGAAAGGTGTTTCATCAAAATATTTTCAAGTTAAAAATTAAGCATTATTTTCTATGACCATGCATTGTGCTTACCATCACTAGGTGCACCTACCATAGCAATATCATTGATGTGACACTTGTCAGTAAGTGGGAATGGACTTTAACCACTCTTCTGTAAGTGGTCATCCTACAGAAATATTGTGGTCATCCATGCGAGAAAAATCTATCTTATCAAGAATATTTTTTCTATCAATTTACATTAACCCTGCCCTTAATTGTTTTAAACCCCAACGCTTATTGTGTGTTTTACACTAACCTTAACCCTAATTGTATGTTAAACATTAACCGTAACCATAATTTGTATGTTTTTACACTAACCCTAATCCCAAATATTTATTTTTATACTAACCCTAACCCTATTTTTGTATTTACACAAATCTCATCCTTATAATTATTATAAAAAAGTATAATAACTTCACCAAAACATTTTTTGTATGCTAATTGTATGTTTTACACTTGTCCTTAACCTATTTGTGTGTTTTACACTAACCCAAATTGTAAGTTCAACCCTAACCCTAATTGAATGTTTTTACCCTAACCCTTACCCTATATATCTATTTTAACACTTACCATATCCCTAAAAAATTATACTAATCCTGACCCTAATTGTGTAAAATGTTTACACTCACCCTAACCATGCTAACCTAATGGAGGTTTTACCATTATCCTTCTTCTTATTCTGTCCGGACGGCAAAATAGCAAAACGTCGAATAAGTTATGGTGTTATGTTCATGACCCCTTCACTGCCCATATGAACTGTTAGTGATATTTCATCTATTTAAGAATAAAAGGGATTGAACTTCACTGCATCTTAACGCCTTTATACATTTGGGCATCCAGATGTTATAAGATTAAAAGATTTCCGAAAAAGAAAACAATCCCCATCCTTTTAATTTGTTGTCTAAAAATCACGCTTACAAAAATTATTTGCTTTTTATATAAACCATTTTGACTGAAGAATAAATTTAAACAATTATATCAGTAACAAAATGAACATAAACGATGAAACATTTAGTTTTGATAGCCATTCTTTTAACAAACAGACTAAATTATATGAATGTACACAATCATCTAATTAGTAAGAATGTGTGCTCGTTTAAATATGACATACATGTAGTACTGCTAGTATAACTGTTATCTTTTTGTAAAAAGACTATACTAGTAGTCCGTTTGACAGTGGTTAACCAAGGAAAAACAATTATTTAAAAGCACTATTTTTGTTTATGCAAAAAAAAACAATTACATGAAGGTAAAAAAATACTAATACATATCTAGGTCAAAATGGTGTTATTTATAGCTAAGGTGTACCAAAGGGGTAATCAAACATCATTATACCGAAAAGACAAAGACAAAATCGGTAGACCAAAAATCATCACAACGAAACAAACCACACAACAACAACAACAAAACACACACATAACAACAAAACCGCATTCAGCAATGTGAACATTTGTCAAAATTAGGATGCTCCGGAAGAGTAAGCAGTTTCTGCTTGTTAAAGCACAACCGTCGCGTTGCCAAAGATCGATTAAGTGTTGGGCAAATCCGGAAAGGATGACATTACAAAACTGTATGTCAAACCAACATCTGTGCTCACCTTAGAGATAGAAATCCCGTATTTGTCAACAAGCACATGATATCTTCCGTAAAATTTCTTGAGTGATGACAACAGCCTGGGAGCAACGTACCCTTGTCTAAACAATTTGCTTGCCAGCCCTGTAGCACTGTCAAGGAAGTCGTTATACTCTCCACATGCTCTGGAATAACGGATCAATTGTGATACGTATACTTTATATGCTGGAGCGGACGGAATGTTGCTACACAGTCACAGAAAGGGCAGGTTGACTTTTGGAAAATAAAATAAATCAAAATATGAAGCGGACCTCCTAGAATCTGTAGTGTTACTAAAGTTCTTTCGAATATATATGAGATGTAAATAGTCATCAGATCGAGGATTGTTTAGTGAAAGGACATCATCAATATAACGAAATGTGAGATTGAAGGATAAAGCAAGTCTGCGGTACTTTTTGTCTAGAAGTGATAGTGAGAAGTCTGCTTCAATTCCACAAGTAAACTATATCGATGTGTGCTGTTTATTGCCTTCGGAATATCTTGACAACTTGAGTTCACGTTGCTGAATGATGAAGGGATGATATATTCCAGAGATATTTTCCCACTCTATCGTTATTCGATATCAATATCACGGATTTTGAGTTACATTCGTGCTAAATACAGAAATATATTCATTATGAAGAAGTACTGGTATATCATCAGAAATCGAATCCCACATTATGGGACCCAACTCTGATGCTGTATACCAAATATCAAGAGGCTGTAATAAGTAGTTGCTAATGCAGTGTATTTTTTTATATTATACAGTCCGTAATGGAAAATCAAATTATATTGGGATTTCCCGTTCTAAGGCAATGATTGGACACACTAAACCAATCATCTCGCTATTCATATCTCTAAGTTGTTCATCTGTAAACACAAGAAAAGAAAATCCTACAATACAGCTAGCAGCGCCTACCGGACTTGTTGAAAGCTGCCGGTGGTTCTCCCATAGTGATTTTTTGTGTAAGCTGTGTCATGTACACTTTTTCCGCATCTCTTTATTTTTCTATTTTGTGTTTGTAAAGCTTTTGACCCAAAATGCAACCTAGGAAGATTAACAGCAGGGTTGCGAGTGAAAAAGATGTAAAATTAAAATGTAATGTAAAAAAATAAAATTTTCAGCAAACAAGAGGTAGGTGTAAAATGAATCAAAAATAGTATCAAGTATATATGAACCAATCAAGATAAAAAGTGTGGCAAAACTATATGGAAAGATTCATAATCAGTATATAATATTTTAGCCCCTGAGGAAGGACTTGCAGTCCGAAAATTTGGGCATCTTTTATTTTTTTTCATATTAATTTTTACCTTTTATTGTGATTTACTTATTTGGATTTTGCCTTTTAAATGTGGTTTTACCTTCTAAACAATCCGTCAGCCCCAGCTTATTCAGTTTCCGTATGACCCCAGTGCATGCGGGAACTATATCAGAGCGTTTGACACAAAAATTGTTAACACAAGGTTATGTTGCTCCTGGGTTGCTGTCTTCACTCAAAATTATTTACGGTAGACACCATGCACTCATTGACAAATATGAGATTTCTATCTCGCAGTTTAGTACTGGTGTTGGTTTGTCAAAGAGTTTTGTTTTGTCTTCCTTTACCGTAGTTGACACTTAGCAATGCGAGAGGTGTGCTATAGCAGGCAGGAACCGCTTACTCCTCTAGAGCACATGAGTTCACTTTTGTAACACTTGAGTTTTGTTTAGTTTGTGTTTTTATGTTTTGTATTTCGTCGACGTGCTGTTCTTGTTCGTGTTTACCGGACAATGGTGAAAAGACATCAACCATAAAATATGTATATCAAAATAAACCATCATAAAAAAGATATGTTTATTAATTTCAGTGCATTTTTTTTATTTTTCAATTATATTACAGAACTTTAAACATACAGTAGTAATGTTATAGGGCTATATCCTCATTCTTCCCCGTGTTCTTTAAAAAGGGGGAAGCATTTTTTTACCCTTGATTTCTTCGCAATTGCCTTGTTCTTTTAAAGGAAAAACATAAACCAACTATTACCATTGAATTTAAACAAAGAAAGAATGAAAACATTACATTTATAATGAGTGACAAACTTCCCCGTATTCATGAGTTACGGGACCAAAGATATAATTGACATTCTTCCCCGTATGTGTTATAAATACTGTTGACAAACTTCCCCGTACGGGGAAAAATCAGGACATTATATAAGAGCGTTTTCTATAGAAATGCGACATTATATAAGAGCGTTTCCTATAGGAATAAAACAGTATAATTCGACATTTAGAAGCTTATCCTAGCGTCTGAAAGGGTTTTCTTTGGGGAGGACATATAAAAAAAGGGGCATGGAATATTTTGGGGGGAAAGAAAGAATGAAAACACTACATTTATAATGAGTGACAAACTTCCCCGTATTCATGAGTTATGGGACCAAAGATATAATTGACATTCTTCCCCGTATGTTATAAATACTGTTGACAAACTTCCCCGTACGGGGAAAAATCAGGACATTATATAAGAGCGTTTTCTATAGAAATGCGACATTATATAAGAGCGTTTTCTATAGAAATACAACAGTTTAATTCAGCATTAACAAGCTTATCCTAGCGTCTGAAAGGGTTTTCTTTGGGGAGGACATATAAAAAAAAGGGCATGGAATATTTTTGGGGGAAAGAAAGAATGAAAACACTACATTTATAATGAGTGACAAACTTCCCCGTATTCATGAGTTACGGGACCAAAGATATAATTGACATTCTTCCCCTTATATTATAAATAGTGTTGACAAACTTCCCCGTACGGGAAAAAATCAGGACATTTTATAAAAGCGTTTTCTATAGTAACAGTTTAATTCAGCAATAACAAGCTTATTCTTGCGTCTGAAAGGGTTTTCTTTTGGGGAGGACATATAACAAAAGGGGCAAGGATTTTTTGGGGGGAAAGAAAAGAATGAAAACATTACATTAATAATGAGTGACAAACTTCCCCGTATTTATGAGTTAAGGGACAAAAGATATAATTGACATTCTTCCCCGTATATTATAAATACTGTTGACAAACTTTCCCGGACAGGGAAACATTAGGACAATATATAAGACCGTTTTCTATAGTAGTACAACAGTTTAATTCAGCATTAACAAGCTTATCCTAGCGTCTGAAAGGGTTTTCAGCTGACATTTACCTATAACAGTATACTTTTCAGTATATTGTTACGTTTTATTCCGTTAATATTTGTTTGTACATAGACATTATAAAATAAATGATAAAGCAACTAATTACATAATGTCAATCACGTACGCATTGTTTTCAATTCATTGGTTCCATCTACCTAAACATTTTTCATATATACGTTTTATTCCGTTTACAGTGTTTGCTGCTTGTGCAAGGACGGAATAAACCTCATTAAATATATTGAAATAGATACAACAACCTTTTCAGTTTATTCATACGTTTTATTCCGTTAATATTTGTTTGTACATGGACATAATAAAATAAATGATAAAGCAACCACTAGTACTGTAATTATACCTAATCTCAATCACGTACGCATTGTTTTCCATTCATAGGTTCCATCTACTCAAACATTTTTGTTTTCATAAATACTTTTTATTCCGTTTATGGTGGTTGCTGCTTGTGCAAGGACGGAATAAACCTCATTAAATAAATTGATATGGTCATTATATTGGGAAAGATATAGCTTTTATATTCATTAAATTTGTTAACACATAAATAGAGAGAGAGAGAGAGAGAGAGAGAGAGAGAGAGAGAGAGAGAGAGAGAGAGAGAAAGGGAGAGAGAGATAGAGAGAGATTAAGAGTTTTCTTTTTATAGTTATGATTAAAACACTAAACATACGTTTTATTCCGTTAATATTTGTTTGTACATAGACATAATAAAGAAAATGACAAAGCAACCACTAGTACTGTAATTACATAATTTCAATCACGTACGCATTGTTTTCAATTCATTGGTTCCATCTACCTAAACATTTTTCATATATACCTTTTATTTCTCCGTACGGGGAAGAATCAGGATACAGGATATACCGTTAATGGTGCTTGCTGCTTGTGCAAGGACGGAATAAACCTCATTAAATAAATTGAAATTGATACAACCTTTTCAGTTTATTCATGCATTTTACTCCGTTAATAATTGTTTGTACATAAACATAATAAAATACACGATAAAGCAACAACTAGTACTGTAATTACATAATTTCATTCACTTACGCATCTACCCAAACATTTTTCATAAATACGTTTTATTCCGTATTTATGTTTGTAACAATTAATTATAAATGCGTTTTCATTCCGTTAATAACCCTTTGTACAAGGACGGAATAAACCTCATCATAAAATAGTATACCGATTGAATTAAACAAATTCCAAACATGTTTTGAACTGTTATAAATCAAAAATATCATAAAAGATTCAGAAAATACAGTTTAATTTTAATTGTGACAAATTTCCCCCTACGGGGAAGAATGAGGATATAGCCTGTTATAGAACATAAGGATCATATATAAATACGTTTTGTATGATTGTGTACATTCAATTGGAAATATTTATAAAAAGACTTTTTAACCGTGCGATTTAAACGTACGACATAAACAAAGTCGGCCATTTTGTATGCAATAGTTAAATATAAGGATATTTTGTATTGCAAAAGTAACTTATAAACTATGTAAGTTTGTTGTTTTATATTCAAGAAAGAACCTAAATGATTTGACGACACATTTAAAGTTGTTTTTTAAGTCCATGTGTTAAATCAATGGACTGAGGTATAATCCATTTGACAGCTGTTTACCAAGGGAAAATAATTATTTAAAATCAGATTTATTTTTTTTACAAAAAACAATTGCACCAAACATTATCAATTATGAATATATATCGTGTCTGAATTTCATATGAATCAAATCTAGAAATTAAAAAAAGATTTCAATTAGGAAGCAACCATTTGATTTTTATGGGGGCTATGGATATTTTCTTCGTCCTGCCTTTTTATTTTCGGAAAAGGTCGAGCCTGGATTTTTATTTGCGCGCAATTTTCTTTTATTTTTAAAGCAACTTTAATTTTTTAAGCCAAAAATACCATCCTGCCTTTTTTTTACTCAAAGCACTGTCCTGCCTTTTTATTTCTGGATTTTTGCCATTCTGCCTTTTTATTTCAAATTTCACCATAGCCCCCCCCATAAATATCAGATGGTTAATGGTAAAGAAATAAATAAAGATAAAAACATGTAAACGTGTAGGAGTGAGGTTAATTAAAAGAAAAGCCACTTGCCCACAAACATATCTGACCTTCTATCTGAGTTGTACTCCATAATTGAAATCAGAAAAAAAAATACTATTAAGTTATAAGAAAAACTTTTTTATTTTAAAGTTTTTTATCTATATATTTATCTATAAAGCCTACATTTTTCCTAAACTGTTTTAAGGTTTAGAAATTCTACCACTGAGACATTTCCAGGTGATAATACTTAGATAGGTCTACTTAAAAACTTTCTGTCTTATACAGTCGCTTCCACCACGAACAGCATATTGTGCAGTATACATGTATTTATTGTTAATGCTGTACCCATCGAAGCAGAACTACACAAGAGACATCTCAGTTTATTGATTAATATTATTAATTCTGAAAACTCAATTATCCAAAAACTACTGACATGTACATGAAGCACCATTTTTGGATGAAAACTTCATATGGAGTGTTTCAGTTATAAAAGATCCAGTTAACATACG
The DNA here is from genome assembly GCA_963971305.1 of Arcuatula senhousia. NCBI lineage: Eukaryota > Metazoa > Mollusca > Bivalvia > Mytilida > Mytilidae > Arcuatula > Arcuatula senhousia. Next base: position 45,449,545 of record OZ020316.1, on the reverse strand, counting down.
GACTTCGGTTATATCCTATCTAATGTTAGAAACTGTTAATTTTAGCGATTTCCAAGATGCATGAGTTTCCCCAACTTTGACATGTTTGGTGTTTCTTGGTATGTATTTTAAGGAGGATTTACTTTCTAACTCAGCCTTTAGTAGTTTTGTCAATCTATCTTCAATAGCAGTCCTACATTGGTACTTAAATTTTACTTTGGTATAATTTATGTTCCGAAGGCTGTTAATTTCAGGGAGATCATAAGTTATCAGGATTTCAGTAGTTCTTCCGAAGAAACTATTAGTATTAGAGTTGTCATGGTGTAGAGCTGTTTGTCTAACTAGCTCTGTGGTGAGAAAGAAGATCTTCAACATGTTTTACTCAGATTTTCAGCTCTATACCCTGTTCATTAGATTTTGTTTCTGAATTTATAACAGTTTACTATGTCAGTATTAAGAAGTAAGATATAAAGACAGTTATTTTCTGATGATGACAAGATGATGAAACTAATTTTAGACTGTTCAGCCATTCAACCTTTCCTCAGTCAGAGCCATATAACTACAATCTTTGAAAGGTCTACTGAGCTTTGTCACCAACTGTATCTTAAAAGCAAAATACTGCTATCCAGATAGATGTTAGTACAGAAATGAACATTTATGACTAATTCCCACCCCATGTTTATACTAGTAGGATTCCATTGAACTTTTTAAAGACATTGTATATTTTTATGAAATGACTGCAAGATGGTCTCCCCTTGCATTTAAAGAATTCCTTCAGAATAGGATATTAAGTGAACGTTATTGTATATAGCGATTCCCTATTGGATTTTAATTCAACTAACCGTCAGACATGTTACAAGATTCCAGGATTTTGGTGCTCCAGAATTGGTTGGATATACATACAGAAGATGATATGCAATTCGGGAAATTTAGAAAAGATATGTACCTTCATGTCATTGTTTTTGTTTTTCTGCATAAACGAATCTGGTTATTTTTAATCAATTATTTTTCCTTGGTTAACCACTGTCAAACGGACTATATTCTTTTTACAAAAAGAGACCAGTTAAACTAGCTGTTAAACTGAGCACATGTTCTTCCTTAGATATGTGCATGTATATTATTTAGTTTTATGTAGTCTGTTTGTTCAAAGTAGGGCTATCAAAACTAAATGTTTCATCGTTTATGTTCATTTTGTTACTGATATTATTGTATTAAATATCAAATTATATAAATTTATTCTTCGGACAAAATGGTTTACATAAAGAGTAAATAAATTTTGTAAATGTGATTTTTAGACTACAAAATAAAATGATGTGGATTGATTCCCTTTTCGGAAATCTTTGAACCTTCCTGTTATACCTTAGAATAACAACTGGATACCAAAATGTATAAAGGGTTTAAGATGCAGTGTAGAAATACAATCCGAATTAATGTTCAAAGTTTATGGGACGAGGTTTGGAATTCCGCTGAGCACTACAAACTTCATGAGCTCAAACCATAGCTTGGGGAGAGTGATGCTTCATTCCGATGCAGTGGAGACCAAGTGGTCACCATTGGAATCGTATTGGACATTATAAATCACTCATGGCTACTTGACGACACAGGAGCAGGAGGCCCCGATGTGCATCCCTTGCGACTCACGGTATATTGTTTGAGGCATGTTCTTATTGACTGTGTACATCTTACTACAATTCGAATGAAGTATTTCAGCTGTCCACAATTTGTTCAGTGACATCCAAATCGATGCCATTCTCGACTTTTTGGTACCTCCGCTTCTTTTTGAAAGAAGTTGAATTGTATTCAAAATTATAGAGATATCTGTTTTGTTTTATTTTCGTTAATTTGCTGATATATCAAACTGCTTTTTTAAACTAATCTTTATTCTTTATTTAGTTTATTTTTTTTATTTTTTAATGGTATTTATTTAGTAGTTGTTATCGTTTTAATCTCGGTCTTTTGGCTTTGTTTTATATTTAACTTTTACTTTTAAATACTAATAATACTAAATAACTAATTTTAGTATAGTGTCAAACATCAGATATATAAACATATAAAATCACAATATTCTTAATCATAATGATAAAAAATAATGTCCGGCCAATATTGACGTACGAGACACTTAAAACTATAAGTTATATGAATCATGTAAATTATACAATGTATTAAATACAAAGGAGTCTGAGACTTTGTAGCATATATACATCAAAAATAAAATACGAAGGAAAAACATCATAAAAGATAAAAGAAAACGTACTAAAAATCTAGGTAAAATTTAGATATAACAACTTGTTTGTGTCCTGATGATGGCAGCAATTTTGCCGAATAGGACATTAAGCAAACAACAACCAATCAATCAATCAGTCGGAATTGATGCCAAAACTTCAATATAGAATATAAAGGTAATAACAAAACTACCGAACTTGAATGATCAATCTCATAGTCCAGAGAAAATGACAAGAACGAATCAGTTATACCGGAGAATTGGTGGATCGCAATGGTCCTGACTTGGTACAGGCATTTCAAACGAAATGGTGGGTTAAACCAGGTTTTATGGCGCCAAACCTCCCTCTTCCATTGCGATCTTAGGATCCGGTAATGACCATAGAACACAACATAGTTGTGAGACACAATAGGGATATTGAGGTGATCATCTCAGTACAGCAGACCAGTCAAACACTAATTAAAACAGTTAACTATCATATCTTTTAAGTCAATTTTGAACTTTTCTACTAGTGGCTGATAACAAAGAAAGAATTTTTTTAGGGATCGTATGAGACGTATTTTCTTATAGCCCTGCTTCAAAAGTCGGTCACGAAGAAATCGGTGTCTGATCAAAAAATCTGTGAAATGTGTGCAAGCTCTGGCATATCGAATAAGTTGTGAAATATAAACACCGTATGCAGGGGAAGTAGGTATATTGCTCTGTAGATTAGGAAAATTAATAATTTGAAAATTAAAATCGTCTCGTTTATCGTAATTTTTTTGTACTGAGATGACCACCTGGGTCAAATTCGAGGTGCAAATCCAAGAAAGACGTGAAGCAATTTGATTCGGTGGTCTCTTTAATCTCCAATTCTGGAGGATATATTGAAGGAATCCATCTACCAAATGAAGTGTTATTGAAAGAAAGGACATCATCAATATATCTGAATGTAAGATTAAATGACCTTGCCTCTTTCATCTTCTTGTTCTTTACGAGTCCCTGAAGAAATTCAGTCTCGTAAGAGTATAAAAACAAATCGGCGAGGAGAGGGGCACAGTTTGTGCCCATTGGAATGCCGATTTGTTGTTGAAAAATCTCTCCTCCGAAGGTGACAAATATGTTGTCAATGAGGAAATCATGCATACTGCAAACTTGTTCCAGTGTGTAACAAATTTTATCTTTGAAAGAGTTTTTGGAAAAGAATGTAGAATTATAACCCAAAACAACAAAATTCCTAGAGTTTGAAAAGGCTTTTTCGAGAAGTTTTTTCAGGCGACATTTTAGTTTTTCGTGTGGCAAGGTAGTGTATAAAGTTGAAAAATCGAACGTTTTCAAAGAGTGAACCTCAGAAAATGATCTAGATTTAAAATGATCTAACAAATCTATGTAACTTTGTCAAAATCTGATAATCATGCAAACAGAACAGCTAGGTGAACATGTTTTTTCATTCATGCAGCTACTTATAAATTCAAAATTAAGAGATTATAAATATTAAAGACTCTGCTCATCTTATAAGATTATCTTTCATTTATTTTCTTCTATTTCATTTTATAGATCTACCAGCATCCATGTGAATAAAAAAGTACACGGTAGCAAGTACATAAAACATGGCAGATGTGGAAAAAAGAGAGAAAGAGAACTTCTTAAGAAATGCTGTTCTTGTTGTGGATCATTCAAAAGCCGCTTTGATATCACTGATTGAATTAGATCTTAAGCTCAAAGGTCTGACGTTTGAAGAGTTCCTAAACAATAACCAGCATGCAATATTCCACATGTGTTTCCCCAAAATACGATGTTGCCAATGTGTTGGGAAAAGAATTTCTTATTCTAAAGTCTTGTATCCATCACAGTTGGAGTTGTTGTATGACAAAACAAGAAAGTTCAATTCTAATCCATGTACAGTTGGTGCCAACGATTTTTGTTGCAGTGCTGCTATATCTTCCGTCCCCCTTGATATGCTAGATATGACACTGGCTAGATGTTTCCTTGTCAATTTCTGTTTTGACGTGTTCTGGAACTTTAATTTACAATACAAAAAGCAATCTTTAGGAGATTTTCTGAATGCATATAAGCATACAATTTATCATCTATGGCAGAATAGTACTAGATGTTGTCACTGTCCACTCAACTGTACACTCTGTTATACTACCCTTAACTTTCCAAAGATGAATCTGACGGAATGGCAAGCTATGTTCCATCGTGTATCACCACAGCCACCGTGCAGTGCTCGGGCAGGTGTTGCTCCTTGTAATAGTCTTTGTATGTATCAAGCTTCGTCGGCTGTTTCTCTTAACAGCCTAAACCATCAACTTCAGCAAAAACTACTGGAACATTGCTGTCCTTTGAGAAATTCAGTTGACACCCTTGTAAAAATCAGGAATGAAAGATTCGGACATGTGAAAAATGCAAGTTTGTCAGACTCTGAATTTGAAGCCATCAAAACAGACCTGGAGAAAGCCATAATAGATATAGCAGTATTTTGTAACACAGAACCTGAAGTTAGGAGAGATATAATATCCACGCTAACGGAGAGTTTAGATCACATACTATCTGAAAAACACAAAGAACTGATTGGTCAATTTTGTCAGGTAATTTACAGGTAGATGTGTACGTACACAAACATATTAAGGACTGTTAAGTATTGGTTGTTTTGAAAATATTAACATTTGACAAAGAGCCAATATGAGACTATAAACAAAAGGTTCTAAAGGGATATACGCAAATCATTCTAAAACAGAACCAGTAATACGTATTTCTATCATATGTGCATTTCAAGTGAATAAACTTTGTGCTAAATCACTTTTAAATTAAAAAAAATCAAAATCATGTACTGGTTATTGGTAAAATCCTGTCAAACAAGTCTGTTGTTTTGTGTGTTAAACGCCCTTTATCGACACACATTGGCCATGTAGGGCGGTCAGTTTTGACGTTGAAGGAAACTTGGGCAGGTAACTGACAGGCCTTATCACATACAGTCCGGGAAGCCCCTTTTGGTAAATGACATGCGGGACACCAACACCAGCTGGTAAGTGATCGGCTAGTTATCAATGGTGTGGTAATTGAACCAGCGCCTAAGACCATTCGGCCACCCAGGGCTCAACTTGGTGTCGTGAGACAAAATATTTAGTGTTATTTTCAAACAAATTGTTTAACCCTAGGCCTGTCTGTCCATAATATAATTTCCGGGGTAGGTTTCATGTCACCTGCAAAATTATTCTTCACCTATATTCTAAGCCACTACTTACATGTATCATGATATCTCGTGATATTTGGTATGATACTACAAGATCAAATGTTTGACATCCGTTTGGTTATTGGTATTTGATATAAACCATCATTATCAGGGTTTGATATTTCAAGAAATCTTCAGGATTGTGGCTCATCTTTTTGTGTTTTTCCTGATTGATTTTTGACAATGTTGGTCAATGGTATTTTTGTTTAAGCATTTTATTATTTCTCACATCTCTACGATTTTTTTTGTAAACATTATCAACATGGTGTCCCAAATTGTGGGATTTGATTTCATGTCTGTCGCTCGTCTTTTTCTGTTTTAACAGATTCGACCAATTTGTTTTGGTTTTGACACATTTATTTCTTTTCTAGGACTTAACACAGCAAAAACAACAACTTCATGAGTTAGAGATACAAATAAAGAACACCGATAAAGGATTATCAGAAGCAACATCAGAGTTGGATCAGTTAAGCATCAGTTCGATTGAAACCAACAAGAGAGTATATAATGTGGAAGAAATAACTATAAAATTGGAAGAAGCAGTAGAAACCGAAATAGAAAGAGTGGATAGAAAGCTAGAGAAGACAAATGCAGCTGTAGAAAGAGTCGGGGGAAGGCTAGAGAAGACAGAGGCAGCTGTAGCAGAAACATATGTTAAGGTTGAAGAAGCCCTGGTAGAAGTAGAGGAAACAAAAGCAAAAGTAGATGATACTAATACTAGAATAGAAGAAATCAAAGATGAAGTTACCAAAACTAGATCTGGGATGGATACGATATATTGTAGGATGGAAACAACAGGACAAGAATTAAAGAAATCTAGTACAAGACTTGGTAAATATGATTCTTTGTGATAAAATTTTAAGAAACATTATTGGTAAAATATTGACCATTATTCCAAATTTAACATATTAATTAGTTAATTAAAAATGTTTGTGATTTAGGAAAAAAACTATGGGGATAAGTAGTCAATGAAAGTTTTAATTCTAAAGAACATATTTATTAAATAATAAAACGCAGTATAAACAAAATAAATGTTTTTGTACATCCAAAAAAATGATACTTGTAAACAGAAAAACCGAAAAACTAGTCTCAATCCAGGTGATGAATTGGGCATTGAATACGGTTATTGTAAACCAGGAAAGGAGAAGGGGCGGTAAGGCCTGTTTTTCGCCTCAAATTTTACCCAAATCTCTATCTTTGAATACTGTTGTCAGATGCTGAAAAAAAACATTTTAAAGCTGTCCAAAAATGATAAACTAAATGTATTTTTGAAGTCATAAATGGTTGTTTTGGCGGGAAATATGAAATGAAGCAGACCGGTTTTCAGAAAATCGTCAATTTACATCGATTTTAAATAAATTTCGTTTGATATATTACCATCATTTCAGTTTTTATTTATCTATTTTATATTTCCAGTTGTGATTGAACCCTAAAAAACCGAATACATGGTAACGTTACAAGCAAACAAATCCCAAAGTCACATTGCTGTTCGGTTTGCACATATTGCAATTTACTTACTTTATATTATTATACATGTATTATGTTCATTTTTAAGTTTAAATTTTGGGATTTTTTTCAGAGCAAATTGAAAAAGACCAAAGAAAAATGTTACAAGACCCAGTGCCATCAAACATCAGAGGTATTTTTTTATGACACACGGATGAAAGTTGTGGTACATTTAGTTTATGTTTCATGTCTGCAACTCTGTTAGTCTTTATGTCTATATCATCGTAATTTTTCGCAAATTTCTCGAAAACGGTCACAGATATCAAAATTCTGGCATAGGGTAAAAGTGATCAGCACCATGATTTATTTACGTGTCATCGTCAATATGGTCGTCTTGGGTAATCTGAACCTCAAAGCCAGCACATTTTTGAAAGGTTTGGTTGCAATAAGACCCCTTTTCAGCCCACCATCAAAGTCAAAAATAAAATTAGGTAATTTTTATCACAAAATGTCTTGTTGGAAAGGTGGATCTTTATATGTTTTGAAGGAAAAAAACGTCTGTAATATAAAAGCTTTTTTTATTATTTAGTAAATGATGCTAGATGTTTTTAACATTGTGCCTATTGAAAAGTGGCTTAATAGAGTGATATACATCATACGCGGAAGTATAGCTTTGGACACGGAACCAGCTCCATTGTTTTTCTAAAACATTTATTACAAGAATTTTAATGTGAAAGTATCAAGCTGGTTCTGCGTGCAAGACATACTTTAAAATTAAAAAAAAGACTATAACTTTTAACCGTGTAGTCAGTAGTTTGAAAATATGCAAAATATCTGCGTTGGCTTCATTTTTAGCTCACCTTGCCTTCTTTTGCCATCACTTAGCGTCCGTCGTCGCTGTCCGTTGTCGGTTTGCATAGGTTTCATATTACTCACTTTTGAGCGCACCTTGCCGAAAGCAATGTGAGCTTTTGCCATCACTTGGTGTCCGTCGTCCATCGTTCAACTTTTCAAAAATCTTCTTCTTTAAAACCGCTTGGCCAAATGTAATGAAACTTTCTAGGTTTGTTCTGTAGAGTGTCCTCCACAAAACAATTGTTCGAAATTTTGTTTCAACAAATAACATGGCCACCATGGCTGGAAATAGAACATAAGGAAACTGCAGTCTTTTTTTTAATTACTCAAAAACCGTAACATATCAAAATTCCAAAAAAGATAAAAGTGATCAGCACATCAGGATCTACCTGTCCTGAAATTTTGAAGAAGATCCGACAATCTTTGTAGAAGTTATTGCCCCTTTTCTTGTTTTTTTTTTCATAATTTTCACATTTTTAGACCAATATCTTGAAAACTATACAAGATATTTGAAAAAAATAAATTGAATATGGTAAAGCACATTAAGATCTACAAAAGTTGTAAGAGAGTCAAAATTGACAATTTTAACAACTTTTTAGCTCACCTGGTGAGCTATTGCTGTGATTTGACGTCCGCCGTCCGTTAACTTTTTATCTCACTGGGACCGAAGGTCCATGTCAGGTTTAGCCATCACTTGGCGTCCGTCGTCGTCGTCGTCTTTTAAATTTTTTTCAAACGTTAACTTGTCCAACACCATATGTCCAATTGCAAACAAACTTGATACAGTTGCTTAGTGGCATTGTGTGTTCAAAACAATCGTGCGGATGTTTGATTCGTAAATTCATGTGGCCGCCATGGCTAAAGATAGAACATAGGGGTCAAATTACAGTTTTTTGCAAATAACTTTAAAACGGTTTTAGATATCAAAATTCTGGCGTATGGTGATCAGCACGTCAAGATCTACCAGCTCTGAAATTTTGAAGAAAATCCAAATACCCATGTAGGAGTTATTGCTATTTTTCTGAATTTTTTGCAACAAATTGCCTTCTTAGCAAGGGTCAGGTGAGCTATTGCTGTCACTTGGCGTCCGTCGTCCGTCCGTTAGCTTTTTTTTCAAGCGTTAACGCCTCTGTCACCATAAATTCAATTGCAACCAAACTTGGAACAGTTGTTTATTAGCATAATTGCCACATTACTATTGTTTGGATTTTTGATTCGTCAAAAAACATGGCTGCTGTTGCTAATAACAGAACATAGCGGTAAATTGCAGGTTTTGTTTGCGAATAACTCAAAAACGCTGACAGATATCAAAATTCTGGCTAGGTAAAAGTGTTCAGCAATTCAAGATCTACCTGCCCTGAAATTTTCAAGAAGATCAAACAACCGATGTATGAGTTATTGCCCTTTTTCTGATTTTTTTTCAATTTTTTTCATTTATTTAACCCTATATCTTTAAAACTATACAAGATATTTCAAACAATCAAAGTGTATATGATTAAGCTCATCAAGAATTACATTTTATGTAATTAGGTCAAAGCTATAGGACCATTTTTTTAGGAGTTATTGCCCTTAAAACGACAAAATTTACCATTTTTCATTACTTTCCCCCTGATTTTCAACGATTAACTTGTCTGACACAATATAAGACCAACTGCATCTAAACTTGGCACACTTGTCTAATAGCATATATGCTACAATACTATCGTTCGGATTTTTGATTCGTCAAAAAATGGCACTATGGCTAAAAATAGGACATAGAGGTAAATTGCAATTTATTTATATTAGATATCAAAATTAAAAAGTGATCAGCACACTAAGATCTACCTGTCCTGATATTTTGAAAAAGATCTGACTGCTGATGTGGAAGTTATTGCCCTTTTTCATAATTTTTGCCAAATTTTGCATTTATAAAGCCATATATCTTGAAAACTAAACAAGATAATTCAGAAATTTAAATTGCATATGGTTAAGCACAATAATATCTACAAAATATGAGTATCTGTGCAGTTCAGGTGAGCGATTCGGGCTCCTGGGAGCCTCTTGTGTAAGCTCAATATCTGTAAAACTATAAGTTTTTGAAGAAATTTAAATTGTATATTGTTAAGCACATCAAGATCAACAAAAAAAGTAATAAGGTCAATGCTGTTGGATGTTCAATTTAGGAGTTATTCCCCATAGAACGTCTTAATTAACCATTTTTACAGCATTTCCTCATTACAATAAAATCGTTTACTTGTCTAAACCATACATCCAATTACATCCAAACTTGGTTGTTTATCAACATTTGTACTACAAAACTATTGTTTGGATTTTTAGCTCACCTGGTCAAAGGCCAGTCACTATGCGTCCGTCGTCGATCGTCGTCTGTCGTCCATCGTCCGTTAACAATTTCAAAAAATCTTCTCTGAAACCACTGAACCAATTTAACTGAAACTTTGCAGGAATGATATATGACATGTTGGCAACAAACGATTTTAGGCTCTTCAGAACCAACGCTCTACAAAAGTTTCCATTGGGTCGCAGTTTTCAGATGACCCTTGATAGGGGTTATGACCCTTTTATGGTAAAAAATAGTGGGTTTTTTTCATGTGTTTGGTCTATAGAATAAAAACTATTGCAGATAGAGAAAAGCCTTTGCTTGCTGTAATGTTCAGCTCATTTAGCTCTACAAAAGTCTCCATCAAGTCGAAATTGTCAGATAATTTTGTTTTTGGCATATAGAATGAAAGCTATTGCAAATAGATAAAAGCTGTTGCTTGCTTAAATGTTTTAAGTCATTTGGCTCTACAATAGTCTCCATAGGCTCGAAATTTTCAATGACCCCTTATAGGGGTTGCAGCCCCTTAAAGGTGAAAAATAGTTTTTTTTCGTGTTTTTTGCCGATAGAATGAAAACTATTGCAGATAGAGAAAAGCTGTTGCTTGCTTAAATGTTCAGCTCATTTATCCATAGCGTTGAAGTCGTCAGATGACAACTTAAAAGGTGAATAATAGTGTTTTTGCTTATTTAGAATGAAAACTATTGCAGATGGAGAAAAGCTGTTGCTTGCTTAAACATTCAGCTCATTTAGCTATACAAAAGTTTTCATAGGGTCGAAGTTGTCTGGTGACCCCATATAGGGGTTACAGCCCCTTAGATGCAAAACATAGTGTTTTTGGCATATATAATGAAAACTATTGCAGAAAGAGAATAGCTGTTGCTTGCTTAAATGTTCAGCTCATTAAGCTCTACAAAAGTCTCCATAGGGTCGAAGTTGTCACATGACCCCTTATAGGGGTTACAGCCCCTTCAAGGTGAAAAATAGTGTTTATTCGTGTTTTTGGCCGATAGAATGAAAACTATTGTAAATAGAGAAAGGTTGTGGCTTGCTTAAATGATCAGCCCATTTAGCTCTACAAATGCTCCATAGCGTTGAAGTCGTCAGATGACCACTTAAAAGGTGAATAAAAGTGTTTTTGCTGATTTAGAATGAAAACTATTGCAGATGGAGAAAAGCTGTTGCTTGCTTAAACATTCAGCTCATTTAGCTATACAAAAGTTTTCATAGGGTCGAAGTTGTCTGGTGACCCCATATAGGGGTTACAGCCCCTTAGATGCAAAACATAGTGTTTTTGGCATATATAATGAAAACTATTGCAGAAAGAGAATAGCTGTTGCTTGCTTAAATGTTCAGCTCATTAAGCTCTACAAAAGTCTCCATAGGGTCGAAGTTGTCACATGACCCCTTATAGGGGTTACAGCCCCTTCAAGGTGAAAAATAGTGTTTATTCGTGTTTTTGGCCGATAGAATGAAAACTATTGCAAATAGAGAAAGGCTGTGGCTTGCTTAAATGATCAGCCCATTTAGCTCTACAAATGTTCCATAGCGTTGAAGTCGTCAGATGACCCCTTAAAAGGTGAATAATAGTAGTTTTGCTTTTAGAATTAGAATGAAAACTACTGCAAATGGAGAAAAGCTATTGATTGCTTAAACATTCAGCTCATTTAGCTATACAAAAGTTTCATAGGGTTGGCATCATGTCCAGGTGAGCGATTCAGGCTCCTGGGAGCCTCTTGTTTATTTGTAAAATGATATGGCCGTCATTGATTAAAAATATAACATAGGGAATAGTTGTAGTTTTTGCTAATACTGTAACTTAAAAATTATCACAGATATGGAAATTCAGAAGGAGAACAAAAATGTTCAGTACTTTTAGATCTACCTGACCTGAAATTTTCCAAGATAATCCAATTACCCATGTAGTAGTAATTGCCCTTTTTCGGATGTTTTTTTTTAATTTGCACCTTTTAAACCCAATATCTTGAAAACATTAATGTTATTTGAGAAATTTGAAGGGCATATTGTTCAGCACATCATGACTTACAAAAATTGTTACAGGATCCATGACCATTTCTTTGAGGAGTTATTTCCTGGAGAACGTCAAAATTCTGTTGTTAACTTTTTGACCCTTTCAATGTCAAATAGCTTATAATACAGGCATTAAAGTAAGGTGAGCGATTCAGGCTCCTGGGAGCTTCTTTTTAAAACGTAAAACCCTCTGACACCATAAGTCGAATTTAAACCAAACCAGAGGTCCCCAAGGGTAATCACAAGCCTGGTAGTAAGACTTGTCTGACACGAATTACCATAAAATTTCTAATATATTGTCGCTAAAATTTCCGATTGTTAAATTCAAAATTGATGAAAACACCAGGTTTCTTTCCTTGTAATGCACATGGTCGATATCCTCGGTGCTGGATTTGGCTTCCTTGTTCGAACGTTTTGATTTTGAGTACTTTTCGTTTTCAACTGTTTTGGATTTTGACCTTCCAATGTTTTGGTTTCAATGCTACTGATGAGAGGTTACTCCTTGAAATATCGATATATAGCATATCCAAATTAACCGTTTATACCCGCGTTTTGGTATTTGTAATTTTGCTACAGTTGTTTATTGGCATACGTGCCTCAAATAAAGGTAATAACAAAACTACCGAACTTGAATGATCAATCTCATAGTCCAGAGAAAATGACAAAAACGAATCAGTCATACCGGAGAATTGGTGGATCGCAATGGTCCTGACTTGGTACAGGCATTTCAAACGAAATGGTGGGTTAAGCCAGGTTTTATGGCGCCAAACCTCCCTCTTCCTATTGTTTTGATTTTGATTCGTAAAAAAACTTGGCCACTGTAGCTAAAAATAGAACATAGTAGTAAATTGCAGGTTTTTTGCAAATTAGTCAAAAACAGTTGCAGATATCAAAATCTTGGCTGAGATAAAAGTGATCAGCATTTCAAAATCTATCTGCCCTGCAATTTCGAAAAAGATCCCTTAACCCATGTAGAAGTTATCCCCCTTTTCTTGATTTTTTTCCAAATTTTTGACTTGTTTAGCTCAATATCTTGAAAACTATAAAAGATATTTGAGAAATTTTAATTGCTCATGTTAGGCACATAAAGATCTACAAAATCTTTAATAGGATAAAAGTTGTAGGTTCCTTTCCTTTTGGAGTTATTCCCCTTAGAATGTCAAAATTGACAATTTTTGCAGTCTTTATTCGTTGTATTAAAATCCTCTTACACCATTAGTTTAATAGCAACCCAAATAAGTGCAGTTGTTCCTTGGCATGAGTGCAACAAAACTATCGTTTGGATTTTTGATTTGTAAAAAAAATATGGCCGCTTCGGCTAAAAATAGAACGTATGGGGTAAATTATATTTTTTTGCAAATAACTCAAAATTCTGATAAGAATTCAGCACCTAAGGATCTACCTGCCCTTAAATTTTGATGAAGATGCATATTCCCAAGCTAAGCACAATGTATGCTTCGGATGTTGACAATGACCTATATTTTCCGCATGGTTGACCACTTACAGTTTAAAAAGGTTATTCCCGATTACTGACAATCGTGCCAAATCAATGTTACTGGTATGGTGGGTGCAACTAGTGATATTCAGCAAAATGCATGTTTCAGATGCTTGCTGGGACATATAATTTTTGCATGGATGACCACTTACAGAAGAATGATTTAACTCCATTCTTGCTAGCTGTCAAGTACCACATCATTGAAAGTGGTATGGTAAGTGCACCTAAAGATGATTAGCAAGACGTATGCTTCAGATGCTGACTGTGACCTCCTTTTGCATGGATGAGCACTTAAAATTAGAAAAATTAAAGTTAACTCCCGTTGTAGTGACACTAATGCGCATCGAGCTTCTTAATCGATAAATTACCTCAATTTTATACCCTGCGACAACATGACAAACTGTACTTCCTAAGCCACTTTTAGACCTGTCAAACTTCAGCTTCCTGTTTTGGACTGGGCCGATATGAAAATTTCTGTGAAAATTTCTCACAGCATCCATACATGGGAACGATTTAAAACATGATAGGATGGTTCAGTATGACAAACTGTACGTTCTAAACGACTTTCAGACCTGTTGGACTTCTACATCCTGTTTGTGACGAGGTCCATATAAAGAAAGAAAAACATTTCTCACAAACCGCACATGAAAATGATTTGAAACTTGGTAGTATGTCAAACCTGGTGTTCTAAGCTTCTTTCAGACTTCTTGGACTTCTACTTCCTGTTACGGGCATATCGGGGTATCTGTGCCCATGGACATATTCCTATTTATCTATATTCTCACTTTTGCTCTGGTTTACCAAATGTTATGATATTTTACAGTAATGTTACTTGCTATGAAAGGATGGATAGGATTGACTATGGGTGTCAGCTCTTTATATACAATAGTATTCTTTGCGATGTGAACTTTTTTGTTTCTCTGAAAATAATTTAAGTTTTACTTCTTCCTTGATGAACTTAAATTTTTACTAATGGAAATTTGGTACAAAAAGGGCCAAACGGTGCAAAATATCCTTGGTAACCCAGGTGTTCTTCTTCCGTATAACCATTCATCACCCTTGGGTCATTACACATGAGATACCTCGTAGTCCTGTATCGAGCCTTCTGACTGGTTGCATTACATTTGTGTTATAGGATTCTAACATGTCTCTGTATTGAAATGATATTAATAGTAAGTTCAAGGTCAGATCAAGAACGCACAATCGAACAAAATCATACTAAATAAAGGTAATAACAAAACTACCGAACTTGAATGATCAATCTCAAAGTCCAGAGAAAAGGACAAAAACGAACCTGTCATACCGGATAATTGGTGGATCGCAATGGTTAGCAGAGCGACACGTCTGACGCAAAAATTGCTCACACAGGGTTATGTTGCTCCTCGGTTGCTGTCTTCACTCAAGAAATTTTACGGAAGACATCATGCACTTATAGACAAATATGGGATTTCGATCTCTCAGATGAGTGCAGATGTTGGTTTGTCATAGTGTGTTGTTTTGTCTTCCTTTACTGGATTTGACACGCTGAATGGACTATTGGCAACGCGACGGGTGTGCTATAGCAAGCAGGAACTGCTTACTCTTCCGGAGCACCTGAGTTCACTCTTGATTCGACTGGAGTTCGCGTTGTTGATTGATATTCAGTTGTTTTGTGTTTCCATGTTTTACGTGTTGTCTGTTTTTGTCCCGTTCTTGTTTGTGTTTACTGGTTTAGTCTCTGCCCTTTCGGACTTTTGACATTCGGATACCCCATTCGTACCTCTGCTTCTTTCCTGACTTGATACAGGCATTTCAAACGAAATGGAGGGTTAGACCAGGTTTTATGGCGACAAACCTCCCTCTTCCATTGCGATCTTAGGATCCGGTAATGACCATAGAACACAACATAGTTGTGAGACACAAAAAGGATATTGAGGTGATCATCTCAGTACAGCAGACCAGTCAAACATTAATTAAAACAATTAACCACCATATCTTTTAACTCAATTTTGAACTTTTCTACTAGTGGCTGATAACGAAGAAAGAATTTTTTAGGGATCGTATGAGACGTATGTTCTTATAGCCCTGCTCCAAAAGTCGGTCACGAAGAAATCGGTGTCTGATAAAAAAAATCTGTGAAATGTGTGCAAGCTCTGGCATATCGAATAAGTTGTGAAATGTTAACACCGTATGCAGGGGAAGTAGGTATATTGCTCTGTAGATTTAGAAAAATAATTTGAAAATTAAAATCGTCTCGTTTATCGTAAATTTTTGTACTGAGATGACCACCTGGGTCAAATTCGAGGTGCAAATCCAAGAAAGACGTGAAGCTATTTGATTCGGTGGTCTCTTTAATCTCCAATTCTGGAGGATATATTGAAGGAATCCATCTACCAAATGAGGTGTTATTGACAGAAAGGACATCATCAATATATCTGCATGTAAGATTAAATGACCTTGCCTCTTTCATCTTCTTGTTCTTTACGAGTCCCTGAAGAAATTCAGTCTCGTAAGAGTATAAAAACAAATCGGCGAGGAGAGGAGCACAGTTTGTGCCCATTGGAATGCCGATTTGTTGTTGAACAATATCTTCTCCGAAGGTGACAAATATGTTGTCAATGAAGAAATCAAGCATACTACATACTTCAGTTTGTAACAAATTTTATCTTTGAAAGATGTTTTGGAAAAGAATGTAGAATTATAACCCAAAACAACAAAATTCCTAGAGTTTGAAAAGGCTTCTTCGAGAAGTTTTTTCAGGCAACATTTTAGTTTTTCGTGTTGCAAGGTAGTGTATAAAGTTGAAAAATTGAACGTTTTCAAAGAGTGAACCTCGGAAAATGATCTAGATTTAAAATGATCTTACAAATCTTTTGAGTTCTTCAATATCCACATATGGTTAATTCCACTACGATTATAAATAGTGTCGCAGTATGCTTGTTGACCTTCTTTGACATCAGACAAGATTGTAGTTAAATGAACGGACAGCTCTGTAGTTGAACATGATGAAGATCCAGCTATATACCTTTCTTTGTACGGATTTTTGTGAAGTTTAGGTATCCAGTACAAATATGGTTACTCTTTATATTCCTCTTTCATTGGAATATTGAAAGGGGACATAAAAGAGCTATGGTTGGCTATGATTTCATCTTTGTTAAATGTAGTCCGTTTGTATGTAGCACTAGCGGAAGTATTACCATCAATGCCTAGTTCTTTTATTAAACAATTGTAATAATGTGCTTTACATACAAAAACTATATCATTGGAAGCCTTGTCTGCTGGCGTGACAACATACCTGTCATGTATGGAAGAGAGACAATTGAGAGCTTCACGATCTCTAAATACAGAAGAAGGCCGGGGGTTCACACATTTGCGAAGTTTGTCATTCGGCTTCGTACAAGAGATCGGTTAGTCCTTACCCAGTCCGAGAAATGATTGAAATTTATTTTTATTTTAAAAAAATTGTAACTTCACTGGTTATAAAGAAATCACAAGTAGAAATCAATTGTTAATTTTGTGCGTCAAAAACCCATTTAAATCAACTAACACTTTCCGTGGAAAAAACATTGGTTGTATTCTACTCGCGTTCTATCAAAAACCGTAACAGCTAGGATTTTGCCTAAGTAATAAAAAATAAACTTGTTTGTCTTTTTCTTGGTTTTTATTTGATAAAAATTGATTTAAAAACGGCTTGGCAATATCAATTTATAATAAGGTAGGTTTACCTAAAACATATAGGGAAATTTTCCACTGTTGCGTAACTTATTTGAGAGAGTATAATATGTATGTCTGAATGATAATACTACCCACAAAAATGCACTCATTGTGGTAGAGCTAGAAACTTTTCAACAAATTGACACTTCATGCATGTGTATAATCAAGAGATAATTTACCAGGAATTTTTAAACCAGAATTAATACTAGTGTTTACCCAGAATTAATATTATTTGAAAAATTTAAACCTAAATTAATGATTTTAAAATTATAACCGGAATCTGCCGCACGTCCCCGTATACCAATATATAGGAAGTACATCCCACGGGCAATGTCTTCTAGAAAAGGGGGAATTTGACCTTGATATAAATCTAATTAATTATTAATGAAATTTCGATGGTTCTTTTGATTTTTATTTTGTGTATATTATTTTGTTCAGATATTACATGTATGTCCTCTATTTTTGGTAATTCTTTTTTAATATTGAGCATTAATTCAAATGCGGGAAATAAGATTTGCAATATCTCCAAAAAAAAATGAGAAATAAGTGGTGAAAGGAGTTAAAACATAAATTATAAGAGTTTGTTTTTCATTTGATATATAGACGTATAGAAATTTGTATTGAAAACCGTCCTACATAAAGTCCTAACTGTGAGATGTATGGGAGTACAAAACAATTGACCATCTTCATTTAGCTTTAAGCATTCAACATGTCGATACCATATTTTTATATAACGAACAACCTTGTGATGTCTTTTGGGACCTCTAACAGGACTTTAATTGTGGTTCATTGATATTTCATGTATTTTTCCTATTTTGGAAAGAATATTTTTAATTTTTCATGACGCTGTTATTTATTTTTTATAGAAAATATTGATAAAGAGCTGACTGAATGGGAAAATGAGTGTAACACTTTCATAAAAAGCGCAGCATCAGAGAAGATCTTCAAAATATTGAAGACAAACAACTGTGTGACAATAACAGCTTCTTCGGGTGTAGGAAAGACAGCTACTTTACGTTGTATAGCATTGATGATGAAAAAAGCAGGGTTTGATGTGCTTCCTATCACAGACCCCCGTGATGTAGAACAATTTTATAGACAAAACCGTAAGACTTTGTTTGTTATTGACGATTTTTGTGGAATATATTCTATAAATCATACTTATGTAGAGAAATGGAAAACCTATATCGATAAAGTATGTAAGATTATTGATAATGAGAAGTCAGCTAAATTTTTGATAGCATGTAGGTTACAAGTTTATCAAGATGCATTATTTAAGTCACTTTCTGTGTTTCAAAGATGTGAATGTAATTTGTTATCAAAGGAGTTTAGTCTATCATACATGGAAAAGGTAGCTATTGCAATTTTTTACCTGAAAGAAAAGGCTTATGATATCCTTGGTTACTTAGACACCCATTACTGTTTTCCACTTCTTTGTAAAATGTACAATTTAAACCCTACACTTAAAATTGATTATTTTTTTCAAAAACCATATACAGTATATGAGAGTGAGATTGACAAAATATATTCTGATGGCCACTATGGTAAATATTGTGTTCTAGCTTTGGTTGTTATGTTTAACAATTGTGTAAAAGAAGACTGGTTGACAGCTGATATTGATGATATAGATGAAGACACTAAGGCAACCATTGAGAAAACATGTGAAGCATCTACACTGAACAGGGGAACACCAAGACTTCAGTTGTTTGACGAGTTATGTTCATTGAATCAAATGTTTGTAATGAGAGAAGATGGTGTCTTCAAAGCAGTTCATAACGGAATATTTGATTTTTTGTCTTTTTATTTCTGTAAGAAGATGTTGAAATCCTTAATAAAAAATGCAAATAGCAGATTTATTAGGGAGAGATTTTTGTTTATGGACACAGACAACAACACTAACATTGAATTTGTTACAGTGATACCATCAACTTATCGTGATATGTATCTAAGAAGATTGATATTAGACTGGACCAAGGGTTACATTGAAGATGTCTTCTGTAACAGTAACATGAAATCAATGAACTTCCGTCAAGTATTTTTATCTCTTCTACTTCAACAGGATCCATCAAAACAGAAAAATTTAGCCACCATGCAGGATTCTCCGAACGGTTATAGTGCTATGCTACTATGTTGTTTTTACGGTGATATACCCTTCATAAAATGGTGTATAGAAAACAATGGAGGTGTCAATGTATGTAGAAATGATAACGTCTCACCAGTTTATGTAGCCTGCCAGGAAGGTCACACAGAGGTAGTAGAGGTTTTACTACACCACAAGGCAGAAATAAACAAGTGCACAGATGACGGGGTATCACCTCTCTATATTGCTAGCCAGAACGGTCACACAGAGATAGACGTTACGCACAATATTGGTGTTACCTAACGTTACACATTGAACAAAGAAAGAATGACGTCGTGTTCAATGTTTCAACGTATACTATATGCAAAGTAGTTTTGTGTTTATTCTAACATATACAAATGTATTAACAGGAAATAATTAAAGCTGAATTGCTTTTCTTAGCTTAATCTCATTTTTCAGTTTCTTCGAAATCTTTTTACGTAAAGTACTAGAAGTTTCTGTTAATTTCGACCGTGTTTTTCATGTAATGAATGTTTGAGGGCAGGCAATCATCTTGCTGCAACACACACAATTAGAGTTTGTTCCACTGCTATAACGTCTTTTTTCTTCCTATTATTAGCTTTTTATTCTACACATTTTATAAACTTAAAAATATATGGGTTCCAGGTCGGTAATAGACCGTAGCAGCACTAACCTTTTCGGTAAAAGATTAACTTATTAGCCACGTTCCCCATGTATATTAAAGAACACTTCTGCAGGTCTTGGTAAGAATAGGTCCGTATGATCCTATGTAGTATGCTTATTGCCCAACAATACTCCTCATTCAATTTTCTTGTGGCAGTAACATTCGTTACCGAGAGAGGCCTTATTTCCCTATCCCACTTCTAAGGTCGCTTCATCATCAATTCATGTTTATTCTATCACCACCTTCATGTTCCTTAAAAGCAACAACCAACTACCTTTAAAAATCGACAAACCAGGCGCTCCACCGTATCATTAGGGACGAACCATTTAACTTAAAGGGGGCTTGTTTTGGTTTGTTTTTTTGTCAGAATTAAAAAAAAATTAAGGCATCACGACAGAATTTTTTTTATTAGAATTATTTTATATAGCATAATTCTTCAGAATATTTGTTTTCTTACCCCCTGCATCCAAAATATTTTTTTCATAAAAAATTGTAAGATGTGTGAAATTCGTTACATGTTTTGGCAATTCCATGGGTACTGCACAGAACTGGTTTTATACCCCAGTCAAGCCCGGCAGAAACATGCAAAGTAACCTTAAATTAACCTGAAATAGTCACAGATAGACACCTTTTCTTAAACAAGGAACAGAAAACATCAAAAAGACAAGTACAAACAAGAGCTTTGTCAAAGATTCCTGCCTTAGGACAGACACATAAATGTGGCGGGGTCAAACGTTTTTGGGGGTCCAACCTTCTCTTATCAATAATCCCAGCCAAAACAAAATAATTAACAAGCAATGAAAATCAAATCGACCCTTAGACAAAAGACAACGAAAACAAACGAACGATAGAGGAACTCTCAAATTTGGTATGATATTTTCCGGTTTTCTAATTGCGATTTTTCCCGATCATATTTTTACATGAAAGTCTGTAACCCAAACCATTTTGACGAAACACGTAAACACGGGGCGCTAAAAATGTTAAGAAATTACTCTATTTTAATTTCACAACAACACTCATTTTGATTTCGAGTAAGGCTTTGATTTTCTCTCGGTTACTGCTTTTGTGCATTGATAGCAACCAGACATATATCTGAATCGCATATATAGATATCTACAGACTGAACAACATTTCCGCTTATCGCTTGTGGTTAAAAATTTAATGCTATAGTTGGCAACCGGCAATTAGACATACAGCAGATTTGCATCGATCGATTTCTACACAATTGCTATTAATTGCATAAATCGCACCTACTTCCATATGTAATCGGAAAAGAATTTATCTTTCACAAATTGAATATTTTAAAAGAAATTAAATTTCTGACCATACAGAAAAAAAAGCCCGCCTTTCAGTTAAATTTTATAAATGATCGGTCCTTTTTTCAATTAAAGGACCGAGCAAGAAACGACAGCTCTGGAAAAAATCTGCATGTAGCTAAAATAAGTGACGGTTGGTAACAGGAATTTGCTTTTGATTTAAGTGTGGTGGTGATGAAAGAAGATTTGAAAAATTAAGTTCATACTTATTTCTGCCCAAGCACAATTCGTGCTTAAAAAATAAAAAAAATAAAAACAGAAAATTGAGAGATACGACTCACAAATAAATAACCTGGGGACCCGCTCTTTTTATATCAAAGAGATCAATTTTCAAAAAAAGTGATCTAGCTTTTACATAGAACAATTCTTTAAAAAATATGAAAAAATCAACCAAGGCGTCAGAGGTAAGTAGTGGACACAACATTGTAACCACCATCAAAGCCCATCGACATGATAGATCTATGGCTATGCGAAACCCACAGAAAAACTAAAAAAGAGAATAG
This sequence comes from Arcuatula senhousia, assembly GCA_963971305.1. Taxonomy (NCBI): domain Eukaryota; kingdom Metazoa; phylum Mollusca; class Bivalvia; order Mytilida; family Mytilidae; genus Arcuatula; species Arcuatula senhousia. The sequence goes on along the minus strand of OZ020316.1, from coordinate 45,427,710 downwards.
GAGATGCACATCTACATTGTGTAAGAAAGATTCACTAAAAGTATGCCCGCGAATAACATCCCAATGTGTCTATGAGGAGTAGCGGATATAACATGGTAAGCGCCCTTGGATCAATGACCAAAGTATATAAATGGCTTTTGGAAACCCCACAAATTCGAAAAAATCAGAGCTCAAATAAGAGGTGCAAATATATATATTATAACAGAAAGACAATTATTTTTTAATTTAGTCAAATTTGATATCGTAAAATCGCAAGAACAATTAGAGAATGTAATACATGTAATACTATTAGGTTAATCTCTTCATTTGTTTAAATACTGCTGCGCTCAGCTAAACAAGAACGTTGCGTTCTTCGTTTTATATTTCGAAAACAGCTAAAAATGTTGCTTTCTGCGTTCAATATTTCGAAATCATATAGCAAGATTTCAATATCGATATAGTATTAATTTTATAAAATTCAACTTTCCTATAATTACTCTACAGGAAGGGCATTACATAAAGAAATGCATGGCATCTTCTTAAATGTTTCCACAGCGATTACTCGAAACAAGTGCAACCAAATTCTTTTAGATTAGTAGCAATTTTTATTGACGGATAAAAATGAATTGTGAAAAGTTCTATAATCATTGTCTGAGTACTAGTACTTGAAATCTGTTGCATCCGCAAATCTTAAATAGTCCTTCTTGTGAAGGATGACAAACAATCGATTAAGTTTATATGCGTTGCACAGTTGTTATTTTTAATCTGTTGGAATAAAAAAGCCTTTTCCTTTTTATATATATAAAAAAACTCATTGCATATTTTCGTTTATAAGATGAGGGAAAGAAAAAAAGTAGCCCATCTTTACAACATTAATTTGCTTGCACCAGTGGAATACACTAACCCGGCCCTGAACTCCGAAGAAAATATACCTTTTAAAATAAAATATTGTATATGTAATTAGTTTTTAAAAATTTAATATATATAATGTGTTGCGTACAAGTTGTAACTTTGGTGCCTTCTACAGTGCCTCTTAGAGTCCCGTCAAATTGTTAACGTCAAAAATACGGGTGTGGGACATTTGACTAGACAAAGAAATATGCCGTTTTTATTTGGATTTATGCGTCGAATTTATTTATCCTGACTATTTTTGAAAAGAGTAGGACATGTATTTTTTGTTTATTCATAAAAAGTTTTGCATACGTTTAATCTAAAATCGCGAATACGCACCAAAGTTGCACGGGTTTGTGAAAAGTTTGAATTTTCACACATGTGACATTTTACTAGACATCACAAAATTGACGTTTCTCGGTAAATTTTGTCACAAACAAAAAACTAAGTCCAACAATTTTTACTTTTGTATATGTAAAATATGTCTGATGGCTAGAATTTAACCATTCTTTTTTCTAATTATTTGAATTACGCAGGGAATATGATGTTCGAATATTTTATCCATACTGGGACATTTTGTTTGATTTTGTATTTTTAAAATTTTTTCATGCGCCAAAGAAAAACGTAAAAAATATTTAGATAGAATCTTTATGCTATAATTCCCGGATCCAAATGTAAAATTTTGTATGCATTGGGGCAAAAATAAATCCATGACCCAAATAACAAGAACTGATGCCCACATCTATTGTAACGCGGGACATGCAAAAATATGACGTTACTTCCTATATAAAATGTTCATTATATTAAAACGAGCAAGTTTTAAGCATTAATTTTTTGATAACTCTATTCGGGTGAAAAATCCCCTTTAAATGATATATAACACCTACCTAGGCTACTAAAATCGGTCCGGAAAAATTAGCCAATACGCGGTAAGCTTACTTTCTTTACAAAGTGACACCAGTATTGTGCGTAACGTCATAGTAAAGACTTTACTACACAACAAGGCAGAAATAAACAAGTGCACAGATGACGGGGTATCACCTCTCAATATTGCTAGCCAGAACGGTCATACAGAGATAGTAAAGACTTTAATACAGAACAAGGCAGACATTAAGAAATGTACAGATGCAGGAGTATCGCCTCTCTATATTGCTAGCCAGAACGGTCATACAGAGATAGTGAAGATTTTACTTTACAACAAGGAACACATAAACAAGTGCAATGATGAAGGAGCATCACCTATATATGTTGCTAGTCAGAATGGTCATACAAAAATAGTAACGATGTTACTACACCACAAGGCAGACATAAACAAGTGTACAGTTGAAAGAGTGTCTCCTCTCTTTATTGCTATCCAGAACGGCCATACAGAGATAGTGAAGACTTTACTACACAACAAGGCAGACACAAACAAATGTACAGAAAACGACTTATCGCCTCTGTTTCAAGCTTGTTACCTAGGTCATACAAAAATAGTGAAAATGTTATTAGACAGCAAGGCAGACATAAATAAGTGTTGGAAAACAGTATCACCTCTGTTTATAGCTTGCTTCCGAGGACATACAGAGATAGTGCTGATGTTAGTAGAAAACAATGCAGACGTGAACAACTGTATAACAATAGAAGCGTCTCTTATAAATAAAGCCTGGGAAATGGGCCATAAAGATCTATTGATTTGTTTTCTTAAAACCTGTAGAGATATAAACAAATACCCTTATAAAAAAATGTCACCATTGCAAATAGCTTTACTAAAAAATCACACACAAATAGTTGAGATCTTACAGGAAACAAAACCTTCATAATCAACATATCAGGAATAAAGGAGATTCAGCTCTGTGTTAAAATGTGTGTATATTTTGTAGGAGTTGTTTCACTAATTAAGTATACATTAGATGTGAAGTCTGCTTAAAGATGTTTTTGGTTTTATGTGTAAAATGTTTACTTGAAAGATGAAAGGAAAAAGTTAATCTTGTTTAAGCAGTAATAAAATTTCACATACGTATATTTCATATGTATACAGTGCGTTTGATTTTTATCATTTTTAAGTACAGGTTGATTCTTTAGAATTTCATTAGATCATGCCAGGGTTCTTTTTATCTGTTTTTTTTTCTCTTTTTTTTCAATTTTTTCATTATGTTCATTACGCTCATAAACATATAAAAATTAATAAGATACAATGTTTCCATTGATTTGACTTTTCTGCATTTTATGCTGTTTAATTGGCAATCTAATTGTAATTTCTTTTCAAATAAGTAAGTCAATATGTGAAATGTATGACATCTTCATTTACAAATCTTTCTCATTATTGTCCCCCGCCACAACGCGACGGATGGATGTAGTAATGATCTTCGTCCGTCCGTGCGTCCGTCACACTTTTGTGCACACAACTCCTCTGAGACCGCTCAACGGATTTTTATGAAATTTTGTATGCTTGTACAGATGGCTCCAAACCTTACCTGTATGCACAGTAGACTTTTAAAGCGGAACAGAAGTCTGGTTCAGGTTTGCTTTTTGTCTGGTCTGGTTTGGTTTGAGTAAACCTAGGTCTGCTCACAAGTTCACTTCAAAAAGCAAATATTGCCATAGGTCTGGTTCACTCTGACCTCAGGAAGACCAGACCTATAAAGAAATGACCAATCCTTGAGCGGACCAAACTTAGAGCAGACCAAACTTAGGTCTGGTCGGCTCTTGGTCTGGTCCACTCAAGGTTCGTTATTGAAAGCAGACCATACCAAACTTAGGTCTGGTCCGTTTGATTCACTATTAAAAGTAGACCAGACCAGACTTAGAGCAGTTCACAATTAAAGCAGACCCAACCAGATTTAGAGCAGACCAAACTTAGGTCTGGTCCACTCTTGGTTCACTATTGAAAGAAGACAAGACCATATTTAATGCAGAGCAAACTAAGGTCCAGTCCACTCTAGGTCTGGTACACTCTTGGTTTATTATTAAAAGCAGACAAGACAAGAACTTAGGTCTAGTCCGCTCTAGGTTCACTTTTGAAAGAAAACCCGACCAGAATTTTGCCTGAACCAGACTTGTGGTGAGGTCTGGTCTGCTTTCCAACCAAACCAAACCAGAAAAGTGGACCTAGTTATGCTACTTGGTTAGGTTAAGGGAACCAAACCAGATCAGAAAATGGAATCACAGGTCTTAGTTCATTTTTGAACAGGTAAGGTTTTGTCTCATCTGTATGTAGTTGATCATATATTGCAACGCTTGTTTGATTCGACGAATAATATAAGAGTTATGAGACTTAATTGGCGTTACTAATCTGAGACCGCTAAACGTATTCTGATGAAATTTTGTAGGAGTTTTTGTCATACATGTACATGTAATAGGAGTTATGGGATTTATCCACTTAGTCTATTGCAGGTCATTTGAACACTTTGTAGACTCCTCTAATACTGTTGAACATATTTTGCTGGTGTTTCATTGGTTTTAATATCAAGTTTGACTGATTCGTTTTTGTCATTTTCTCTGGAATATATGAGATCGACCATTCAAGTTCGGTAGTTTTGTTTTTACCTTTATTGTATGCATACGAATACAATTTTGAGTGTGACAAATTGTATATGAATGATGAGAATATATTGCCAAGGCATATTTTAATCTCTCATTTGTTTTCTTTATTTGTATTATTTGTAAGTATAATGAAGCTACCTTAAAAGTATAAAGTCTGTGATCTAGACTTAGGCTTATATTTATTGTGTTTTTCTCATATATATTTGTAATATAACCATCATCATACATGCATTGCTATTTTCTGAAGCGACTGTTTTTTTGGTTTTTTTTGGGGGGGTTGTTTTTTTTTTCATATTTGATTAGAACCTGAAATGAAAATTATCAACTGTTATTTGTTCTATTCAGGTAAACAAATTATATATATTTTTTAAGATTGATTCTAACTATTTCTTGTACTAAAGCCAATTTTCTGTTAAAAGTAGAAAACAGAGCTATGTTTGAGGCTTATATATTTAATATCTTTGCTCATTGATTTTTATCATACAACATGTACATTTGCTATTATTTGATGCATGAAGCGACTGATTTTGTGCGTTAGACATTAGGATATAATTTTATGTTCCTCATTTAAGGCTTTTATATTTTATGGCTTGTCCTATTCATTTTTGTTTTACCACACATATATTTTGGTTATATTCTGAAACAACCATTTTTGTATCATTAAAAGGAAATTTTCCTTTATTAAATAAATGTTACAAAAACCCATAGTGCTTGATGTTTAAAGATCATTGATAAATATCTTTTCTTCATGTATTTTTATTTTTTGCCATGTTTTTACACCTTTTCATATTCTGAGAAGTAATTGATCCATATTTGATTAAAGTTCTATTTTTGGAAAATTGTATATGTTTTAGCTTTCTATTCTTTATTTTCAAGTTCCTTATATTTGTATATATCCTCAATATCCCTATTGTGTCTCACAACTATGTTGTGTTCTATGGTCATTACCGGATTCTAAGATCGCAATGGAAGAGGGAGGTTTTGCGCCATAAAACCTCGTTTGAAATGCCTGTACCAAGTCAGGACCATTGCGATCCACCAATTCTCCGGTATGACTGATTCGTTTTGGTCATTTTCTCTGGACTATGAGATTGATCATTCAAGTTCGGTAGTTTTGTTATTACCTTTATTGTACATTTGATCTTGTATTTTTGTTTTGTTTGATAGATAAAATAACGGGTACATGCTTGTTCATGTTTAATGATAAAAACATTTACACATTTACATCTCCTTTCCTGTTACACAATGCTAATGCAACATACAACGGTACTTTGAGATCCAACAAACTGATTTGCGAAACTGTCTGATCTACCGTTTAAATGATTTGCCCCTTTAAGGCACGAACAATCTCTTATGGTAGGGGGTGGGATTTATTTTTAAATATTAACTCTAATTTTTTTTTGAAAAAAAAAATAAAAATATCTTTAGTGGACCTGAAAAAAATAAAAAAATATACAAAGTCCAAAAAAAGTGGGACATGTATAAAGAACAGCTAGCTAGAAAAATGCATAAAATCATTAGACATACAGACTATAGCGCTTCATCTTTGGCGGAGAAAACAAACATCATACTTCTTGGTACATGTTTGAATGACCATTGTCAAGAAAAGAATTAATTAACCATCACAATAATTACAATATATTTTTTAATGAAGACCAGCGACCAGCGACCCAAGGCAACTAGAAAGTAAGCTCAATGAAAAAAAGAGCAAAATAGAATGAAGAAGCTGTTGCTAAATGACAACAGAAACATGGAAGTGAGCTCACAAAAGGCTACCCCTCAACCCCGCTTCATATTGGAATCTATTATATATGACAAAGAACAAAGTCCAATTATCTCCCCTGAATGATTTCTGCCAAGTGACATTTATTTATGCACATCTCCATATGGTATACTTCATTTAGTTAAAGTTTCATCAAAATCCATCAAGCGATTGTAGAAGGAGATCTCCCACTATATATTTCACTTAAAATATTGAAGTAAATTATCGCCGCTGAATATTTTCCGACAGCAACGAAAATTATTTTTCCACATGTAGATATAATCATGGATAGAATGAGCTCCTACAAGAAAGACGTTCTGACTGCGATGCCGCTTTATTATTGATAAGTCGATAGTTTTAAAACCTCGGCAGGATTCGTATCTTTGAGATCCAGCGTTATACAGAAAAAAACTGTATATTTTGAAGATAAAAATAATTTTTAAAAACATTGATTTCCCATATTAACAGAAGCATTTTATGATCCTTATATTATATTATTTCTCATTTATTATATTGATTATTGTTTGATGGCTCCTAAACTGGACATAAATAAATCAAAGTTAAATTTGTTGTATAAATTAAGAACAAGATTAGATTGTCAAACAAAGCTAGTGTCAGACCTTGGCGATTTTTTGACAGTTTCATATTTTAATATAAAGAATCGTTTTCAAGTTAAATTGTTGATAAACGCTGAAACACAACCACGCACCGACATTATAAAACCTGCCGATAAAGGTGGTGCTGTGGTCGCCTGGGATGCCAAGTCATATGTCTCCGAGGGTGATTTTCAACTGGCAAATCCTACTTTTTATTCTAAATTAAAACACAATAATACTAAAAATAATCAACATCTCATCAAGGATTTTCTGAAAACATCCACCGAGAACAATGATCTACCAGAAAATGCTAAGAACTTGATAGTGTCTCAACCCAGGACATCAAGATACGATATGCTCCCGAAGATCCACAAAATGGGAAACCCTGGTAGACTCATGGTCTCTGCGTGTAGTTGTCCTACTGAGAACATTTCCAGCTTTCTCCATAGTGTTTTCATGCCAATAGTGGAGAACTTACCCACATACGTTAAGGACACTACCTATGCTCTGAACATCCTGGAGTTCTTTGAACCAGAAAATCCAGAAGACTTTCGATTATTGTCGATGGATGTTGCTGCTCTCTATACTAGCATCCCTAATAACGATGCCATGATTGCTTTTAAACATTTCTTGAACAGAAGACCCAATCCCCATGTTAAAACTGATATTATCTTGAGGTTGGCAGAACTTGTCCTCAACCTCAACACTTTCCAGTTCAATGGAGAATTCTATTCCCAGTCTGGTGGCGTTGCCATGGGCACTAAGATGGGACCTAGTTTCGCTTGTCTGTTTGTTGGGTATTTGGAGGAGAAAATGTTTTCCGAATACATTGGTCCTGTCCCAGACCTATACAAACGGTACATTGATGATGTTTTTGGTGTTTCCTCCGATAGTGAAGATGATCTTAACTCCTTTATAAGCTTTGTCTCTTCCTATCACCCTGCTATCCAGTACACCTTCACCGTCACTCAAGGGAAACTTTCCTTTCTTGACTTGGAATGCAGCATCAAAAATGGTAAAATAGTAACTTCTATATTTTACAAACCTACAGATCCGCATTGCTACCTAAATTATCAATCTTGTCATCCTCAGAGTTGCAAATTAAAGATGCCATCCCTTAGTCTCAGTTTCTACGACTTAAACGTATTTGCAGCGACGAGGATGACTTCAAGGTTCAGAGTAGTACTATGAAATCATTTTTTGTCAAGAGGGGATATCCTAATAAGATCTTGGATAAAGCCATCAACTCTGTCTCTCAGGTGACACGATCCAAAGCTTTGGAGGCAAGGACTAGACGCAAGAACGACCGTATACCTTTGGTTCTAACTTACCACCCTCACAATTTGGCTATACGGAATATTCTGCTGCGTAACATCAAATCCATTGTCCTGGAGGATGAACACATGTCGAATGTGTTTACTTCGCCACCCCTGATTGCCTTCCGCAAGGGAAAGAGTTTGAGGCAACATTTAATTTCAAGCTCTTACAACAATGCCACTAGACGCCCTCGCTCCAACTTTTCAGGCACCAGGGGTTGTGGTCGACCTAAATGTGTTACATGGAACTTCACCTGGAAGACTGAGCAGATAGTCGGTCCCTCAAACACTTTCAAGTTGAAGAATGGTTTCACCTGCATATCTGAAAATGTTATCTACGCCATCCGCTGTGCCAAGTGTTGTAAAATCTACATAGGGGAAACCTACCGTCGGCTAGGAGACAGGTTCGCCGAACACAGACGGAGCGTTCTTAAATGCGAAGATTGCCCAGTCGGTCAGCACTTTTGTTTGCCCAACCACAGCGTCCACGATATGCAGGTAACCGTTCTCCTTGAAACTTGTTCTGGCGAGAAACAAAGACAATTTCTTGAACGGAGAATAATCAAATTTTTAGGAACATTTCAACCCTTTGGCATTAACATAAAACGACATTTGTTTACTTAGAACTTGCTGTGTCTTTGTTCCTATACCATCCCCATATTTCATTTATCGTCATCATTTCATATTCATTTTATCATCCTTTTCATGTTTGTCGCATTTGAGTGGTCTGTGTGGCTTTTGCAGGGGGCAAAAACAAAATTTCACCTACTCTCACTTAATATAGTGCTCCACATGGGCTCACACTCACAAAATATAGTGCTCCAGGTGGACTGATTTTGCCCCTACCAACCTTTCCTTTTTTCCTGTTGATCCTCTTACATTTTGATGACGTATTTTGTGTTTGCTTTTTGTTATTGTAAGTCTTTGCAAACAAACTCGTCTCCGCAGGTGGTAAACCTTGGGTTCACAGGGACTTGACTACAAACGGTTATTAATAAATTTACTAACATATATATGTATACTACCCATGGCCATATACTAAAAAATCACAAGGGAACCAGGCCGCCATCTTGGAATTGTTTACTTATTGTTAAAATCTTACTTTGTATAGAATAAATTCTCAATTTATCTGTCTTCTTTTGGCTTTAGGAAATGTAAAAATGATTTCTCTTTCCAATGAGACCACTTTCATTTGTGTCAGTGTCGTAGTTTTGCCTCTATACCTATAGAATCAGCAAAGTTTTTGTATTTTCCGCCGAAAGCAACGTAACTGACGATTTCGTCGAATTTTGTGTTTGCCGCCAAGGGAGGTAATTAATCGTGATCCTTGGAATAGCGGATAAGTCTAGAGGTATACCGAAAGACATTTGGCGCAAAAAAATATGTCCTGAAAAGACAGGGGGAAAGATTCGGGAAATGGAAGAATCGAGCGAAACACGTTTAATTTCATGGTATTAATTCAAAAGCTGTATTCAAACAACTAATAAAACAATAGGGAAGGAGATAAAACAGTAGTTCAAGGGTCAAACAAACAAAAAGGTTGAAATTGGGAGAGGGGGTCTGTCTCTAAATTACTTCAAGTATTATATGAACTAAACTCATGTTGAAATTTTAGTAGTTCAAGTTATTCTTCACAAAAATTAGACAATTTGGCATGACATCGTCCAAATTTTGGTATTCAAAGGTCCTGTTTTTTTTATTTATTTATGTAAAATAGTAATGAACTGCAGTTGAAACCAATATCTAATAGTCATTAGATATGGAGTTTGCCCATGCAGTTTTGTTTTGATTTGGTACTTACTTATACTATAAAAGAAGCAAAATGGCACCAATGGAGCATTTGAATGTAAAACACTTATTTTTACCAAGAGTCACACTGGAAATTATTTTGTATTTTGTCTTGTTACTACAGTGTTTTTTTCCAGGATTTCAAAAGTTTTACTCACATTTCTATGTTCTGTGCAAAAGCATATTCTTTTTGACTAAAATGGGCCATAATATTGCAAAAAAGTTTTAGTCACTTGAAACAATGTTTAGTAAATGACTAAATAAAGGTAATAACAAAACTACCGAACTTGAATGATCAATCTCATAGTCAAGAGAAAATGACAAAAACGAATAAGTCATACCGGAAAATTGGTGGGTCGCAATGTCCCTGACTTGGTACAGGCATTTCAAATGAAATGGTGGGTTAAACCAGGTTTTATGGCGCCAAACCTCCCTCTTCCATTGTGATCTTAGGATCCGGTAATGACCATAGAACACAACATAGTTGTGAGACACAATAGGGATATTGAGGTGATCATCTCAGTACAGCAGACCAGTCAAACACTAATTAAAACAATTAACTATCATATCTTTTAACTCAATTTTGAACTTCTACCAATGGCTGATTACGAAGAAAGATGACTAATCCTAGAAAAATCACTGTCAGTTACTGCTTGCGGTTCAATTATAGGAATATACATGTATAGGCATTTACACAAAAAAATTCAGTGTTATTTTAATCTGATGCTTTATTGTTTTTATATGCATATATTTTTTTATACATGTAGTTCCAATACTGGCAACCCTTATGAGTCCTTTCCAATATACTCATCTTTCTGTGTGAATGGTTTGTGAAGATCTTTTGACTTTTTCTTTTGTGTTATAAAATTAAAAAAAAAAACAACATGCTTTTCCATGAGACATTGTTGCCTGTAAAATGACACAAGAGTTCCATGTCTGCATGCATACACCAAAGGAATACCTTGTTCTTCATTATACTTTCATTGATGTATGAACTGTTATGTTGAGAGAAAAAACTGAACTTAATACCAAAATCTTTAACTGAAAATCCAATGTCAAGGTCCAAAGTTAAGAATGCAGCTACATCTATAAGAACTGTAAGGCAAAATAAAAAAAATATTTGTGTTTCTGGCTTCCCAACCTACAGTAGTTTTTCATGCAGACCTAGCCATTTTATTGCCATTAAAAAAAATCAAATAAATCCCTACCTACCTACATATCCTAGTTTTTAAGGCATGAAACCAGAAACACACATACTTTTTTTAATACTTTTTTCAGGCCTAAACCAAGGGCTTTCAACTCCTGGTCTTTTCAACACACAACACACACTCAATTCCTAGTCTTTTAAAAAATTACCTTTGCTATTGTTATGTATTGAAAATCACCCAACTTGAAAATCAAGGTCAAGGTAAAAAGACAGGTATGGAACTGTGCTTTGAATGTTGCTGCTATTTGAGCATGTGCATACCAAGTTTCATCAGATAGTACTTATGACAAACCAAATTTACAGCAAAGCTCCAGACACATTATGATTATGAAGAGTGTAGAAAAATTAGTGCAATACTGGAAACCAAATTATATGTGCATTTATAACAATCAAGACCAACATCATGAACATACTACATACCCCGGTACATGTCTGGGTTCGGAAAAACCTTAGGGATTACATGAAAAATTGATAGCTTTGATGCCTTCTTCTTTGTTTAACACCCAGTTTTACTTTGCTTTAAAGGGGAATAACTTGGGTTCTCTGGAAGGGTTAGTAGATCATGCCTATTGCAACACACCTGTCATTTTGCTGATAATCAATTTAGCAGACATATTTGTGCAACACAAAAGCTATAAAACAAACTCACACATGTAATACTAGAAAATGTGTCTATGAGCCACAGGATGGCCCTCTGTCCTTGAAATATCATTGACCCTCAATGTGTATTACCTGGGATAGGGACCTTTACCAAAAAAATGATCAAAAGTGTTCATGTGTAAAATATAGGTTGCTGTGACCTTATTTCTGGTGGGTGGTGCCATGTTACCAAGACTCATTGAGTAATGAAATATTATTGACCCCTAACATGTAGTATCTGAGATATGGACCTTAACCAAGAACTTAACCAAAGTCATTCATGCGTAAAATATAGGTCACAGTGACCTCATTTCTAGTGGATGATGTCACCTTACCCAAGACACATCTAGTGGTGAAATAATATCATTGACCCCCAACATCTAGTAGTGAAATATCATTGACCCCCGACATCTAGTATCCGAGTAATGGACCTTAACCAACAACTTAACCAAAGTGTTACGGACGGACAAGGGTAAAACTATATGACAGATTCACATACGTGGTCAGGCCATAAAAATTATAAAAACTCTCTTAAAATGCACCAAAAATGTTCATCAAAATTTAAAGTCAATTTCTTGTGATATAATATAAAAGTGTTCCCAGCTCTAAAATCCAAGGTTCTTCTTCATTGTCCTGAAATAAAAAATGTATGAACTGTTACTTATTATAGAATGTTATTTTACAGAAAAGTCTATTCTTAATTTGTAGGTTGATAAAACATATTGAAACGGATGAGAATGGATGTATCAAACTAATAGAAACACACAAAAATCAATATGAATTTCACAACACATGAAATAGGAAGAACAATAAAGAAGGTACCGCCACTAGACGCATGTCTGGTCAAAACAAAGAGATCTAAATCCAATTATAAGGTTTTCACAAAAATATATTATGGACTTAAATAAAGGGATGTTGAAATAAATGATGATGATATAAAATTTGAATACATTTCATCTCTTCAACTTGAACCTGGTTATATTGTATTAAAGCAAAATCTTAGGACTCTCATGTTTTATAGTGCTCAGTGGCGTATCCAGGGGGGGTTTCCGGAGGTTGCAAACCCCCCCTTTCCTCCGAAATTTTAAAAATTTTTGTGTAGATTTTCAGCAAAATTGGTCTGGAACCCCACAGTTTGATTACAGCATCTCTGATGAGTCTAGAAAACAAGCATGCATTATTGCATGTCCGACTCACTTTCTGAAACCCGAGTTCACTCTTGTTACAACTTGAGTTCGCGTTCTTGATTTGTATTTGGTTGGTTTTGTGTTTTCTCATGCTGTTCTTGTTCGTGTTTGCCGGTTATGTCGTTGCCCTTTCGAATGCCCCATTAGTGCCTCTTAGTCTAATTGGTTGTTATTTTTTTCAAAATGCATACACCAGTACATTGTATGCTGATCAGTGCTAATCTGGTGTTTCTTGAATTTTTGTTATAAACCCCAGGCCCATACATTACATGCCTTTTTTTTGGGAGGGGGTCATACATAAATATGTATACTATAAATTAGCAGCTTATGTGTGATCATAATTTGGGATTTTATATATATATGTGATAGTGTGTTATTCTATTTGATTTGTATTTTTACTGACTTGTATTTCATATTGTATTTCTTGTTCGTATTTGTTATTACTTGTATTATTTGATATGATTGTATTGTTATATTAGTTTGAGGATTGTTAATTACATTCTGTAATTAACTTAAGACGATACGACTTCGGACAATGACATGACGCGTTACGATTTACACTCTGGGTTTCCGTAGTTTATTTTCGGCTTTCCGACTTTTCTTCGGTTCTGTTCGTTTCATGGTTGATTTAACCGCACTCTCTTTGGTTTCTGATTGGTTTATAATTTTTGGCGGTTAAATTCTTTAGGTGCACTCGTTTATCTCTCTCTCGGCTATTTGATTTCGAACCAGACGGATGTACTATTCAATCCTTGGAATTTACTGATAATACTCTTCTACATTTCGGAGTTCATTCCCTTGGTTTATTAGGTTAGTTACTTTCTTGCATGCTATGTTATTTCACAATTTCAATTAATACTGCGCCAAATTAATATTTTACCATTTTATTCGTTAGCGGGTTTTGGAATGAATGTGCGTATATATGACAACCGGTTTTGTTTAATTAAAGTTATAAAGTTCAAATGATAAATCATTGTGGTTTTTACCGTAACTTTTAAATGAATTAATAACGGGTAAACTTTTCAATAAAATAACAAACCGGTTTGCGAGATGTGCAGAAAGAGGTCAAATAAGGTTATGTCCGAAAGTTGTCTAATTTTAACGTAAATAAACGAATAGTATAAACATTCAAATAACTGTCTACATGTATTTAAATCTCCTCATTCATTTGACAGGTGTACATATTGTCCACCAAGGTGTTTGGTTTAAACTGATCACGGCCACTTGCACGATTTGTGAGGTATAATTTGTTATAAGTAATATAGTTTTTATTGTTTTTCAAAGCTTTAATACATCGATAATTTCGAAGTAAATTAGCTAACTTTTATTCAACTTTTTGCTAGTTTTCTTTATTTTGTCAAAGTAAAGATTTAGATTAAAGTAATTTACATTTTTGATTTAGTCTAAGTAAGTTTCGTTTAATGAGATAACATTAACGTATTTCTTTATATCTTGAGATGAACGTATTTTCATTTCCTTGGTATTTTTGAATAAATTATGGCAAGTGCATTTACAGTTATTTTTGCTATGTGCTATGTATGTTTTTGACATTTTTATCTTATTGAGATTATTTGTTACAGGGCCTTTCTATTGCATAGGCGGATCCAGGGGGGGGGAAATTTGGTTGAATATATAGGAAATCATTGAAGCGTGACCAAATCGGGCCCCCTCTTAGGCCAGTCAGTGGGCCCCCTCTTTTCAGAATCTCTGGATCCGCCTCTGTATTGTACACTTTCCTTGGCTCTCCTAGATGTACCAAACCCTGTGATTTATGTTATAATAAAGTATTGACATTTTACTGCGTTAGTTTGAATTGCAAGCCAACCAAACTGACCGCTACCACAATGGCGCCCACGTAGGGACCGGTGCCATCGGAACGGAGACAGACGAGGATAAACCGTACGGAGGATTTGGACTTCGATTCGTAGAGCTCTACATAAACTTTTACCGGTGATGTGTATTGGATCCACTCTTTCCGGTTCGTAAATTAGGACGTCAAAACAGCTGTTTGGATTTTCACTTTTTGGATTATTCAAGGATGGAAAAGGATTCATAGGATTTAGTGATTCTGGATTTGAATAGTGAATTAGAAGCAATCTTTATAGTAAGTCATTCTTTGTAAACATTATTTATTTTTGCTATATTGTTTTACATTGTCGGCAATACTTCACTTTGTGTTTATTGCATTCTTACTTTGATTTTTTTTAAAGTGAATGCTATTTTTTGTTTGTTTATCATTTAGTTTTTGAGTTACTTTATACAGCGACTGATATTTGGTACACTTAGTCATTTTACACTTGCATATTTTTACTCTTCTCTGACTTATTTTTTTTATATACTTGAGTGAACTGAATTGAACTTTAAAGTTTTCCCCACCCCTCCCGAAAAAAATGGGGAACTAGGTCAAGTTCAACCGGAAGCGGAAGTGCTAACCGGAAGTAAGCGTTTCTAAGCACAACACATACAGCCTTACACTTTGAGTGATTGATTTTTATTGAAACTTATACATTTAATTCAAGATTTTCCATATTTTTGTGTGGAATCTGACTTAGTCACTCATAAAACTTTTTGGATAACTTGCATACACTTTGATACTGTAAATTATTTTTATTTATTTTTGCATTTAGATTATTTTTCCCTTAATTTTTCTTTAGCTGCCTTAGTATAATTACTTGGATTTTTAAACAGCTTTACATACTATAGGTTGGTGTTGAGTTATTTACTTAGTGTTTGCTAAGCATTATTTAGCTGCTTATTATTTAGTTTATTTGTGTTGCTTAGCTTTATTTTTAGTTTTGTTTGCTTAACTTTAGCTATTTAGTTTTGCCTAGGCAACTTACTGGTCATACAATTTTGAGATTTATTTTTATAACTTTGATTTAGAGGAGATCAAATCTTAGTTCAATTTAAATAAATAACTTAAACTTTTTCAGTTCATTGAGATTTCAAGCTATAACTTTGTTTCAGTGACTTGATAAAACTTTATAAGATTTCTTATTTTTTTTGTAAAGTTAAATAAATTTTACATAAAGGTTCATTGAGTAAACACATATTAGGACAGTGAGATAGTTATTTTGCTAGTAGGTTTTGCTAACTGTGCTTTGCTACTAACACTTCACAATCCTTCCATGCTGCCTAGTTTTTGCATGTTTACCAGCACACCTTGCATGTAGCCTATTGACTTAGTCTTTTGTAGCTTTCAGTTACTTTCATAGATTCTTAGCAGGAGTTGTAGGTTTGTTTGCTTTTCATCTTTAGCTACTGTCAGAGGTTAGTTGCGTAGGTATATTTATTTTTTTCTTTGGACCATAGACTTGTGACTTAGACTGACCTATTCATCATTTTGGTAAGTTCATTTGCTTAGATTTGTTCTATATTTTATATTGTACATTTAGTATTCATTTCCTCTCATAGCGAACGTAAAAGTTTCGCTTATTTGATTATTCTATTTATATACACTTTATTTCAGAGATTTGTATATTAGGCAAGTTATACACTTATACTTTGTGTCCTTGTTATCATTTGTTTGATTTTCAGGGGTAAGTAACTCAGTTTAGACTTAAGTTACAATAGTTATAGCAGTTCATGTGAGTATTGTTTGGTAAGACATATATAGCATAGATTTTGCCGAGTGTAAGTATAGTCAAGCAAGGACTTTAGACTACTTTGAAGATTTGTAAGTATAGTCTGGTGTACAGTTTATCATGTCATCACCAGAGAGAGGAGCAACTGGAGGAGCTGACACACGGCCAGTAGAGAACTTGTCACCCAAAGCTATCCAGCTACTGAAGACATTTAAGGAAATGGGAGTTAAGCCTAAGTGTGATACCAAAGAAGACCTTAATACTTGGATGATGGACCACCTTAGATCTCAGGGATTAGTACCAGACATCAAGCCTTTAGTCAACAGTCAGCCAGTAGTAGTACAGAAAGATACCAAGTCTAACAAGATGTCTATGACGCACCCACCAAAGATCACCTGGTTTTCTGGAAATGAAGTCAAGTCGGGAGAAACGACTTATGAATTGTGGAAACATGAAGTAAAATGTTTGCTGAGACAGTCCTATGAGTCAGATGCTGTATTGAATGCAGTCAGGAGATCATTACGTGGTGAGGCTGGCTATGTTGCACTAAGATTACCACTAGATGCTTCCATTGACGAAATCATCAACAAGTTAGACTCTATATATGGTAGTGTGGATAAGAAGGAGGAAGTACTCGCAGAGTTTTATGGCTCAAGGCAAAGGGAGGACGAGTCGGTTACGAGCTGGAGTTGTAGACTGGAGGGTATACTTGGCAAGGCAGTAGAGCGAGGACTGGTTCAACGACGAGACATGGATGGAATGCTTCATTCGATGTTGTGGACTGGCCTGAAACCGTCCCTGAAAGACGTTTCTGGTTACAAGTACGACACCATAAAAGACTTTGATAACCTGAGGGTAGCCTTACGACAGATTGAAAGCGACCAAAGTCATCGAGAGCCACTGAAACCAACCAAACCACATACCAATAAAGCCATTGTTGAATCATCAGAACCATCAGAGCTAGAAGAAATCAAGGGTATTGTAAACCAGATGAACGCACGGTTTGACGAACAAGAGAAGCAGATCAAGCAGGTGTTGACACAGAGTCAGAACCAACAGTGGCAACCTCAGAATTGGCAACAGCAAACATCACCATGGCAACAGCAGCAGACACCTCCATGGCAGCAACAGCAGCAGTATAGACCCTACAGAGGTAGAAGTAGAGGAAGAGGTAGAGGTAATCAAGATAGAAGAGATGGTCAACAGTCAGAGCCACCCAGATGCTGGCGATGTGGAGATGTAGGTCACCTCAAGATTGGCTGTAGAGTTAGACTGGACCACAGCAAGAAGGATTTAAACTCCGAGAAGCCTATGAAGAGGGAACAACCATAGGCTTATGTAAACAACAGGTTCCCAAAGTTAACCATGTCAGAACACCTCCTGGACTTTTTGGAACGCCCACTGAAGTTGAAGTTTTGATAAATGGAACACCAGCAGCCGCCTTACTAGACACCGGTTCCACTGTATCCACTGTAAGTGAAAGCTTCTACAACCACACCTTGTCAACACCACTCATGAAGATTGATAGATTTCTAGACATAGAATGCGCAGACGGACAACAACTTCCTTATCTTGGTATAACAGAAGCAGAAGTACAGATACCAGGTTATGACCAGCCACACCATACCCTACTTCTAGTAACACCAGACAGTAGATATAACAATCATGTACCACTCTTACTTGGAACCAACACTCTACAGACTATCATGGAAACACTTAAACAGATTAAAGGTACTAAATTTTTACAAGATACTTCACTTAAATCAGCTTGGTACTTTGCTTTCAGATGCATTTTACTTAGAGAAAAAGAATTATTGAAACATGATAATAGTTTAGCATTAGTTAAAAATGGTGAGCATAGTAATGTTATAATACCACCCAATTCTAGTGCAACCATTACAGGATTAGTTGAAAAGCAGTTGCCTTATCATCCAACGCCTGCTATGTTGCATCCCTGTAAACTAGCCCGGAACACAGATGACTTCGAAGTCAAGCCTGCTCTGATGTCCTATCATCATGGTAGCAACATTCCAGTTGAAGTAACAGTCACCAATATCACAACTCGGACGTTGAGCTTTCCACCCCGAGCTATTGTTTGCGAGCTTCAACCTGTAACCATTGAAAACTCACCATCACCACCAACAGCAGAAGAAACTACAAAGATAATGAGCGAAATAAAGATCACCAAGAGCAACTTAACCGATCAGGAGTATGAAGAGGGACTAGATCTGATACGACGATATATGGATGTTTTCTCAACGGCAGATGAAGATGTGGGCCACACAACAGTTGTTCAACATCGCATTGACCTACTTGATGAAAAACCATTCAAGCAACGGTATCGTAGAATTCCACCCGCAGCATACGATGAAGTTAGATCGCACCTACGTCAACTGTTGAATGCAGGTATCATCAGACCATCTAGTAGCCCATTCGCCTCTAACGTTGTTTTAGCCAGGAAGAAAAACGGTTCTCTTCGACTATGTGTGGATTATCGTCAGCTTAATAACAACACGAAGAAGGATAGTTACAGCTTGCCCAGGATAGAAGATCTACTAGACTGTTTAGGAGGAGGTAAGTATTTCAGCACAGTAGACATGAAATCCGGCTACCATCAAGTGGAAATCCTGGAGTCTCATAAAGAACGCACTGCCTTTACAGTTGGACCGCTCGGATTTTATGAGTATAACAGGATGCCCTTTGGACTTACCAACAGCCCTGCCACCTACCAAAGGCTGATGGAAGACGTCCTAAGCGATTACCACCTACGCATCTGCTGTGTCTTCATTGATGATGTGATTATATTCGGCAAGACGTATGAAGAACATCT
Organism: Arcuatula senhousia; assembly: GCA_963971305.1. NCBI lineage: Eukaryota > Metazoa > Mollusca > Bivalvia > Mytilida > Mytilidae > Arcuatula > Arcuatula senhousia. Next base: position 45,408,406 of record OZ020316.1, on the reverse strand, counting down.
ACAGAACCTACAGTTGGTATTACAAAGAATCAGAGAAGCACATTTGAAATTGGCGCCCAACAAGTGTTCATTCTTTCAGCGCAAAGTGAAGTTCCTAGGACACGTTGTCTCAGAAGACGGAGTTGAAGTAGACCCTGACAAGACAGAGAGAGTTGCGAACTGGCCAACCCCTACGTCACCTGAAGACGTTCGCCGATTCCTTGGTCTAGCAGGATACTACAGACGCTTCATCAGGAATTTCAGTCAGGTAAGTAGACCCTTGACAGATGTGATGCCAGCACCTACCGGGAAGAAAGGACAGAAGAAGAAACAACACCGAGAGTGGAAATGGGGTGAAGAACAAGACCAAGCCTTTCAGCGACTGAAACAGCTCTTAACATCAGCACCTATCCTTAGTTACCCAGATAGCACCTTACCATTTGAGGTACATGTAGATGCTTCCGGTACTGGACTTGGTGGAATACTCTATCAACAACAAGGCGACAGCAAGAAGGTTATCAGCTATGCTAGTCGAGGATTAACGAAGGCAGAGAAGAACTATCCCCCTCATAAGTTGGAGTTTCTTGCTTTAAAGTGGGCCATCACAGACAAATTCAAGGATTACCTGTATGGAACAACCTTCACCGTGCTGACAGACAATAACCCACTTACCTACGTCCTAACCACAGCGAAGTTAGATGCCACTGGTCACAGATTGTTAGCGGACTTAGCCACCTTCAACTTCAACATAGTTTACCGTCCAGGAAAAACCAACACCGACGCTGATGCCTTAAGCAGATTACCACAGTCAGTCGACATCAACAGTGAAACCATCAAAGCCATCTGCAACTCAGTTACATCGCCTCTTGTTGAATGTTTGCCAGTAAGCCCTGACGTAGTTACTGATACAGAGGATCTTCCAGGAACACCAACATCAGACATCATAGATTGGAGAAAAGCTCAGTCCCAAGATGATACCATACGACGATGGGTCTCTGTAATCTCAAACCAGGAAACACCTAGCAAAGAGGACACCTTACTGAAACGTCAGTACAGCCACTTGAAGTTAGTAGACAACATTTTGTACCGGGAAGTGACCATCAACGACGAAGTGAAAAGACAGCTTGTCCTTCCAGCACACCACATCACTACCATTCTTCAAGCCCTCCACAACGACGTAGGACACCCAGGCAAAGACAGAACTCTTTCCTTAATCAGAGAGCGCTTCTACTGGCCGGGAATGTACCAGGACACTGTAGATTGGGTAGCCAAATGCCAGCGGTGTATACGACGCAAGACTGCCACCAACCAGAGAGCCCCTCTATGTAGTATCCAGACAACCAGTCCTATGCAGATAGTTTGTGTTGATTTCCTTACTCTGGAGCCGTCCCGAGGCGGAGAGCAACATATACTTGTCATCACAGATCACTTCACAAGGTTCGCTCAAGCAGTACCGACGAAAAACCAGACAGCCAGAACTACAGCTGAAGCGTTCTACCAGAACTTCATTGTCAGGTACGGAATACCAGAGCGTCTGCATTCGGACCAAGGAGCCAATTTCGAGTCCAAGGTTATCCAAGAGTTGTGTACTTTGACGGGTATGAAGAAATCACGCACCACCAGCTACCACCCCATGGGCAATGGCCAGTGCGAAAGATTTAACAGAACCCTCCTGGATATGCTTGGTACTCTTGATCCATCTAAGAAGAAGAACTGGAAATCGTACGTCGGACCACTTGTACATTCGTACAACTGCACAAGGCATGAATCCACGGGATTTTCACCCTATCACTTGATGTTTGGCCGGGAACCGAGACTACCAGTTGATGTTGCTTTTGGACTCTTGAAGGACACCACTAGATCTAACTACATTAAAGAACTTACAGAGAGGTTGAATCATGCCCACAAAACAGCAGCTGAAGCAGCCATTCGATCTCAGCAACGACAAAAGAAGCAATACGACGTCAAGGTAAAAGGAGCAACCATCAGCAAAGACGATCTAGTGTTAGTCAAGAAGCTGGCTTTCGAAGGAAAGCACAAGATTGCAGATCGGTGGGAAGAGGATCCATATATCGTACTAAAACAACCCAACCCAGAGATTCCGGTGTACATCGTAAAGAAACAGAATGGTGAAGGTAGAAGGAGAACTCTGCATCGGAATCAGCTTTTACCAGTTGGACATGTATTAGAAACACCTGATATGAGACCAATACCAAGACCAAGGAAGAAAAAGATTCAAGACACACCCATAGTACCACCTCCAGAGACAAAAGATCAGATGTCATCAGATGAAGAAACGTTGATCGTGTGTGGACCGGATGATTCAGTCATCACTGAACAAGAATCCGAGACCTTGCCATCGACGATTTCAGAGGATTCAGATGGGGACGCCCATATAGAGGAATCAGAATCAGACACAGAGAGAAGGCCTTCGGTTGTAGAGGATACAGACGATGATACTCAGGATGATAGCCCAGAGACTTCATCATCATCTTCGTCTCCTCGTATAAGAAGATCGACAAGAGTAAAGAAGCCACCGGCTTGGATGACATCCGGTCAATACCAGATAGCAAGATCAGCAACAGAAAATACCAACGCAGAATGGTTCCAGAAGGCCCAGCTATTGACCGCCTTGGTCAACATGGAACTTTTCAAGAATGTCCAAGACCAGACAGCAGCTACTATCCTGGAGGTTGTCCGGAATACTCCTTCCAAGAAATGACGTGGTCGTCATTTCTCGGCCGGGGGGAGTATGTGATAGTGTGTTATTCTGTTTGATTTGTATTTTTACTGACTTGTATTTCATATTGTATTTCTTGTTCGTATTTGTTATTACTTGTATTATTTGATATGATTGTATTGTTATATTAGTTTGAGGATTGTTAATTACATTCTGTAATTAACTTAAGACGATACGACTTCGGACAATGACATGACGCGTTACGATTTACACTCTGGGTTTCCGTAGTTTATTTTCGGCTTTCCGACTTTTCTTCGGTTCTGTTCGTTTCATGGTTGATTTAACCGCACTCTCTTTGGTTTCTGATTGGTTTATAATTTTTGGCGGTTAAATTCTTTAGGTGCACTCGTTTATCTCTCTCTCGGCTATTTGATTTCGAACCAGACGGATGTACTATTCAATCCTTGGAATTTACTGATAATACTCTTCTACATTTCGGAGTTCATTCCCTTGGTTTATTAGGTTAGTTACTTTCTTGCATGCTATGTTATTTCACTATTTCAATTAATACTGCGCCAAATTAATATTTTACCATTTTATTCGTTAGCGGGTTTTGGAATGAATGTGCGTATATATGACAACCGGTTTTGTTTAATTAAAGTTATAAAGTTCAAATGATAAATCGTTGTGGTTTTTACCGTAACTTTTAAATGAATTAATAACGGGTAAACTTTTCAATAAAATAACAAACCGGTTTGCGAGATGTGCAGAAAGAGGTCAAATAAGGTTATGTCCGAAAGTTGTCTAATTTTAACGTAAATAAACGAATAGTATAAACATTCAAATAACTGTCTACATGTATTTAAATCTCCTCATTCATTTGACAGGTGTACATATTGTCCACCAAGGTGTTTGGTTTAAACTGATCACGGCCACTTGCACGATTTGTGAGGTATAATTTGTTATAAGTAATATAGTTTTTATTGTTTTTCAAAGCTTTAATACATCGATAATTTCGAAGTAAATTAGCTAACTTTTATTCAACTTTTTGCTAGTTTTCTTTATTTTGTCAAAGTAAAGATTTAGATTAAAGTAATTTACATTTTTGATTTAGTCTAAGTAAGTTTCGTTTAATGAGATAACATTAACGTATTTCTTTATATCTTGAGATGAACGTATTTTCATTTCCTTGGTATTTTTGAATAAATTATGGCAAGTGCATTTACAGTTATTTTTGCTATGTGCTATGTATGTTTTTGACATTTTTATCTTATTGAGATTATTTGTTACAGGGCCTTTCTATTGTACACTTTCCTTGGCTCTCCTAGATGTACCAAACCCTGTGATTTATGTTATAATAAAGTATTGACATTTTACTGCGTTAGTTTGAATTGCAAGCCAACCAAACTGACCGCTACCACATATACATGTGAGAATTGGTTTATTTCATTGTTATAAATTATACTGCCTTCATCAATTTATAATACACGAATATTTACCACTTTAAACGTCATTGGTTTCCTAAATGATGACCAATGATGGATATTGTTGGCACGCAATCCCTGTGTAACAAGTCAACCCAATGTGTTTTCCTTGGATTAACAAAACATCAACAACATTCTTTATACAAAATGTCTTTCCAGTCCCTCCTTGTCCTGTTAAAACTATGTTGTGATCCTTTAGTATTGCTTTTTTCACTAATTCTTGTTCATCATCATATTTTTGTTTACATTTCGGTATACCTCTAGACTTATCCGCTATTCCAAGGATCACGATTAATCACCTCCCTTGGCGGCAAACACAAAATTCGACGAAATCGTCAGTTACGTTGCTTTCGGCGGAAAATACAAAAACTTTGCTGATTCTATAGGTATAGAGGCAAAACTACGACACTGACACAAATGAAAGTGGTCTCATTGGAAAGAGAAATCATTTTTACATTTCCTAAAGCCAAAAGAAGACAGATAAATTGAGAATTTATTCTATACAAAGTAAGATTTTAACAATAAGTAAACAATTCCAAGATGGCGGCCTGGTTCCCTTGTGATTTTTTAGTATATGGCCATGGATAGTATACATATATATGTTAGTAAATTTATTAATAACCGTTTGTAGTCAAGTCCCTGTGCTTGGGTTCGGTTCTGGTCAGCTGATGTGTCCACATCTTTCTTATTCTTTTAGCCCCTGAGGAAGGACTTGTAGTCCGAAAATTTGGGCATCTTTTAGTTTTTTTATTAATTTTTACCTTTTATTGTGATTTTCTTGTTTGGATTTTACCTTTTAAATGTGGTTTTACCTTCTAAACTATTGTTTTGTTTATTTGATTTAAGGTTCACGTGTACGTTTACTTCAAAATGGCTTAAATTTTGATCGATTGTTTAGTATGTGTACAGAAAATACTGCATATAAAATTCGAAAAATAAACGTAGCAGGACCTAGATGGGCGGATTTCAAAAAATGTCCAATTTTGTGTCCACGATGTACAGTGATATTAAAATTAGATATTGCGTTTATTTTTAAGTGTCATTGTTTTCGTCGTACTTTTAAGTTGTGAAAGCAATAAGGTAAAGTTCAATATGTAATCAGAAAATCTTAAAAATTGAAACAAAATGACACAAAATATCCTCCAAGATCGTGTCCATATGAATAATTTCAGTCATCTCTTTATAATTCCAACCAATTTTGATCAATTTTTAAAGTATTTTATGTTGGATATATGCTGACTTACATTCATAGTTTAAAACAAACGTCTTTACTTTAAGCTAGCCTCTCCTTAAACGATGTTATTAGCAATTCAGTGTGTGTCCGTGAAAAACATGTCCACTTCGCAACAACAACAATAATTGATGAAAATCAAATCTTTCATTTCATGTATCTTGACTTTAATATTTTTATTTTTCGTTATAACTAATGCCACTAAAATTTATATGGCGGCAAAAACATGATCGAGGATGCTGTTTTTGTGTATGTTTGAAGGCAGTTAGTATGACCTTTCACTATAATATTTTTGGTTTTGTCCACTTCGCAACGGGTATTTTTTTGAAGAATTTGAGTAGAAAGGCACCAAATTCTTCGATATTTATAAAGAAAACCAAATGATCTGACCAATTTAAGAACAAATATATTAGTATGGCATTCAAATAAAACAAACAGTTGACTTATGTGTAAATTTGTCCACTTTGCAACGGTCCACTGTGAAACGTTTCGTTGCGAAGTGGACAAATATCGTTGCACAGTGGACACATTTCGTTGCATAGGGGACAGTGCGTTGCGAAGTGGAAAATTGGCACAAAAACTTAAATTTCACAGAAAAAGATCATAAGCAGCACATAATAATGTATTTCACAGCCTAATATAATCAATATTAAAATCGTTTAAATGAACCAAACAATTTACAGAGCGCCTCGAAGTCTAAAAATAACAGAAGTTTGTGAAATAATGTCCACTTCGCAACATACGTATGTCCACTATGCAACGTGCTTCACTTTTTTAAATTATCGAAAAACTATTATTTAAAAGCATATCTTTTTTTCATTGGCCCTTTATAGATTGATTTGAATAATCATTTAACTTTATTAGAACTATATTAAAACTATATGCCTCAAATTGCTTTCAGTCTAAAGGTACATTTTTCTTAACGTTTCAAAAATCACGCCTTTGAATAATTGTTTTAGTTTATTTTTTGCACTAAAATTTTCAAATTTAACAGTCGTATTGCATGCGTTGTGCTGAATTTTACATATAATGTCAAGAAATTTTATTTAAGATGCAATTTGTGAAAAAAATAATGTCTTAAAATATTGTTGCGAAGTGGACTTTTTTGTAACCCATGTTCCAAGTTGTGTAAATTTTATCCACATTACACTTGGATTTAAAAGGTTGCATATTTTGTATTCTGTCACTATAAAGGTTGAAGAAAATGTAGTTCAAATTAAAAGGATATTTCATCAACATTGCATTTTTTTATTTTGCCATGTTAAAAAGTGGACATTTTTTGAAAACGTCCCAGATATAATAATGTCTCGTCTGTTTTTATTAACATTTCATGAAAAAAAAATTGTAAGGTCTGCTTTTTTTTTTCGTTTTTGAGCAAAGCCGATTTTAGATTTATATCTCTAACACCCTTGCACGTGCCGTGGCCTCAAAAATCAGGGGACATTTAATTATAATTTTACCAAAAGTGTTCACCAACATGTCAGTTGATAGGTACAATAGGGATATTTTCTTCTTAAATGAAATACAAATTGAACGCAAAAAAAAACTTTACCGACAAAACTGTGCTATCTTCAACAAAATTAATGTGTGGATATAATAAGGTGTGTCCATATCTAGGCCCTACTATACTTTATTTGACTTCATAACATGCCGTTTGAGCTGTATATATACTAAGGATTTCTTAACAAAATTTCAAACTGTCCTGATGAACCTTAACATGACATATACATATTACAAAGGCTTTATTCAAAAGAAAGGTCGCAGGTTGATCCCTCCACAAGATTGATTCTTTCTTGGTTGATCCATCCCCCATAGTTGATTCGGCCTCTTGTTCTTAGTTGGTCCGTCACATTTTTAATACAATGAAATACCGGTATATACCTATATGGTATTTACATTACACTTTTTCCAAAACAATAGAAAAGGCGTTACATGTTATTTTAAAGTTACTTCTTTCTTTTAGATAATGAGGCTTGTTTGGGGTATATTGGGATATGGGTTATTTGGTACTTTTGTTTATGGAATATGGGATATTTGGTACTTTTGTTAATCGAAATGGCCGACATCCGGAACACACGTGTTTTTGTGTCAAAGTTTGTTGACATTTGGCCCGAATTAAGTGAAATTTATCACAGATTTCCAAATATATTGGAGCGTAATCGTATGAGTGCAAAATTATGTCGGGAACATCAAAGAAATCGCCTTAAGTCAAAATGAGTCCGTCCACGACGGTAAAGTTTTTATGGAGAAGGACGTTTGCTCGCTCTCAGACATTTCGTTATTTTTTTTCTTGTAAAATGGCATGATTTTGATGACAAAGGAACACTTTTAACAAGTAATGTCTTCAAGGAAGTGTTCTAGACTATTCATAGTTTTTATCATTGACAATCACAAATCTGTCATTTCCTCCTTCGGCTTTTCTGTTGGTGGCAGTTATGATGACATTCTATCCCTGTATTGGATTCCTAAATTACATAAAAATCTATACAAACAGCGCTTCATTGCAGGGTCATCCAAATGTACAACTAAGCCTCTTTCAGTTCTGTTGACTTCAATACTAACGGCAATAAAATCCGGCCTCCAGAAATATTACGATTGTTGTTATTCTAGAAATGGTGTCAATCAAATGTGGATCCTGGAGAATTCGAAAGAACTGATGGAGATTCTTAATATTAAAAACGACGGAATAACTCTAAATCAGTTTCATCTTGTAACAGCATCAAAACATTCGATTTCTCCACACTTTACACTTCTATTCCACATGAACAACTGAAACCCCGATTGGCACAGCTGATTAAACGCAGCTTTTTCAAAAAGAATGGAAAATGCAGGTACAAATTTCTTGTAGTCGATTATACCAAGACTTACTTTGTCATCAATGAGTCTAAGAAAAAGAACAAATTTACAGAAGACAAAATAATCGACATGCTCAACTTTCTTATTGACAACATATTTGTTCAGTTTGGTGGACGTGTTTTTAGCAAACAATAAGGATTCCAATGGGCACTAATTGTGCACCTTTGCTTGCTGATTTGTTTCTTCATTCATATGAAGCAGATCTCTTACAATCTCTTCTAGACAAAAAAGACCGTAGACTAGCTCTCTCTTTCAACCTCACGTTCCGTTATATTGATGATGTCCTTTCACTAAACAATTCTCGATTTGGTGACTTTCTCCATCTCATATATCCCCAGGAGCTTGAGATAAAGGACACAACGGATTCTAGGAAGTCTGCTTCATATTTAGATCTACATCTAGAAATTGACTCACAAGGAAGACTTTCAACAAGACTCTATGACAAACGTGATGACTTCAACTTTCCAATCGTCAACTTTCCCTTCTTGTGTAGCAACATTCCGTCCGCTCCAGCTTATGGAGTTTACGTATCTCAATTGATTCGTTACTCCAGTTCATGCGGGACTAACATCGATTTCCTTAGCAGAGCGACACGTCTGACGCAAAAATTGCTCACACAGGGTTATGTTGCTCCTCGGTTGCTGTCTTCACTCAAGAAATTGTAGGGAAGACATCATGCACTTATGGACAAATATGGGATTTCGATCTCTCAGATGAGTGCAGATGTTGGTTTGTCATAGGGTGTTGTTTTGTCTTCCTTTACCGGATTTGACACGCTGAATGGACTATTGGCAACGCGACGGGTGTGCTATAGCAAGCAGGAACTGTGAACTCTTCCGGAGCACCTGAGTTCACTCTTGTTTCGACTGGAGTTCGCGTTGTTGATTAATATTCAGTTATTTTGTGTTTCCATGTTTTCCATGTTGTCTGTTTTTGTCCCGTTCCTGTTGGTGTTTACTGGTTTTGTCTCTGCCCTTTCGGACTTTTGATTTTCGGATGCCCCATTGGTACCTCTGCTTCTTTTTAAAAGAAAGCTCTCCGATGCATATAAAACGGAATTGTAGTCAGAGCGCTCCGGCAACAAAAAGACTTTTTTCTTAAAAAACAGCATTGAGAATTTAAAGTTGAAACCTCTAGAATTCGCCATGCTCTAAAAATTAAGAACACACGCGGGATATACCGTGTTTCAATAGATCTAATTTTCTCGGTAGTTTGCATGGTTTTGGTTCTAAAAATGACCTGTGACGTGTCAATAGTCAGGCTTAAATCGACCAGGGCGCTGAAACCCCGGGACTGAAATTTCGTTCTAAACCTATCTGAACTACAGGGGATATTGTGTATGCATGATCTCATAATAATAATAAAAACGTGATGACTTCAACTTTCAAATCCTAAGCTTTCCCTTCTTGTGTAACAAAATTTCGTCCGCTTCAGTTTATAGAGTTTACGTATTACAACTGATTCGTTATTCCAGAGCCTGCGGGATTTACATCGATTTCCTTGGAAGAGCGGCAAGTCTGACACTAAAATTCTTAATACAAGGTTATTTTTCTCCTGCTGTTTTTAATCAAGAAATTTTAGGATAGACAACATGTCCTCATACAAATTTCTTTCTATTTATTTCTAATTGGGATTTCTATCACTCAGATGAGTGCAGATATTGGTTTGTCATAGGATTTTGTTATGTCTTTCTTAATGGAACTGACACAATGAATTGACAATTGGCAGTGTGACGGTTGAGATATAGCAAGCAGGAAATGCTTATTTACGATTTGAGTTCGTGTTGTTGGTTACTGTTCAATTGTTTTTGTAATTTTATGTTACTACTATGTGGGGTTTTTTTTTCGTGCTGTTTTCATTCGTGTCGTCTGGTTTTGTCGTTGCTTTTTTTCGGTGCACTTCATTTGAGCGAATTGGCATTTCAATTGAGCGAAAAAAAAGTTTCATTTGAGCGAAAAAAAAATTTCATTTGAGCGATTTTTTTACAGGTAAATTTTGTGTTTACAGGTAGTTATTACGATTATTTTCTATTGTACCATAATATTATTCATATATAGATAGAACAAATATGCAAACAATATGTTTATTAAAATAATATTTCACATGCTAAAAGAATAAAACATTGTCAGATAAAGGAATAACCATCAAATAAAAGACATCTTTTTTCCTTTATTGGTTTCTGTCAGCTTCAAATCCATGTTCAATCTTTTTCATGTCTTTGAATACGGGTACATGTATATAAGAACGACAAGTAGTGAACTCTTTCCAAGTATAACAATAGATAGATAGAACGAATAAAAAGAAATCAAGGTATTGAACCTGTAAATCGATTGTTTTGTTTTGCAACCTCTACAACTGATTTTGATATGTTTTATGTAAAGTTATATTTTCAGTTATGATTTTTAAAAATATATCTGTATTCTGTCTATGGCTACAAAATCGAATTTTTATTCATAGTCTGTCTTATTTTTTGTATAAATTTTTTAGCCATTTACCTTTATTTACCTGTATTTACCTGGAAAAAAATATTCGCTCAATTGAAATAGAAAAATTCGCTCAAATGAAAGGTGGGGTCATTTTCAAATTCGCTCAATTGAAATGCGCCCCTTTTTTTTACCTTTGAAACTCGAATGCCACATTGGCATCCTTTTCATATGGCTTTTTCAAATCATACCTCACCTCGTATCTTAGCTTTAGCTATAGTGATATGGGACAAGGGAACTCAGAACTCAGAAAATCGGATTATCCGTTTGATTTATTGTAAAAATTGAGATTTTTTTAAAATGTATGGATTTCAGGTGCATGGTATATTACGGATTTCAGGGGTATATTATGGATTTAAGGAGTATATAATGGATTCCAGGGATGTGAAATAAATTTTATTACTCTAGGTTTTGTAACGGATTTTCTAAGGTGTATGGACGTGCAAATGATATGACTAGTCATTAATTTTACATAAAACATCTAAAAAGGCTGTATCATTTAGTAAATATGTAACAATTGTTATGACTGGATGTTATTAGAATACCAAATATAGAGGTTCATCGTGTATATGTGCTGTTGCCGATCTGCTTCAAGGGGAACAAGAATTTTACAAGCATAAAAAACGAAACCATTATACAACTATAGTCATACTCTGATAAGAAAATAACAAGGCATGTGCAAACCAATTGTAACATACCATAATGTATTGTCATCTAGTTTTTATATTATTTAAGGAAATAACCTGACCTCCTTTTGTGGTTTGAGAGGGGTTATGGATGTACTGAGTGTCGAACAAGAGGTTCGAGAGGGGTAATTGTTGTACTGAGTGTCGAACAAGATGTCTCTGTCGGATCTAATCTTAAGTGATAAATGATAATTACTCCACTCTGATGAACAAATTAAATCATATGTTCCTTTCTAAATCCAAAGACATGTTAAGTGACACACTGCTTATACACCGTTATACATTTTGTCATTTTCTTGTTATTAGTGATTAGTTTACGAAATAAGATTTTTGTACAATTTGTTTAAGGAATATTAAGTAAATAGCTAAATAGCTTTATATTAACGTATTGTCTTGAAAATGGAAAAGAATATTATTTTGGCATTGTTACTAATTTCCCTTACAACGTTAACGTTCACTGAAGGTAAGCTCTATACAATAAAATGTTGAATTGCGACAGATTATGATTAAAAGTTACTTTTCCGCTAGAGAACATTTATCATTATGTTTCGACATTTGCTGACTTAAGTTAAAGCAAAGAATCGAATCTTGAAAAAAAAAACAATCAAGATCGAGCAGAAGATATTGAACAACAACAATATGAAATACACAAAATACAAACATCAAGCAAAACTAATTCCTGAAAAATAAAATTATGAAGAAAAAACTTATATATATGTACAGAAAATAAAATTTTCAACATCTATTTTATTTTTTAATATCTTCAACTGATGATGATGATGATGATGATGATGATGATGATGATGATGATGATGATGATGATGATGATAATGATGATGATGATGATGATGATGATGATGATGATGATGATGATGATGATGATGATGATGATGAAATGCAAGTTTGCATTTTTTTTTGTCTTTTTAAGGAAACCCCGTGTCAAAAGTTGGCGCCTTCAAGGAGACAGCATCCAGTATAAAGAAACCAAATCCAGCTTTGTTTTCATATCTAGATGCTATGGCCCGTAAAGACGGTAAAGCGTTTTCGTACAACAAACATAAATTAATCAACGGTCTTAAAAAAGACGGTGTTACATTCTCCTATTCAGACGCAATCAAAAACTATGTACAATCAAAAAAGAGAGCCTCTCTTGGTAGCCTTAAGTCTAAAGTCGCCGACTTCCTCAAAGTTTTGGATTTGGTTAAAACCGAAATTAACCGACCAATCAAAATATCTAAATACATTAAAATACGACGATGGAATGATATTCAGAAAAACCAAGATAAGAAACCAGATATAGTTACCGCAAAGCCAGTTACAACAACAACAGCAGAACAACAGACGGAAGAACCCGATTCAGAACAAGTAGCAGCCAATGTTAGCGGGCCTTCACGCTGCTATTGTATGCAGATGTGCCCCATGAATCTCACACCGGAAGGAGAGTGTGGTAAACCGGATGTAACCGGAAAACGTTGGATGAAATGTTGCAAATCAACAGAAGCGGGGAGTGCAGAGGAAAATGAAACTGAATAAAGTATTGTTTCTATGTGTTTTATTTCAGTTAATTATATGAAATGATGTAAAGGTTAGGTTTGTATATAGTTTTTTTTTGTGAATAGACACGGCTTTTACGTCAAGAGATGCACCACATGTCGCTTCCATTTTGGGCTTTGCATTAAGGAATCAGAACACCTAAGGGAAATAACTCTTAAATGTCACTTGAACGTTTTAGTCAGGCACATTTATTGAAAAAAAGCAAGCTGTTCAGTTATCGAAATATGAAATATTGAATCTCAATTATGTTCAATGAAAATTTTCCCAAGAAACCTAAAGAGGTTAGGCAAACACAACTTGTCAAGCATACAAACACAATGAACATGTAACTGTATATACATACAAATGGATACAACCAAAAATATTATAGTATTTTCAAATACCGGGTATATATGTGTGAATTTGACAAATGTGGATCTCATTTTCGCAACTCAAATGATTGCTTCACAAAATCAACAACCGTGGGCAAAACATCTAGTACAAAAATTAATTTATCAATGTCGTCAAGCTGGTTTAAATTAACATATTTGGTTTGTATTATCAATAAATGTTCTTCTTATATTATTATCAATTTGACAATGAAAAAAATGAGCTCCATCGTCAATTATTTTGCATGGTTTACAAAGTCTCATAACAATAAAAATAATGAGATGTGGAATAAGTGTATGCGACACAGCCCACAATCAAGCGGCAATTCAGAAAAACCACAATGGACAACCGCCAGCGGCAATTTAAAACCCCGAAATGCATTATAAACTTACAGGACGTCTTACAGGTAATTTACAACCATTGTCCAAGAAAAATCAACCAGATATTTTGACCCCAAAATGTGAGCAACATTAAATTGCTGAGAAAGTAAGCCCTAATCATTCAACTCAGTGGTGTAGATAAAAGATGGTAAGAGCACCAAAACAACTGGTCCAAAGTCGGCACATTACAATCTCGGCCTAGTACAAACTCGGCACAATTCTATCTCGGCCTACAGTTTAATGGTGTACGCAAAACTCGGCACATTTGAAATAAAATAAAGACTTCAGAGAAATTGTTTGATGAATTGTTAATAAAATAAAGAAATGATAAATGAGTTGTTTATTAAGATAGAATATAATAAAAAATATTATTTCTTTAGTTAATAAATATATTAATCTAATTAATGTTGCAATTTTATTCATACATATCAAAAAAGTATACAAAAATAATTTGGGGAAAATCAACGTGAGATTTTATGTCCTTGTGGCAGAACTGATGAGGGAAGCCGAGCTTGTTGACCTGACACACAGACTTGTGTCAGAGGAACAAGTCCTGAGATGCCAAAAGAACAAGAGCAAGGAATTAGAAGGACGTCTTCACCAGTATTGGCAGGAATATGCTGATGGTCACCAAATAGGAAAAGAAAGCCAGGAAGACCAAAACAGATCTAGAGTGAATATGAACGCTAAACTGGAAGACCCTGGACTATCCCGGTGCATAAAAAATGGCAAAGAACAAGTCGAGGCCGGGGCAACTAGGTGTGGCCTTATATTCCAGCTGAGACGAGCTTTTTTAATTTACATTGAAATAAATGAAATAAGATAATCAAGACAAGTTTGGCTTATTTTTGTTATTTATATTAGTAACCCCCAAAAAATCGGTCAAGAAAAACCATGCCTTATCTAAATGCATGAATCCGGTTAAATCCTCTTGCTATCAGAAACAGGACATAATACCTTATCATTCTTGGAACGTGACTGACAGATAGTAAAATGTTTGCCTTTGTTTTGACCATAATTTTAGGAGCCACATTAGTTATTGCTGCGGATAATTCGACAAGTAAGTCATGCCTTTCTTTTAAGAGAAAAAAATCTTCCTATATTATTAAACTCCTCATGGTTCCAGTTACACAACTTACTAGTAGCTTAAAATGACTTTGAATCCCTGTTGCATCTCTGAGAATATAAAATCTAGCAAACTCCTTCACACTGACCCTATCTTTTTCGAATGGAAACCCCACTGCAGCAACTTTCAATAATTTTGACAAGATTCTTGTTCACTCGGTCCTTACGCCAATCACTGCACCAGGCTTTCCGGACTTCTTTGTTCTCTTAATTACAAAACATGATAAGTACTTATATATACCACAACTTCGTATTGCGCAACCACGTTGCTTAATGTCTAAATTACTATCATTCATTTTTTATAGTGCGTGTTTGCTTCAACAGGTCTCAAAAACAAATCCAATCAATTTTTTAAGAAAAAATATTGACTAAAAGATTGGTATTTGAAAAGAAATGGTAAAAAAAAATTTACAATTCTTTCGACAAGAATCTTGTCAAAAGTATTTAAAGTTGTTGCAGTGGGGTTTTTTTTCGGAAAAGATAAGCCTAGTAAAATGGAGTTTGCTAGATTTTATATGCTCAGAGATGCAACAGGGATTCAAAAGTCAATTTAAGCTACTAGTAAGTTGTGTAACTGGTATTACATAAAGACAAATGCAGAATACAGGCATCGAGGGTTCAAATTGTATGAAAGTGCCCATAGTTTAAAGTTCTTTGAACCATAATATAATTATCTTTTTACCATATTTAAGATTTAACTTTCCAAAGGCTTTGCGTTTGTAAAATTTTCTTTTACAACCGCAACAAAAGCGCTAGAAAGGATTGACTGAATAAATCCTCTTTTTCTTTTGAGATGCATGCATGCAAACCTGTACCTAATCAGAGCCAGTTTTTATTTTCTCAGAAAGTTATCACTGATCTTTTTTGACAAGTTATTTTTTTTTTTTACTTTTTAAACTATTGCCATCACTAGGTGTCCATCGTCGTCTGTCGTAACATTTTTTTTTAAAATCTTCTCTGAAACTACTAGTATTGAACAGAACTTGTTGAACTTGGCATTGCTTCTTAGCTAGCTGTCAGTAACTTCGAGTATTCTCAAGAGAGTATCTTTACGTCCGTTAATTACTTGTTGTCCCTTTGTCTCAGATACTCTCTTGTTGAATTGAACTTCTATCGATTTGATTTTTACTGTGTGTTAGTTTGTGCTTTGTTATTGATTATCATTAGGGGGAAGGTTGGCGCCAAAAAACTAGTTTAACCCCGCCACATTTTAATGTGCCTGTCCTAAGTCAGGAATCTTTATCAAAGCTTATGTTTGTACTTAGTCGAATTAATGTTAATTGTTTTTTTTTGTTAAGAAAAGGGTCTTTCGATGCACTTTGAGATTGGGCTTGAATCATATGTATTTTATTTTTATTCCAGGGGCCAATTGAAAAACAGCGAGCAGCGACCGCTGGTCACATTGAAGGCTGCTGGCTGTTTTCCATTGTGGATATTTAAAATATACGTTTATAATGTAGGTTGTGTCGCGTACACTTATTCCACATCTCATCTTCTTCTATGAATAATCCTTAGAATAAGTATTTTGCACAGAAGTAATGTTTTGAATTTTTGATTTGGTAAAAAATATTGGATCTGTTTTGTTGGCTTATAACTAAAAAACTATAACAGATAGGAATAGTTTAAAGAATAATACGCGCTTCGTAATTCAAAGTACTACTAAAGTCCTGATTGGTTTGAAGCTTTAAAGGTGTCCTCTTGGTGGGATTATGGCCGTTATATCAGACTGAGTCACAAAAATGCGGGGTTTTTTCCCCATGTTTTTGTCATTAAGTATGAAAAGTATTGCAGATAGAGAAAGCTGCGGTCTGCACTGCTAAAACGTTCAGGTCATTATGCTCTAAACTCTAGACGTAAGAGATGTGGAATAAGTGTACGCGACACAAGCAACGTTAAAGAAACGGCAATTTAAAAAATCACAATGGAAAACAGCCAGCAGTTTTCAACATGACCAGAGGTCACTGCTCACTGTCTTGCATTGGCCCAAGACTAAAAATACAATACATAAGATTGGTCTCCATGCATCGAGTCGAACTTGTAATATGACCCCTTATTAGGATTTTTATACCCTTTGAAGGTAAAAAATAGCAGTTTTTCCAATGTTTTGCCCTTTAGAATGACAATTAAGCTGTTACTTACTTCAGCTCATGAAGCTCATTTAAAGTCTGCACTTAGGTCAAAGTTGTTAGCCTTTTTTCATGATTTCGCCCTATAGAATGAAAAGACTTGCAGAAAGAATAAAGATGATGCTTACCTAAAACCTTAAGCTTGTTGAGCTCTACTTGTAAATGTCTCCATTGCGTCGAAGATGTTAGCTGATCCCTTATAGGAACTGCAATGTACTTTCCTTTAAAGGTAAAAAGCGTTTTCAATGGTTATTCCTTAAAAAATGAAACCTTTTTGCAGAAAGGGAAAATCTGTAGATTGCTTAATCTTTTAATCCATTAAGCTCTACAAAAAGTCCCAATAGGTTCAAAGTTGTCAGATGACCCTCTATAAAATAGACCCTTATGGCTTTAAGACCATGTTAGCGATTCAGACTCAATGGACCCTCTTGTTTATCATACAGCAGGTTGTCCAGCACAAGTACCAACCGTACGATATCAAGATTCCTGCCTACAATTTGTAAAGCACAAGACGACTTGGACCTTAGCTAGGGCGGCCTGTCAAAAGAATGGAGGGGATCTGGTTATTATTGAAGATACAGCTAAAGAACAATTCATAGAAAATAACGCCAAAGCGCTCGGCTGGACCCCTTATGCTTTGTGGATCGGGGCGACTGATATACAAGTTGAGGGACAATGGGAATGGATCAATGGTGAGGATTATTAAACAGAATACTTTAACTGTGTTTTGTACTAGTCGATACACATCCAAAACCTGAAAATAGAAGATAATGAAATGTGGAATAAGTGTACGTGACACAGCCCATATAAACAAGCGGTACTTTGAAAAGACAATAATGAAAAACAGCCAGCAGTCTTTAATGAGGCCAGTAGGCAAGAAAAGAATATACCAATACCTCACGGTTGCAGTTTCCGTCCGTAACGGTCCGTACACTAAACACTCTCTTTTGCTTTCCGGGCTTATTTTGCAATTACCTTTTTTGACCTCTGCTATTCATTAAATACTCACATGAACAACAATGCAGTCTGAATACCTTTAATAGTCTCATTGACTGATGACGTAGGCGGAAGTTCATGTTACTCATTCTCATTATTTTAATATCCATGCTAGGGAACGGACGTGTCGAGTGTGACACGTCATACTGTAAGTATTCCATTTTATTTGCCTTGGTGGCTATGTATTTATATTTTATAGGCCTAGGTGGCCATGCACTGATAATTTATAGGCCTAGGTGGCCATGCACTGATAATTTTAAGGCCTAGGTGGCCATGCACTGATAATTTATAGGCCTAGGTGGCCATGCACTTTAAGGCCTAGGTGGCCATGATATAGACCTAGGTGGTCATGCATATATAGGCCTAGGTGGCCATGAACATATAGACCTAGGTGGTCAAGCACATATTGGCCTAGGTGGCTATGAAAAGATATTTCATGAAATAAATATTGAGTCACATGTGTGCACGTTTGTTGCGTAGAGAAAAGCTTAGAACATGTATAACTTTAAAGAAAATATATGCCAACAAATTTTAAGCAAGCATATGAATAATAGATAAATGCTTATTTGTGAACATAATGTCATTGTGTATTTGTTATTTCAAGGACATATAACCTTGTTGTATTGAATGAAGTTCACGTGTCGTTTTATCGAGGACTGTTTTGATTTGGTTGAGTAAATTTAAATATACACCGAACATGTGCTTGATTATTAGTTAAAATTTACAAGTATTTATTTTGATTTCAGAGATGTATAAAGTGTTATAAAAGAAGAGGATTACTTTCTGTGGAAATACTGGAATTCAAATATATGATTGAGGTTAGTTAGTGCGTTTTATCCAACGAAATATTTATAATATTCAAATTATCTGATCTTTGCATTGTTTTTGAAAGATATCCGTAGTGTTAATGCATAATAAGCTTGTTCTGTTGGCCAATACATGTAGCAGTTTAGTCTTGTAAGTGCCGTCATGTAATTTCTTTTCGAAAACTGTTTCGTTAGTTGCTTAACATTATTATCAGAACTCATTAAGAAAAGAAGTAATAGTTATTCAACGGACATATTTAATTATATAACATGTTATCTTAATAGGCTAAGCTTGTTAACAGTATATAGTATTGTTCCTTTCAGAGTAACATAAGGTACGGAATGGAAGTGATCCCGTTACGCTGGAAAAGCATTAACCCAGAGATGGAAGACAGAAATGAAAGCCAAATTAGACAATGTGAATGATATAGCAATCTATTATAACAATAGACTTAAGGGATCGTTATTTCATGTTAAACGAATGTTCAAGGCAAATAAAATGAGATAATTAAAATGTGTACTTTGTTGACATGTTAAATGTTTTATACAAATTGCCCTAATTCTTGTTTGGTATTGCTTTCTTTGTGAATTTCCTTTCGTTAGCAATTCAAGGGACACTGATGCCCTAGTGGGTTCGCTCACGTGAGTTGCATACGAGGGGATTTTCTCCTTTAGGTGTTACAAAATTGGTATATACTAGTATTTGAATTAAACTGGTCTTTAGTAAATATGATTTTTATTCCATTTATTTTGCTTTAATGTTATAGTTACACACCGATATGATTTTCATCTAACTATATAATAATAGGGAATCTCAGGAACTTGTTTACACTTGAAGGAGAGATCCCTTCGTTTTGCAAACTCACGTGCAGATCGGAAAAGAAACTTGAAATAGTGGATGTATACCTTCGCATGTGTCAGACTTAGATTTGTGTTGGTGCTTAATATGAGATTGTTGTATAATGATCGCAAAAGCCATTACAATCAGTTTGTAATACAGGTTTTATTAGATAAACCCTTGTCCTTGTCATATCGTGTTTATATGAGGTGATTTATTTTATTTTTTGAGTTTTGGGAAGAGAGCTAAAGGTGGTTTATTGTCGTTTCGTAATGAAATTTGCATCTTGTAAGCTGTCGAGTTTTACTTCCCATAACTTAACATGAACTGAAAGCATAGAGATAGCAGACACTGAGGATATGGGTATAGTCTCATTGACTGATGACGTAGGCGGAAGTTCATGTTACTCATTCTCATTATTTTAATATCCATGCTTATGGATAGACAGTAGATGTGATGATTGTCATACACGTCAGTTACAGTGTCACTTAGCTTAGATATGAGGTGGTTTCCTTACCCACCCTTCCCGCCCTTTAAAACCAATAGATGGGTGTTTTAGACAGAGATATACCAAATGTGGACAATTTGTTAATATATTAGTAATATATACATATTTTGCCTTGAAGAAATTTTTTATTGACGGAAAAGTAAAATATATTACATCGAACAAGAATTGGTGTAAATTGTCCACATTTTGGTGTACGTATCTTTATGTTTTCAGTTCTTCGCTTCGAGTTTTACTTCCCATAACTTAACATGAACTGAAAGCATAGAGATAGCAGACACTGAGGATATGGGTATATTATTCCCTTTAAAAAGTGCTTATATTGACACTTGCAGGTTTTACATCAAATCGATTAGATAAAATTTATGACAGAAAATTTTAACAATTTATATTGAAAAAAAATGATAATAATACAAATCAAAATTTTCATAAAGAATTTTGATGAAATTAATGAAAGTGTACACCAGATGGATAATCCAGACCTATAGTCCTTTTTATAAACTATTTTACGGACGCCCGAACCTGAGAAATCTTTTAACTATGCACTGCAGGCTCGGTCTCACTATTGAAAATCTGTTGAAATTAACTAAATTCGTCAACTTGATAAAACATTTTAAATCTGTATGTCCGAAGAAAAAAATGCTAAAACATTCGTTTACATCTAAAACTTCACTCCAAACCAGTCATTTTTTTTTTTAAACGGGATTGGGAAATTACGTCAAAAACGGATAGAGATTAGTTGATGTTTTCCTCAGCTCAACGTTGATCGCACCATCTAGCCGACCCAGTCGGAACGACCTCGGCCTTTCTACGAAAAATACTCGGCCTTTATTTCCCAGGAAAGGCTGGGCCAGTGATGTTCCGATTGGCCGACCCAAAAAGGGAAGCTACTCTTGCAAAATTGAAAATAAAAGAATCAGAATTAGAATTCCGGATGACTTTTTGAAAATTTTAAGCTACTGCTTAGGAGTTGGCGTAAAGACGTAAGGTGATCACTATCATGTATAATTAATATAAACATACAAGTAACTCAAAACAGTGTCTGTTTGTTTAGTTTTGTTACATGTTTTATGCTTTGCAACATTCCATTTAACTATACCGAAAGGACACAAATTACCAAACAAAGTAAGATTTAAAAACTAATTTTTGAAGATCATTTTTTTCACTCAATGAAGACTTTCTACAAAACTCTTCGACAAGCATGACGACTTCAGTTGTACGCGTGCAGTTGTTGGTTGGTTTTTTTTTGTGGTGCCTGTTTCTTCGTGCTGCATGTTCTCGTTTGAGTCTGCTGGTTTTGTCTTTGTCCTTTTGGACTTTTGTAATTTGGATTCCCTATCTTCATTCATAAATACTAATATTCTAATATTATTCATTTTGTATCGTTTCAGGTGTGAATATTACATGGGGGAAATGGGGAGTAGGACAAGGCCCACTGCATGGCACCAAAAGATTTATTCTAAGTCTCGAAGGTCGTGAAGATTGTGCAGCGATGCGTGTCCGAGATAGCTACAAATGGGCCAGTTATCCCTGTGACCTCGGCGGCAGTGGGTTTTCCTTCGATAGTATCTGTGAATATAGTAAGTTATATACTCTTCAAAAAAAGTTACGCATAGATAGAAAATTGCCCGTAGGATTAATGCAAATCGAAACAATTTTAAAACATTATTGCCGAGCTGTTCTGCAACCGATTTTCACGAAATAAAATCAAGTAAAAAGAAAACAAAATGAAGATTGTTTGATTAATTTAGACCAAAATCCTAACTTCAATGGTTTTTAAGACATTGTGAGTAGAACACGACTAGTGTTTTTCACGGAACATTTTGCATTGGTTTAAACAGGCAATTGAATCGTAAAATGTACACTTGAGTTCTACTTGCAATATCTTAAAAAGCAGCGATGTTACGATTTTACTCAAAATTAAACAGACAATCTCTGTTTTGTTTTCTTTTTACTGGATTTTATTTCGTGAAAATCGGTTGCAGAACAGCTCGGCAATAATGTTTTGAAATTGTTTCTATTTGCATTAAACCTACGGGGAATTTTCTATCTATGCGTAACTTTTTTTGAAGAGTATATTTGTAAGATATTTTCCGGGCTTGGAAGTCCCCTTTTCCGGGAAGTTTGATATTTTTGTGTTGATTTCGGGCAAAATTTATCTGGAACCCCCAACAACGTATCGTTCATTGTGGACATCTTTTTTAAAATGTCTGGATCTGCACCTGAGTTAAGAGGCTGTTTACTAGATTGAAAAAAAAATATGTAAAAGTTACACATGTTCGAAAGAAAATAGAAAAATATTAGTTTCCTTCTAAAAAAATGTGTAAGTTTTAACTTATTTTTTTTAATACCTATGTTTGAAAAGTCCAACTACACCATTGCGGATTCAATACATTCCCTAATTTTAAAATAAAAAGGATAAAAACCGAAAATTCAAAATCGTCAATATTTTATTTAATTTCAGAAATAGATATTGCAGGAACTACTCTTCCAAATATAGAAACACCTGCACCGACAACGTTACCCAACAGGGAAACCCCTGCACCAGCGCAAACAACATTGCCCAACAGGGAAACCCCCGCACCAGTTCAAACAACGTTGCCCAATAGGGAAACTCCAGCACCAGTTCAAACCACCTTGCCCAATAGGGAAACTCCGGCAGTAGCTAGAAGCACTCTTCCGAACAGGGAAACCCCTGCTTCCAGAACGACAACAGCCATTATCATAGGCTAGAAAATAAATATCATATAAGAAATGAAAAGTTTTTTTTAGACTTTTTCTCGGCTTGAATATTGCTTGAGTTGTGCACATCACGCCTTTGCATTTCAATTGAGCAAAATTCAAATTTGAGAGAACTATTTCTTTCTCCTATTCTTGCTGTTCTTTAAATTATATAAAGATTAATTTTCCAGTACTGATTTAATCTTTTAAACCATTATTTTATCTAAGCATAAACTCCTCTCACCTGTTCCCAGCTTGTTGGTATTGCCTCTTTAATTAATCATTTTTCGTTACAATTAAATCTAGTGAACAGTGGAACCCCAACTGATAAACAAAATGAGTACAATTGCATGCCATGTTTAATTAGATTTTGAAACTCTCATTCACTTTGTTGTCATTTGTATTTCACACACACCCATAACAACAATTAAAAACAACTAAACTTCAATCACCATCGCAAGCTTCATTCGAAGGGTGACAGACAGTTATTGCTTGAAACAGCAGTTCTTGGTTGTAAAAGTAGTTCTTGCATATAACAGCAGTTCCTGCTTGTTACAGTGTCGTGTATAGCGATCTCATCGTACCGCCAACAGTTAAAGACAATAATACGAAAAGTATATTCCAATTCCAAACCCACACCTGTAATCAGCCGAAAGATGGACTTTACTTATTAGACTTCCAGCACAGGATGTCCTCCGTAAAATTCCTTGAATTAGACAACAACCGAGAAATAATCCTATAAGTCTTGTTTTTGTCGTTCAATCGAGGGCATCATGATATATACCGCAATCTATCGGTGGCGATACGTTAATGTCATATGCTGTGACCGATGACGTGCTGCCAAATAACAGGGGATGTAGACGATTGAAAAGTTGAAGTCATCGAGTTTGCCAAAGATATTTATAAATAGCCATCTCGAGTTGTAAATCTTAAGTATTATACATTCACTCTCAAGAATCTTTAGGTATGTTTGTGTCATAATAGTGAGGTTTCTCTATGCATTTGATTTACAGAAGGCACCAAGTAAAATTCTTTTTTTTTCACATAAAATTATGCTTTTTAGTGCTTAATCTACAGATACGGAAACATATCATAAGTAAATAGTGGCTCTAGAATAGGAAGAATACAAGCATAAATGTTATACAAATCAATTTGGCTTATAAATAAAGAGCAAAAGAGTACAAGAAAATATTGAAAGTCCAAAAAAGGCAAAGACAGTATCAGAAATCAATGAGATAAAAAGAATTAGATAGGGATATCTATTTAGAGGAACAAATACAGGAAAAATCTTCTCCCTCAAAGGCAGAAAATACTTCTTCTTTACTTCACTTTAAAATAGTGCGTACTCATTTAAAACTGGTTTTACAACAAATTGAATTAATTCTTCTAGGAAAAAAATATTACAGAAAATTTGATGTTTTCATGGCTTACTATAAGAAAATTTTGAAAATTAATTCAAATATTTTTTTTATCAAGAATCTTGATGGAATTTATACAAGTCTGTAGCAGTGGGATAATCCTTACCTATTTTTGTCGCGAAGGATAAGCCTACTGCGAAGGAGTTTGAATTAAAATAATACACATGGTCAAAACACACAAAATTTTTTGTTCAATAGAAGTTAAGTTAAAGACATAAATGATTTAATGTGTATTTAAGTTTATTTCGACAATTTAGAACATATTTTTAACCTTTGGTGTAGATACAGTTATTTACATGTTATTTTCTTTTCCCTATTATGATAGAACCAGCAGTGGTAGTTTTCCTAGGATGTGTTGTATGGACATGAGTTGGTTTCGGTGTTTCTACCATTGCTTGTGTCGTCGGCATCGGTGTTTCTACCATTGCTTGTGTCGTGGGCATTGGTGTTTCTACCATTGCTTGTGTCGTCGGCATCGGTGTTTCTACCATTGCTTGTGTCGTCGGCATCGGTGTTTCGACCTTTGCTTGTGTCGTCGGCATTGGGGTTTCGACCCTTCCCATGGTTGTTGGGGGGTTTGTTACTAAGGGCTCAACGGTTGATGGTGAAGGTGTGGGCATCGTCGATCCGCTAGTGATGGGTATATGTGTTGTTTGTTGTCTGGCAACTTTTGCTGAAGGTAAAAAAAAACAAGACATGCAAGTCTTACTGTTTTGTATAAAAATACACTGTCTCTAAAGGAAATAATGTATATGCCAAACGAAAATGTATAATTGTTAAATGTAGGTCGGTAAATAAAAAGGCTAGAAGGATATGTTATACCTAGTTGCCTGTTACAAATTGAGACATGTTTTGTTTTTATTTTAGCAAAGCAAAACAAGAATATGTTCTAAAGACAATGCCCTAAATCGCAACATTCGGGACGGACGGACGGACCCGAACATAAATCACTTTACATTATGTAGTACTATTTGATTGTATCAATAGCACGCTGCATGCAGATGACTGGATTTTAATACACCAAGGAAGCTGCATGACAAATACCAAATGCTTACTGCATGCAGTTTTCCGGAAAAACTGCGACAGAAATTTTTGTGACTGCACAGGACGTGTCACGCTGCAAGATAGCAAAGTTATCCCTGTATGGTGCTATGCAACATGCTGCAGGCGACAGAATAATTTTACTTTTTTAAAACATGTATTGATTACATGTAAATGCACTTACCAAATTCACATGCAAAAGGATAATTGGCGCTGAATCCAGGTAAATTGAGAGTAGTTGAACACCGATAATCGTGCCATAGTCCTCCATCGTCTCTCCTTAACAGGGCACAATCTTCATTAGATCCACTGACAAACAAAAACCCGCCGTTGTGATTGTTTCCCTGACCACTTTTAAAGTGGCTGTACGCCAATCTACTTCCTGAAATTGATAAACCGTGTTTTATCGACGTAGCAAAAATGCATGTAATATTAGAAAGGAAAAAGTCCAAATCATTTCCCCGAGGTAATGAACTGATTTTATTTGGAAACTTAACTTAAGGTAGCAGGTCGAAAGTCTTTATAGAAGATTTTAATGAAGGTACTTAACAGACTTCGTCTTAGATTAAATACCTTTTGTGAAAGTGACGGGCTTGTGTACACTATGTTGATATGTGGTCCATTTTTTCCAGACCCAATTCAATTAGTTTTGGTGTTACAATAGTATGGCAAGTAAACTTAATAACAAAATTACCGAACTTGGAGGATCAATCTCAATGTCCAAGAGAGAAGACAAAACATGGAAGACACACTGGAAAAGTGTTAGATCGTAATGGTCCTGACTTGGTACAGTTATTTTATAAGTAATGGTGGGTTAAACCAGGTTTGATGGCGTGCCAAACTTCCTTCTTAAATTTTTATGTACAAATGGTCACAAATGGCGCTTGATTTTGATCTGTACTGATGCTAATCTAGCTGCATAGTCAAATATAAACGGTGTACAATACTAGTAACTGGTTAATGTTAAACAGACGTTAGAAACGTTAACGTTGGTAAAATTAGAATAAAATCTCAGTAAGTGGACCGTGAGTGCACGTGTACAGATAAAATGCTCTTGAGATAGGGTTGTTCTTATGCTAATGAAACTGCATAGCAAATGTCAAGGGTGTTTTACAACCTTTTCACGTAAAACAGACATAAGAAACCTATAACAATTGTGGACGCCAGCCTCCGCCGTAATTTCTAAACTAGTCTACAGACCGAAATTGCAAGAGCATATTTTAACAGATGAAACATTTTACTGATGCTACGATGTAATTCAAATGACTATTAAATATCAATGTTGTGTTATAACTTGTTCACATAAAACAAACTTTTAAAAGGAGAACCTTTAACAATTGTGGACGCCTCCGCCACCGTCGAATCGCTTATAGACTCAAATGTCATTTCTAAACTGTAGACCGCGATTGAAGAGCAGATGAAACATTCTGGAAATTGATTTCCAATTTTCTACTGATGCCAATGCAAATGCTTATTCAATATAAATGGTGCACTACGACAAATATAAACAAAAGCTTTGTCAAAGATTCTCGGCTTAGGACATGCACATTTAAAATGTGACGGGCATGACGGGGTTAATCTAGTTTTTGGGTCCAACCTTCCCCCTATTAATAATCCTTGATAAGTAACTTACCGTCGACCCACCTCCAGTCGCCCTCTTTATTCTGATCTGTCGCCCCAATCCATATCCCGTCTGTAGGCCAGTGATCGTCTCTCAGCTTGTTCAAAATAAATTGTTGTTTTTCTGCACTCTTTATCATTACTAACTCCCCTCCTAAGTTTCTGCATGTCTTGTGGGCATCCGTCCAATCTTTCTTGGCACTTATAAATAATGTACAGCTATCGGGAGAGACATGGACGAATTTCATTCTTTGTAAGAAATTTGGACATACTGAGATGTCTTCAGCTGTTAATAGAAAGACAAAAATAATGAATGAAAATTTAATTAACGAGGCGAATGTCAATTTTAATGTCACAAGTGTCGAATAACGCCGGGATTCAACGAGTGCACGGAAATCTTCTTAAAATATAATTTATAATTTAACATTGGATTTTTTGTTCGTTATTCAAAATTGTTTAGAAAACACCAACTTTCTTTCCTTCTACTGTACAAGGTCGATATCGTAGATAGTGCATTTTGCCTCTCAGTTCGGCCGTATTTTTTTATTGAAGTTGTTGAGTTTCCAATGTTTCGATTCTAATGCTGCCGATGAGATGTTACAGCATAAACAGTTTTATACCCGTATTTCAATTTTTAATTCGAACCAACTGGGTCGAGAACAACTGCTGGTTAAGCCATAGACTCTAAGTTAGAGTAACCATTAGACTTGTCTGACACCAAAAATCAAATTAATTTATTCTTTTATCTTTGAAATTTTTATTGTTTAAATACACCTGGCCTGAATTTCTTAAAACGTCTTAACGGTGAGTTTTTCCTCAAATATGAGAAATTCCAAAATTAATATAGGAATTCTAAATTGGAGTTGAGGAAATCCTCAAATTTGAGATAGGCAGAAGTACCTATGAGGCATCCGAATGTCAAAAGTCCGGGCAAAGACGAAATTTGTAAAATACCAACAAGAACAGGGCGAAAACCAGACAACATAAAACAAAGAATTAAAAAAAACAACTGAAAAGCAACAACGTGTATTCAATTCGTTACAAGGGTGAACTCATGTGCTACGGAAGCGTAAGCAGTTCCTACTTGCTAAAGCACACTCGTCACTTTGCCAACCTTCAATTCATTGTGTCAAATCAGGTAAAAGAGGGAAAAAACAAAACCTTACGGCAAACCAACACTGTACTCATCTGAGAGATTGAAATCCAATATTTGTAGATATGAGCGCATGATGTCTTCCGTAAAATTTTTTTAGTGACGACAGAAACCGAGGAGGAACAAAACCCTGTGAAAGTAATGTTTGTGTCAGAGGTGACGCTCTGCCATGGAAATCGATGTAGTAACGAATCAGTTGTGATACGTAAACTTCATCAGAGATGTTTTATGAAGCACGAAACAGGTGTCTTTGCTTGTACGGCATATGGTCGATTTTCTCAGCGAAAGATTTTGCTTCCCTCTTCAAATGTTTGTATGTTTTATGCAATTTTTTTTTTATTTTGACTTTCCAATGGTGCTGATGAGAGGTACTCTTTGAAATATGCATGTACAGCATTACGAAACTGCGTTATTCCCGTTTTTGAATCTGTATTTCAAAACGGTTCTCGTTAGTTGCATATTTTCGTCTTGTTTATTTAGCCCTGTCATATGATGGCCAATGATCTCGGTTCTTATCACATAAAAGTTCAAAAACATCCTATTACCCTCATTGTATATCCATTACATACTATTGTTGCTAGATGATGGTCTATAACATGTCTTTATAGTTAACAACATGATGTTCTTGTGATTAAGGACAACGATCTTATTTCTATCTATGTATAAGGACACCAACGATTTGCATGTCAATTAGTACATTATATTGTCATTTTCATGTAATGTTGTATTTTTGTGTCAAAGGGTGCGTTATTTAGGCAACAAGAATTTTTTTTCTATTATAATAGTGTTGTGTTTTTGATTTCTAACATCCATGTTTAGAGTTGCCTGTGAAGTTTTATAGCCCCGAGGTGAGCCCGCTCTGGCATCAACACATTTAGTGAAAGAAAACATCAAATTGAAGAAGTTCAATAATCTGTGTAATTTTCAAAATTGTAAAATCTATGCGCTTCTCTCTACCCTAGGCGTAGATAGATCCAAGTTATATTTTCATAATCTTGGTTCATTATTGTTCCAGCTCGAAAAAAATGGTTTTATTGTTGTATGCTCTTCATAATCATACAGTGTCTGACAATTTCATTCTATTTGGTAGAGTCAGACAAAGCAAAATTTATTGCCTCGAACTTTTTGTATTGTTTATATCTACGAAATAAATAAGCAGTCAGCATGGTCAGGGGCAGATCAAGAGGGGGTCAAAGAGCCCTCCCCCTTTTTGGAAAAAAATAGGTTAAATATAAAGGAAATTATTGAAATCTTTAAAGCCTGATCAAAGTGTCCCCCCTTTTTTTAGCCACTCAGTGGTCCTCCTTTTCGAAATTTTATAATCAAACACTTGCAGTTACCATCTAAGGTTTTAGAACAGTTTGAAATCTCTATTTTGAATAAAATTAAATCTATTCAATTTCACTTTTTCTACTTTTTTCTACAACTCGTGGTATCCTTATTTATCCTACATGGACCAACATAAGGAACATATATTTATTATCTAGATTTAATTAAAGGAAACTAATTTTAAAAGAAACGTAGCTACACTGGTAAATAAGAGAAATGTTTCATAGGAGATACGATTTCAGTTTATACTTGTGTAGAGTTCCTAACGTTCAGTAGCATGGCTTAAAGAACGCAGATATTTTATGTGGTGAACTCAACCTTGGCAATATAGACTGGTGTTGTTAACCAACACAAACTCAAGCAAGAAAAAATTACCTTAGTGATTCCGAAAGTCAACTATCTAGAATCTAGATCAATAAACAACTGCTAACAAAATAAGCCGGAATTCCTTGACCTTAAGGTAGCTTTTCACTATCATTATTTGTTTGAGACATTCTCTTCTTTCTGCCAGATTGACCTTATGCTTCTTAGAAAAAGCACTATTATGTAGCAATGAGAAGGAAACAAGAACCACAACAACAACAAAATTTAATAAAACTCATATATAAAACTCAAACAGCATCATTTTAGATAACAGAACCATAGCATTAAATAGCTACCTTATATTATAACAGTTATTACAACTATCTAGAAAATAATGAGATGTGGAATAAGTGTACACGAAACAAACTACAGTATAAATGACAATTTAAAAAAATCCACAATGGAAAAAAATCTAAACAACATGTTGTATATAGAAGCATAACAACTCAAAAACAATCTTGAAGATCTCGATTAACGGGCCCGGCGTTAACGGGTTACAGGGTACAATTCGAATAAACACACAAAGGAGTAACGGGATATAAGCCGAAACAGTGGAACATATCATTGAAGCTCTGAACTAACAATTCGCTTCTGGTCTACCAAAGGAGATATTGAGAACATGCCAACCAAAGCAAGCTCACTTAGAGAAAATAATGAGATGTGGAATAAGTGTACGCGACACAGTCCACAATCAAGCGGGCCATTTGGCACTGCTCGCGGTTCTGCAATTGGCCCATGGTCTAAATAAAATGCATATAATTCAAATCCAGTCACAGATAGACCCCCTTCTTAAACAATGAAAAGAAAACATCAAAAAGACAAGTACAATAAAGGTAAAAAACAAAACTACCGAACTTGAATGATCAATCTCATAGTCAAGAGAAAATGACAAAAACGAATCAGTCATACCGGAGAATTGGTGGATCGCAATGGTCCTGACTTGGTACAGGCATTTCAAACGAAATGGTGGGTTAAACCAGGTTTTATGGCGCCAAACCTCCCTCTTCCATTGCGATCTTAGGATCCGGTAATGACCATAGAACACAACATACTTGTGAGACACAATAGGGATATTGAGGTGATCATCTCAGTACAGCAGACCAGTCAAACACTAATTAAATCAATTAACTACCATATCTTTTAACTCAATTTTGAACTTTTCTACTAGTGGCTGACAACGAAGAAAGAATTTCTTTAGGGATCATATGAGACGTATTTTCTTATAGCCCTGCTCTAAAAGTCGGTCACGAAGAAATCGGTGTCTGATCAAACGAAACGAAAAGCTTTGTCAAAGTAACTGGCTTAGGACAGGCACATATAATATGTGGCGGGGTTAAACTAGTTTTTTTGGGCCCAACCTTCCCCGTGTCAATTTTCTTAGACAAAGCACAAAAATTAACACACAATAAAAATTAAATCGATCAAAGTCCAATTCCACTAGAGAGAACCTAGGACAAAAAACAACAAGAACAAACAAAAGGACAGTAAAGAAACTCTCTATAGAACACTCGCTGTTACTGACAGCTAGCTGAGAATCGTCAATCGACTGATGTAAAAAAATCAAACATATCGATTTTAAATCCGACACAACACTTCAAACAATAATGATTAAGTGAAGTGCCATCACACAAAATCGACATGCTTGATCGCTATAATGCTTTAAAATGACAATAGTAAAAACGTTTACGGAAGTATCAAGATATCAATATTTCTGCCAAAAAACACCACATTCAAAGATTTAACCAAAATATTCAATTAGAAAACCATCAATGGATTAAACACTGGCAAAGCTAGAGGACCAGGCGAGGTCCCAATAAGAATTGTAGATACTAGTAAAGGTAATAACAAAACAATCGAACTTGGAGGATCAATCTCAAATGTCCAAGAAAAAAGGCCAAGCATGGCAGTCATACTGGAGAAGTTCGCAATGGTGCGGACTTGATAGTCATTTCAAAAGAATCCGTTTTTGTCAAACACCAAGTTTCGAGGTTCGATCCTCATCCGAGTTTAGTTCCGTCTCTCTTTACACCATTTGCAACCATAGTCTAAAGGAAAGATGCTAGTCCTTCGCAAAGAACAAAAAGGTTGTCCCCGCATGTATGGTAGGAGCCCTTGGTAGAGTTCGTTCGAAAAAAGTAGACATAACGAAGGCCATCCAGCAAACTCGAGAGGGATTCACATAATCATAAAGCTTGTTTAAATGATTCAATGACTTATTTCGTAAGAACATTAGGCGTAAATACCTGCATGAAGAACAACAACCGTAGTCCCAATGAGGGTAAGCAATCTAACTATGTAATCCATCTTGTTTTCTTGTTTCAGTACGTCTCGCTTCCTGCCTCAGTAGTTATGAAGTCTTTATTTGGTAGTTAGTTACGATAGTATATATAAAAGATAAGAAACTGTTCAAACATCCACAATGTACTTTGATACATATGTACCAAAAGCGTGCAGTTCAACAAACACAAGAGTATAGGGGATAGTGATTCTGGAATGTCGATGGAATGACCGATAAAACTTTGTACCATGATTATTTATTTTTTTTTAATGTGAAATAAATTTAGCCATTCGCTCAGATTTTTTAAAAGTTCTAAATGATAAACTGTCTACATTTGAATGTCTCGATACATTAAATAAACTGCTGATCATTTCAAACCCCAACCCCGAACTTGTTTGTCATATTGGATGCTTTATTAAACAGTCTATAGAACTCAGGGCTTCAGATCCTTGTCAGGCAGGTTCATAACATGTGTGTGTGTTTGTTTGTTTGTTTGTTTGTTTGTTTTTTATTTGCTGTATAATTATGTTTTATGTTACGCTATTGTATGATATGTTGTATTGTTTTGTGTTCAATATCTACAATGTATGTTGATTTGACCCTTACGGGTGTAATTTCATCAATAAAGTATTAATTCTGGTTTCAAAATTTTTAAAATAAAAAAAATAAATTCACCCTCCAACAACTCGTCAAGGTACGAAGTACAAATGATGGTATCAATTAAACAGATAATTAACTTATGCTGTAGATGCATATT
This sequence comes from Arcuatula senhousia, assembly GCA_963971305.1. Lineage (NCBI taxonomy): Eukaryota > Metazoa > Mollusca > Bivalvia > Mytilida > Mytilidae > Arcuatula > Arcuatula senhousia. The sequence continues at coordinate 45,375,628 of OZ020316.1, read as the reverse complement.
CCAAGAAGTAGCCTATCATCAGCGGCATTTAAATCAAAACGATAACCCAAATAGCATCAAATGAAAAGTACTCGCAACCCAAAAGCTCGAAAGGTACAAATGTATACTTAGATGCATGTATTTAAGGGTTTATCGTTTTGATGTTAAGTTCCTTCCTTACGTTAGCCCATCCTCGCAATGTCAGGGCCCCTGTGTTATAAATATTTTGAATTTGTTTGTACAATCATGGAGTAATATCATAACTCCATGGTACAATAAAGGTATATTTGAGCTAAATGGGTACGATTAGGATGTGTACTTTTATTAGATTTTTAAAGTAAGATTGATATAATATATTTTTACAACCCTTTCCGCCGGACAAGATACATATTTCGCCCGCAAATCCCCTCTTGTATTTTATGCGCATGAGTTTAGCACCGGCGGCGGATGCAAAGTAATGACAAAAGCTCATATGGGACTTAAACAAATAAATAACAAAACTATTTTCTTAAATACGTTTTTATAGTTTTTTTTTCAATTGTGTATATAAAACCAACGCCATCTGGAAATAATCCTTCCTTTTTTCTGACTAGTGTCCTTTTTCACTTTAGATCTCTACACGTATAGTTACTGAAGAAAAAGACATAACTACAGTTAAAAGAAGCAAATAAATGAATATTGTCAAACATTTTAAAAATGGTCTATCAATCAGGCAGAGATAAAGCAGAGATAACATGACTTAAATATTCATATGTCACAAAAAATATTCTACCCGGAATCCAGTGTAAGCTATAAACTATCAAGCTATACCCCCGAAATTTCCTGTTCTCATCACTACCGCATACGGAAATGCTTTTAAGTTGCCAGTAGACTTGTGTTATCGGTCCTGATTTTCCCGCGTCCAAATCTACGGAAAGTATTTCAGTTGAGGCAGGAAATGCCAGCATTTAAAGTTTGAACCTAGGGAAGTATTTTCTTATAAAACAGCTAGGGGAAGAACTGAGGTAGTAGTAAATTGTGTGTAATGAAGCATATTTGTTGCTACATGTGTCTTGATATGCATCTTTAAAACTTTATTGCATATTTAAAAACCGCGAAACGGTAAGCAAACAAACTAACACTTTCCTTTGGACTATATCATAGGTTTTGATTTTTACATTAAGTTTTGTAAACACCTCCTTTAAAATTACTACTTGTCTTTTTGGTATTTTTTGTTCCATGTTTAAGAAGAGTTTTATCTTTGACTATTTCAGGACTGGATTTGAAAAACATGCATTTCATTTTGACCTTGGGCCGATTGCAGAATGGCGAGCGGCGCCTACTAGCCTCGTTGAAGGCTGCTGGCGGTTTTCCATTGTGGCTTTTCTAAATTACCGTTTGCTATGTGATTTTTGTCCCGTAAATTTATTCCACATCTTATTATTTTCAAGAGCTAGAAACGGAAATTTTGGCTGCATGCTTTTGAAACTTGAGTATTAGGTGTTGATTGATTGGTAAAGTAGTAGTTACCCCAAATGCTGGTGTTACTGGAATTAAGAACTGGTTAGAGACTGTTGTTGTAGCGTGTTTTCTGGCTGTAAAATAATGCATTGTACACTTAAAAAACTGGGTTGTTTATGATGATATTTTCAAAACGGCGTTTATAGCATTTAACTATTACAACAGACTTGTACATGAGAATAAAGGTCTATGCTATAATGTCATAAAGAAAACCCTAAAAGTTTTTATAACACTGCTATTTAGATATGTATAAGGCACAACGAAATACAAGTTTAAAGAGCAAATGTTACGGAATTCCTGGGTCCTCCAGCGAGTGGCAAAATTTCTAAGTCCACTTGCTCAACAGGAAGTATATAAGCGACAGACCTGAAAACATAAAACCCTCACTGAAGCTGCGAATAGTAGTAGCTGAGAAATCTGTTTCGAAAAAAAGTGTAACGATGTACAGTAAAGCGTTGTATTTACTAATATTCAAGACATGTGATGCTTTTGCAATGTGAACATATAACCCCGGATCCTAGGTAAAAGTCAACAAAGCTTCAAATTAACCTCGACCGGAAGCCAAGGCCGCTTCGGATATTTGACCAGGGTCCCAGGTTCCCGGGCCAGGTTATATGAACATACAACACAGTATTTTTATTTACGTACGCAAACGAAAACCGTTAAAGAAATCATAATTACTCATGTTGAGAAAGTGACACCTTACATTTACTTACGAAATTCGCAAGCAAATTGGAAATGCCATATAGAGTTACACGGATAGTCTCTCCAATTACCGTCGCTCTTCGTCACCAGGCCACAGTCTTGTTGGTTGTGGGTGTCCCCATTGAAGAAAAACCCGCCGCGGTGGACATGGTTAAGACCCTCATCATTGGCGAAATGGTGGTATTGCATCAGACTTCCTACATTAAAATAGTTACGTTCAGACTTTTCAGTATAATTGAAGCCCCTTTATGCTTCGTTAATGTACCGCTAAAGTCGAACATTTTTTTTTTTGCTGCCCCGGCCATTCATGGTTCACGGTTTTATCTTTTGTGCATTTATTTAACCAAGTTTTGTTCTGATTATGAATGATATGCTGCAGATTTAAATTAAACAATCATTGTCCTAGCATTTATTTAACCATGTTTTGTTCTGATTATGAATGATATGCTGCAGACTTAAATTAAACAATCATTGTCATAGTATCTGTATTGTCCTCCTTTCACGTATTTTCACCGCACTTAATTGATCTTTGGCAACATAACGTGCAATTATTATAACAAGCAGGAACTGCTCCCGAGTTCAATTTCGTTTCGACTTGTGTTTACGCTGCTGATCGATTTCAGTTGTTATTTTGTGTGTGTTCTGTTGTATTGTTTTTCGTGTCATCTGATATTCGTCGTGGCTTTTTCAGACTTCCGACATTCGAATATCTTTCAATGTCACAATAAATTATTGTTATAAATGAAACATTAAACATCTTAAGCATCCATAAAATTACACCGATACCCTACCATCAATCCATCGCCACTCCCCCTCAACGGCAACATCAGTGGCACCTATCCAAACCTGTTCCTCTATGTAGGCGGCCTCTGCATTCAGTGCCACACTGAATTCATAATGTTTGGACGAGTCTTTAAGCATGACCAGGTCCCCATTTAATGATTGACACCTGCTCCGGGCAACACTCCACGTGACTTTCTCTTGGTTAAACAGGATACACGTGTCTGTTGTCACATGGACATGAGAGAGGGACCGAATGTTTTCTGGACATTCTGAAAATAAAAAACAAGAGACTTCTACAAGGAGTCGTGAAACTGCTTGACAGGTCTAAAATTTTTCTACATGACTCATCTTCGCATAAATATCAACCGGTTGTCTTAAAGAGTAACCGGAGTTAATATTTTTCCTTTCCGGATATTAATTACATAGAAAATAATGAGATGTGGAATAAGTGTACGCGACCCAGCTCACAATTTAGAAAAACCACTTACAATGGACAACCACCAGCAGAGCGAGCCCATGCAGTAGGCGCTGCTTTTGAATTTTCAGCCAAAATCTTGTGGAAATAAATGTCACTCTTTTGATCGGGAGGATAACACATTGCAATTGGGTTCGTTTCAGAGTACGAGCTAGAAGCAGGACAGCGTAAGGGTTTGAATAAGTGTTTGGATAATAGTTTTAAGATTTAATAACAAAATTACCGAACTGATCGAGGTTATCAATCTTGAGGTCAAAGAAGAAAATATAAAATAGAGCAAAGACATATAAAAAAATTGAAGATCGCAATGGTTCTGACTTGGTACAGGCATTTCAAAAGATATTGTGGGTTAAACCAGGTTTTATTGTATCAAACCTCTCTCTTCCATAGCTATAAAGTATCTTAAGGTCGGTTCACACGGTGAAATTAATTTTCATAAAATAACATTCAACATTGTTACATGAAACTTTTTTGTACACACGATGAAATCAATTTAATGATATTGACAGCTGTGAGACACAATATATGGAAAGTGATGTCATCTTCTCAGTGCAACAGTACTAAAGAGCTAGAACAAAACAGTCAGAGCGCTGGTGGTGAAGTGAATAACGCATCGAGATACTAACACCAACTATCTTGGTTCGATCTTCTTTCGTGGACCGATTTTCCGACTCTCTCTGGTATGTCTTGACAATATTTGCGAGAGTAGTCTCAAGAAACGATACTAGTCCTTCGGAAGGGACGACTGAAAATGGTTGTCCCGTGTATAGGGAAGCAATACCCTATGCAAGTTAAATAGCCCTTTGTAGAATTCAATAAGAGTAGGCCGCTTCAAAGGCAAACTGCAAACTAGAGAGGGGGCCTGGGTGACCAAGTGGTCTAAGGCGCTGGTTTAAATACCACACTATTGATCACTAGCCGATCACCTCTCAGTTGGTGTTCGAGTCCCGTTTGTTATTTACAAAAAAAGGGACTTCCCCACTTGTATGTGATATTAGGTTTGTTAGTTACCTGCCCAAGGCTGGTGGTTTTCTCCGGGTACTCCAGTTTCCTGCACCAATAATATTGACCGCCCTACATGGCCCAGGTGCGTCGATAAAGGGCGTTAAACACCAACACACACAAACACACGCAAACTGGAGAGGGATTTCAAGTAGCACTAAGCTTGTTTCCAAAGTAAATGATAAGATTTACTACATGCTTAACCTCATACCTTGTTTTGACTGTGTTAAAACTGTCCTCGCAGATGAAAGAACAGCCACCAAAAACAAAATGTTTAACATTATAAACTAAGTTGACTAAAGGCTTGTCCTTAACAGTGCATACGTATATTAGGTCCTTATCTACATGTAATTGATATAAACTTTTCAGGTTCAACGTGCTTTACATGTGAAACCAGAATTGAGATTTGACATGTATATGCATAATGCTGGACGCTCCGATATAAACCTCGTTCAGGTTTGAACATTCAAGTTCGATGTGCAGTTCAAATATCGGAAGAAGGTGAAAAAAAAATGACAAACAAAGTGCAACTATTTTATTGGCGTACAAAAAGTTTATTGGCGTACACAGTTGAAAAAAAAACTCCGAAAACGACATCAAAACGAAATCCTCCTTTAGTCACTGAAGGCGAAACATAGGTATTACTTTCCGGCGGCGGCGGTGGCGGCGACGGCGACGGCGTAAACTTTTTTGTAAGACTTTTGTGGAAAATGAATTACAAGAAAAGTATCTGACAGATGGGGTTATACAGACAGATGGGGTTATGGTCTACACAACTGGCACCATGCCGTTTGATCCTGACCCAAATTTCATGGTTCAGCGACTCTGTGAACTTAGATGTTTTTTCGGGCCAAAAGCCCCCTTTGTAAGACTTTTATGGAAAATGAATTATAAGAAAAGTTTAATAGCTAGGCATCTGATATATGGTATGCAGACAGTTGTGGTTATGGTTTACACTACTGGCACCATGCCGTTTGATCCTGACCCAAATTTCATGGTTCAGCGACTCTGTGAACTTAGATGTTTTTTCGGGCCAAAAGCCCCCTTTGTAAGACTTTTGTGGAAAATGAATTACAATAAAAGTTTAATAGCTAGGCATCTGATATATGGTATACAGACAGTTGTGGTTATGGTCTACACTACTGGCACCATGCCGTTTGATCCTGACCTAAATTTCATGGTTCAGCGACTCTGTGAACTTAGATGTTTTTTCGGGCCAAAAGACCCCTTTGTAAGACTTTTGTGGAAAATGAATTACAAGAAAAGTTTAATAGCTAAGCATCTGATATTTGTTATACAGACAGATGGGGTTATGGTCTATGCAACTGGCACCATGCCGTTTGACCCTGGCCCCAATTTCATGGTTCAGAGACTCCGTGAACGTAGATGTTTTTTTTCGGGCCAAAAGACCCCTTTGTAATATTTTATGGAAAACAAATTACGAGAAAAGTTTAATAGCTAGGCATCTGATATTTTGTTTACACACAGCTGGGGTTATGGTCTACACAACTGGCATCATGCTGTTTGACCCTGGTCCCAATTTCATGGTTCTGCGACTCTGTGGACGTAGATGTTTTTTCGGGCCAACAAACCCCTTTGTAAGACTTTTGTGGAAAGCGAATTAAGTGAAAAGTATAATAGCTAGGCATCTGACATCTGGTAATTACAAACACTTTGGTTTATGGTCTATGCATTTGGCCCCATGCCATTAGACCTTGACCCCATTTTCATGGTTCCGTGACTCTGTGCACGTCTTAGATGATTGTTGGGACAATTAAAACTTTTGTGGAAAATAAATTAAGTTAAAAGTATAATAGCTAGGCATCTGATATTTGGTATACAGACATTTGGGGTTTTGGTCTACACAACGACGCCATGTTTTGTGACCCTGACTCCATTTTCATGGTTCAGTGACTTTGTGAACTTAGATGATTTTTGGGTGGAAAATGACTTAAGTGAAAAGTACAATGTATAATATTATAGCTAGGCATCTGATATTTGGGGATTATGGTATACATAACTGATGTCACCATGTAATGTGACCTTGACCCCATTTTCATGGTTGAATGAGTAGTGAATGTTGGTCTTTTTTTCATTGTTTCTCAATAACTATGGTATCTAGAACACACTTCAGACATTTTTGTGATGGTTAAATGGAATTCTGTCATCTGTCACATGACCTTGTCCTTAACTTTTCTGAAGGCCCAGCTAGACCTTCAATGAGTTCTGTGATGGTGCCGACAGACGAAACATACTTTAGTGTCAACTCTCGTTTTTTCAAGCTCTTAATTATTGAAAGAAACTTTGAAAAATAAAAAAAAAAGAACTGGCTAAAGGATATGAAATGAACAATTTAGTAAAATCTTTGAATTAAGCTGTTTTTGGTAGAAATAGTAATAATTTGATACTTATAACTTGGCTTTTTTTAGCATTACAACATGTGTGTCGGTTTTGTGTGATGATCCATCACCGAATCATAAACCGTTTGAAGTGTTCTGTTGGATTAAAAATAGAGATCCTTGCTATTTGACATCAGTCGATAGATGCTTCTAAGCTAGCTGTCAGTAACTTCGAGTGTTTTAAAGAGAGTTCCTCAACGTCCCATTTATTCTGGCTGTCTTTGTGTCTCTGGTTCTCTCTTGTTGAATTGAACTTCGGTCGATTAGATTTTTACTGTTTATAGTTTAGATAAATCTACATGGACCTACATCATGACATATGTACATGCTGTACCCTTGAAAGTTAAAAAAAAATCTTGTCGGATGCAAGGACACATTTGGAGAGAAACCCCGGGGAGAAAACTTGTGGCATGGGTTTGAATTATAAGTTAATTAAGCTAAGTGTATTAAAAAGTCATTGAAATTCAAATAAAATGCAAAGATATATAAACTCAATAAAACCCAGGAACATTTTAAATCAACACGATTAAGAAACAAATTGGTCAGATCATTTATTACGGAAATTCAGAAAACAACAATTTTTTTTTAGTTGTAATTGAGAGCCCATTAGTTATCTCTCTTTTAACAATTATTCGAGTTGGATATATTATTGCCACTAATTGCATGTGCATGATGTGTGCCCAATATCTTTAATTTCAAAAACGGTTTATGCACAGGCGTTTGGGCCCTGGATTTTATTTTTTTTAATTGTTTCTGTATAAAAAACCGTGGAAATAGCTTATAGACGAGATGAAAATTTTAATATACACGTTATTTATAAAAAAGAAAATCCTGTACCCAAACGTTGCACCACCCGGATATTTGATTTTGTCCGTAAATTGGACTCGCTTTTAGACGTCAAAAGTATGAAAGTTGTTTTTCTTTGAAAAACAGTTTCTAGAACTGCTATACAATATTGAAGCACCGTCCCAGGCACAAATATAATGAACATATTTTAAATAAATGTTAGGCAGAACTGCAGGTAACGTTGCTATGAAAACTCAAGGCTGTGGCCAAGCGCAAGCTACAAAGAAATCTGCACGTGCATGCACATCCCACGCGCCATATACATGTATTTGTCACTTTTACTGAAAGGGTTCATATTGAATTGAACTTGGTGAAATAAAGAGTACAAACACTCTTCATCAAAGCCAAAGAAGAATGTTGCAGCTAATATAAAGTTAAAATCTAGTACACATGTACATGTACATGCGTTTTCAATGTACAAATGTACATTTTTGTAAGTTTGAAAAGAAATACACACATTAACCCGGGGGGGGGGGGGGTCACTTCCATTATAAGATGAGATAGGGATGAGCCGCTGGAATAGGTACCCTTTTCATGGTCTCAATTGGGGTCCGATCGATAGTCCGACGTATCTATAGTCCGACAGTCCGTTAGTCCGACAGTTCGTTAGTCCGACAGGCCGTTAGTCCGACGGTTCGATAATCCGACAGTTCGATATTCCGACAGTCCAATTATTTTCAAGTTGTCATATATATTTGTCTGCGTTTTTTTTATACTAGTATTTGATAACCAATCATTGTTTAGTAACTGTGTCGTTATCTTTGTTGAAAACATCAGGAAGTGTAGAGGAAACCGGACTCAAAATTGAGGGGCGGGAACCAGTTGCGATAAGCTGACAGTTCAGAATTTGTAACATCGGGGGTACCAGCCTTAAGTTGAGGGGCTGACAGTGGGGACGGGGATATGGGGGATATTAACGTCGATTTCGGACACGTATCTAAATTCATTTACGTTTTTAAATATTTCATTTGGGATTCTTTTAAACATGACATAACATTTTTTCATACATGTGTATATGTGTCTATAACTTTTATAAACAAGACTAATCGATGTCTAGCCCTGAGTCGCATGGCAAAACGTTGAACCATGTACGTTCTAGGCCCAATATGGACAGTCAATAATTTTTGACAATTGCATCCTATGGTGGACTTACAAAGCATATTTGTCAAAGGCAACCCAATATTAAAAATATATTAATAAAAAATAAAGTTTCTATTTTCCCCTTAACTTGTAAAAAAAAATTAAATTGCACCGTAAATAAAAAAAGTAACATTTTTGCCCCTTTTGGGCCCCTCATTCCTAAACAAAAAAGAGGGGACACCCAAAATCAGCCGTGCCCTTCCTTTTATGGTAAGTAACATTACTGTAAAGTTTCATAGCATTTGGCCACCCAAAACAAAAGTTATTGTGGAAACAAATAAAAAGTCGCTTTTTAGGCCTCTAATTTCTAAACGAAATTATAAAATGACTCCAAAAGGAAAGGTGCACATCTTCAATAATCTGTAATCACTGTGTAAAATTTCAGAAAGATCTAGCGTTTGGTTTTTGAGATTCAGATTACACAAGACAGGCACCCCATAGCGCGACGAACGGACAGACGGACGGAGTGACCCGACTACTTGACCTGCTTTCGCCTTCGGCGACGCAGGTAAAAATACTACACGGGTATTTCTGGTTATCGACGTTAACAATGGCAAACTAAAGACAGTCCAAACAAATTTAGATGTGCATGACTGTTACCAAAGAAAAGGACATTTGATGGAAATTGTTGTCCACTCTTCTCTTATATTTTCCCGTAAAAAAACATACACTGTTAGGGAGCAACCACTGTTATGAAAAGGGTGGTATGGAGAAATTTGAAATAAAAAGACAAGATTCTGTTTGATCCTTTCGTATATCTATCCGATATTTTTTTACTCCAAAGCCATTGAGGGTGTTTATGACTTTGAGAAGAGCACAGCTTTTGTTATTACAATCAATCAACTTTCATTGCCATATACATTTTTGTAAATCACTTCGTTAGATTCATGACGAACAACTACAAAAGTCGAACACAGGAAGTACATGTATATACAATAAAGATCAATAAACATGAACAAAAATAATACATAAGTTTATAGGTCCACTGGTGTCCAATTTATTCTAGTTGTCGGACTATCGAACTGTCGGACTATCGAACCGTCGGACTAACGGCCTGTCGGACCAACGAACTGTCGGACCAGCGAACTGTCGGACCAGCGACATAGACCCGTCTCAATTATATCAAAAGGGTGTGAAAATTAGATGCTGTTATGTGATAAGGATATGCATTTCCATATGAGATTATGTCACAAGGTCGGTTTGTTGTATCTCAATCAGATGCTGATATCAGAAGCCAATTATCATCTGACTGACATCTAATTTGATAAGGTTACAAACCACAATTGCCCCATCAGGTGCTCAACCCTGCTCTCCATCATGATTAACCATGTTAATTCCATAATGTTCAGATTTCCTGTTATTCACATAATTTATATGAAAAGGTATGCTTTTCTATGCTAATATATGAAAAGGTATACTTTTATCCTCAAAATATATGATTGGGTGTATTTTTTTAAATTTCAAAATATATGATAAGGGTGGGGGTCCCAAGGTGCCAGCGGCTCACCCCTACCTGAAATAGTTTTGAGTGACCCCCCCGGGACATTAAGCAGTGTTCAATCTAGAATTAGGCCACAGAGGGTCATGCTGGCCCACATAAATCATTTGAGGGGGGCATAATTTGTAGCTAGGGCCAGTAGGGGCCAATTATACATGTATAACAGGTTGCCACAGAGATGCAGCTAATTGTCGGACCAGCTGTCAGACAAATGGGGCAAAATTTCAGCAGGTCCGGCAAGTGAAACCATTGTGCAGGACCTAAGTCTGGCAAAGTTTTGAAAAAGCTAGACTTATACAAGTTGAAAGGTCTGGCAAAACTTTTGTAGGTCCGGCAAATTTAACTATCCTGTAGGACCCAATGTCTGACAGAATAAAATAATTATCTGCATCTCTGTTGCCATGGGGGAAACCCCAATTTGGATTCTGTAAATATCCCAATTAGGATACAGTATCCCAATTGGGGTATATTACTTTTTTCAGTTTGTGTTTGTATGACAAAATGGAGCACAATTATGAGTTTTACATTGTTTTTAAGTGCAGTTCTCTGTAAGAATCGAGCAAAATTTTAAAACTTTGAATCATGATTTTAAAAACACACGGTTTTGACAATAAATTGTCATTCAAAATAGCCTTCTATTGAAAAAATAAACATTAGTTGTTGTCTCGAGTGAGAAAAATTTCTGTTAAACATGTTAAAATGATAGGAATTTAGTGTGACTTGACAGAGTTATCTCCCTTAGATCCAAATTTTATATGTATTTCAACCAAAATATATCTCAAATTACTGACTTTTTAAAAAAGTGCTAATGCATTTTTTGTTACTTTCTAAGCATTTTGAACAGTATTTTCAGGTCTAAACTCGTGTGTTTTTTTTTAATCATGATTCACCCATTGCCTGATTCTTACAGAGAATGGCACTTAAAGTATAATTATTGGGCAATGTTGTGTTAAGTTAATTTTGAGTTTAAGTATTTTTAAAGAAAACTGTTTTTACTTTCTAGTTTTAGATACTTGGGTACATGTTTATCTCACGTCAAGAACTATTTTATCAAAATTTACAAAGTTGAAAATAAACATGATAAATTGCACCATTCCTAAATCTGTTATGAAAATTTGAGTTATCTTTCTTTGATCAAAAGAAAATTCAGTGTTTATGAGACATGATTTTAGCTACATGTTTGAATCCCAATAGTTTTAAAATGAAACAAAGATTTAACTTAAAAACTAAATTGTTTATTTTATATGGACTGAATCTCCCTCTTGCAGTTCAATCTACATCAATAACTTAAAAAGTGTTACCATGATTATCAAAAACATACCAAATATGACATGCATGATGTGATTATGATTAAGTGGTTCTTATAGTAAATCACAGTAACACAATGACTCTTGTGATATACTTTCAGATCCCTGGAGCAATGATCTTTAGATATTTAAATGACAATTTATGTTCTTTTAAAGCATGGAAATATAATTAGCCAAAAACTGCAATATATCCCAATTGGAGTATATCAAAATATTCCAATAAGAATACTATATCCCAATTGGGGTCTCCCCTAACCTGTATAAAACCAATAGAAGGGAGTGCTCAATGGACAAAAAGTGAGGGCTTACACGTATATTATAATATTATAAAAATGAAAGAATATGTAATATGTGCCAGAAAGACACAATCCACATATTGAAATGATTTGATAAATGTACAATGCCAAATTTCACTGCGTGTGAAGCGCTTTTCTGGATTAACCTTCATCAGACACGCTAGGAGTAAAAACCGGTAGAACATTAGATTTGATAAAAAAAAAAAAAAAAAAAACAGAAGCCAAAAATATTACAACAATGACCAAACAGATAAATTTATTATTTTTTTAAAAGAAATAGCCAAATGTTGTCAAATTTTGGAAATATGTAAACGTGTCTTTCCAACACATATTCCAGTACTCGAAAATATATATAAGTTTGCAGAACAAAATGAAGGCATAAATTTGAATGTTTACATGAAGCAACTACCGTTAGTTGTTTTATAAAATTCCTGTATAAAGTAATGTATACATGTCAGATGTTCTTTATTGTTTTAATCTTTAAATTGAATGTTCATTAAACAGCGGTCATGAAATTTACATATGGCAGAATTTTATTTGAGCTTGATGTACTCGCGGATTGTGCAATTTCAATAATTTCATTGTTAGCATTCTCCTCTGCGGCACCCACTTCATTATGATTTCAGCTGTTTTAGCTCATTTCATTCCTACCAGAGTTAAATTAAACATGAGGAAATAAGCTTCATAAATGCTGAAGCATTAACAGCATGTCTAGCAAAATTAATTATATTAATATTGACTACATGATATACACCCTTGCATAATTATTATACTGTACTTACAGGGATTGGGAAGGCAGGGGGCCATGGGCCATTGGCACATCAAACATGAAAATGGCCCCCTTTCATCTCAGAAATTTATATACATGTAGTTTATTAAGAAATGGCCCTTTGAAATTTAGAATTTCCATGAAAAAAGTGGTAAATGGCCCTTTGCTAAAAATTCCTTCCCAATCCCTGTACTTAGGACCTTTATTTCCGGTATATTTCAAAAGGACTTGCTCAAACTGTCCTGTCGAATTTCCAGTAAATTTTGAAGGGACTTTCTCAAAACAATAAAAATGTTGCACCAGTAGTCATGGTAATGACCCAAGAGGTCCTTTTAACATGTTTAAGTGCATCAATTGAACAAAAAATGGCGCAATGGCACACTCTAGATTGAACACTGCATTAATTAACCAAGATATTAAATTCAACAATTAAATAAATGGAATTTTAATGGTTTAGTGTTATATCTAGTGCAAGCTACATGTAATTTGTTGAAAAATGCACATAAATCAAGCTTTAATTGAATATTAATGAGTAACCTCCCCTTTAAAGAGTTTAGTAAATACAGTTTCTATAAAAATAGACATTTCATGACCAGTGGCTTAGATTTTGAGTTAAATCTACATAATGTACATGTACAACAACACATGTAGCTCAAATATTGTTACTTTATTTATAGAGTGTTTGCTTAATGTTGTTCACCATACTGATTGATACAAGCTGCTATGAGCCTCTAGTTTTTTTGTTAACACTATATAAATAGATACAATGTACACTATAAACAGATCATTTAAAATAAGATCTCCATTCTTTTTTAAAAATTGAAAAACTTCATAAAATTGGTTTTATAAGCATGATCATTTTCAAGTTCATGTATGAGTCTTTTGTAGAATTAGAATTACCATTTAAGTAGTTTAAATTTCACATTGGCAAATAATTGGATTCATGACAATTGAGACGTTTTAAAAATTGTAACTTTGAAATGGAGAGTGATAGAAATTGACAATTTTAGTTCAATATATTGTGTGTGGTTTAAACTTCCAGACAGGCCTAACTTGTCATGTATTTTTATTTTAGATAATTGGAGTATTTTTGAGTATGGGATAATGGATTAGAAAGTTCTCTATGTAATGTGTAATATGTGTTGTTAAATGTAAGTATGAAGTTAGAAAGGTAAAAAAATCATTTTCTAGATTTTAAGTCAAGAATTGAGTAATAAATTATACGTTTATTAACCAAGTGACAAACATTTTGACATGCATTTTTAAAATTCAAGTTGCAAGATCTTATAATTGCTTGCATGTTATAAGTACATGAAATTTTCAGGCCATGATATATAACATTGACTAAAATGTAGATGCTGCATAAAAAATTATTTAAAAAAAAAAATGTTTAAGTTGCAGAATGGCACAAACAAACTGGTTCAGTGTACATTGTTCATAATATCATGTACATTGGTGTAGTTTAGATCATTTAGAAATTTTTCATACCATCATTGCATAAGAAATTGTAAGGATTTTTTATAAGTGGCAGAATGACATAAAAACTTATACTTTTTCACCTTCATGAGTTTAGTTTACTGTCCAACGACAGATACATGTGACATATGAATTTGGCTACAAAAAATAATTGAACCATATGATATTGTATATTGATCATGGATATAAATATAAATTAAGCCATAGATATAAATTGAACAATTGTTTACAATAACATGAAGAGTGATAATAAACATTCCATTAGCATCACCTATAAAAATCCATTGATTATTGGTAGATTTTAAAACCTCTTTTATTACATCACAAACTAAATCCAGTATCGTTACGACCGACGTCTTTCTATTATCAGGTAATTTCCGTTATTGATGATCCCAGGACATGCTTCGACGTTCCAGCATCCATCCACGCATGAATAATTTATAAACTCTCTTGCACGTCAGATGTAACTGAATAAAGCGGAGTCACCTGAGACACTGTTTCCCATTCAAAAAGTCTATTGATTGATTAAGCTATTGTCAGTTCTGTTTTCCATAGGAGAGGATGGTCTGTGAAAGATGAGTGAGACGAAAGGATTAAATGGGGATCCGTTTCAATATGATGGATACGGGGCTGTGGATAAACAGAGGATCATTGACCAAGATGAACTGGTAGGTCTAAATATATTCGTATCAAGTTTAATACCAAAACTTTATTCTATCATTTAATTTCAAGATGAACTGGTGTAGGTCTAAATAGAATCGTATCAAGTTTAATACTAAAACTTTATTCTATTCCTTCAATTTCATGATTAACTGGTGTAGGTCTAAAGAGAATTGTATCAAGTTTGATACTAAAACTTAATGCTATCTTTCAATTTCAAGATGAACTGGTAGATTTTAATAGAATTGTATCAAGTAAGGTGATAGCAAATCTTGAAAGATTCTTCTAAAAATTATTATAAACATGATCACTTGTGCAAACTTTATAACACACCATTTTTTTCTGTACTAAGTCAGGACCATTGTGATATTATTGTATCAAGTAAGGTGATAGCTGATCTAAAAAGATGCTTCCTAAAATTATTATCTATCAAGTGTGCAATTTATTTAACACACCATTTTTTACCTGCGTCGCCGAAGGCGAAAGCAGGTCTAGTAGTCAGGTCACTCCGTCCGTCCGTCCGTACGTCTGTCCGTCCGTCCCGCTATGGGGTGCCTGTCTTGTGTAATCTGAATCTCAAAAACCAAACGCTAGATCTTTCTGAAATTTTACACAGTGATTACAGATATATTGAAGATGTGCACCTCCCCTTTTGGAGTCATTTAATAATTTCGTTTAGATAATAGGGGTCCAAAAGGGGCCAAAAAAGCGACTTTTTTATTTGTTTCCACAATAACTTTTGTTTTGGTTGACCAAATGCTATGAAACTTTACAGTAATGTTACTTACCATAAAAGGAAGAGTGGGGCTGATTTTGGGTGTCCCTGCTTTTTTCGTTTAGAAATTAGGGGCCCTAAAGGGACCAAAAAAAGCAACTTTTTAGTTTGTTTCCACAATAACTTTTGTTCTGGTTGACCAAATACTATGAAACTTTACAGTTATATTACTTACCATAGAAGGAAGGGCATGGCTGATTTTGGGTGTCCCCACTTTTTTCGTTTAGAAATTAGGGGCCCAAAAGGGGCAAAAAAAGCGACTTTGTTATTTGTTTCCACAATAATGTTTGTTCTGGTTGACCAAATGCTATGAAACTTAACAGTAATGTTACTTACCATACAAGGAGGAGTAGGGCTTATTTTGGATGTCTCCTTTTTTTTTTGGTCTAGAAATAAAGGGCCCTAAAGGGGCCAAAAAAGCAACTTTTTAATTTTTTTTCCACAATAACTTTTGTTTCAGTTGACCAAATGCTATGAAACTTTACAGTAATGTTACTTACCATAAAAGGAAGGGTAGGGCTGATTTAGGGTGTCCCTTCTTTTTTGTTTAGGAATGAGGGGCCCAAAAGGGGCCAAAATGTTACTTTTTTTATTTACGGTGCAATTTATAATTTTTTTTAACAAGTTAAGGGGAAAATAGAAACTTTAATTTTTTAATTTTTTATGGCCCGACCACGTATGTGGATCGGACATATAGTTTTACCCTTGTCCGTCCGTCCGTCCGTCCGTACGTCCGTACGTCCGTACGTCCGTCCGTAACACTTTGGTTAAGTTCTTGGTTAAGGTCCATTACTCGGATACTAGATGTTGGGGGTCAATGATATTTCACCACCAGATGGGTCTTGGGTAGGGCTACACCACCCACTAGAAATTAGGTCACTCTGACCTATATTTTATGCATGAATGACTTCGGTTAAGTTCTTGGTTAAGGTCCATAACTTGGATACTAGATGTTGAGGGTCAATGATATTTCACTACTAGATGTGTCTTAGGGTAGGTGACACCACCCACTAGAAATTAGGTCACTGTGACCTATATTTTACGCATGAATGCCTTTGGTTAAGTTCTTGGTTAAGGTCCATATCTCAGATACTACATGTTAATGGTCAATGGTATTTCACCACTAGATGTGTCTTGGGTAACATGACACCACCCAATAAAAATTAGGTCACTGTGATCTATATTTTATGCATGAACGACTTCGGTTAAGTTCTTGGTTAAGGTCCATAACTTGGATACTAGATGTTGGGGGTCAATGATATTTCACCACTAGATGTGTCTTGGGTAAGGTGACACCATCCATTAGAAATGAGGTCACTGTGACCTATATTTTACGCATGAATGTCTTTGATTAAGTTCTTGGTTAAGGTCCATATCTTGAATACTACATGTAAGGGGTCAATAATATTGCACTACTCGACGAGTCTTGGTAACATGGCACCACCCACCAGAAATAAGGTCACAGCGACCTATTTTTACACATGAACACTTTTGATCAATTTCTTGGTAAAGGTCCATATCCCAGGTAATACACATTGAGGGTCAATGATATTTCAAGAACGGGAGGGCCATCCTGTGGCTCATAGACACATTTTCTAGTTTATTTTTAATATTGGGTTGCATGTGACAAATATGCTTTGTTAGTCCACCATAGGATGCAAGTGTCAAAAATTATTGACTGTCCATATTGGGCCTAAAACGTACATTGTTCAACGTTTTGCCATGCGACGCAGGGCCAGACATCGATTGGTCTTGTTTCTGTACTAAGTCAGGACCATTGGGATATTATTGTATCAAGTACATTGTAAGGTGATAGCAAATTTTATAAGATGCTTCCTAAAATTATTATCTATCAATTGTGCAAACTTTATAACACACCATTTCTTTTTTCTGTAATATATTTAGTCAGGACCATTGGGATCTTAAATTGCTCCAATTTTTCTTTGCCTTGTTAATTTTCTTCCTTCTTTTTTCTTTGTTTATATAACATCCCAGTGTGATAGTTTTGTAATATTTGAATGAAACTGATAAGTCTAAGTACATGTACAATGTATAAGCATAGCTTATAGTATCTTATTTTGATAGCATTTATTGCAATATAAGTTTCTTATCATGCTTATATAGGCAAACATTTGCATACAGCAAGGTTTTAGACAAAATGTAAATTTTGTCTATTACATTTTGTCTAATCAGGCAATTGACAGAAAAGGCAAAATTTTATACAAAAAATGCATTAAAATATAAATTTGTTCAGAGTCAGAATAAGACATGAAATGATGAAAAATAAAAAGAGTTCATGGGTTGTTTCAAAAGTTATTCACAAAGGCTACAGTCATGACAGTAAATTTACATGTCAGATAGATGCAGGAAACTTTTTTTTTTCTGATTTTAACCACTTTTTTTTTTTATGCCCACGCGACGACATGTCGGACATCTACTTTCTGTTTTGGACTTAATTAGGCCAATGTGAAAAGATGTGAACATGACTATGAAAATTTCTGTCAAGCTTTTCTCAGGATCATACATGAGAATGATTTGAAACTTGGTAGGATTGTTCAGTATGACAAACTATACGTCATAAGCCATTTTGAAACCTGTTGGACATCTACTTCCTGTTTGGGACTTACATGTAGGTCAATGGGCATGACTTTGAAAATTTTTGTCCAGCTTTTCTCAGGAACCCTACATGAGATGGTTTGAAACTTTGTATGAAAGTTCAGTATGACAAACTATACGTCCTAAGTGATTTCAAGACCTGTCGGACATCTACTTCCTTTTTTGGGACTAGGGCGATATAAAAATCAATTTGAAAATTTCTGTCAAACTTTTCTCAGAAAGTGTACATGGGTATGATTTGAAACTTGGTAGGATGGTTCAGTATGACAAACTGTAGGTCTTAGCGACTTTCAGGGACATCTACTTTCTGTTTGGAGCCTAGCGGGGGCATCCGTGTCCCATGGACACATTCCTTCTTTATTTGTCTTTAATCTGCTCAAATCCTCTGAATATACTCATCAGAATTTAATGAAACATAGTATTATAATATTACAAGCAATGTCCATTTAGCTGCAGTTATTTTTACAGGTTTTGCACTTTGTTTTTAAAAGCGCTTAATGCCAGTAAAAAGTTAGCATAAGAAATTGAGATCTACCAAAAATGATATCAGGGTAAAAAATTGTCTGATGTGGAGTCATATTCTTTTATTAAACTGTAACAGTCATTTTTATGCCCCCACCCATCCTGACCTCCAGCCTTTACATGTACAGCTGTGTGTTCATTGGACAGTTCAGGTTTTTAAAGTTACTCATTAAACAATAAGCTATTCAAACTTAATCTTTGACTGTTTAAGGATGTTCGCTACTATTATTGAAAATAAAAAGGTTTCAAATTTGATGCCTAAAATGAAAAGATAATAGTAAAAGATTTACAATAAGCAAAAAAAATTGATAGGTTCGTGACCTCGTTTTCAAGATAATTGACGCTAAAGTTTTGGCGGGAAAAGGTTATCTCTGACTTTTTCATAGGTTTAGCATTAGCACAATTTAGCTGTTAAAACCCATGACACAATGAATAGGATTTGGTAAAACTTTGTCTATAACCTCTTTATGACATTTTAAATACATTAATAACAAGAAAATAGGGGGTTCGTGGGCAAAAATTTAACCCTATTTTGATGGTAAAATTTAGAGGATTCCGAAGAAATGACAGAAATACCAAAACAAGACCAGCGAGCATCCTTAAAGGGAAGAAGTTTGATAAATCGTAAAAATACCAAGCAGCTCATAGGAGCCATCATGGCTTTTATCCTTAGTTTTGACACAAAATGACAAAAATGAGGGCTTTGTGACACGGCTCAACTTCTTTGTTTGGAAACAAAAAACTGCATCCATTAATCTCTATTATTGATTCAAATACAATTATCTGCTTATAAGCTGTTTCTAGATTTATTTGCTAAGAAGGAAATCATCATTCTATCGCTAATAGTGCTTAGTAAGCTGGTATTAGCTATTGATTATGACTAGGGTTCCATGTAAAAGTGTTTTGCTTTAAAATAATAGGAAATAATGATACAGTGAAATATTGCGTTTGACTAGCGTAATGTGCTCACGTTATCTCAATGATCTTGTCAAAGTCATTAAGGGGATATCAGAGATATTGTTTTCTGGACCACACAGACAGTCTTATTTGAAATTCATAGCACCAGTTCTAGAAGTTTTGATCAAAATTCTTATTGAGCAGAAGGAAACCCTGTCTGTCTGTCCGTCTATCTTACATAACATACTCCACCTTTAGGATGGCCACTCTTCTTATTTCAGAATTTCAGCCTGGTTTCTATACTTCTCTATAAATGTACATGCACCTTTACATACTGAAGATATTTTTATCACGCTAATCCCTTTGTCTATGACATTTTCTGATTTTATAGACCTTAAAAAAAAAGAACTGTATGAAATTTCTTGAAATTATTAATGCATGTACAACTGTATGTGCACTACATGTATTTGTTCTTACTCTGGTGTCATTCATTTGAAGTAATTTAAACCCATTGTTAAGGATGCAGAAGTTCTAAAGTTTAATCTGTCTGATGTCCTTCAACAATTTTTTGCAACTTCAAAATATAAACTAAAGGATATAGATTTTGATTTTTACACAGTGATAAAGGTACCATTTGAGTAATTGCATGATAAAATTTCATGAAAATCTGTTGAATATTTTTGGAAGAAATTTCATTCAAATCTGTTGAATATTTAAAAAAAAAAATAGTTATTTCTAGTTTCACATTTGTTTCTTAGTACATATGATACATATTTGTACAGAGCCCAAAATGAAGGGGTTTATCCTCAGTTTGATTGTGTACAGTTCTGTTCAACATATTCTTGAAATGTATCATTGTGTTCCCTACATGTTTTCCACATCTCATTACCTTCTATGTTACATGATAGAAAATAATGAGATGTGAAATAAGTGTACATGACACAGCCAACAATCAAGCGGCAATACAGAAAAACCACAATGGACAACAGCCAGCCGCCTTCATCAAGGCCAGTAGGCACTGCTCCCGGTTCTGCAATTGGCCCATGGTCTTAATAAAATGCATATAATTTGAATCCAGTCCTGAATTGAATCTTATATCTTTAATATGATACAAAATGTATATCTATATTTTTTTCTTTACAAATTAAGAAGCACGTATGAATTGAAAGATTGATGCTAGTTTTTAACACTGACGATAGGGTTACTTTTATGATACAATTTAAAGTTAAAGATTTTATCAATCTGACATGTTATACAAATGTATGTATTAAATTATGGGCTCAATTTGAATAATTTAATTTGATGATATATGTTTATTTCTATTAGATCGTGGGAGTAGATCTTGCAAAAATTTCATATAAATTTTAAGTACATAAATATCCCAGATTTTTATAATGCTTATTGTAATAGTATCTGCAAAAAAAAATAAAGAGATAACAATTTAAAGACTGTGACTATGTGAGAGGTATTGTTACGCAAGAGTGTGCATGACCAACATTTGGTGTCTGATGATGATCTGTCCAAATCAGGTTAACCTTCAGTTTAAAGTTACTTTTCCTTGTAATGCAAGGGTTGAGGAATTATTTATTTTGGACAGTTATATGAACAATTAAGCTTGTCGCTATAGGTATCTGTTTTGTCTTTTTAACATGTTGAATGCTAGACTATATGAAAAAAGATCTTGAATGTGACAATTTATTTTCACAAATTTTTGCCCTGGCCAAATTCCTGAAAATCAATTGGTTGCGAAAATTACTTGATTTACAGTATTATTATTTACAAGCATTGAAGAAGTATTTATCATTCTTTATTAAACATTCATATTATTTAATATAGTAAACATTGAAACATAATTGATAGTTTATTCATTTGGGGTATTATAAGTTGATCAATTTTTGCCAGCAACAGCTGTTTTTGGTCAATAAGATATAAATATCAAACTGTTTATTGACACGGTATTGGATACTGTATTAAATTGGTATCTCCAAATGTTATCTTTTATTGAATCTGAAAACAAACACAAGGAAAAATTGATGTGTGAAATGCCAACATCACAGATTTTTAATTGATTTAATATTGTGACATAACATGAAGGAATTTCATAAATTGTACAATGTAACATAAGCATCAGAGTTTTGTTTGATTTAATAATTAATTAAGTTTATCAAATTGTTGTGAAAAGAAATAATTATAAGGTGTTTCAAAATTCAGTAAAAAAATACTCAGATTTTTAATATTTACCTCATTACAAATGTTTATTTTTATTTCCAAATATGAATTTAAATGTTTTTGGTCTGTCAGCCAGTAGTCATCTAACATTTTTAAGTTAAGCTGATCTTTTTTGTATATACATGATATATGTATTACTAAAATGCCTTCAAATTTATGTCATACATTTTATCTGTACTTATATGTTTATTGCCATTTACTTGGGCTGGGCTAGAGTTGAAACCAGGTGGGGGATGAGTTCCCTTATACAAGTTTTTTAGCTGACAAATTGTTTAGTATGGGTACCCTCCTTCAGGTCAGTTAAAGGACCACTACTCAAGTGTTTTGATCTGCCAATGCCAAGCTAGGGCTTAGTAGTTTATACTCTGAATGAACAAAACATCTTGTTTATGTGAATAAGTATGTTTCATGAAATGTTAGCATACATGAAGTGAAAAGCAATGTCATTGAAGCCTACTTCCTTAAAGTATTCTTGTAAAATCTATTTACAGCCCATTTAGTAGCAAATTAGAATAAATTTATCAATGTTAACAGCTAATGTTGCTCTTAATTCATACCGTTGAAATTTATGGACTGAAAAATGAACTCGATAGTACACTATATTATACAGTATGGACATTTAAAAGGTCCTTTCACTTTACAATAGAGCAACTACTTCTAGATAATAATATTATGAATAAAAATCAAAAACTGTTTATTTGTGTATTTAAAAATGAAGTGAATAGGACGTGTACGGTCGAGAGAGGATAAGATCTTTAAACGGGCCATAGATGATTGGAGAAGGCTATTGTCTGAGGGCTATTGTGTCGTCTAAATAGATAGGGTTCAATTATTAGAGAAATATTTACTTTAACACTATATATGGGGGATCATAAGTAAATTCTATTTATGTAACAAGTTTGTGGTGGAATGTTCTGTTTGACAGTTTAGGGATGAAAAGACAACTCTTGGTAAGGATGTTGCAAAAAGTATTTGATATATATCATTGCATGTTATTTTTTGTTTTTTTTTAACCATGATATATATGTGCTAGTAATTTATAATCAGCCTATTGAACTAACAGCATTTACATGTTAAAGTTCCATTTATTTGTGATACTGCGGCTTTCCTTGACTTATTTGGGATCTATTTCAGGTATATGTTATCACTTTCATCATGTTCATGCTGCCCAAATGGCATTGATATAGAGAAAGCAGTGAAAAAATATATTGTACTGTGGTTCTTCTATAGCTTATTATGTTCTTTTTCATGTATTTTGAAAATCTCCATTTTTAATATGGACCTGACATGAGCTACAAAAACCATGCAGCTTTGTAATTGTAATATTGCATATTGAGAAATTCTGAAATATTGCTGTTAAGATGGTACCATGATGCTTTCTTAAGTGATACCATACTGCAAAATATCTGAAGAGAACATCATGTACCTTGTATTATAAATTGATAATACTATAATATTGTACATGTAGCTGTCAGTTAAGTCAGGGACAATTAATGTTCTATAATAGAAGACATTAATATAAAAGTTATTTTTTGTATCATTGTAGAGTTCTGAAGGTGGTATAGAGTTGCCAGTGAAGTCTCGGACACCCGTCCCATTAGAGGAGACTTGTTTCTTTAGAGATGGAAAGAGAAGAACAGGTAAACTAACAGAGGTCACTGATGGTATTAATCTTTTGTATGAACCATCTCCTTAAATTACAATTTTATGTTGTCTTTGGACATCTAAGTCTTTTTGCTTCCTGTGCCACAATTTTCAAGTGCAACCAGTTGGGGCAGTAAAGGCATTTTGCATACATTTCCTCTTCTTTATAATAGTCCTATTGTTCTCTCTTGTTGAATTGAACTTTTGTCACTTGAGTTTTACAGTGTGTTTTATATGTATGCTTTGTGCAAGCTTATCAATAGGGGGAAGGTTGGATCCAAAAAACTAGTTTTGCCCCGCCACATTTTATATGTGCCTGTCCTAAGCCAGGAAACTTTGCCAAAGCCTTTGTTTGTCCTTGTCATTCTGTGTTAACTGTTTTATGTCAAGAATTGGGTCTTTCGTTGATGATTTAGGGATTGGTTTTGAAACTTTTGTATTGTATTATAAGTCTTGGGCCAATGCAAGAGGGTAAGCAGTGACTTATGGTCATGTTGAAGACTGCTTGCTTTTTTCCGTTGTGATTTTTGTCTCGCCTGCGAAGCAGAGCGGGACATAGGTGTTACTTTACCGGCGGCGGCGGCGACAGCGGCATTAACTTTTTGGAAAAGTTTAATGAGCACCTCCATATCTCAATAACTATAGGTCCTGGGTTGATGAAACTTGGTATGCATATGCCCCAGTAGTACCTTAGCACAGTTGCATCCCCATCTTTTGACCTTGACCTTGATTTTCCGCTTGAGTGACTTTGACAATTTTCAATACATATAATAGCAATGGAAAAGTTTTGCGAGCACCTCCATATCTCAAGAACTATAAGTCCTAGGTTGATGAAACTTGGTATGCATATGCCCCAGTAGTAGCTTAGCACAGTTGCATCCCCATCTTTTCACTGTGACCTTGATTTTTCAGTTGAGTGACTTTGACAATTTTCAATACATATAATAGCGATGGAAAAGTTTTGCGAGCAACTCCATATCTCAAGAACTATAGGTCCTAGGTTGATGAAACTTGGTATGGGTATGCCCCAGTAGTAGCTCAGCACAGTTGCATCCCCATCTTTTGACCTTGACCTTGATTTTTTGGTTGAGTGACTTTGACAATTTTCAATACATATAATAGCAATGGAAAAGTTTTGCGAGCACCTCCATATCTCAAGAACTATAGGTCCTAGGTTGATGAAACTTGGTATACATATGCCTCAGTAGTAGCTAAGCACAGTTGCATCCCCATATTTTGACCTTGACCTTGATTTTCCGGTTTTTATTGCATATATTTGCAATGTATATATAGGTTCTATAAACATCTTTTGATCTCAGAAACTGAAAATCCATGTAAATTCAAAATATATTGGAAGTAAGATAGAATAATTGTTTCTGATGGTGCCGGCAGGCGAGACATACTTAAGTGTTAACTCTTGTTTAAATTGCTGTTTGTTTATGTTTGTTGTGTCACGTACACATATTCCACATCTCAATATCGTCTATGATGTTTATGTAACTTCAGCAAATTTCTGTGTTCATCTATTTCCTTCTGTTCATCGAATTTGAAATGCAGGCTGGCAGCATACACCTTTCATTGAAACTTTTATATCCTGCCTATATGAGGTAGAGGGGAAAACAGCGTTTCATGTCCATCAATCTGTCCATTCATCCTTTATAATCAGATTTACCTTCAGATTAAAGTGGATTTTCCTCGTCGGGTTGTTGGAGTATCATACCTTTAGAACATATTCTTTTTTGTTGCAGCAAAATGTTTCAAGTCCTGCAGCAAAGCAACCCTTTTGTATTTTCACAAGTATTGTGGATTCATTTATTTTAGTGGGTACTAATTTTCATGGTTAGATGAAAATGATCAGTGGGGTATCGCTGGCTCTTTCCCGTAATTTTGTGGTTCTGATGTCTCCAGCATACAGATCAATGTAAATTTTTGTTGGATATCAAATTTCATGGGCTCCCCACAGAAACCACAAAAATTGATACCCCACAACACAGTAGAAAATAAAGAGATGTTGAATAAGTGTACGCGACACAGCCCACAATTAAACGGCAATTTAGAAAAACCACAATGGACAACCGCCAGTAATTTCTTTCTGAACAAAACAGGAGTAATACATGTATAAACAATCTTTAAGATATACTAGTAGGACAGATATTTTGCTTTCTTTCAAGACTTTTGCTTAATCAATCAATCTTACCAAACTGGATTTATTTTGTGTGTTTTTCATATAACTAAATCAGTTTTAAATGCGTAGCAATTAAAATTCTAATATGAGAATCAAGCATTTGCATTTAAATGTTGCATTTCCTCAAAACATTTAAAATTTCTTTTTAATGCAGACTTTTTTCATTTATATCAGTATGGTAAAGAATTACATTCGATAAACTTTCAGTGCAATAAAAGTAAATCTACATTGCATGCTTCCTGTCTATCTATTTAAATGCAAAATTTTATGGAGCAGAATTACTTTATTTACATAATATTGGAGTGCATCAATAAAGACGTAAAAGAATGTGTTTGTAAAGAGATATGATCCTTATTTCCTGTTCAGAGTTTCATTATACATGTATGGTAGCTTGATTTATTGCTGTTGAAATATAATTATTTAAACTAAAAAAAATCTATTGAAAGTTTTCGTCATATATTTGGATCAAATATTTGTACATTTCATTTTGTATCTCATTATTTGTTGGTCCATACAACTAAAGAATTTTTTTATATTATACTGCATAAGGCTTTGGGTAATAAATTTCAATTGAACACTTCAATCTATGATATAAAATATTTCGAAAAAGTCCACAAGGGTTAATTATCAACCCAGGGGGTCATAATTTATCTAACACCCTCTCAGGGGATAATTTTTTTATCTATCACCCTCTCTTCCACCAAGCTTGTCACGTGCAAACTCAATTTGACATTTTTAATAAGTTTTGGTATATTCAAAATGTTGGACATTGGATGGCTGAGTGAGTGAGGCCAGTGCTGGAATAATTATTATGTCAGTCACACATCTACTTCCTGTTTTCCGAGGTGACTTAGACTTTTTAAGGATACAAAATAGAATAATTTCATAACATATTTCTCAGAGTCTACTGAACAGATTGATATCAAATTTGGTACATGTACACAGCTTTAGCTTTAGTTGAACCATGCTTCCCCCAGTCATCCTTCATTTTATCTTTCCCTTTTTAATATGTCACCATTGTAATATAGGTACCAGTCTTGTATTGTAAGTTCTTGCGCGGGTGGACGTCAAAACATGGATGCTATTAAAATATAGTGCCTTTTCTCTGTGTTGTTTGCAGCATTCATTTTCAAGCATTTGTTTCTAACTTTTGGCTCTTATTGATGGTAAGACACCACACTATGACATCATTAACTTTTAGAAATGAGAAAATTGCATTTTCAAATAAAAAAGTATTCATGAAAAGGGGGGTATTTTTGCTTTTTGAAGTGAAAGTGAAAGTAGAAAAAAAATATTTTTTGTTCAAACTTCTGTGGTGTACCAAAGTTCGTGGCACTTTTTTTCATTTCCCCCTTCAAAATGTCTTTTGACACTTCTTTTATTGAAAAAATACAGCAAAAGTTTTATTGAATCATTTTAAGTATTTTTTAAAAAATTCCGAAAATCTCAGGTGTACTATTGAAGTCTATGGGAAAAACAATACAAGACTGAGACCTGAGTACTGGTTTTCATAGTAAAGTTGAATATCAAATAAGTGTTTTTTATTTGTTTTATTCCATTGAAAACCACATTGTTGACCACTTTATGAAGAATTTTAAAACTTTTTTCATGATTTGCTAAAGCTACCCTTCATTTTTTGCTTAAATGGTACTTTTTAACCAAATTTGGACATTCAATTAGACTTTGTCTTTAATATGAGAAACAGTAGATTCAGAAGTCTATAGTTTTTTGTTTTAGTAAGAATAACTTTATAGCATAGCTTTCATTCAATTTAAACTGCTATATTTCATCCGGTTTAAATTTTTCAGCACTTTGCATATGTTTAGTTGAAACTAAGAAATTATGGCTTTCTTTACATATCCACACATATGGGAATTGGTCTGTTTTTAGAAATGATGACTTTCTAACCAAACAAATGGTTTGAAAATGTTCTAGATATACTTTATGATTGATTTCAGTCAAAAAGCTCCAAATTAATTCAATATTTTATTCTTTATGGTGTTTTGTGATGTGCAAAATATAGGCTTCTTGTGTGCGGTAAGTTAAAAACTGTGATTTTACAGTAATTGAGACCACTTTCTGTAAAAATTTGATAAGCTTGCACAATATCTTGGTGATTTCTGTGTTGTACACCTTCTTTTCATAGACCAACTTAAGTTTCAACAGCCTAATATCTGAATTCCATGAAAAAGTTGGCTTATTATGTATGCCTGGGGCACCAATTTCACCTAAAAAATTCTTAATTTGGCATATAAAATCCATCTCAATTCCAAATAATGTTTTTCATTCCACATGTATCAATCTATTTCCCATAGTCTTGCCAATTTTGTCATATTCAAGCACTTAATAGGCCTGGTTTTGATATTTGGATAAACAAGAGGCTCCAAGTTGTCTTTGTAGTAAAAAATGTGGTTCTGAACATAGTTTTTTCCTTCTTGAAGGTCTAAAAACCCCAACATGATAATTTTTATGCACTCAAATCCTTGCTCAGGTATTACTGGCATCTTTTCAACCCATATTTTCTGTTTGAATATAACCCAACAATTACAGAAACATAAAGTGTTCATTTTAAGTCACTACAGAGAAAACTGGCCAAAACCTTGAAGAGGGTACCCTTTTTAAAATTGTAATAAAAAAATCCATGAAAGCATTATGGCAATGATTTTTTCTTAGTTTTATTGAGAAATGTCTAAGGAAACAGAAAAACAACAACATTAAGAATTATTTAATCATCTTTGACCCTAATAGGTACCAGTCTTGTATTGTAAGTTCTTGCGCGGGTGGACGTCAAAACATGGATGCTATTAAAATATAGTGCCTTTTCTCTGTGTTGTTTGCAGCATTCATTTTCAAGCATTTGTTTCTAACTTTTGGCTCTTATTGATGGTAAGACACCACACTATGACATCATTAACTTTTAGAAATGAGAAAATTGCATTTTCAAATAAAAAAGTATTCATGAAAAGGGGGGTATTTTTGCTTTTTGAAGTGAAAGTGAAAGTAGAAAAAAAATATTTTTTGTTCAAACTTCTGTGGTGTACCAAAGTTCGTGGCACTTTTTTTTCATTTCCCCCTTCAAAATGTCTTTTGACACTTCTTTTATTGAAAAAATACAGCAAAAGTTTTATTGAATCATTTTAAGTATTTTTTTAAAAATTCCGAAAATCTCAGGTGTACTATTGAAGTCTATGGGAAAAACAATACAAGACTGAGACCTATATTGTGCCTGTAAAAACACTGCTTATTTGAAGTTATCATATAAAAGCATTAATGAAATATGTGAACTGAATTTATGAATATAAACCAATAGAGGAGTGAATTGATTTTTAGAAAACTACCTCTAATTACATCTTTGTCATTATCTCATCCAACTCATAACTAGTTGATAATTTTCCCTTTCAGCTTTATGAATTTATGACATTAATTTAACCCCAATCCAAATATCAAAGCATCATGCAGATTCTCCTAATGAAGTTTAATACTACAATTATGATATTTATCACTTGGAAACTTGATGTAGTTAGATTAATTGTCAGGAATTTCATGTTTATTTTATATGGTGCACTGTCTTTGCACTTTGACATTTTATATGAAAGCCATGTAAAAGTGTAAAACTAAGTGCAGGCCATTTGATATTTTTATGCCTCTGACAATAGGCAAAAATAGTAGTATCAAATGAAAATAACTAAAGCAATGTGTCTCATGTGCATTTGATTTAATTAAAAACAGCTGATTTTAATTAGATTGATGTGCATTTTGTATAAAAGACACAACAAAAAAAATAATAAATGAACTGAATTATACATGTAATTAGCACAAAATAAAACCAAAATGTATCGAACTAGACAATTTGTACATTTACATTTACCTGAAAATTAATTATTGTCCAGGGCGGATCCAGAGGGCCCCTTATCGCAGAAAATATTTTTGTTGGATATGTTAGAAATCATTGAAGCATGACCAAATTTTTTGGTGTTTCTTACATGCAGGACATGGATATTTGATTTGTGCAAAAAAAACAACCCATATTTTTTTGTCAGTTTGAGGGGGGCATATGCACGATCCACCTGTTTTGACTACCATTATACATATTGCTTTCACTGTCTTCTTTTGTTTGTCTGATAGATACAGAAATCATTGAAGCATGACCAAAGTAGGCCCCCCTTAGCCAGTCAGTGGGCCCCACCTTTTCAAAATTTGGATCAGCCAACAAAATGTGTTCCAGTAGTTCTGCAGATGTTTCACATTGACTTTATTTTTAAATTTTAAAGCCCAGAGTGAATTGAGATTTCCTTTTTCACATTAAGATCAATATTGATTCTTTTAAATTCTCTTTTCTCCTGAAGCTTGAAGCATCTGTTATTATCTGCTTTCTTCCTAATTACCTTTTTCTTGATTGCTAGGACGTTCTGAGAAAACAATGGCACATAAGTCTTAAGATATTGATTGAAAAAAAGAATGGAAAAACACCCACTCATTCGTGACATTCATTGTCAAGAAATAAGACTTTGGTTAAAATGATTAAGTTTTATTTCTTTTTTCCAAAAATATATAAAGAAAAACAATGGAAAGAAACATATTGTTTAACTTTCATGACTCTTTATACCTGCTGTTTGCCATGACAATCACAACAGTACTTACTTAGTACTTTACAACCAAGTTGTGTTTATGTGACTACTGGACCCCACAATACCAATGGTGTGTGCCATAAAACCTGGTTTTACCAACCATTTCTTTTGAAACACCTGTACCAAGTCAGGACCTTTGCAATCTTCAATTTCTCTGACATGACTGCCTTGTTTTGTCTTTTCTCTCAGCCATTAGAGACTGATCCACCAAGTTTGGTAGTTTTGTTATTATACCTTTATTTTCTTCAATTAAAGTTATACTTGTTAGTAAGGTGCCATGTCTTTCTTGATGTCACACTCAGTTATGGGCTGTTTAAAAAAAATGACACAAAAGTGTGACATAGGTGCCACCTAAGGTGGTAAAAATTCAAATAAGTTAAAAGTCGTCCAACTATACATGCTTAGGACCCAAATATATTCATTTTTGAAATTTATTAAGCATTTGCAAAGAAAATACATCAGAAAAAAATATCAGCATTTTTATGACAGCTTTTTGGGCTCATTTTTTTTTATAAAATACAGGATTTTCAGGAGCCAATTTGAAAAAAATGGTTTGATTTTGGTTTAATTCTTCGTCATTTTGTATTTCACTAATACTCAAAAACGAAAAAAATCAAATGTTACCATTGAAATATAAAACCCATTTTTCCTGCATTTTAGTGGTTTTTATTTTACCTTTACCTAGACAAGTTTTCATATTTTCTAAAATACTTATGTTTGAGCACTGAAACCTGCTTTAAAGGAAACCTCTGGGTTGCTCCTTCTTCCACTGAAAATTTCATAGAAATATATCTTTCTAATTTTTAGTTCTTAATGGACAAAGTAGCAATCAATTTTCAATATATAGCATGTTACACTTCTGACATTGCAAATATTTAGCTTGAAACAATACATATTATGATCAGTATATCACTTTATGACTAGAGGTTTTTTGCCAAAGCACAAAAACTTCAATTAACAGAACTTATTTCATAAATTTGTATGAAATATTTAAAATTTGTAGCTCAAAAGTGGTGTTACACTTCTGACATCCCCAAAACAACAATTGTACCATATATTGTAATACATAGGTGTATAGATCATGATCTAACAGTTGTATATTGCTTTAAGGAACAATTTGATCATTATTTGATTATAAATTAGTAGTATACAAGTTATTTTCAAATATGTCAGGAGTGTAACATTTTTATTTGGACGGTATATTGGTCTTGTAATGTTTCATTTCATGTAGTTTTTTATGATCATTTAAGACAACCATATGAAAAAATTGTATATTTTTTAAAAATATGAATTGCTATAGCTCACACATTGCAACATCCATTCAGAAGTCAGTCTGAGTGGCAAAAAGCAAGTTATGAACTGCAAATTAATCTAAAACAAACATAATTTATCATGAACATGATGAAAGATATCTAGTTTTGGTTAAAAGTCAACAAAAAGTGTTAATTATATTTTAAATGCAAGTTATCCAACAAATTAAAGTGTTACACTCCTGACATTTTCAAAAGTGTTACACTCCTGACACCACTTATTCAAATATTTCATATAAATAGTGTACATGAAATTGCCACTTGGGGGAATTTTTAACTAAGGACAGCTAGCTGAATAAATTAAACCCAAAATTGACATGTAGAACATCATCATATTGGAACAGCACCCTCTTAAAGATGAGTGTTACACTCCTGACATGCTCATAAAAGTGAACTTTCAGAGCTAATAAAATTTAAATGAAGCAGCTAACAGACATTATGGTGCTTCTTATTTCAGCCCAAATATCCACTTGATCAGCTGGTATTTTCTTCAGATGATAGACAATCTTTCTATTAAAATTTTTTTTAGTCTAATGCAGCTTGGTGACAATTTTTGTCTCGTCTGCGAAGCAGAGCGGGACATAGGTGTTACTTTACCGGCGGCGACAGTGGCGGCGGCGACGGCGGTGTTAACTTTTTGGAAAAGTTTTATGAGCACCTCCATATCTCAAGAACTATAAGTCCTAGGTTGATGAAACTTGGTATGCATATGCCCCAGTAGTAGCTTAGCACAGTTGCATCCCCATCTTTTGACCTTGACCTTGATTTTCCGGTTGAGTGACTTTGACAATTTTCAATACATATAATAGCAAAGGAAAAGTTTTGCGAGCACCTCCATATCTCAAGAACTATAGGTCCTAGGTTGATGAAACTTGGTATGCATATGCACCAGTAGTAGCTTAGCCCAGTTGCATCCCCATCTTTTGACCTTGACCTTGATTTTCCGGTTGAGTGACTTTTTATTGCATATATTTGCAATGTTTAAGTTCTATAAACATCTTTTGATCTCAGAAACTGAAAATCCATGTAAATTCAAAATACAGTGGAAGTAAGAAAGAATAATTGATTCTGATGGTGCCGGCAGGCGAGACATACTTTAGTGTTAACTCTTGTTTATGCATTTATTTTTGGGTCAAGCTACTTGAAACTATCCGTCTACGTTTTACTATTAAACATGAATAAACCAATCATATACCAACAGTTTGCTGAGGTTTGCAATTTTATGATGCAATACACTTTATTTGTATTGAATACAAGTGGTTTTCTTAAAGTGTCATATAGAAGTAAAGAGTATTTTCTAAATGTCACACTAAAAGTGTTACACTCCTGACAATTTTGACATAATTAAGCACCATTTTTGACTGAATAAAGATAGAGTAATGAAATTTTGCATTTAAGTTTCTGTACATAGAAATACATACTTAGGAACAAAAAGTCTTTATTTAAAATGATAAATATGAAAATTTAGGAGTGAAAAAGGAATTGCCTCATTTTTTTTTAAACAGGCCTTATTGAACATTTTTGTTAGCCCCATGTTACCTGAGTAAAGGACCAACCCCCATATTTAGCCCTGAAAAGACGCAAATATTACAATTGGTTTGTTTTACTCGAAAACTTGCATGTACAGTCAAACCTGTTTTAAGAGGCCACCCTTGGGATGAGAAAAAATTGACAGGTGGCTGCTTAATCCAGGTTTGTTATTGTTGATTTATTAAAGAAAGGGACAAAAAATATGTGGCTGTCTAAAGCAGGTGATTGCTTAATAGAGGTGGCCGCTAAGGCAGGTTTGACTGTATGTTTTATAGCTGGATAGCAGTGCTAAATGAGAAATT
This sequence comes from Arcuatula senhousia, assembly GCA_963971305.1. Classification (NCBI taxonomy): domain Eukaryota; kingdom Metazoa; phylum Mollusca; class Bivalvia; order Mytilida; family Mytilidae; genus Arcuatula; species Arcuatula senhousia. Next base: position 45,342,155 of record OZ020316.1, on the reverse strand, counting down.
ATTTGTTTTTGGTGTATTGATCAATTTAGTAGCACCCTGACAGTTCAAAAATGGTATAAATTAATGAATTTTCACTTTTTGGCCTAAATAGCCAGTTTTTCACTGAACATGCTGAAGTAAGAACGGAAGAGAGTCAGACTGAAGATCAATTATCATTGATACATTTATCATAAAAACTAGCAAAAATGCACCTCCCACTGTATAACCCAGGTGAATCTAAAAGGGCATTAAAACACCAACACACACACTACATGTATCACATGTTATAATTGTTCAACTTTAAAAATCTTAAAGAACTTCACAAAGATATGAAGAAGAAACATCACATTGATTTGATTTGAGCCAGGAATCTTTATCAGAGCTGATGTTTGTATTAGTCAAATTTATGTTATTTGTTTTTTGTCAAGTAGAGCGTCTTTCATTGGCGCTTTAGGATTGAGCTTGAATCACATGTAGTTTATTTTCAATCCAGGGCCAATTGAAAAACAGCGAGCAGCGACCACTGGTCACATTGAAGGCTGCTGTCTGTTTTCCATTGTGGATTATTTTAATTGTCATTTATATTGTAGGTTGTGACGTGTATATACACTTATTCCACATCTTGGATACCCATTGGTACCTCTGCTTCCCTCATTATCTTCCATTTCTCTCATGCTACAAAATGTATTTGCTTGCTCCTGTGCCAATACAGCTCATTTCTAAAGTGGCAAATTAAAGTTGAAGTCATGATATGGATATTTTAGAAGAAAATCCCATTAAGGCAAATAAAAAATACCGGGTAAATTTTCTTAAAAACAATAAAAAATCTCAACTTTTAGTAAGACTAATGTATTTCAATGTTCTATAAGTAAAGTTTGAAATAGAATCGCGGAAGTAATTGATTATGACGTGATTTCTTTCTGGTCTGTGTACACTAACCTTCCTCACTGTCTTATTAAAAAACAATTTGAATATCTGGTTAAATGGTGTTTCGATAAATCTAAAAGTGACTATATCTGCTCTAAAGTTTCTAAATTATTTAATAAATCGTTTTTTAGCAACGAGACTCATAAAGGTTACGTCAATTGGACTGATGCAGAAATGATAACTGCTCTAAATTATCTTTTGGACAACATTTATATATGTTTTGGGAGAACAATTTATCGCCAAGTCATTGGTATCCCTATGGGAACTAATTGTGCCCCACTTATTGCTGACCTTTTTTTGTATTGTTATGAATCCCAATTTATGGCAAAACTTCAAAAAGACCCCAACAGACAACGTTTCATTGAAACTTTTAATTATACATACAGATATTTAGACGACATTCTTTCACTAAACAATCCGACATTTTCTAATTTTATTACGGAAATTTATCCCAAGGAATTAACTTTGAATAAATCTAACCTTACTGGTAATAGATGCCCATTTTTAGATCTAGATTTAAGTATAATCAATGGAAAATTACACACTAAAATATATGATAAACGGGATGACTTTTCATTTCCCATTGTGAATTTTCCTTTTCTAGAGGGAGATGTACCACTTGCTCCGTCTTACGGAGTATATATTTCACAGTTGGTAAGATATGCTCGGATCTGCAGTGGTGTATCTGATTTTAATGATAAAAACCAGTGTATTACAAAAAAATTACTAAAACAAGGATATCGTTACCACAAATTAGTGAAGTCGTTTACTAAGTTTTATCATAAATATCTATACCTTATTGGAAAATTTAACTGTACACGACGACTTTTGATTGTAAAGGGAATATCCCATCCAGATTTCTACGGTAATGTTGTTTATAGAGCAAATAAATTCAAAAACAATCCGTTGGGAATGCAAAATTGGCTTAAAACTTTATTAAATAAAGGTTATGAAATGGATATTTTAGTAAAATCTTTGAATTTAGTCTTCTTTGGTAAAAATATTGATAATTTGATACTTACTTTAAAATGTTAATTGCCTTTTTATACTTATGTCATTTTTGAGCATTACAGCGGTCAAGTGTGTCGGTTTTGTGTGATGATGCATCATCAAATCAAGTGTTTGACGTGTTGTGTCGGATTTAAAATCGACATACTTGATTTTTTTACATCAGTCGATGGATGCTTCTTAGCTAGCTGTCAGTAACTTCGAGTGTTCTCAAGAGAGTATCTTTACGTCCCGTTCATTAACTGTTGTCCTTTTGTCTCTGATACTCTCTTGTTGAATTGAACTTCTATCGATTTGATTTTTACTGTGTGTTAGTTTGTGATTTGTTATTGATTATCATTAGGGGGAAGGTTGGCGCCAAAAAACTAGTTTAACCCCGCCACATTTTAATGTGCCTGTCCTAAGCCAGGAATCTTTATCAAAGCTTATGTTTGTATTTAGTCGAATTTTTGTTAATTGTTTTTTGTCAAGAAGAGGGTCTTTCAATGCACTTTGGGATTGGGCTTGAATCATATGTATTTTATTTTCAATCCAGGGGCCAATTGAAAAACAGCGAGCAGCGACCGCTGGTCACATTGAAGGCTGCTGGCTGTTTTCCATTGTGGATATTTAAAATATACCTTTATAATGTAGGTTGTGTCGCGTACACTTATTCCACATCTCATTTTCTTCTATTCCATGCTGCTGACATCAGAATGTGATTTCTCCTGATTTCCTTCAGTTTAATATGTCAAAGTCCCAGCTTAATCAAGACAATGAACAGAAAGTTCTTAGACACTAAGTTAATTAAGTTTGGAGCAAATTAGTTTACCGAGCTGAATGTTCATATAATTAGGTTGACAAAAAACTTGAGGTTTTTTTTTCAATCCAATCCACTTGCTAGCTTCAATGTTCTGTTGATAGAAGCAGGCAATAAAAAGGTTAAGAATCTTGAAGTGTCATGTCAGATGCAGGTAGTTGGTTCAAGTATAATATTTTTCTGTTTTGAAAAAAAAAACAAATCATTATATCAAGGTTCATGTAATCAGGTTGCAAAAAACCTTTTGGTTTTTCGATGGTTGTTGTCATCAATGTTACTGTTAATAGAACTAGACTACTCTTGAAGCGTCGTGTCAAAAGTAGGCACCTTGAACAGTTGTAAATAGCAAATAAATTCCTGTTTTGAATTTTTTTATGTGTCTGTTTCAGTATAAATAACAAATACATGTTAAATCTTTTCATAAGCTAGGCAATTTTTACAGGACATTTGGATATCTGTACAACAATAAGACATCGTTTTCACTGGACACTGTGTTTTATAACAACATGTTCAAAGGTTGATTTTACTAAGTGTATTGGGCATCCAGTTGAACAACTTTTGGTTTTATGGGGGAGTGGACAGAGGGGGTCTCTTCCCCCGCTCCCCACCCCCTCCACCCTTGCTCCCCACCACCTCCACCTCCACTCCCCGCCCCTTCCATCCCTGCTCCCCGCCACCTTTACCCAGGTACTCCCGTCTCCCTTGTCCACCCCTTTACCCCCGCTCCCCACCCCTTCCACCCCTGCTCCCCATCCCTTCTACCCCCGCTCCCCGCCCCTTCTTCAACCGCTCCCCGCCTCCTCAACCCCAGTACCCCCGTCCCCCCCTGTCCGCATCCTCTTTTATACTGTACGGGCCCTTTTAAAAAAATCACAACTCAGCCAACATGACAAAAGAACCACATTTAGTTAAAATTATTGTCATATAGGACTTTGCTTAACAATGTATTTTATTTTCATAATAAGTTTGTATTTTTTTTTCTCTTTTCAGATTTTATATTGGTATACGAGGAGGTGTTCGAGACTAAAAGTAGTAACAGTGAAATCGTGAAGCATGGGAAATGGCGTCAGAAGTTCATGAAAAATTTACGCAAAATTGGATTGGAAACGGAAGAGGTTTGTTAATCTGCGAAAAAATTTGATTAAGGACAGACATATTTCTTTTCTCATTTCAGGAAAAAATGTTCTGCGATGGTATATCAATTTTCCTGGATGAGGGGGGTATATTGCATATTTGTGAATTCATTGTATATAGATTTTATATTACATGTATAACTATATAAAAATCTTTGTTAGCAATGTAATTCCATGGTTTGCCTGACTCAAGAAAAGCATGAAAATTTGTAATCTATGAACATTATTTCATTCACAATATAAATTTAAATCAAATACCCCAGTAAACTAAAACTTATCAAACAAAAAAGCAAACAATTGATAAATTTATATACTCAAAACTTGGTTTTACCAAAAACTATGGATTATTTTTACTTTTTATGAGTTTTCCATAAAAAGACATTTTGTTGGATTTCATATTTGGTCACGGTGACGGGTTTGAACATGCTGCTAGAAGTTTTCAATATGAAAAAAAAAAAACAATTCTTTTTTTATTTTTATTTTGGCAACTGATTGTCCTTTACCAAATACCACTTACTAGATTGGTACCCCACAAATACCACAGTATGATACTAACTCAGTTTCCGTTAACCGGGAAATTTTCGCTCCATTTTTTGGGGTGGTAGGACAACTGAATTTTAGCTGTAATGTTATTTTACATAGTCTACAAAAGAAGACAAATATATTCGCTTCATCTATATTTCGCGCTAGCAATTTTGAATAATGCAAAAATCATGAAAAAACTGATGCGAAAATTTCACCAGTTTACAGAATTTAGCAAAATTCAGTAATATTATAGTTGTAAGTTTAGCATTTGATACTATTTAATTATTTATTTACTGTGAGGAGAAATTCATTTCTTAATTAATATTTCACGAACACACTCAGAACCTTATAAACTACAACTAATTAAGCAAAAATTACTAATCTACAAGAAACTCATAATTCAATAGCTATTTGATATGTTGATTTGACAAAATAGATGCGAAAACCTAATTACCAGATATTGATAAATTTGTCTAAACATTAAGAACAATTATAAATTTTAAATGAAATATAAGACATTAAATTAATGTATTCATATGTTTATTTTCACTCTCATCGCAACTACAGTTCGCATTGTTATTTGATATTCAGTGGTATTGTATGTTGTCTGTTTTTTTCCTCCTGTCCTTGTTTGTGATTGCTGGTTTTGTCTCGGCCCTTTCTGATTTTGACATTTGGATTCCCCATTGGTAACTCTACTTCTTTTTTATGTGAAAACATAAAGATCAATGAATTTTTGGCCAGGACGAACTGTTTACTCTTGTCTCTTAAAGGTTCTGATCTCTCTGTTTGTTTTTTCCAAATTAAGGTTACCTCTAGCTGTAAATTGGTTTTTCGATGTAGGAAGTTTGATATTTGTAAAACCTTATGAACATACATGTATGTATCAATTGAAGCATCAGGAATGAACAAAGAAAACTCATCATGAAGTTAATTTTCCGAAATGGCCGTAACAGCTCATAAGAATTAATTCAGTTGGAGTTAACGTATGTGTTGTGGTCTCATGTTCATTTATTCCATATCCTTTCTTAAATTATTCATCATGAAGTTTAAGTCCCATACACATATATCTACTTCATGGTTCAGCAACTTCTATAAAACGGATATGTTTTGGATTACGTGCTTACACCCTTTATTTTTTTGTGAGGGAGGGGGGTGGGAGGGGTGTTCATAGGAATCTCCCTGTCTGTCTGTCCACATATTTCCAAACTCCTAAACTGCTTGATGGATTTCAATGAAACTTGATATGAAGAAACTACCGGTACATGTATATTATATGTAGATGTGCATAAAGAGATTCCATTGGTCTCTTGATACCATTCAGGGGAGAAAATTTGACTTAATAAGTATTTTTGCAATGTCTAGACCTATATAAAGGCTTTTTGGCCGGATTTCATGGAGTGAAAAATCTGGGTTATAGAATGGTGAATGTGGGGCGGTTGGGGAAGAAATTTTCTTGAAAATTGTCTCAGCAACAACTTATCACAGCCACTTGATATTTGGTATACAGCATCAGAGTGGGGTCCCATAATGTGGGATTCGATTTCAGGTCTGTTGCTCACCTACTTTCTGTTAAATGAAATCCGGCCATTTTTGACTTTGACAGATTTTTGCGAGTTTAAACTCAGTATTCCTTGTTTTGGATGATTTTATATCTTACAGATTTTGTCGTTGTCTTTTCAGATTAATGATATTATATTGCCCCTCTGGTACTCCTTTGCTACTTCCATTAGTTTTCACTGCAGAATTTTATTACATGTTTTGTATTTTGTACTTTATTCTGTAAATTGTACAGATTGAATGAGAAAAGATGTAACAGAAGGCAATCCTATTATCCTTCTATCAGAATTCCTCCACAGGGGAAATGGGGAAAGGATTAGGCTAAAAATAGATCTAGAAAACGAGAGTAAGATCGATAGAGGATATGTGAGACAAAGATAGTGATATCATTTCAATACAGATGGGATTTCAATTAGGATAAAAAGTGGTCTGAAACTTATCTAAACTATGAATGATGTGTTTGGCCTTCAGTATTTTTTAGATATTGTTTTGTGAGAACAGTTTGTATGCTGAATTACTGTACATTCTTTATACATGTATCAGCAATTTGTATGAAAGGTCCTGGTAAACCTTAACATAGTCCATGCTTTGAAGTGTAATGAGTTGCTATTTATGAATCTTTAACTGTCAAGAAAATGACTAAAAGCCAACACAATATGTTACTCCCTACCTACAAGAAAAATGTTGCATATATAGTGTTTGTCAATCCTTCCATCCCAATCTGGTTAACCTTAGGTTCCAGTTTATTTTCCATTATAGGAGGTGGAACATTATGTGTTTAATATCTATTACTCATTCACTATGGCATTTTACAGGAGTCAGTTCAGAGTCAGAAGAAGATGACGACATTTATCAAGCTTAATGTGCTGTGTGTTGTCTTTATGATGATGTTTTATATTTTACAGGAGTCGGTTCAGAGTCAGAAGAAGATGACGACATTTATCAAGGTACATGTCCCTTGGGATGTCTGCTGCTACTATGCTGAGGATCTATGTATGAGAGCTCCATTACAGGTATAAATCTCAACATGATTAGCTAGACTCAAGATTGCAAAAATATTGTAGCTTTCATGTTGTCTGTATCCCTACATGATTTTTGTGAACACTTGAACTGAAATTTTACATAGTGAATAAGTACCATTTGAAGATATGCATATTGAAATTTCATCTAAATCTGTTGAGCAGTTTTAGAAACCTTTGCAGATGGCTTCATTTTGACTTTGTAACTTTTGCAGATGGTCCTTTTTTAGCTCACCTGGACCAAAGGTCCATGTGAGCTATTGCCATCACTTGGTGTCCGTTGTCGTCTGTCGTCTGTCGTCTAGCGTCTGTTGTCTGTCGTCGTCGTCTGTTAACAATTTTTCAAAAATCTTCTCCTCTAAAACTACTGAACAGAATTTAATGAAACTTGGTATGAATGAACCTCAGGGTGTCCTGGACCAAGCTTGTGTTTTGATTTATGATCTGTCAAAAAACATGGCCGCCGTTACTAAAAATAGACCAGGGGGTCAGACTACTGTTTTTGGCTTCAAAAAGTATAAGAGATAGATGAAATCTGATGCCACACTACTGCTTCAGCATAAAAAGCTCTACAAAAGTCTCTATTGAGTCAAAGTTGTCAGATGAAGACCCCTTATAGGAGTTACAGCCCCTTAAATCTGAAAAATAGCATTTTTTCATGTTTTTGGCTTATGATTCAAAACTATTACAGATAGAGAAAAGTTGTTGCTTGCTTAAATGTTCAGCTCATTTAGCTCTACAAAAGTCTCCATAGGGTCGAAGTTGTCAGATGACCCCTTATAGGGGTTACAACCCCTTAAAGGCGAAAAATAGTGTTTTTGGCCTATAGAATGAAAACTATTGCAGATGGAGAAAAGCTGTTGCTTGCTTATGTGTTCAGCTCATTTAGCTCTACAAAAGTCTCCCTAGGGTCGAAGTTGTCAGATGACCCCTTATAGGGGTTACAGCCCCTTAAAGGTGAAAAATAGTGTTTTTGCCTTGTTGAATGAAAACTATTGCAGATAGAGAAAAGCTGTTGCTTGCTTATGTGTTCAGCTCATTTAGTTCTACAAAAGTCTCCATAGGGTCGAAGTTGTCAGATGACCCCTTATAGGGGTTACAGCCCCTTAAAGGTGAAAAATAGTGTTTTTGCCTTGTTGAATGAAAACTATTGCAGATAGAGAAAAGCTGTTGCTTGCTTATGTGTTCAGCTCATTTAGTTCTACAAAAGTCTTCATAGGGTCGAAAATGTCAGATTACCCCTTATAGAGGTTACAGCCCCTTACAGGCAAAAACATGTGTTTTTGGTATATAGAATGAAAACTATTGCCTGTACCAAGTCAGGACCATTGCGATCCACCAGTTCTCGGGTATGAGTGATTCGTTTTTGTCATTTTCTCTGGACTATGAGATTGATCATTCAAGTTCGGTAGTTTTGTTATTACCTTTATCTAGAGAAAAGCTGTTGCTTGCTTAAATGTTTAGCTCATTTAGCCCTACAAAAGCATGCATAGGGTTGAAGTTGTCAGATGACCCCTTTTATGAATTACAGCCCCTAAATTAACATGTTTTCATGTTTTTGGCTTACATAATGAAAACTATAGCAGATAAAGAAAAGTGGTTGCTTGCTTAAATGTTCAGTTCATTCAGCTCTTAGCAAAAGTCTCTATAGAATCAAAGTTGTCAGACGGCCTTGAAAATAACATTTTGCATGTTTTTGGCCTACAGAACTGAAAGAGAAAAGTTACATGTTCAGCTTATTTAGCTCTACTAAGTTCTTCATAGGGTTGACATCAAGACCAGGTGAGCGATTCAGGCTCCTGGGAGCCTCTTGTTTGACTTATTTAATAAGCTATGTAAGTTTTCTTTGAAATTTGAATGTCGAAAAATTAACCAGTTCCTTATTCTATTTTTGTAAGAGGCAATCTTAAAATAAGGATCAAAATATGGAATGCCGAATAACATGAATAAGTAACCATTTCCTTATTTGAAATTTGAATGTTGAATAAGGAATATACACAGGCAAAATGTTGACTGCGTTTAATGTGCGTCTGGCATACGTTAAACGCATGTCATCTGACGCATATTAAATTGGCGTTTGTAACCGCGTACGTCTGACGCACGTTAAAAATTTATCTTGGCAATATTTTTATTTCATAATAAAACACACTAAATAAATAACTTACTAACTTCATACATTTTAGGAAACTATATGTCTGACGTATGGTAAACGTAGGTTTACCGCACGTTTAAAAAACGTACGTCTGACATATGTTTTTACAATAATTTGACATACGTTTACCGTACAGCGGTTAGAAATGTATGTTTAATGTACGTTTATGCACTAGGTCAGACGCACGTTTTTATTAACATACGTCAGACATATGTCTAAATTTTGCCTGTGTAAGTAACCAACTTGACCGTTCTGAAACTGGATTGCTGAAAATTTTACCCCATTGAAAAATAATGAAATTCTGAGATGTACTTCTAATACAGGTCAATAACAGGGATGGTTTTGTAAGTTTCATTTGTTTTGTTTCATTTCCAGCATGTTTTTATGCCCCCGCGACGACATGTCGAGGGGCATTAAGTTTTACTCATGTCTGTCCGTACGTACGTCCGTATGAATTTCCGTCAAGCTTTTCTCAGAAACCGTAAATGGGAATGACTTGAAACTTGGTAGGATGGTTCAGTATTACAAACAATAAGTCCTAAGTGAATTTTAGACCTGTCGGACATCTACTTCCTGTTTTGGGCTGGATCGATACCAAAATCGACATGAAAATTTCCGTCAAGCTTTTCTCAGAAACTATACATGGGAATGACTTGAAACTTGGTAGGATGGTTCAATATGACAAACTATATGTCCTAAGCGAATTTTAGACCTGTCAGACATCTACTTCCTGTTTGGGGCTGGACAAATACCAAAATTGACATGAAAATTTCCGTCAAGCTTTTCTCAGAAACTGTACATGGGAATGATTTGAAACTTGGTAGGATGGTTAAGTATGATTAACTATGTGTCCTAAGCGACTTTCAGACCTGTCGGATTTCAACTTTTTATTTGAGGCAAGCGGGGGCATCCGTGTCCCATGTACACATTCTTTCTTTATTTATTTTTTTAATCTTTTGTTTGACTGACATTTGTTGCATTAGCTCCCCTGATCTGACCAATCACTTGGTATCCGTTGTCCATTAACTTTTTATACCCCGCCACATGAAGTGGCCAGGTATTATGTTATACCCTCAGTTTCTTTCAGTATCTGTCTGTCCATCCCCCGAAGGTTTCTGAATGATTGGGTCAAAGGATTTGAATAATATTTTGCACAGCTGTTGAGTACAATAAAATACAGGTCAAGTTCAATTTTCAGGATGATCCGAAAAATATTATTGAAGATTTGCCACTTTGTAAATTTTCCAAATTTGAAAATGTCTAAGAAAGATAACTCATTTCTTTTCTGTCTCTATATAGATGTAAAGTCTATACAGTATAGTATACAAATATATTCAACATTTGATAAATATCGTGGCAGTGTATCATTTAATGTCCCATTACATGCCCTAGCTATTTTTCAAGGGTTTACTCCTCTGATTTCATAGGTCTAAGTTGGGACCAAACTTGGTATAGTTGTTAATTTGGCTTCAAAACTGTTGTTTTGATTTTTGATTCATAGGAAAATATGACCACCATGGCTAAAAATAGAACATAGGAATAAATTGCAGATTTTGCAAACAACTCAAAAACAATATTACCTAATTATATCAATATTCTGGTGGGGTAAAAGTGATCAACATTTTAAAAAGATCTACCAACCCAGAAATTTTGAAGAAATTCCAACCACCTATGTAGGAGTTATTGTCCTTTTTCTTAAAAATATGACCCAATTGGTCTTATATCTAAGATCTTCTGAAGGGATTCCTTTAAAACTTAATACACCTAGAAACAGAGTAAAACAAAATTTTTAAGTTCAATACGAAGTCGGGGTATTCTTTTATAAGCTATTTAATCATAGTAATGATCCTGTTCCTTGAGGGGACCTTAATTGGAAATAAATTATGTCTTATGTCTTATAAGCATTCCCAAAGTATTCCTTGTGACCTTTATTAATGATTTATTTATTAATAACTCCATCTTAGGTCCAGGTTGCTGCTGACAATTTAGTAAGAGATTTATGGTTTTCTTCAGGGTCCCTCAATGCTTAAATTAGATCATGCATGAAGTTGATTTATCAAATTTCAATCATATGGCACCTAAAAACATGGTTATAGAAACTTCCCAGACATTTACCTTAATGTTTAGTTATTGTTAAGTTAGTAAACCAAAATTTGATTATTGAAGTGCATTAAATACTCTTTAAATATGATTAAATGAATCCCAACTTTTTGATTGACTTTAAATATGATTCATTTACATGTATACCTATATTCCTAGATTCTCATCCATATTGCTTGAAAATATAAGGCGAGCAGGCAATTTCTTTTTATCCCTTTTGGTAAAATATTCTGCCATTTTAAAAGAAATTAATCAATAATGAACATAATTTTCCAAAAAAAAATACAAAAGAAATTGTTGAGATGACTGAAAAAAATTTGGGTGAGAGGTAATGAGAATCTAGAATATTTTTATGTCGCCTGCAACATGTTGCAGAAGCGACATATAGGGGTTACTTTGGCACTATCCGTCGTCTTGCGTCGTCGTCCTTCGTCCTGCGGCGTCACAAATATTTCCGTCGCAGTTTTCCAGGAAACTACATGCCACAGCCTCTTGATATTTGGTATGTAGCTTCATTGCGTAGTACTATAAGGCGTAAGGCAATTTTATGCCCGAAAATTAACTACTTCCTGTTTGGCTAATAAACATAGATATGCAGGCGACATATGCCTTCCGGGGAAGGCTCCATCTAGTTTATATTTGGCTTATAATGGCTCCCACATGGTGAGGGTAGGGCATTTGTTATTCCATCTTCTCATTTCCTCTAAAATTATTAAACAGGATTTGATGAAACTTTGTATGTACCAAGTACAGCATAATACATGTATTACATGTATCTAGTTGTGCATGTTGCCAGAAACTTAGAATTTTATAGATAGTGAGACATTTTTTTGCATGCAGAAACAGATTTTAACAATATGTTTTATTATCCCTCTCAATAGGGATTGATGCAATGAGATATTCTGCAGACTTTAAAATTTGACATTTAGATTTACTCTTAGATGCATAAATATGATTAATGTTATTGCAAAGGTCAGAATGACTTGACTTGTGTAATTTTCACTAATATTCTCTTAGATTTTGCATTATATGATATGCTTAGGAACTTTCCCAGACAATATTATCTGTCATAAGGGAAATCTGTTATCATTTAGTACGTATAAAGCCAATGGCATTAGCTTGCATGTAAACCGAAGCTTAAACAAATCCTTTGTGGGCTGTGAAGGATGATCAATTACTGTTTTGTTGGTCCTTTATCATAGATTTTATGTTATATTGGATTTGAAGTCTATTTTTCTTGGCCAATTCCTGATTGTAAGGAAAGGTTGAAGGCACTTTCCCTCCCTATTCTTTTAAACTGAGGGGAGATTACTGTCCATCGAAGTGCTTATAGTTCTTCAAACAGTTTAGTTAAATAGAATGGGGAAAAAAACAAATTTTCATAGCGAAAATCAGAATCCTTTGGGGGAAGATATTGATAAAGGACTGTAAATCTTGTTTTTAATGTACACTTACTAGTATATAGTGCTGTAAAGTGGGTAATTTATAGTGAGGTTCACTGTGTTCAGGCTAGGTCCTTAGCAGCTTGAAAATAAAAACTTGCTAAAATTGAATGAAATATACATTTTCTTTACAACATAATCAATGTTTGCTAGAACTATAAAATACCCTACTTTTGATAACAAATCACAAAATTTTGTGCCCACAAAAACTACTTGCTATACTGTTCATATTAATGAAGTAAAATAAAGTTTGGAATATAAGGATTATTCAGAATTTCAATCTTATTTCAGTACTCCTCTACACTTTGACTTTAAGAAATGAAATTTTTTTTGGACACATCATTCCATTAAGTGGACAGTTAACTATCATAAGTCATGAATTCTTTATTATTTGTAACATTCAGGATTAACCATCTTTAAGGGTCAGACAATTTAACTTAAAAAGGGGGAGGCTTGGTTTTTTGTTTTGGTCAGAAATTTTTCAAAGGCATCATAACAGAATATTTTTTTTTCTTTATTATCATTATTTTTTATGGCAGAAATCCTTCTTCAGAATTTTTTTTTCTTAACCTCTGCTGCCAAAATATTTTTTTCATCAAAAATAATTTTCAGAATATTTAAATGTTTTAAATTTTCAAGTTAAATGGTCAGTCCTTAAGCACTAAGTTTTAGTATTTAAATCATCGATACTTTAAAAAGTATATGACTATACCCATCATGAAATGTCTTGAGATAATGACTTGTGTTTCAAAAATGTATTTTGTGTAATTACAGGCACATCCAAACCCTTCCAACAACTGGTCAGAGAAAATATTAAGGACACTGAGGATACCAAATATAATGGCTGAAGACGTCCCCAACAAACCATTGGATTATTATACATGTGCATTCAAAAAGTCAAAGCTTCACAGGTGATGGTGTATACTTGAATGACATGAAAGAATTAGATCAAGATAAGATAACTAAAGCTCTTGAAAAAAATTACAAACAAGAATATGTCCAAAAGACATAATGCCCCATCTTGCAATTTGTGACAGACAGACAGATGAACAATATATGCCCCCTACTTTCTTAGATGGGGCATAAAAAATAGGGGGCCTTATCAAAACAGTATTATTCAAATTTATTACACACGTAATTAACTTAAAAAGAAGACAACACAGGTAAAGGGTGTTACAGAACTGCCAAGCTAACATAAAAGGCTGATTGGGGCTTATGAGTTAAGAAAATAGACATAAACTTACTGGTATATTAAATGACAGGGGTGGATCCAGAGGTCCATGAAAAAGGGGGGTGTAATTGCTAAAAATCTCAGATTTTAATGAAAATTTGAAGTTGCTTGGTCAATTTTATACAGAAAAAAATTTTAATTTCTTAAATTTAAGGGGGGGGGGGCGTATGCCCCCTCGGCCCCTTCTGAATCCGCCACTGAATGATATTCAAAATAGGCTAACACAGCAAAACCTTTTTAATTTAAGTTGATTGTATAGCTAGCCTAACTTTTACAAAGCCCCAGAAAACATTATTTGAATTTTTTAGTTTGAGCACTGTTTCAATGTCTTGTTTTGTGTTAACAGATTCTTGGGCAGTGATAATGAGGAGACTTACTTTACCAACACACAGCGAGGCCGGATCGTGTGGGAGATCTTAGCTACGACAGCGTACGGTAAACGTAAACATGCCGAGATAGGTGTGGAGAGGCTGTTAGAGGAGGGGATTTATAAGGCTGCGTATCCTCTGCATGATGTAAGATTTCTTCTGATACTATACATACTTTACACTGTTATACTGTGTACGCCGTCACGGTAAATGTAAGATAGCTAGAGAAATGCGTGAAGAGATTTTTAGATTTCTTCTGATACTATGTTTTAATATCCCTGCAAACAAAAACTTTTACTAAACCCCTAGCTACAATAATGTAGCTCCTTTGACAAATTTGAATTGGCGGAGCTACAATGCGGTCCCTTTGCTCGTAACGGAGCAACGCGAAAGTGAAATCACACCGGGCGCAATTCATTGTCAAATGTGGTTCTAAAATATTGCTTATAGTATTTTAATGATAATTGCAGTAAAAATTTACCAACATTTAGCGGAATTTATAAGATTTTCGTGAAACTATAAATTTTTTAAGTCTCTTGATCCTGATTTTTATAATGAAGTTCAGGATCAGAATATTGAAAATATGGGTTTTCTAACGAAGTAATAGTTACCTATGGCTTTAAACTAAAATTATTAATGACCAAATATTATTCAGAGTATTATTGGTTATTAGAATCGGGGAAAGAAATTTAATTTGCTCCATTACGAGTAATGGGACCGCATTGTAGCTCTGCTGATTCAAATTTGTCAAAGGAGCTACATTATTGTAGCAACATAACCCCTATATGCATTTTGATTAAAATTGACACAAAGGAAATGTATAATAATTATAGAGTACTATATGAACTCAGATATCATTTACTGTGGCTTCATTATTATTCGTGGGGTATCAATTTTCGTGGTTTTCGTTGTTGGTCTTGATCCATGAAATTTGATACCCAACGAAAAGGAAATTAAACATTGGTGTGTATGCTGGCGACATAAAAACCACGAAATTAAGAGTCTATGAACTGATTCTTTTTCATCAAACCACGAAAATTGGTACCCATGAACAGAAATGAATCCACAGTACTACATTTTAATACACCTCTAGTTTCACTGGAAAAAAAGGAAACTTAGAAATGTAGAACTGGTAAACATGAAAATATCTTCATTAAAGCAGTGTTAATGAGAAAAAAAACAAAAGAAGTTTACAATGCAGGCTTTCAACTGGTCCTTCTTCTCCTCCTTTTTTTTTGAGACAGCCCTAATTTTAACCCTATTTATAAATTCAAGGTGAGTTCAATAAAATGCCCTTATCTATTCTTAAAATCCCAATTCTTGGCCCACACAGAACATCGCTTGTTAAAAATAGGGATGTCCAAAACAAGTTTTATTTAATCCCTGTTAAAAATCAATCTAATGACCAAAAATTTTCCCAAATTTTTATGACTTGCTTCGCTCCGCATATGGTCTCATTTTACGAGCTTTTGTCAATAAGTGACTAAAGATTTATCTTTTGATATTTAGTTTTTAAAATGTGATATCAATAATGGTGTATTTTGAATTTATAGGTTTTATGATAAAAGAAAATTCCTAATTTATCCTTAAAAAAAGACCTTATTTAAAAAAGAAAATACTCCCTAAAAATGCACTTATTTTTTGCTGAAAGTCAGTTGAATGCTTGACAAAGTGACAAATGATCGCTGCTCGCTATCTTACAATTGACCCAGATTAAAAATAGAATGCAACTTTTTATTGTGTGTTTAGTTTTTGTGCTTTGTCTATTAGTAAATTTTGGTCTTTAGAAAAAAAAGTTCATTATATTTTTACAGGGTCCATATGAGCTGCCCAAAGCCAAAGTTGCCCCAGAGGACTTGAATGACCGACAGATTCTTTATGAGTACTGGGCTCGGTGGGGCAAGTGGTACAAATACCAGCCATTAGATCACATCAGAGAGTACTTTGGAGAAAAAATTGGAATCTATTTTGCTTGGCTAGGTAAATTACTAAGTTTTTCACTTTAAGTGATGTAGGTTTACTTTTAATTGAATGCAAAGTTGAATTTATGTATTTTTAAAGCAATGGCCTTATCCTTTTCAAATAATGTATTTAGCTGAAAAAAATATAAATTACAACAAAATCCCAAGCAATAAATTTTGCTTAGCTACATCATTGTACATATAGGGCATTAAAGTGCACCCTGTGAATTTGTTGCATATTTTAGGACATATCTATCATTATATGCATCTTATGTAAAACCCCTTTATCAGTAAATGAAGCATTTGTGGCATGCAAACTTCAAGATTTCAATAGTTTGTTGGCTAACCTTTTAAGTTCTGCAACCATTTCTTGTGTTTATATGATACAACAAAATGTGTACAAGTTTTACAAAGTAACAAATATTCAGTCATTGGAAAGCAGAGAAAACTAGAAAGGTTTTTATGGCAAGAGTTGCAAGACATTTTACAGTAGACATCATGCACTCATAGCAAAATATGGGATTAGGATCTCTCAGATTAGTGCAGATGTTGGTTTGTCATTTGGTTTTGTTTTGTATTCCTTTACTGGATTTGACACACTGAATTGGAAATGGGGGCGCTATGGGTGTGCTATAGCAGGCAGGAACCGCTTTCTCTTCCAGAGCACCTGAGTTCACTATCATTACAACTAGAGTTCGTGTTGTTAATTGATATTCAGTAGTTTTTGTGTTTCTGTGTTTTGTATGTTATCTGGGTTTTTTCCTGTCCTTGTTTGTGTTTACTGGTTTTGCCCTATCGGACTTTGACATTCAGATGTCCCATTGGTACCTCTGCTTCTTGCAAGAAGGGGCATTACGTATTATGGACATATTCTTGTTTTTTTTCAGGATTCTATACTGCCTGGCTTTTACCAGCCTCTGTGATTGGTGTATTAGTTTTCCTGTATGGAATAATAACCATGAACTGGAATATCCCAGCGTAAGTTGGATAATGATAGTAAAAGTGATACATTTACCCTCGTTTAAGAAATTTGTCCATCAATTTATTCAACCACACCAGACTTTATGATTGATTTTGATTAAACTTTACAGGAAGTAAGTACATCATATGGAGAGTTGCATGAAGATATTTTTGTTGCTCTCATACATCATTCAGAAGAGATAATTGCATTTAGGATTTTTTTTGCAATAAATAAAGGCAATAACAAAATAACCCAACTTGGAGGATCAATCTCATTGTCTATGAGAAAAGACAAAACAAGGAAAACATACCATAAAAAATGAAGATCACAATGGTGCTGACTTGGTACAGGTATTTCAAAAGAATTGTGGGTTTAACCAGGTTTTTATAGAGTCTAATACGATGAAGGGGGGTATCCTTTTGTATGCTTGCTCACAGTATTGCTTGTTACAACTTCAATCCTCCTTATTATACCCCCCACTTCAAAAGTGGGGGGTATATAGTGATAGGGGTGTCCGTCCGTCCGTCCGTCCGTCCTTCCTTCCGTTACACTTCAGGGTACCCATCTCTTATCCGCAACTCCTCCTAAACCCCTTGGTGGATTTTCATGAAACTTACACACAATCTTTGTGACATAATGTAGATGTGCACCTACTATTTTAAAATTTGATCAGAATGATTTTTGGGGTTTCCAATAGCAAAACATGGACTTAGCCATTCAACTACATGGGGGTACCCATCTCTTATCCGCAACTCCTCCTAAACCCCTTGATGGATTTTCATGAAACTTACACACAATCTTTGTGACATAATGTAGATGTGCACCTACTATTTTAAAATTTGATCAGAACAATTTTTGGGGTTTCCCGTAGCAAAACATGGACTTAGCCATTCGGCTACATGGGGGTACCCATCTCTTATCCGCAACTCCTCCTAAACCCCTTGATGGATTTTCATGAAACTTACACACAATCTTTGTGACATAATGTAGATGCGCATCTACTATTTTAAAATTTGATCAGAATGATTTTTGGGGTTTCCAATAGCAAAACATGGACTTAGCCATTCAACTACATGGGGGTACCCATCTCTTATCCGCAACTTTTCCTAAACCCCTTGATGGATTTTCATGAAACTTACACACAATCTTTGTGACATAATGTAGATGTGCACCTACTATTTTAAAATTTGAACAGAACAATTTTTGGGGTTTCCCGTAGCAAAACATGGACTTAGCCATTCGGCTACATGGGGGTACCCATCTCTTATCCGCAACTCTTCCTAAACCCCTTGATGGATTTTCATGAAACTTACACACAATCTTTGTGACATAATGTAGATGCGCATCTACTATTTTAAAATTTGATCAGAATGATTTTTGGGGTTTCCCATAGCAAAACATGGACTTAGCCATTCGACTACATGGGGGTACCCATCTCTTATCCGCAACTCCTCCTAAACCCCTTGATGGATTTCCATGAAACTTACACACAATTGTTGTGACAAAATGTAGATGTGCATGTACTATTTTAAAATTTTATCAGAATGATTTTATGGGTTTCCCATAGCAAAACATGGACTTAGCCATTCGACTACATGGGGGTACCCTTCTCTTATCCCCAACTTGTCCTTAACCCCTTGATGGATTGTCATGAAACTTTTACACAATCTTTATAACATAATATAGATGTGCACCTACTATTTCAAAGTTTGATCAGAATGATTTTGGGGGTTCCCATAGCAATACATGGACTCAGCCATTTGACTACATGGGGGTGCCCATCTCTTATCCGCAACTCCTCCTAAACCCCTTGATGGATTTTCATGAAACTTACACACAATCTTTGTGACATAATGTAGATGTGCATCTCCTATTTTAAAATTTTATCTGATTAATTTTTTTAGGGGGTGGGGGGTATTTATTTGTGAGCTGCAGCTCACAGTTTTTCTAGTTTAATTTGTGCTTTGTGAATTATGTCTCCCCCCACTTTTGTGGGGAGACATATTGTTTTTGTCGTGTCCGTCCGTCCGTCCGTCTGTCAGTCACAAAGTTTGTCAGCGCAACTCCTCTGAAACTACTGAACTGAATTCAACGAAACTTGGTATATGGAAGGACATCATACATGTATGTAGTTGTGAATATTACCGGGAAATTTTGGTCCTCAAATTTTTTTGGAAGTTATGGCCCTTTGAACTTAGAAATTTGCTGAAAATCCTCATTTATCATCTTGTCAGCGCAACTCCTCTGAAACTACTGAACCAAATTCAAGGAAACTTGGTATATAGGAAGGACATCATATGTAGTTGTGCATGTTACCAGGAAATTTTGATCCTCAAATTTTTGTGGAAGTTATGGCCCTTTGAACATTACAAATTTGCTGAAAATCCTCATTTATCATCTTGTCAGCGCAACTCCTCTTAAACTACTGAACTGAATTCAGCGAAAACTTGGTATATAGGAAGGACATCATATGTAGTTGTGCATATTACCAGGAAATTTTGATCCTCAAATTTTTGTGGGAGTTATGGCCCTTTGAACTTGGAACTTTTTGGGGAAACGGGGGGAGACATCGTTTTTGTAGGCAAAAACAAACTTTAATTATACCCCCCACTTTCAAAAGTGGGGGGTATATAGTGATAGGGGTGTCCGTCCGTCTGTCCTTCCGTTACACTTCAGGGTACCCATCTCTTATCCGCAACTCCTCCTAAACCCCTTGGTGGATTTTCATGAAACTTACACACAATCTTTGTGACATAATGTAGATGTGCACCTACTATTTTAAAATTTGATCAGAATGATTTTTGGGGTTTCCCATAGCAAAACATGGACTTAGCCATTCGACTACATGGGGGTACCCATCTCTTATCCGCAACTCCTCCTAAAACCCTTGGTGGATTTTCATGAAACTTACACACAATCTTTGTGACATAATGTAGATGTGCACCTACTATTTTAGAATTTGATCAGAATGATTTTTGGGGTTTCCCATAGCAAAACATGGACTTAGCCATTCGACTACATGGGGGTACCCATCTCTTATCCGCAACTCCTCCTAAACCCCTTAGTGGATTTTCATGAAACTTACACACAATCTTTGTGACATAATGTAGATGTGCACCTACTATTTTAAAATTTGATCAGAATGATTTTTGGGGTTTCCCATAGCAAAACATGGACTTAGCCATTCGACTAGATGGGGGTACCCATCTCTTATCCGCAACTCCTCCTAAACCCCTTGGTGGATTTTCATGAAACTTACACACAATCTTTGTGACATAATGTAGATGTGCACCTACTATTTTAAAATTTGATCAGAATGATTTTTGGGGTTTCCCATAGCAAAACATGGACTTAGCCATTCGACTACATGGGGGTACCCATCTCTTATCCGCAACTCCTCCTAAACCCCTTGGTGGATTTTCATGAAACTTACACACAATCTTTGTGACATAATGTAGATGTGCCCCTACTATTTTAAAATTTGATCAGAATGATTTTTGGGGTTTCCCATAGCAAAACATGGACTTAGCCATTCAACTACATGGGGGTACCCATCTCTTATCCGCAACTCCTCCTAAACCCCTTAGTGGATTTTCATGAAACTTTCACACAATCTTTTTAACATAATATAGATGTGCACCTATTATTTGAAAGTTTGATCAGAATGGTATTGGGGTTTCCCATAGCAATACATGGACTCAGCCATTCGACTACATGGGGGTACCCATCTCTTATCCGCAACTCCTCCTAAACCCCTTGGTGGATTTTCATGAAACTTACACACAATCTTTGTGACATAATGTAGATGTGCACCTACTATTTTAAAATTTTATCAGAATGATTTTTGGGGTTTCCCATAGCAAAACATGGACTTAGCCATTCGACTACATGGGGGTACCCATCTCTTATCCGCAACTCCTCCTAAACCCCTTGGTGGATTTTCATGAAACTTACACACAATCTTTGTGACATAATGTAGATGTGCCCCTACTATTTTAAAATTTGATCAGAATGATTTTTGGGGTTTCCCATAGCAAAACATGGACTTAGCCATTCAACTACATGGGGGTACCCATCTCTTATCCGCAACTCCTCCTAAACCCCTTAGTGGATTTTCATGAAACTTTCACACAATCTTTTTAACATAATATAGATGTGCACCTATTATTTGAAAGTTTGATCAGAATGGTATTGGGGTTTCCCATAGCAATACATGGACTCAGCCATTCGACTACATGGGGGTACCCATCTCTTATCTGCAACTCCTCCTAAACCCCTTGATGGATTTTCATGAAACCTACACACAATTTTTGTGACATAATGTAGATGTGCATCTCCTATTCTAAATTTTATCTGATTAATTTTTGGGGGTGGGGGGGGGGGTGGGTTTGTATTTGTTTGTGAGCTGCGGCTCACAGTTTTTCTAGTTTATTATAGTGTACCATCTACCACCAATACTAGTTCTAACTTTTGAATATCATCAACCTATAATTTTTGGCTATTTAAATGGATTTAAACTATACCACTGTCCTTAAACTTGTATCCTGTGAGGGACAAGCAAAGTCTTTATAAGCTTAAAATAGGGTTTAATATGCTCATTATTCAATCTTCGACCTGCTTCAGTTCACATGTAATTACATAAGATTCCTGAAACAACCTACTGAATCATTAAAGTCATTTCTAATTGATCAATATTACATTATTCTCTATATTTTCTACAGAGGTACACTATTAATAGTATCTAGAAATGTAACACAAGTTGTAATTACAATTATATAATGTATGATAATGAGTGTATCTCAAAGATTGTCAAGGGGAAAAAAAATATGATTTAATCTTTTTTGCACCATAATAGTAATTCATATGATATACATTGTACATGTAAATGGTAAGCTTGTTCATTTTTTGGCAAATAAAAAACAATTTTTCAATGCATTTTATACAGGGTGCAGTTCGACAGAAAATTTCAGTGTCTTTTGTCTGTAATTTTAAGTTAATGGCCCTTTTTGTCTGGAATTTAAAATGGAACATTGGTGAGAGGTTCCAGATGTGTCTTCTCTGTATTTATACCCTAAGCAAGAAAGTTTCAGAGAGTATAATGATTTTGACAGATCTTTAAGTCTATGGTCAAAGTTTGTGGGCACAGCTCCTCTGAAACTACTGAAGTACAGAATTTAATGAAACTTTTTTATGATGTTGAGATACATGCAAGTTTACTTTTAAAATGCTTGTTGTAGCTTCAAGGATAATATTGTTAGTTTTAATAGCAGAACGTGTTGTGTATATAAGCACCTCACTACAAGGTTCTTTCATTTCAGTAACGAGATCTGTAACAGTGGAGAGACGTTTAAGATGTGTCCCCTCTGTGATGAGAACATCGGCTGTCCCTACTGGTTCATTTCCGATGTCTGTATATATGTTAAGATATCATATCTGTTTGATCATCCAGGCACAGTGGCTTATGCTGTGTTCACTTCATTTTGGGGTAAGTGTGAACATTTTATCTTTGAGAAAGTGAAATTTCTTTTACCCTTTGAACTGTCCTTTTTATACCCAGCCATAAGAAGTGGCGTGATGTTATGTTATTCCATCAGTTTCTTTCAGTGTCTGTCCGTCTGTTGGCCCCCTGAAGGTTTCTGAATGATAACTGGAAAAACTTGGAATTTGAATGATATTTTGCACAGCTGTTGAGTACAATAAAATACAATTCAAGTTCAATTTACAGGATGATCGGGAAAACAATATTGAAGATTTGCCACTTTGTAAATTTTCAAAATTTGAAAATGATGAAATTTTCTGGTCTAAGAAAGATAACTCATTTCTTTTCTATATACAGTATAGTATACAACTATTGATGAATATTGTGATGGGGTGTCATTTAATGTCCCATTAGATGCATATAGACTACATATACATGACATTAGATCACCAAACAAATAGTAGAATGAAACAAAACATAGGAATATTGCTTCTATTGCTGTTCTTCATCATAAAATCACAGAATTCTTGTAATGTTAAGCAAATGCTCTTAGAATACTACAAGAACACTGGTTTAGCTGAGTTCTGCTGCTTGTTGTGTGAGCTGTGTCCCGTACACTTATTCCACATCTCATTATTTTCTATCCTATTCATCAAATTTATTACCTTGAATTTCCATAACTATTATTCATTATTTTTCAAAAACTTGAAGGAAAGAAGCAGAAGAGCATACAAATATTAAAAGAAATACCCATATTAACCACACAAAGAAACGCAACACAAAAACACATAAAAAAACAAATGAAAAGCAATCAAGAACACAAACTCAAGTCATTAAACTAGTACCAGTAAGAGTCAGATGAAATTAACCTTTATGTCAATTTGTTTTTTTCAGCGGTAACATTTTTAGAATATTGGAAAAGAAAGAATGCCAGTCTTGCACATCACTGGGACGTCCTGGATTTTGAGGAAGAAGAGGTGAGATAATGATACAAGTGTTTGCTAGATACAAAGGGCTACTTTAAAAATCCAGAATGGAAGACACCAACCTTAAAAGCAACCTGAACAATGGCATCATCTTCCATTGGCCTAAGTTTAAAATGAAATGCATAAGCTACAATACTAATCCCAAAATTATCACATGAAGACCCTCTTTTAAACATAGAACAAAATTTAATATAAAAAGGGCAGGAACAGACTTAAGCTATGACAAAGATTCCTGGCGTAGGACTGACACCTATAATAGATGATATTGAGATGTGGAATAAGTGTACGCGACACAACAAACATAAATAAACAGCAATTAAAAAAATCACAACGGAAAACAGCAAGCAGTCTTCAACATGACCATAGGTCACTGCTTACCGTCTTGCATTGGCCCAAGATTTATAATACAATACAAAAGTTTCAAAACCAATCCCTAAATCATCATTGAAAGACCCAATTGACATAAAACAGTTAACACAGAAATGTGTTCAATTCACTCATTTATTAGTTGTTCAGTCTCTTGTTGAATTATTCCTCAAATTTTGCACAAGGGCTATTCCAGAAATTAATGTATGGGGGTAGGGGGTCAGAAGGCACTTTTTTATACCCACCATGCATTTTTTTTTCTTTATGTTGCATTTGAGAAATATCTAAAAAATACCACCGCCCATAAAATTTTAATTATAGTGCCTTCCGACCCCCCCATACAAATAATTTTGGAATAGCCCTAATTAAACTGAAATGATAATTTCATTTTATTAAACATATTGTATTTAAACCTTTCCAGGAACGTCCCATACCAGAGTATGTAGTTAAAGCCCCTACATATGAAAAGAACCCTATAACAGGAGTCAAAGAGCCCCATTTCCCAGAGAGAACCAGGCTCCCCAGAATATACTAAACATCGTATTATTACCTTTCCAGGAACGTCCCAGACCAGAGTATGTAGTTAAAGCCCCTACATATGAAAAGAACCCTATAACAGGAGTCAAAGAGCCCCATTTCCCAGAGAGGACCAGGCTACCCAGAATATTCTAAACATCTTGTATTTTAACCTTTCAAGGAACGTCTCAGACCAGAGTATGTAGTTAAAGCCCCTACATATGAAAAGAACCCTATTACAGGGGTCAAGGAGCCCCATTTCCCAGAGAGGACCAGGCTCCCCAGAATAATTTAACCATATTGTATTTTTACCTTTCTAGGAACGTCCCAGGCCAGAGTATGTAGTTAAAGCCCCTACATATGAAAAGAACCCTATAACAGGAGTCAAAGAGCCCCATTTCCCAGAGAGGACCAGACTCCCCAGAATTATATCAGGCTTTGCTGTGATAACTATTATGGTTGGTTCAACATGGTTATTCTTTTTGATTATTTTTACCATACTGTTCGTTTCACAAAAAATCTAATGTGTCAAAATATCTTAAGTGTACATTTCCAGAACTCTGATTGGCTAAAATCTACACTTACAATGAATTTTACTCTAAAGAAATTTTGTGAAAAGGACTGCTGGGTAATCCAGTCTCCCCTACCATTAAAACTGACCATACTACAGGCCCAGGTGCAAAGAAAAGGGCAATAAACACCAACAAACAAACACACTTACACCATGTGTGGTATATTTCTAAATTTCATGGTACACTGTTGCAATGTCCGAAAAATGTTTTTTTAATTGTTTGCAGTTGCTCTCTCAGCTTCATATAGATATATTTAAGGTGGTTCAGGAGTATAACATGGAGCATCTTTTTCGGACATTTTGCAAATTTTTAGTCTGCATATCAATTAAAATGGCTTAAAATACCTCAAGATATGTAAATTTAATTCTTTATTATATTTTATGAATGAAATAAGTTTAACATAAATATTTAAAAATAAATTAAGCTTTTTCTGAAAAGTTCTATTATCAGGGGAGACAATTGGCGGGAAACTTTGTGACAAATTTTTATATAGAAATGTGTAGGAAAAATAGTTTTTCTTAATTATCAAAAAAAGAAGGTCCGTGACCCGAAGTTTTTATTATGTTTTTCAGACGATAGTATATGTGGCTTGTCGTTTGTGAAAAATAACTAAAATCTGATGGGTTTCCAGCTCACAGTGATGCTAAATAACTCTTTTCCCTTTACAATCTATTGAAAAACAGAACTCTATGCCAC
The DNA here is from genome assembly GCA_963971305.1 of Arcuatula senhousia. NCBI lineage: Eukaryota > Metazoa > Mollusca > Bivalvia > Mytilida > Mytilidae > Arcuatula > Arcuatula senhousia. Next base: position 45,316,375 of record OZ020316.1, on the reverse strand, counting down.
CAACATCGCAAGGTCATAAATCTGTAGAAAGGTCCGTGACCCCCAATTATTTTTGCATTTTTTAAATGTAAGTTTATCAAAGTATAATTCTGCAAAATTTAACAAAAATCTGATGGATTTTTCTTATACCCCCGAACCACCTTAATAGGATATTTAATTAGATAAAACCAGGAAAAGCTTGATACAGCCACATTAAAATAAAGAACACAAAACACAACTGCCATCAATTCTTGAAAATATGGAAGTGAACTGATATTCTAAGGCGGGAATTCAAATAGTTCCTGTCTGTTTCAACACATCTGTCATTTGAAAATTGAAAATTAATTACTGTGGTTTATTATTAGATGCATATGAAATACTGATTTTTCCCAGTGAAATAAAATCTGGTAAATTCAAAGTGTGAAATAACAAAAATATTTTCACTCTTGCGTCTTTTCATGCGAAACTTAATTATGACGTTTTGAATTGTATTGCCTTGTCGGCATGACTGCTGCAGTCTAAATTCATACGCCATTCATATCAATTTGTTAAAATCCGATTTAAAAGCAGCATTTTATCTATGTAATAAATATGATAATCAATTAGGTCTCTTGAATAACAAAAATATGATCACTCGTGCGGGAAAACACTCAGATTTAACTTGTGCCGGAAAATAAGTTCTGCACACTCTTTAAATCTGAGTGTGTTCACTGATTTGTGATCATATATTAGTTATTCACTCTACCCAATCAATTAAATAATTCATAATTAATCAATTAATTCAATGGGATATCTACAATCAATGAAAAAAAGAATCCAACAAAATGTTAGTTTTACATTGATAACACTAAGCAACATGTGAAAACAATGAAATTAAAAACACTAACAGCTATATGTCTTGTATCACTAAAAACAAGAAGATTGATAATTATGAGATAACTGGACTTGAGATTTTTTTATACAGTACAGAGTCCAATATGAAGCAGGGGTATCCTTTTGTTAGTTCGCTCACAGTATTACTTGTTTGAATTTATTTTTCATGCCATTTCTTTTTCTTTTCTTTCAGATTTGTATTGTTATTATATTCATCATTGCTGTTATAATGTACAGAGTTTTAATCAGTATACCGTTATTTCAAAATAAACTGTTACGTGGGAAGGCGTCCCTGATTGCTAGTCTCTCATCAGCTGTTGTTAACTTAATACTCATCATGTCCCTGGGCAAGGTGTACGAGAAACTTGCCTACAAGATGACACAGTGGGGTAAGTTATCATTTGGCTTAGAAAGGTGTATGAAAAACTTGCCTACAAGATGACACAATGGGGTAAGTTATCATGGGCCCAGGCAAGGTGTATAAGTAACTTGCCTACAAGATGACACAATTGGGTAAGTTATCATGTCATTGGGCAAGGTGTATGAGTAACTTGCCTACAAGATGACACAATGGGGTAAGTTATCATGGGCCCAGGCAAGGTGTATAAGTAACTTGCCTACAAGATGACACAATTGGGTAAGTTATCATGTCATTGGGCAAGGTGTATAAGAAACTTGCCTACAAGATGACACAATTGGGTAAGTTATCATGTCCCTGGGAAATGTGTATAAGAAACTTGCCTACAAGATGACACAATGGGGTTAGTTATCATGTGCCAAGGCAAGGTGTATGAGAAACTTGCCTACAAAATGACACAATGGGCTAAGTTATCATGTCCCTGGGAAATGTGTATAAGAAACTTGCCTACAAGATGACACAATGGGGTAAGTTATCATGTGCCAAGGCAAGGTGTATGAGAAACTTGCCTACAAGATGACACAATTGGGTAAGTTATCATGTTGCTGGGCAAGGTGTATGAGAAATTTGCCTTTGCAAGGTGTATGAGAAATTCGCCTACAAGATGACACAATTGGGTAAGTTATCATGTTGCTGGGCAAGGTGTATGAGAAATTTGCCTTTGCAAGGTGTATGAGAAATTCACCAACAAGATGACACAATTTGGTAAGTTATCATGTTGCTGGGCAAGGTGTATGAAAGGCTTGCCTAATAGATGACTCAGTGGGGAAAGTTATCATTAGGCTTGGCAAGATGGAAGAAAACTTGCCTATAGAATGATGCCATGGGGTAAGTTATCATGTAGCTGGGCAAGGTGTAAAATATCTTGCCCACAAGATGACCCAGAATGGTAAATTTACAGGCAAGTTTATGTTTTCTAGATTGATAGACAATCTTTAGCTTCCTGCCAAAATAAAGCAAAAAGAAATAGTAGAGGCAATCAAGTGTTTCTTGTGTTGAATCAAAACTCCAAAATCAATAAACATAGAAAGAATATTTTATATTTTTATGACCTGACACCTTACAACATTTAGTTGAAAAATGATATGTTGAATACAAGACACTGCCAGCATAAAAAGTGGCAATATAAAAAATCACAGTGAATAACAGCCAGCAGCCGTCAGCAAAGCCAATCGGCGCTGCTTGTTGCTTTGCGATTGGCCAAAGGTATACTTTTCTGTATTGAATGTCTTATGTTTATGTTTATTACAGAAATGCACAGAACACAGACCGAGTTTGAGGACCAGCTGATCTTTAAAGTGTTCATTTTCCAGTTTGTTAACTTTTACTCGTCAATATTTTATGTGGCTTTCTTCAAAGGAAGGTAAGAAAAAATATTTCTATGAGCCAGAGATGGTTAACCGGTTCTTGAAATATCATTGACCTCCTATAATGTAGTACATGCATTGAGACATGAACCCTAATGAAGAACTTAACCAAAGTTGTTCATGCATAAAATATAGGTCTTAGTGACCTAATTTCTTAGTGTGTGGTGTTGCACTTCCAAAGACACACGAAATATCATTGCCCCTCAACATGTAGTGCCAAAATATGAACCTTAACCAAGAAATTATCCAAAGTTTTAATTTAACACACATAAAGTTTAAACCACCATACATGTATGTAGACGAGCCATAAAGGCACTTACTAATAGCTAGTTTTACTTTAAAATGCCGCAACTACTGAATAAATAAAGAAGAAATGTGTCCATGGGACACAAATGCCCCTGTTGGCCCCAAACAGGAAATAGATGTCCGACAGGTCTGAAATGTGCTTAAGACATATAGTTTGTAATTATGAACCATCCTACCAAGTTTCAAATCATTTTCATGTACAGGATTTTGAGAAAAACTTGAAGGAAATAAATTTTCATCTCGACCCAGTCTTAAGCAGGAGGTAGAAGTCTGACAAGTCTGGAAGTTGCTTATCACATACAATTTGTTATACTGAACCATCCTACCAAGTTTCAAATTATTCTCATGTTTGGTTTCTGAGAAAATTTTTACAAAAATTGTACAGACGGACATGAGTAAAAGCATGTCGTCGCGGGGGTCATAAAAATACAATGCATCCATGGCAATAAATTTTTCCATGGTTGATGCAAGGGTCATCTAAACAAGACTCATCACAGGTACTCTTACCCAAAAGATTGAGAATGCCAAACACTTATACAAGTATGAAAAGCATAGAACCATAAAAAAGTAAGGGCTGTTCCAGAATTAAACATGTGGGGGGTCGGTAGGAACTTCTATTACATATATGGTGGGTGGTGGGTGTTTTAGAAATATTTTGTGAAAAGAAAAAAAGTGCCTCCCGACAACCCCCCCCCCCCCCCCACACACACACACACATTTAATTCTGGAACAGCCCTAACATATTTTATTTTTTGGATAAATATATCGACACAGGTTTAAAGACTTCACCTACATTTACATACATGTATTAAAACTTTACAAATGAACACATATTATATTTATTATACAAATAGATGAACTGATACTCATATTTGCAGACAAAAAGAAATCATAATACTATAAGCCAACTTGTTTTCACATCTTTTTTAGGTCAGTGAGTTTTTTCAATGCTCTTTATATTCATGAATACTGTAAACCAATTCATTTTTCTGGACTACAATATTTCGTGTTTAGGTGTCTAAGGGCTATTTCGCGGCTATTTATTTTCGCATTTTGTTGTTAAAATGAGTAAATTCGCAATGATTTATTTTCGCAAATTTCTGTTCCTCGGGAAATCCCAGAATATAAATTGCTCGCAAAAATAAGTTGGTTTATAGTATTTGGTAGTTCACTGTTTATTAAAAACAAAATAAATTAATTTTTCGATGATTTAATTTTGTGAAGATAAGTAATAATGATAAAAATGATCATGTATGCACTGTATATGAGATAAGATGACGTTTGTGCTTGTTTGTGTTTGTGTTGCAATACAAACACTGTGGGATTCACTTAACTTCTTAGGGGTATTTCAGAATTAATTGTATGGGGGGTCGGAAGGCACTATAACTAAAATTGTACGGATGGTGGTATTTTTAGATATTTCTCAAATGCAACATAAAGGGAAAAAAATTAAAATTTTATGCATGGTGGGTATAAAAAAAAAGTGCCCCATACATTTATTTTTGGAATAGCCCTTACAATTATTGTTTTTTCTTCTTTCAGGTTTGCTGGCTATCCTGGTCATTATAATTTATTTTTTGGATTAAGAAGTGAAGAAGTGAGTTTATATATAGCCAGTCATTAATAAAATAGTTGATGCATGTTGTCCTAACATTAAAAAGAATACAGATTTGAAATTTTATTGGAATGTGTCAGTTTTCTAGTTTGATTATCAAAGTAAGGCAAAATAAAGTAAATATTTAGCTTCTCAGACCCCTAGCTCATCTGTTCTGAGGCAGCCTCATTGTCCCTTTGTATTGCTTTTTCATAAAATAAAATAAAAATCACCTGCCTCATTACTTTTTGTGTATTTACAATGTAAAAAGTTGCTGCATACACTTTATGGATCAATAAAAATATAAATCAGAAGGCTCCCTGCCTCATCTGCTTTTGACAAAAATGGTCTGAGAAGCTAAAATTTATTTTGAGTTTAAACATATTTGTTCATCCTTGATTAGGAAACAAGCTTAATGCTTATGTAAATCCCTCTCCAGCTTGCAGTTTGTGGGTTTGGCCTTTGTAGCGGCCCCCATTGAGCCTACTCTTATCAAACTCCCCAAAGGGGTCTTTTACGTGCATGAGGTGACACCTAAAGGTTTTATTTTTCTATTGATAGTGCAACAATGGTGGCTGTCTTGTAGAGTTAGCACAGCAGTTAGCTGTTATCATGATTGGGAAACAGATCATTAATAATGCCCAAGAAATTATTGTGCCGTAAGTAACCTAGGGAAATGATGGAAAACAGATCATTAATAATGCCCAAGAAATTATTGTGCCGTAAGTAGCCTAGTGAAATGATGGGAAACAGATCATTAATAATGCCCAAGAAATTATTGTGCCGTAAGTAAGCTAGGGAAATGATGGGAAACAGATCATTAATAATGCCCAAGAAATTATTGTGCCGTGATAGCCTAGGGAAAGGATGGAAAACAGATCATTAATAATGCCCAAGAAATTATTGTGCCGTAAGTAGCCTAGGGAAAGGATGGAAAACAGATCATTAATAATGCCCAAGAAATTATTGTGCCGTAAGTAGCCTAGTGAAATGATGGGAAACAGATCATTAATAATGCCCAAGAAATTATTGTGCCGTAAGTAAGCTAGGGAAATGATGGGAAACAGATCATTAATAATGCCCAAGAAATTATTGTGCCGTAAGTAGCCTAGGGAAGGGATGGGAAACAGATCATTAATAATGCCCAAGAAATTATTGTGCCGTAAGTAACCTAGGGAAATGATGGAAAACAGATCATTAATAATGCCCAAGAAATTATTGTGCCGTAAGTAGCCTAGTGAAATGATGGAAAACAGATCATTAATAATGCCCAAGAAATTATTGTGCCGTAAGTAAGCTAGGTAAATGATGGAAAACAGATCATTAATAATGCCCAAGAAATTATTGTGCCGTAAGTAACTTAGGGAAATGATGGAAAACAGATCATTAATAATGCCCAAGAAATTATTGTGCCGTAAGTAGCCTAGGGAAATGATGGAAAACAGATCATTAATAATGCCCAAGAAATTATTGTGCCGTAAGTAGCCTAGGGAAATGATGGGAAAACAGATCATTAATAATGCCCAAGAAATTATTGTGCCGTAAGTAACCTAGGTAAATGATGGAAAACAGATCATTAATAATGCCCAAGAAATTATTGTGCCGTAAGTAAGCTAGGTAAATGATGGAAAACAGATCATTAATAATGCCCAAGAAATTATTGTGCCGTAAGTAATCTAGGGAAATGATGGGAAACAGATCATTAATAATGCCCAAGAAATTATTGTGCCGTAAGTAATCTAGGGAAATGATGGAAAACAGATCATTAATAATGCCCAAGAAATTATTGTGCCGTAAGTAGTCTAGGGAAATGATGGGAAACAGATCATTAATAATGCCCAAGAAATTATTGTGCCGTAAGTAGTCTAGGGAAGGGATGGAAAACAGATCATTAATAATGCCCAAGAAATTATTGTGCCGTAAGTAACTTAGGGAAATGATGGAAAACAGATCATTAATAATGCCCAAGAAATTATTGTGCCGTAAGTAGCCTAGGGAAATGATGGAAAACAGATCATTAATAATGCCCAAGAAATTATTGTGCCGTAAGTAGCCTAGGGAAATGATGGAAAACAGATCATTAATAATGCCCAAGAAATTATTGTGCCGTAAGTAACTGAGGGAAATGATGGAAAACAGATCATTAATAATGCCCAAGAAATTATTGTGCCGTAAGTAACCTAGGGAAATGATGGAAAACAGATCATTAATAATGCCCAAGAAATTATTGTGCCGTAAGTAGCCTAGGGAAATGATGGAAAACAGATCATTAATAATGCCCAAGAAATTATTGTGCCGTAAGTAGCCTAGAGAAATGATGAAAAACAGATCATTAATAATGCCCAAGAAATTATTGTGCCGTAAGTAACCTAGGGAAATGATGGAAAACAGATCATTAATAATGCCCAAGAAATTATTGTGCCGTAAGTAGCCTAGGGAAATGATGGGAAACAGATCATTAATAATGCCCAAGAAATTATTGTGCCGTAAGTAGCCTAGAGAAATGATGGAAAACAGATCATTAATAATGCCCAAGAAATTATTGTGCCGTAAGTAGCCTAGGGAAATGATGGAAAACAGATCATTAATAATGCCCAAGAAATTATTGTGCAGTAAGTAACTTAGGGAAATGATGGGAAACAGATCATTAATAATGCCCAAGAAATTATTGTGCCGTAAGTAACCTAGAGAAATGATGGAAAACAGATCATTAATAATGCCCAAGAAATTATTGTGCCGTAAGTAGCCTAGGGAAATGATGGAAAACAGATCATTAATAATGCCCAAGAAATTATTGTGCCGTAAGTAGCCTAGAGAAATGATGGAAAACAGATCATTAATAATGCCCAAGAAATTATTGTGCCGTAAGTAGCCTAGGGAAATGATGGAAAACAGATCATTAATAATGCCCAAGAAATTATTGTGCCGTAAGTAACCTAGGGAAATGATGGGAAACAGATCATTAATAATGCCCAAGAAATTATTGTGCCGTAAGTAGCCTAGAGAAATGATGGAAAACAGATCATTAATAATGCCCAAGAAATTATTGTGCCGTAAGTAGCCTAGGGAAATGATGGGAAACAGATCATTAATAATGCCCAAGAAATTATTGTGCCGTAAGTAACCTAGGGAAATGATGGAAAACAGATCATTAATAATGCCCAAGAAATTATTGTGCCGTAAGTAATCTAGGGAAGGGATGGGAAACAGATCATTAATAATGCCCAAGAAATTATTGTGCCGTAAGTAACCTAGAGAAATGATGGAAAACAGATCATTAATAATGCCCAAGAAATTATTGTGCCGTAAGTAATCTAGGGAAGGGATGGGAAACAGATCATTAATAATGCCCAAGAAATTATTGTGCCATAAGTAGCCTAGGGAAATGATGGAAAACAGATCATTAATAATGCCCAAGAAATTATTGTGCCGTAAGTAATCTAGGGAAGGGATGGGAAACAGATCATTAATAATGCCCAAGAAATTATTGTGCTGTAAGTAACCTAGGGAAATGATGGAAAACAGATCATTAATAATGCCCAAGAAATTATTGTGCCGTAAGTAACCTAGGGAAATGATGGGAAACAGATCATTAATAATGCCCAAGAAATTATTGTGCCGTAAGTAACTTAGGGAAATGATGGAGAACAGATCATTAATAATGCCCAAGAAATTATTGTGCCGTAAGTAACCTAGGGAAGGGATGGGAAACAGATCATTAATAATGCCCAAGAAATTATAGTGCCGTAAGTAACCTAGGGAAATGATGGAAAACAGATCATTAATAATGCCCAAGAAATTATTGTGCCGTAAGTAGCCTAGTGAAATGATGGAAAACAGATCATTAATAATGCCCAAGAAATTATTGTGCCGTAAGTAACTTTGGGAAATGATGGGAAACAGATTATTAATAATGCCCAAGAAATTATTGTGCCGTAAGTAGCCTAGAGAAATGATGGAAAACAGATCATTAATAATGCCCAAGAAATTATTGTGCCGTAAGTAACTTTGGGAAATGATGGGAAACAGATTATTAATAATGCCCAAGAAATTATTGTGCCGTAAGTAACTTTGGGAAATGATGGGAAACAGATCATTAATAATGCCCAAGAAATTATTGTGCCGTAAGTAACCTAGTGAAATGATGGGAAACAGATCATTAATAATGCCCAAGAAATTATTGTGCCGTAAGTAACCTAGGGAAGGGATGGAAAACAGATCATTAATAATGCCCAAGAAATTATTGTGCCGTAAGTAGCCTAGGGAAATGATGGGAAACAGATCATTAATAATGCCCAAGAAATTATTGTGCCGTAAGTAACCTAGGGAAATGATGGGAAACAGATCATTAATAATGCCCAAGAAATTATTGTGCCGTAAGTAACTTAGGGAAATGATGGAAAACAGATCATTAATAATGCCCAAGAAATTATTGTGCCGTAAGTAACTTAGGGAAATGATGGAAAACAGATCATTAATAATGCCCAAGAAATTATTGTGCCGTAAGTAGCCTAGGGAAATGATGGAAAACAGATCATTAATAATGCCCAAGAAATTATTGTGCCGTAAGTACTTTAGGGAAATGATGGGAAACAGATCATTAATAATGCCCAAGAAATTATTGTGCCGTAAGTAACCTAGGTAAATGATGGAAAACAGATCATTAATAATGCCCAAGAAATTATTGTGCCGTAAGTAAGCTAGGTAAATGATGGAAAACAGATCATTAATAATGCCCAAGAAATTATTGTGCCGTAAGTAATCTAGGGAAATGATGGGAAACAGATCATTAATAATGCCCAAGAAATTATTGTGCCGTAAGTAATCTAGGGAAATGATGGAAAACAGATCATTAATAATGCCCAAGAAATTATTGTGCCGTAAGTAGTCTAGGGAAATGATGGGAAACAGATCATTAATAATGCCCAAGAAATTATTGTGCCGTAAGTAGTCTAGGGAAGGGATGGAAAACAGATCATTAATAATGCCCAAGAAATTATTGTGCCGTAAGTAACTTAGGGAAATGATGGAAAACAGATCATTAATAATGCCCAAGAAATTATTGTGCCGTAAGTAGCCTAGGGAAATGATGGAAAACAGATCATTAATAATGCCCAAGAAATTATTGTGCCGTAAGTAGCCTAGGGAAATGATGGAAAACAGATCATTAATAATGCCCAAGAAATTATTGTGCCGTAAGTAACTGAGGGAAATGATGGAAAACAGATCATTAATAATGCCCAAGAAATTATTGTGCCGTAAGTAACCTAGGGAAATGATGGAAAACAGATCATTAATAATGCCCAAGAAATTATTGTGCCGTAAGTAGCCTAGGGAAATGATGGAAAACAGATCATTAATAATGCCCAAGAAATTATTGTGCCGTAAGTAGCCTAGAGAAATGATGAAAAACAGATCATTAATAATGCCCAAGAAATTATTGTGCCGTAAGTAACCTAGGGAAATGATGGAAAACAGATCATTAATAATGCCCAAGAAATTATTGTGCCGTAAGTAGCCTAGGGAAATGATGGGAAACAGATCATTAATAATGCCCAAGAAATTATTGTGCCGTAAGTAGCCTAGAGAAATGATGGAAAACAGATCATTAATAATGCCCAAGAAATTATTGTGCCGTAAGTAGCCTAGGGAAATGATGGAAAACAGATCATTAATAATGCCCAAGAAATTATTGTGCAGTAAGTAACTTAGGGAAATGATGGGAAACAGATCATTAATAATGCCCAAGAAATTATTGTGCCGTAAGTAACCTAGAGAAATGATGGAAAACAGATCATTAATAATGCCCAAGAAATTATTGTGCCGTAAGTAGCCTAGGGAAATGATGGAAAACAGATCATTAATAATGCCCAAGAAATTATTGTGCCGTAAGTAGCCTAGAGAAATGATGGAAAACAGATCATTAATAATGCCCAAGAAATTATTGTGCCGTAAGTAGCCTAGGGAAATGATGGAAAACAGATCATTAATAATGCCCAAGAAATTATTGTGCCGTAAGTAACCTAGGGAAATGATGGGAAACAGATCATTAATAATGCCCAAGAAATTATTGTGCCGTAAGTAGCCTAGAGAAATGATGGAAAACAGATCATTAATAATGCCCAAGAAATTATTGTGCCGTAAGTAGCCTAGGGAAATGATGGGAAACAGATCATTAATAATGCCCAAGAAATTATTGTGCCGTAAGTAACCTAGGGAAATGATGGAAAACAGATCATTAATAATGCCCAAGAAATTATTGTGCCGTAAGTAATCTAGGGAAGGGATGGGAAACAGATCATTAATAATGCCCAAGAAATTATTGTGCCGTAAGTAACCTAGAGAAATGATGGAAAACAGATCATTAATAATGCCCAAGAAATTATTGTGCCGTAAGTAATCTAGGGAAGGGATGGGAAACAGATCATTAATAATGCCCAAGAAATTATTGTGCCATAAGTAGCCTAGGGAAATGATGGAAAACAGATCATTAATAATGCCCAAGAAATTATTGTGCCGTAAGTAATCTAGGGAAGGGATGGGAAACAGATCATTAATAATGCCCAAGAAATTATTGTGCTGTAAGTAACCTAGGGAAATGATGGAAAACAGATCATTAATAATGCCCAAGAAATTATTGTGCCGTAAGTAACCTAGGGAAATGATGGGAAACAGATCATTAATAATGCCCAAGAAATTATTGTGCCGTAAGTAACTTAGGGAAATGATGGAGAACAGATCATTAATAATGCCCAAGAAATTATTGTGCCGTAAGTAACCTAGGGAAGGGATGGGAAACAGATCATTAATAATGCCCAAGAAATTATAGTGCCGTAAGTAACCTAGGGAAATGATGGAAAACAGATCATTAATAATGCCCAAGAAATTATTGTGCCGTAAGTAGCCTAGTGAAATGATGGAAAACAGATCATTAATAATGCCCAAGAAATTATTGTGCCGTAAGTAACTTTGGGAAATGATGGGAAACAGATTATTAATAATGCCCAAGAAATTATTGTGCCGTAAGTAGCCTAGAGAAATGATGGAAAACAGATCATTAATAATGCCCAAGAAATTATTGTGCCGTAAGTAACTTTGGGAAATGATGGGAAACAGATTATTAATAATGCCCAAGAAATTATTGTGCCGTAAGTAACTTTGGGAAATGATGGGAAACAGATCATTAATAATGCCCAAGAAATTATTGTGCCGTAAGTAACCTAGTGAAATGATGGGAAACAGATCATTAATAATGCCCAAGAAATTATTGTGCCGTAAGTAACCTAGGGAAGGGATGGAAAACAGATCATTAATAATGCCCAAGAAATTATTGTGCCGTAAGTAGCCTAGGGAAATGATGGGAAACAGATCATTAATAATGCCCAAGAAATTATTGTGCCGTAAGTAACCTAGGGAAATGATGGGAAACAGATCATTAATAATGCCCAAGAAATTATTGTGCCGTAAGTAACTTAGGGAAATGATGGAAAACAGATCATTAATAATGCCCAAGAAATTATTGTGCCGTAAGTAATCTAGGGAAGGGATGGGAAACAGATCATTAATAATGCCCAAGAAATTATTGTGCCGTAAGTGACCTAGGGAAGGGATGGAAAACAGATCATTAATAATGCCCAAGAAATTATTGTGCCGTAAGTAGCCTAGGGAAGGGATGGAAAACAGATCATTAATAATGCCCAAGAAATTATTGTGCCGTAAGTAACTTAGGGAAATGATGGGAAACAGATCATTAATAATGCCCAAGAAATTATTGTGCCGTAAGTAACCTAGGGAAATGATGGGAAACAGATCATTAATAATGCCCAAGAAATTATTGTGCCGTAAGTAACCTAGTGAAATGATGGAAAACAGATCATTAATAATGCCCAAGAAATTATTGTGCCGTAAGTAACTTATGGAAATGATGGAAAACAGATCATTAATAATGCCCAAGAAATTATTGTGCCGTAAGTAGCCTAGGGAAATGATGGGAAACAGATCATTAATAATGCCCAAGAAATTATTGTGCCGTAAGTAACTTGGGGAAATGATGGAAAACAGATCATTAATAATGCCCAAGAAATTATTGTGCCGTAAGTAACTTGGGGAAATGATGGAAAACAGATCATTAATAATGCCCAAGAAATTATTGTGCCGTAAGTAGCCTAAGGAAATGATGGGAAACAGATCATTAATAATGCCCAAGAAATTATTGTGCCGTAAGTAGCCTAGGGAAATGATGGGAAACAGATCATTAATAATGCCCAAGAAATTATTGTGCCGTAAGTAACTTAGGGAAATGATGGAAAACAGATCATTAATAATGCCCAAGAAATTATTGTGCCGTAAGTACTTTAGGGAAATGATGGAAAACAGATCATTAATAATGCCCAAGAAATTATTGTGCCGTAAGTAACCTAGGGAAATGATGGAAAACAGATCATTAATAATGCCCAAGAAATTATTGTGCCGTAAGTAGCCTAGGGAAATGATGGGAAACAGATCATTAATAATGCCCAAGAAATTATTGTGCCGTAAGTAGCCTGGGGAAGGGATGGGAAACAGATCATTAATAATGCCCAAGAAATTATTGTGCCGTAAGTAACTTTGGGAAATGATGGGAAACAGATCATTAATAATGCCCAAGAAATTATTGTGCCGTAAGTAGCCTAGGGAAATGATGGAAAACAGATCATTAATAATGCCCAAGAAATTATTGTGCCGTAAGTAGCTTGGGGAAACGATGGGAAACAGATCATTAATAATGCCCAAGAAATTATTGTGCCGTAAGTAACTTTGGGAAACGATGGGAAACAGATCATTAATAATGCCCAAGAAATTATTGTGCCGTAAGTAACTTTGGGAAACGATGGGAAACAGATCATTGATAATGCCCAAGAAATTATTGTGCCGTAAGTACTTTAGGGAAATGATGGGAAACAGATCATTAATAATGTCCAAGAAATTATTGTGCCGTAAGTAACCTAGGGAAATGATGGAAAACAGATCATTAATAATGCCCAAGAAATTATTGTGCCGTAAGTAGCCTAGGGAAATGATGGAAAACAGATCATTAATAATGCCCAAGAAATTATTGTGCCGTAAGTAACCTAGGGAAATGATGGAAAACAGATCATTAATAATGCCCAAGAAATTATTGTGCCGTAAGTAGCCTAGGGAAATGATGGAAAACAGATCATTAATAATGCCCAAGAAATTATTGTGCCGTAAGTACTTTAGGGAAATGATGGGAAACAGATCATTAATAATGTCCAAGAAATTATTGTGCCGTAAGTAGCCTAGGGAAATGATTGGGAAACAGATCATTAATAATGCCCAAGAAATTATTGTGCCGTAAGTAACCTAGGGAAATGATGGAAAACAGATCATTAATAATGCCCAAGAAATTATTGTGCCGTAAGTAGCCTAGGGAAATGATGGAAAACAGATCATTAATAATGCCCAAGAAATTATTGTGCCGTAAGTACTTTAGGGAAATGATGGGAAACAGATCATTAATAATGCCCAAGAAATTATTGTGCCGTAAGTAACCTAGGGAAATGATTGGGAAACAGATCATTAATAATGCCCAAGAAATTATTGTGCCGTAAGTAGCCTAGGGAAATGATCGGAAACAGATCATTAATAATGCCCAAGAAATTATTGTGCCGTAAGTAGCCTAGGGAAGGGATGGGAAACAGATCATTAATAATGCCCAAGAAATTATTGTGCCGTAAGTAACCTAGTGAAATGATGGGAAACAGATCATTAATAATGCCCAAGAAATTATTGTGCCGTAAGTAACCTAGGGAAATGATGGAAAACAGATCATTAATAATGCCCAAGAAATTATTGTGCCGTAAGTAGCCTAGGGAAATGATGGAAAACAGATCATTAATAATGCCCAAGAAATTATTGTGCCGTAAGTACTTTAGGGAAATGATGGGAAACAGATCATTAATAATGTCCAAGAAATTATTGTGCCGTAAGTACTTTAGGGAAATGATTGGGAAACAGATCATTAATAATGCCCAAGAAATTATTGTGCCGTAAGTAACCTAGGGAAATGATTGGGAAACAGATCATTAATAATGCCCAAGAAATTATTGTGCCGTAAGTAGCCTAGGGAAATGATGGGAAACAGATCATTAATAATGCCCAAGAAATTATTGTGCCGTAAGTAGCCTAGGGAAGGGATGGGAAACAGATCATTAATAATGCCCAAGAAATTATTGTGCCGTAAGTAACCTAGTGAAATGATGGGAAACAGATCATTAATAATGCCCAAGAAATTATTGTGCCGTAAGTAACCTAAGGAAATGATGGGAAACAGATCATTATTAATGCCCAAGAAATTATTGTGCCGTAAGTAGCCTAGGGAAATGATGGAAAACAGATCATTAATAATGCCCAAGAAATTATTGTGCCGTAAGTAGCCTAGGGAAATGATGGGAAACAGATCATTAATAATGCCCAAGAAATTATTGTGCCGTAAGTAACCTAGGGAAATGATGGAAAACAGATCATTAATAATGCCCAAGAAATTATTGTGCCGTAAGTAACTTAGGGAAATGATGGAAAACAGATCATAAATAATGCCCAAGAAATTATTGTGCCGTAAGTAACCTAGGGAAATGATGGAAAACAGATCATTAATAATGCCCAAGAAATTATTGTGCCGTAAGTAACCTAGGGAAATGATGGAAAACAGATCATAAATAATGCCCAAGAAATTATTGTGCCGTAAGTAACCCAGGGAAATGGTAGAAAACAGATCATTTATAATGCTCAAGAAATTATTGTGCCGTAAGTAACTTAGGGAAATGATGGAAAACAGATCATTAATAATGCCCAAGAAATTATTGTGCCGTAAGTAGCCTAGGGAAATGATGGAAAACAGATCATTAATAATGCCCAAGAAATTATTGTGCCGTAAGTAACCTAGGGAAATGATGGAAAACAGATCATTAATAATGCCCAAGAAATTATTGTGCCGTAAGTAACTTAGGGAAATGATGGAAAACAGATCATTAATAATGCCCAAGAAATTATTGTGCTGTAAGTAACTTAGGGAAATGATGGAAAACAGATCATTAATAATGCCCAAGAAATTATTGTGCCGTAAGTAGCCTAGGGAAATGATTGGGAAACAGATCATTAATAATGCCCAAGAAATTATTGTGCCGTAAGTAACCTAGGT
This sequence comes from Arcuatula senhousia, assembly GCA_963971305.1. Classification (NCBI taxonomy): domain Eukaryota; kingdom Metazoa; phylum Mollusca; class Bivalvia; order Mytilida; family Mytilidae; genus Arcuatula; species Arcuatula senhousia. The sequence continues at coordinate 45,300,638 of OZ020316.1, read as the reverse complement.
AAATGATGGGAAACAGATCATTAATAATGCCCAAGAAATTATTGTGCCGTAAGTAACTTAGGGAAATGATGGAAAACAGATCATTAATAATGCCCAAGAAATTATTGTGCCGTAAGTAACGTAGGGAAATGATGGAAAACAGATCATTAATAATGCCCAAGAAATTATTGTGCCGTAAGTAACCTAGGGAAATGATGGGAAACAGATCATTAATAATGCCCAAGAAATTATTGTGCCGTAAGTAACCTAGGGAAATGATGGGAAACAGATCATTAATAATGCCCAAGAAATTATTGTGCCGTAAGTAACCTAGGGAAATGATGGGAAACAGATCATTAATAATGCCCAAGAAATTATTGTGCCGTAAGTAATCTAGGGAAATGATGGAAAACAGATCATTAATAATGCCCAAGAAATTATTGTGCCGTAAGTAACCTAGGGAAATGATGGAAAACAGATCATTAATAATGCCCAAGAAATTATTGTGCCGTAAGTAACTTAGGGAAATGATGGGAAACAGATCATTAATACTGCCCAAGAAATTATTGTGCCGTAAGTAACCTAGGGAAATGATAGGAAACAGATCATTAATAATGCCCAAGAAATTATTGTGCCGTAAGTAACGCAGGGAAATGATGGGAAACAGATCATTAATAATGCCCAAGAAATTATTGTGCCGTAAGTAGCCTAGGGAAATGATGGGAAACAGATCATTAATAATGCCCAAGAAATTATTGTGCCGTAAGTAACGCAGGGAAATGATGGGAAACAGATCATTAATACTGCCCAAGAAATTATTGTGCCGTAAGTAACCTAAGGAAATGATGGGAAACAGATCATTAATAATGCCCAAGAAATTATTGTGCCGTAAGTAGCCTAGGGAAATGATGGAAAACAGATCATTAATAATGCCCAAGAAATTATTGTGCCGTAAGTAAACTTAGGGAAATGATGGAAAACAGATCATTAATAATGCCCAAGAAATTATTGTGCCGTAAGTAATATCTTAGGGAAATGATGGGAAACAGATCATTAATAATGCCCAAGAAATTATTGTGCCGTAAGTAACCTAGGGAAATGATGGAAAACAGATCATTAATAATGCCCAAGAAATTATTGTGCCGTAAGTAACCTAGGGAAATGATGGAAAACAGATCATTAATAATGCCCAAGAAATTATTGTGCCGTAAGTAACTTAGGGAAATGATGGAAAACAGATCGTTAATAATGCCCAAGAAATTATTGTGCCGTAAGTAACTTAGGGAAATGATAGGAAACAGATCATTAATAATGCCCAAGAAATTATTGTGCCGTAAGTAGCCTAGGGAAATGATGGAAAACAGATCATTAATAATGCCCAAGAAATTATTGTGCCGTAAGTAGCCTAGGGAAAGGATGGGAAACAGATCATTAATAATGCCCAAGAAATTATTGTGCCGTAAGTAATCTAGGGAAATGATGGAAAACAGATCGTTAATAATGCCCAAGAAATTATTGTGCCGTAAGTAGCCTAGGGAAATGATGGGAAACAGATCATTAATAATGCCCAAGAAATTATTGTGCCGTAAGTAACCTAAGGAAATGATGGGAAACAGATCATTAATAATGCCCAAGAAATTATTGTGCCATAAGTAACCTAGGGAAATGATGGAAAACAGATCATTAATAATGCCCAAGAAATTATTGTGCCGTAAGTAGCCTAGGGAAATGGTGGAAAACAGATCATTAATAATGCCCAAGAAATTATTGTGCCGTAAGTAGCCTAGGGAAATGATGGGAAACAGATCATTAATAATGCCCAAGAAATTATTGTGCCGTAAGTAAACTGGGAAATGATGGAAAACAGATCATTAATAATGCTCAAGAAATTATTGTGCCGTAAGTAGCCTAGGGAAATGGTGGAAAACAGATCATTAATAATGCCCAAGAAATTATTGTGCCGTAAGTAGCCTAGGGAAATGATGGGAAACAGATCATTAATAATGCCCAAGAAATTATTGTGCCGTAAGTAAACTGGGAAATGATGGAAAACAGATCATTAATAATGCCCAAGAAATTATTGTGCCGTAAGTAACCTAGGGAAATGATGGAAAACAGATCATTAATAATGCCCAAGAAATTATTGTGCCGTAAGTAGCCTAGGGAAATGATGGAAAACAGATCATTAATAATGCCCAAGAAATTATTGTGCTGTAAGTAACTTAGGGAAATGATGGAAAACAGATCATTAATAATGCCCAAGAAATTATTGTGCCGTAAGTAGCCTAGGGAAATGATGGGAAACAGATCATTAATAATGCCCAAGAAATTATTGTGCCGTAAGTAACTTGATTAGGGAAATGATGGAAAACAGATCATTAATAATGCCCAAGAAATTATTGTGCCGTAAGTTAACTGGGGAAATGATGGAAAACAGATCATTAATAATGCCCAAGAAATTATTGTGCCGTAAGTAACTTGATTAGGGAAATGATGGAAAACAGATCATTAATAATGTCCAAGAAATTATTGTGCCGTAAGTAAACTTAGGGAAATGATGGAAAACAGATCATTAATAATGCCCAAGAAATTATTGTGCCGTAAGTAGCCTTATAGGGAAATGATGGAAAACAGATCATTAATAATGCCCAAGAAATTATTGTGCCGTAAGTAACTTAGGGAAAGGATGGAAAACAGATCATTAATAATGCCCAAGAAATTATTGTGCCGTAAGTAACTTGATTAGGGAAATGATGGAAAACAGATCATTAACAATGCCCAAGAAATTATTGTGCCGTAAGTTAACTGGGGAAATGATGGAAAACAGATCATTAATAATGCCCAAGAAATTATTGTGCCGTAAGTAACTTGATTAGGGAAATGATGGAAAACAGATCATTAATAATGCCCAAGAAATTATTGTGCCGTAAGTAACTTAGGGAAATGATGGAAAACAGATCATTAATAATGCCCAAGAAATTATTGTGCCGTAAGTAGCCTAGGGAAATGATGGAAAACAGATCATTAATAATGCCCAAGAAATTATTGTGCCGTAAGTAACCTAGGGAAATGATGGAAAACAGATCATTAATAATGCCCAAGAAATTATTGTGCCGTAAGTAAACTTAGGGAAATGATGGAAAACAGATCATTAATAATGCCCAAGAAATTATTGTGCCGTAAGTAGCCTAGGGAAATGATGGAAAACAGATCATTAATAATGCCCAAGAAATTATTGTGCCGTAAGTAGCCTAGGGAAATGATGGAAAACAGATCATTAATAATGCCCAAGAAATTATTGTGCCGTAAGTAAACTTAGGGAAATGATGGAAAACAGATCATTAATAATGCCCAAGAAATTATTGTGTCGTAAGTAACCTAGGGAAATGATGGAAAACAGATCATTAATAATGCCCAAGAAATTATTGTGCCGTAAGTAGCCTAGGGAAATGATGGGAAACAGATCATTAATAATGCCCAAGAAATTATTGTGCCGTAAGTAACCTAGGGAAATGATGGAAAACAGATCATTAATAATGCCCAAGAAATTATTGTGCCGTAAGTAGCCTAGGGAAATGATGACCTTGTAAAATAGAAAATAATGAGATGTTGAAAAAGTGTATGTGATACAGCTCATATTACAAGCAGCAATATAAAAAAAAAACAATAGTTAATTGCCAGTAGGCATTGCTCGCCTTTCTGCAATAGGCCCATGGTCTAATTTCAAATCCAGTTCAGATATATTCACAGATAGACCCCCTTCTTAAACAAGGAACAGAAAACATTATAAAGACAAGTACAAACAAATTCCTGACTAAGGACAGGCACATATAAAATGTGGCGGGGTTAAACTAGATTTTTTAGTAAAACAACATCATCATTAAATTCAGGATGTGATATTCCTTTCACTATCAGAAATTGACCTGAACAATTAAATTTTTCAATAAGAGATCTATACATGTTGGAGAATTTAGAAAAATGATTTTACTAACTTGTGGTAGGGAAAACCAGTTTACATCTTTCATTAAGAATAAATTCAAATGATCATAAGTATTTTAAACAATAAAAGTTTTTCATCGTTTGAACAAATTGAAATTAACTCACAGCAAACTATAAAACTTAATAATAAAGTCAAGTCAGAAAAATCTTCTGTTCACGGTCTTCTAAAAACATTTTGTAGGGTGTGAGGGATAAAAATAACCTCTGAAAACAAAATTTTTAACCCACTCCCCTTTGTAAACAAAATTTAGGGAATATAGAATCACTCTGTCTGTCTGTCTGTATGACCCTGTGTTTTTACACTTATCCTTTAAGTTCAACACCAGATTTTGATTTTCTCCTGATATAAGGGGAGATAATTGGACGTAATGTTTTGGGTATTTTTAAGCATATGAAGTGTCAAGGGTATCCTAATATGTCGGCAATTTTGTCGGCAAAAAGCTCTTCAGAGCTTACATTTATTCTGTTTGTATTAACCCGACTTCAAATAAAGTTTCTTAGTCTTAGTCTTATGTGAGCTCACAGTATTCTTTGATTGACCAATGCAGGGTTCCCAGGCCATCCTTGAATTCAAGGAACCTGGAAAAATCCTTGAATTTCATTTCAATGTTAAAACCTGGAAAAATCCTTAAATTTGATTAAATATCTTTGAAAAACCCTGGAATTTTGTAACATGCAGATTTGTTGACCATTTGATAAAAAAAGGCTGAAAAATATTGGATTTTTAAAATTTTTGCAGACTATTCTAATCCTTGAAAATGACCTCAATACCCATGAAAAGTCCTTGAAAAACCCTTGAATTTTGTGTCCAAAAAATAGTGGGAACCCTGCCAATGATATAATGATAGAGATCGGGGAAAACCCTATCAGCTTGCATGGGGTTTGCTTTATGTTAATTACCCTTTTTCATTTTTTGAATAGGGAAAGTAAAGAGGTACCAATGGGGCATTTCAATGTCAAAAGTCAAAAAGATCAAAGACAAAACCAGTAAACACAGACCAGAATAGCATGAAAAAACAGACAATACAGAATTTCAAGAACAACTGAAATACAATCAAAATCTTTGATGCTTTTATGCCTTTACATTGATCTTGTATTTTTGTTCTTTTTCAGAAAATTAAAAACAATTGTACATCAGTTAAAAATAAGTATAGACAAGAATTCAATAAAAACCAGATGGGAAGAAGATTACAACCTTATAGAAAACCAAGGACTCTTTGAGGAATATTTAGAAATGGGTAAACATTTTAAAGTTACATAAAGTTTCCACTATGAGAAACAAGAATTTAAGATGTAAAATCAAGTTCAGAGTAAAAGTGGATGCATAAAGTTCGCATAATGATAAGAACAAACTTGAGAATGCTAAATAAAGTTCTGAGTATTTTTATGCCCCCGCGACGACATGTCGGGGGGGCATAACGTCCGTCCGTACGAAATTTCCGTCAAGCTTTTCTCAGGATCCGTACAAGAGAATGATTTGAAACTCCTAGGATGGTATAGTATGACAAACTGCGTCCTAAGCGATTTTCAGACCTGTTGGACATCTACTTCCTGTTTGGGACTTAGGTGAATGTGAAAATATATGAACATGACTATGAAAATTTCCGTCAAGCTTTTCTCAGGAACCATAAATGAAAATGATTTGAAACTTGGTAGGATGGTTCAATATGACAAATTGTACGTCCTAAGCGATTTTCAGACCTGTCAATCATCTACTTCCTATTTTGGACTTAGGCGAATGTGAAAATATGTGAACATGACTATGAAAATTTCCGTCAAGCTTTTCTCAGGAACCGTACATGCAAATGATTTGAACCTTGGTAGGATGGTTTAATTTGACAAATTGTACGTCCTAAGCGATTTTCAGACCTGTCAATCATCTACTTCCTATTTTGGACTTAGGCGAATGTGAAAATATGTGAACATGCCTTGAAAATTTCTGTCAAGCTTTTCTCAGGAACTGTACATGAGAATGATTTGAAACTTGGTAGGATGGTTCAGTAACACAAACTGCATGTCCTTAGCGACTTTCCTGTTGTGAGCCTAGTGGGGGCATCCGTGTCCCATGGACACATTCCTTCTTTATTTCTCTTATGTTAATAAAGTTAAGTAGTTGCCATTTTTAATGCTTTGCAACTAAAAGTTGAAGGACTTATCTATTCTAAATTCTATTCAAATGCTCACAGGTCAATATTATTAAACATTTGCCTGGCATATTGTTCGGAACTCATAAAAGCAAAGCTAATAGGGTCTAATAATCCCTTGATAAGAACCCTTAACATTTTTGTTTTTGTAAATCTTTTTAACAGAAAATAATGAGATGTGGAATAAGTATATGCGACACAGCCAACAATCAAGCAGCAATTAAGAAAAAACCACAATGGACAAACGCCAGTAGGCGCTGCTCGCGGTTCTGCAATTGGCCCATGGTCTAAGTAAAATGCATATAATTCAAATCCAGTCCTAAAATAGTCACAGATTTACATTGGTTAGACATTGTTGCTAATATTTATGTTCTTTATTTCAGTCCTACAGTTTGGGTTCATTACAATATTTGTAGCAGCCTTCCCTCTCGCTCCTTTATTTGCCCTGTTAAACAATTGGGTTGAGATTAGACTGGATGCCCAAAAGTTTGTGTGTGAGACTAGGAGACCAGTAGCAGATAGAGCACAGGACATTGGTGTCTGGTTTACTATCCTGGACAGTATGGCACAATTAGCTGTCATTAGCAACGTAATGTATTTAATTGCTTTCAGACTTGCTGATTTCAGCAAATTATAATTATAAATGTTTTGGTTTTTTTGTCTTGGGCACAAAATTGCCAAGCTTTTGACAGCAAAAGTCAAGCTCATATTTTCAAAGACAAAACAGACAAAGAATAAAGATGTTATATGAATGAGAATACATGTATGTTCAAAAGACATAATATCCCATCTTTCAACGTTTTGGACGGACAGACGGACGGACAAGCCAATGAAGGAACAGACAGGCAAGCTCATATATGCATTAAGAAAGAAATTTGAAGAGAGATACAACAGATACTACTTTCTTCTGATGATCATAACAAACTTCGCACATATAATACACTGAAAAAAGAATATAAACCTGAAACCTATACACAACTGAATGTACCAAGGCAACATATTATTTTATCTAAACTACGAATTTCAAATCATAATCTTGAAATTGAAAGGGGGCTATACAACAAAACTCTATCAAATGAACGTCTCTGTAAATCATTTAATGCTAATAAGATAGAAGATGAATTCCATTTCATCTGCGAGTGCGATTTGTTCAAAAATTCAAGAAATGTATTTTTCACAGATATATCTGAAATTGTATTCGAATTCCGAAACTTAGATATGCTTGAAAAATTTAAATATTTAATGAATACGTCTGAAACTGATGTTTTAATCAGATTATTTTCATTTTTGGAAGACTGTATGAAGACGCGAAATTCGTCAGAGGGATTGGTTAGGTTATAATAATGATATATGAATATTATGTGTTCATGTGTTTTGTTATTGTATGATATTTTGTCTATTGTAAAATGTTGTTTCCTTTTCAGTGATGATCCTCTGTAATGGATTTTAGTCTGAATAAATTAGTCAGACAGAAGAATTGACGACACTTTATGATTTGGTAGATGTGGCATAAAAAGATTATTCACAAAAAGCATTTTATTTATTTGAAAAGTAAATCATTCATTTTTTTTTTCACAGTAAGCTCCATATATAAAAAAGTTGTTTTCTTTTGCAGGCCTTTTTGATAAGTATATCATTCATTTTTTCACAGTTAGCTCCTTATTATGAGTGAACGTTTTCTTTTGCAGGCCTTTTTGATAGCCTTCACCTCAGAATTTTTACCCAAACTACTGTATCAGTATACCTTTAACAGTAATCTTGATGGCTACACAGATTTCTCTTTAGCTGTGTCACCTAACGGGACAATGAATGAAACTTGCAGGTAATATATCATATAATTGTATTAATTAAGGATGAAAGGAAGATCTAAGAAATCAGTACACATTTAACTGTAATCTCGATGGCTACACAGATTTTTCATTAGCTGTGTCACCTAACGGGACCATGAATGAAACTTGCAGGTAATAGATGCTATTATTGTATAAATTAAGGGGGTGCAAAACACCTAAAAATATCTCAGCAGAATATTTGAGGCACAATTTATTCAAGGAAATCAAGATTCCCAGCAACAAGCATCATGGAGGGATGATATATTTTATCAGTGAGTACACCTTGAATAGTAATGTACATCATACCAATCTACCAGATTATGGCTGCTTTTTGCCCTCATTTTACATGTAAATGATTTGGGTAAAATTTTTGGTTAAAATCCATATCTCAGCATTAAATTTTGGTTAAGGTTCAAATCTCAGCAGCTGCAAATGGTAGAGGGATGAAATTTTTGGTACATATTTGATAGTATTTACCATAACCAACATTGTCCCAGAATTAGATCACCTTGACCTGTATTGTAATGTTAATTGGCAAGAAGATTTGCTGTCCTGTGCAATTGCTCAATTTCTTAATTTGAGATATCTTTAGCACTTGATTATATTCACTTTTGTAAATAGATAATAATAATTTTTCATGAATGTTTTCTTTTCAGATATAAAGCCTTTAGAGATAAGGAAGGTCATTACACACTGTTTTATTGGCATTTACTGGCAGTCAGGCTGGGCTTTGTTATAGTTTTTGAGGTAATTACAGTGTACATTTGCCTTTCTTCTTCTCTGTTACAAAAAACTGAAAATAACTAAACTGGTTACATTTCATAACATTATATCCTTTTCTGAAGGGACAATTTTACTGTAAGATATGAGTTTCATAGTATTAAATCTTATACCAAAAGTGATTCTGTTATCCTTCATTGAAATTTTAAGACTTATTGACTTAACTTTAATTAAAAGACTTGATTTTTTTAACAGAGGAGTAAAAAGAGAAATAAAAACCTTATGCAACTGTAATTGAAAGCAATGAAAATAAGAATTATCATTTTTATATTCAGTACATTGAACATCATGTACAAACCATGATATGAGAAATCACAACAAAAGGGTATTTTTGATGAAACCATGAAAATTTATACCCACGAAAATAAATGAATCCGTTCTTAAAATACTTTGAAAAATTCAATAATTATGTACTGTTTCCTGTTATCTGTCGGAGTTATGCCCCTTTGACCATAAAAAGTCTTTAATTATTGAGGTCATGTAGTTTATAAATCAGGGCTTTTGCTGACCAATTTGGGAATTTCCTTCTCCCTTGATATGAAGAAAGTTAAGTGAAATTTTACAATAATTTTGGGGAAACTTTTGAAACCAAGCAATGGCAAGATTTAGTGTAAGAATTCTGGGTTTTGCACTAATGAAATCAAATTTGGTTTTATTTCGCTTGTTTAATCTATTTATGTTGTACTTGCTATAAAGGTTTTTTTTTTATTTTGGTACAAAAGGCAGGGATTGGGAGGGCAGGGGGGAGGGCTTTTATCTCAAAAATTTATATAGAATAATAAAAAATATTGAAGGGTAAATGGTCTTTCGCTACAATTTTTTCCCACTCCCTGAAAATGCGTAAAATATGTTAAAAAAAAATTGTCTAAAATTTTCTATACATGGGAAATTTTAGTCACAGTTTGGAAAAAAGAGGCTGTTTTGTAATAAGGGAAGTGTCCATAAGCGACAGTTATTTAACGCCCTGATTTTAGATATTGTGATTGAAAAACTTTGATGCATTTTATCAAATTTATGTATTGTTATTTATTCTTATCCTGATGATGGCTGAAATAACACTGAGAGGACAAAAACATGAATTAATCAATCATATTTTATCTTTACTTTCTTTCTTTATACTTCCAGCATGTGGTGTTTGGTATATGTCGATTGATAGACTTTATGGTGCCTGACGTCCCAGAAGCTTTAGAAACTAAGATCAAAAGAGAGAGGTATCTGGCTAAGCAGGCACTGGCAGATACAGATACTATTATGAAGGTAAGGTGACTAGTAAAGCCTCTACGGCAGGCAATTTGTCTTGATGTTAAATTAACGTTATTAACACTAATCTTACGTTAATATACCACTAATTTAATGTTAAATTAAGGTTAGTTTAACGTTAGAAAATGTGACGTTAATTTAGTGTTTAACAATGATGTTCAACTGTTTAAGGTTAATTTACCTGAAAAATTATGTGAAGTCAAATGTTATGTACTTTTACATTAAGTTAACAATCAGAGCTTGGTTAACACCTATCTAACAATTTCTATCTTGAGATTAACGTTAACAAATGAGCTTTTGCCAGTGGTGTAAGATTTATAATCAGGGTTCTTCATCATGAATGCAATAAGTGTGTTAACAATTTTTTGTCAGCACAAAAACTGCAAAGCAGGTCTGAAATTCTTCATTCTGATAGTAGTCAGTATTCTGCTTGGGATAGACTAAAACAAAAGAAAAGAAATAAGGGTTAGTGTGGTCAGACAGGTTCATGCATATACTATTTTGAAGAATTTAATTTTAGAATGTGCATTGTCATGAATGTGTATTTGATCTAATTAAAATTAGTCAATAAATTGGAAATTTTAAGATTTAAGAAATATTTCTTGCAAATCCATAGTTTTACATCAAGAAAGTTAAATAAAAAAATATATCTCTCTCTTAACACCATTTGCGAGGATGGTCTCAAGGAACGATGCTAGTCCTTGGCATAGGACGAAAAAAGTTTGTCCCATGTATGTGGAGAGCAATACCCCATGCACGTTAAAGACCCCTTTGTAGAGTTGGATAAGAGTAGGCTCAATGGGGGCCGCTGCAAAGGCCACACTCGCAAACTGCTAGCTGGAGAGGGATTTACATAAGCATTAATAGAAAATAATGAGATGTGGAATAAGTGTATGTGACACAACCCACAATTAAACGTCAATTTAGAAAAACCACAATGGACAACCACCAGCAGCCTTCAACGAGGCCATTTGGCACTGCTCGCGGTTCTGCAATTGGCCCATGGTCTAAATAAAATGCATATAATTCAAATCCAGCCCTGAAATAGTCACAGATAGACCCCCTTCTTAAACAAGGAACAGAAAACATCAAGAAGACAAGTACAAACGAAAGCTCTGTCAAAGATTCCTGGCTTAGGACAGGCACATGTAATATGTGGCGGGGTTAAACTAGTTTTTTGGGCCCAACACTCCCCCTATCAATATTTCAAGACAAAGCACAAAAACTAAACACACAATAAAAATCGAATCGATCAAAGTCCAATTCCAATAGAGAGAACCTAAGACAAAAACAAGAACAAACAAAAGGACAGTAAAGGAACTCTCTATAGAATACTCGCTGTTACTGACAGCTAGCTGAGAATCATCAATCGACTGATGTAAAAAAATCAAACGTATCGATTTTAAATCCGAGTAAGCTTGTTTCCCAATCCAGGATAAATAAATATGTTTAAACTAAAAAATGGATATCAAATTTAAGAAAGAAACTTTCTGGAACTAAAAGAGATGATATTCAGGTAAAAAATAATGTATTCTGGACAAAGTAACAAAATTAATCTACATTTTTGGCCCTTAAAAAGTATGTAAAACATTTGTAGAAGGGTTGAATCAATAGTATATCTATATTTACATTAGAACAAAACAGATGATGATATTGAAGATATTGAGGATGTGAGTTTATAAATGTTGTAATATAATCATACAGTGAGGATGTGAGTTTATAAATGTTGTAATATAATCATACAGTGTTGATCCTAGATAAATGTAGTCAGAAAGCATGGTAATGTCAGGGCTGTTGTAGTATAGATTGTGGGAGGGGTTAGGGGAGGGTAATAAAGACTTTGGGCATCACTTTTATAAAGTTAGAATTTTTCAGTAGTAAAGTAAAGAGTTTTTGTCTTATTTCAAAGAATATGAAACCAATAAAATGTAATAATTTTTGGTATATTGACCCATAAACTAAATTTTTCCTGGTGTATATAAACTTCCTTGTTGTAATTCTGGTTTAAAGTGGATTCAAGAATACTTTCTTTACGATATCAGACGAAATTTAAATGATCATTAATCCAATCAAATTCTTTTGACTTTATAAAAGTTTACAAGAAAATGAACCCAATTTTCTTTCAATGCAATTTCAACTAATAATTTTCTAAAATTAATCTATTTGTAATAAGGGATTTTCAAAGAGGATTTTTTATTTTATAATTTTGATGACAAGAAGTTTTCCCCTTGTATATAATCTTTACTTGATTTTAATCCCCCAAATTATTGATAAGATAACTATCATAATATTTGAAAAGCAACAGACTTGCTTTGTTGAAAAATAAAAGTCTCCTTTTTAACCTCCCTTACAATTATAAAACTGAACAGTTGTAAGACAACCATATAGTAATATATTTTTTGGCCGGATTTCACAGAGTCAAAAATCCAGGTTTTAAAAGTGTGAATGACGAGCTGCTGGCTGGCGGGTGGCTGGGAAATCTGACCATTTTTTAACTTTGACAGATTTTTTTTCTATATGATTTGCATTCATTATTTTATATTTTATTTTTCCTTTTCAACAAAGATAATCGAGGCTGATGTCGAGGAGGTATAATAGTAAGTCAGATCACATGATGAGTTCAATCTTAACTGTCATTTTCAGCACTTTAAGATTTTCACACTTATCACAAGATTGACACCATGTCTTATTATGACTCATGTTGTCAAAGTTATAATTTAAAGGAAATATTGCCCTGGTAGAAAAAAAGACAAAAGAATATAAATTTTTATGCTCCTGCTGTGCAGACATCCACATGTCTAGGGGCATTAAGATTGACTCATGGCCGTCCGTCCAACTGTATTTATTTCCATGAAGACTTTCTCAGAAATGGTACATGAGAATAATTTGAAATTTGGCAGGATGGTTAAATAATGACATACTAAATATCATAAGCCACTTTAATGGGGGCATCCATGTACCATGGACATTTCTTCTTTATTTTTGTCTCGCCTGCGACGAATAGTCGCGGAAGGCGAGACAAAGGTATTACTTTCCGGCGGCGGCGGCGGCCGCGGCCGCGTCGTAAACTTTTTTGTAAGACTTTTGTGGACAATGAATTGCTTGAAAAGTATAATAGCTAGGCATCTGATATTTGGTATACAGACAGTTCAGGTTATGGTCTACGCAACTGTCACCATGCCGTTTGACCCTGACCCCATTTTCACGCTCCAGTGACTCTGAACTTAGGTCTTTTTTCAGGCTGTAAACTTTTTTGTAAGACTTTTGTGGACGATGAATTGCTTGAAAAGTATAATAGCTAGGCATCTGATATTTGGTATACAGACAGTTCAGGTTATGGTCTACGCAACTGTCACCATGCCGTTTGACCCTGACCCCATTTTCACGCTCCAGTGACTCTGTGAACTTCGGTCTTTTTTCAGGCCGTAAACTTGTTTGTAAGACTTTTGTGGACGATGAATTGCTTGAAAAGTATAATAGCTAGGCATCTGATATTAGGTATACAGACAGTTTAGGTTATGGTCTATGCAACTGTCACCATGCCGTTTGACCCTGACCCCATTTTCACGCTCCAGTGACTCTGTGAACTTAGGTCTTTTTTCAGGTCGTAAACTTTTTTTGTAAGACTTTTGTGGACAATGAATTGCTTGAAAAGTATAATAGCTATGCATCTGATATTTGGTATACAGACAGTTCAGGTTATGGTCTATGCAACTGTCACCATGCCATGTGACCTTGACCCCATTTTTATGCTCCAGTGACTCTGTGAACTTAGGTCATTTTTCAGGCCGAAAAACTTTTTTGTAAGACTTTTGTGGATGATGAATTGCTTGAAAAGTATAATAGCTAGGCATCTGATATCTAGTATACAGACAGTTCAGGTTATGGTCTACGCAACTGTCACCATGCCGTGTGACCCTGACCCCATTTTCACGCTCCAGTGACTCTGTGAACTTAGGTCTTTTTCAGGCTGAAAAACTTTTTTGTAAGACTTTTATGGAAGATGAATTGCTGGAAAGTTATAATAGCTAGGCATCTGTTATTAGGTATACTGACACTTTTTGTGTTTATATCAAGAAATGAAAGCTTAGGTAGTTGATTTTAGCGATGGTGCCGGCAGGCAAGACATACTTTTAGTGGCCACACTTGTTTTAATTTATCATGAAAATGTTTGATTTACTTTTTACCCGAAGGGTCATGTGAGCTATTGGCGTCACTTGGCGTCCGTCGTCCGTCGTCCGTCCGTAAACTTTTTCAAACGTTAACTCCTATGACACCATAAGTCCAATTGAAACCAAACTTGGTGTAGTTGATCTTTAGGGTATGGCCTACAAAACTGTCGTTGGGATTTTTGATTCGTAAAAAAACATGGCCGCCATGGCTAAAAATAGAACAGGGGGGTCAAATACAGTTTTTTGCAAATAACTCAAAAACGGTCACAGATATCAAAATTCTGGCATAGGGTAAAAGTGATCAGCACCTCAAGATCTACCTGCCCAGAAATTTTCAAAAAGATCCAACAACCAATGTAGGAGTTATTGCCCTTTTTCTGGATTTTTTCAAAATTTTGCACTTATTTAGCGCTATATCTTGAAAACTATAAAAGATATTTTAAAAATTCAAATTGCATATGATTAAGCACATCAAGATCTACATTTCATGTAATTAGGTCAAAGCTGTAGAACCATTTCTTTTAGGAGTAATGGCGCTTAAAGCGTCAAAATTTACCATTTTTCATTACTTTTACCCTGAATTTTAAAGACACCATTCATCCAACCTCAACCAAACTTGGCACAGTTGTTTAATAGCATTAATGCTACTATTCTATCGTTCAGATTTTTGATTCGTCAAAAAATATGGCCTCCATGGCTTAAAATAGAACATAGGGGTCAAATTACAGTTTTTTGCAAATAACTCAAAAACAGTAACAGATATCAAAATTCTGATGGGAGACAAAAGTGGTTAGCATCTCAAGATCTACCTGCTCTGAAATTTTCAAGAAGATCCAACAAACGACATAGGAGTTATTGCCCATTTTCTGGATTTTTTTTCAAAATTTTTCACTGATGTAGCCCTATATCTTGAAAACAATACAAGGTATTTCAAAAATTCAAATTGCATATGATTAGGCACATCAAGATTTACATTTCATGTAATTAGGTCAAAGCTGTAGAACCATTTCTTATATGAGTTATGGCCCTTAAAGCGTCAATATTTACCATTGTTCATTACTTTTCCCCTGACTTGTCTGAAACGGTAAGACCAACTGCATCTTAACATGGCACACTGTTTGATAGCTTATATGCTACAACTCTATCTTCCAGATTTTTGATTTGTAAAAAAACATGGCCACCATGGCTAAAAATAGAACATAGGGGCAATTTCATTTTTTTGCTAATAATTCAAAGCTGGTTTTAGATATCAAAATTGTGTAAGAATCAAAAAGTGATCAGCATATTAAGATCTACCTGTCCTGAAATTTCGGAAAAGATCTGACTGCTGATGTGGGAGTTATTGTTCTTTTTAGCTCACCTGACCCGAAGGGTCATGTGAGCTATTGTCATCACTTGGCGTCCGTCCGTCGTCCGTTGTCTGTAAACTTTTTAAAACGTTAACTCCTCTGACACCATAAGTCCAATTGCAACCAAACTTGGTATGGTTGTTCATTAGCATTCGGTGCTTAGAACTGATGTGGGGATTTTTGATTGGTCGTAAAACATGGCCGCTATGGCTAAAAATAGAACATAGGGGTAAAATGCATTTTTTTGCAAATAACTCAAAAACGGCTACAGATATTAAAATTCTGGCAGAGGGTAAAAGTGATCAGCACCTCAAGATCTACCTACCCTGAAATTTTGAAGAAAATCCAAATACCCATGTAGGAGTTATTGCCCTTTTTGTGGATTTTTGGCAAATTTTGCACCTGTTTAGCTCAATATCTTGAAAACTATACTAGATATTTGAGAAATTTAAATTGCATATTGGTAAGCACATCAAGATCTACAAAATATGTAACAGGGTCAACGTTGTAGGACCTTTCCTTTTAGGAGTTATTGCCCTTAGAACGTCAAAATTTAGCATTTTAACAGCATTTCCTCATTACATTGAAAATGTTAACTCCTCTGACACTTTAAGTCCAAATGGAACCAAACTTGGTATAGTTGTTTATTAGCATTAGCTGTATAGAACTGATGTGGGGATTTTTGATTGGTTGTAAAACATGACCGCTGTGGCTAAAAATAGAACATAGAGGTAAATGGCAAGTTTTTGCAAATAACTCTAAAATGGTGACAGATTTCAAAATTTTGATTGGGAACAAAAGTGATCAGCACCTCAAGATCTACCAGCTCTGAAATTTTGAAGAAAATCCAACAACCCATGTAGGAGTTATTGCCCTTTTTGTGGATTTTTTGCAAATTTTGCACCTGTTTAGCTCAATATCTTGAAAACTATACTAGATATTTGAGAAATTTAAATTGCATATTGTTAAGCGCATCAAGATCTACAAAATATGTAACAGGGTCAACGTTGTAGGACCTTTCCTTTGAGGAGTTATTGCCCTTGGAACGTCAAAATTGAGCATTTTAACTGCATTTCCTTATATTGAAAATGTTAACTCCTCTGACACTTTAAGTCCAAATGGAACCAAACTTGGTATTATTGTTTATTATTATTAGGTGTATAGAACTGTTGTGGGGATTTTTGATTGGTTGTAAAATATGGCCGCTGTGGCTAAAAATAGAACATTAGGTTAAACTGCATTTTTTTGCAAATAACTCAAAAAGGGTGACAGATTTTTAGATTTTTATTGGAACAAAAGTGATCAGCACCTTTAGATCCACCATATTGTCAGATGACCCCCTTATTAATCTTATGACCCTTTCAACGTTAAATCGATTTTGCCTTATAACCTTTACTTCAGGCACATATGTCAGGTGAGCGATTCAGGCTCCTGGGAGCCTCTTGTTCCTTATTTTTGCCAAATTTGCACTTATTAAGCCCAATATCTTGAAAACTAACCAAGATATTTCATAAATTTAAATCCCATATGGTTAAGCACAATAATATCTACAAATATATGTATCTGTGTAGTTCAGGTGAGCGATTCAGGCTCTTGGGAGCCTCTTGTTGAATTAGAAAAAGATACAAGTTTAAACTCAGCTTTTAAATACAGTACCTTGTACTAGAAACAAATTATTTGCTTGATAAAAATAATTACTAAATGGTTATTTTTCATGCACATTTCTATATATTAATTTGTCTTAAGTTATTGCTTTGAATGTGGTCCATGTGTATGTTGTGTTGAGTGTTGTAAAATGAAATAGTACTTTTACACAAAGATTACTGATAAAACTGTTGCTGTAACCATAGTAGGTTCAAATAAAAATCAGGGAGGTTCAAATGTGGCATTCAAAGTCCAAAAGGGCAAAGACAAAAACTAGTAACCACAACCAAGAACAGCAGGAAGAAAACAGGCATTTACAATTTTTAACACATAAACTGAATGCAATCATCAATGCAAACTCAAGTTGTAAAGAGAGTGAACTTAACCTCAGGTGCTCCAGAACCAACATCAGGGAGCAACCATTTGATTTTTAGGGGGGGCTATGGATATTTTCTCCTACCTGCCGTCTTATTTTCGGAAAAAGTCAAGCCTGGATTTTTTTTTTGCGCGCTTGCACATGCATTTTTTTTTTTTTTTAAAGCAACTATAATTTTTGTAGCCAAAAATACCCTCCTGCCTTTTTTTTTTCTTAAAGCACTGTCCTGCCGTTTTATTTCTGGATTTTTGCCATCCTGCCTTTTTATTTCAAATTTCACCATAGCCCCCCCCCCCCCTAAAAAACAAATGGTCGCTCCCTAACCATGTTAGGAAATTTTGTTATTGATTAACAATTAAAACTTTCAACAGTGACCTTCGTTTTTTTTTAAATGTCAAACATTGACCTTTGTTTTCTATTCAGAGATGTTGTAGAGTGACATGTGTTTTCTATACTGTAGTTTCATTATTATTCGTGTGGTATCAATTTTCGTGGTTTTTGTTGGTTGGCTTGACCCACGAAATTTGATTCCCAATGAAAAGGAAATATTACATTGATCTGTATGTTGCAGAATTCTGAACCACGAATTTAAGAATCGCCTGTAAATAACCTATATAGCGTTGCACGGGCGTTAAACACCAACTCACTCACTCACTCACGAATTTAAGAATCCACGAACTTATCCTTTTCCGTCAGACCACAAAAATTGATACCCACGAAAATAGATGAATCCACAGTATATAGATGTTAAACAGTGTTCTATGTTTTCTATTCATAGATGTAAAATATTGGTATATGCTTTCTATTTATAGATGTTATACAGTTACCAGATTGTTATGAATTGATAGATTCAAACAATGACCTATGCTTTCTATTTATAGATGTTAAACATTACCCTATGCTTTCTATTTATAGGTGATAAACAGAGAAATCATTTTACCTTAGTTGTTTAACAGTGACCTATGTTTTCTGTTTATAGATGTTAAACAGTGACCTATGTTTTCTATTTATAGATGGCCATGGGAGAAGATGATGATGTTGATGCAGATAAGATTTCTATCAAGGTTGACAGTAAGAAACCACCAGACAAATCTTAGCACTGAATGATCGTGAATATAAAAAACTGCATAATATTATTTCACTTTATGTTTATT
The DNA here is from genome assembly GCA_963971305.1 of Arcuatula senhousia. Lineage (NCBI taxonomy): Eukaryota > Metazoa > Mollusca > Bivalvia > Mytilida > Mytilidae > Arcuatula > Arcuatula senhousia. The sequence goes on along the minus strand of OZ020316.1, from coordinate 45,281,952 downwards.
TGACTGAATTAAAAACCTATCATGTTACATATGTGACCTGTGAAGTATGTTTTATTTTGTTTTGAATGTTATGTTACTTGCAGAATAGCATAATTTGTTCTGATATTAAACCTCCTGTACATTTATATTTTGTTCACCATTCTAGTTTGATGCAAGTAGAGGAATGGGAAATGGAACAGAAGTACTAGCCACTTTTAAATTTGATTTTACTGTTTTTAGTTTTGGTTCTTATAACAATTCACTGCTTTGTCCTCCAAAAAGTGTAAATGGGGGGGTGAAAAACTCAAACTTTCGATGGAAAACAAACTATTTCCACTTATTAATAATTGAAATTTATTCAAGCATTCTGATTTCCTAATCATTGTGAGTTAGTTCTAACAACTTATATAATACATTTAGAGGAAAGAACTATAGGGTTTTTGCTTTAAACAAAATAATTTTACTATGATGCATCATTACTTGACTCTAAATGAGTCTTACTTATGAGATTTTAATTTTTGTGTGTGTCAGATAATTCAAATTTTGACCCCCAAAATTTAGATAATTGTTTTATTTTACATTGATATCGACTTGTAGATTTTTGAAAAAATATTTTGATTCTCTCTGAATTAAAATATTTTAAAACTTGTTAATTTTTTTAAATTCTTTAATTGTAATATACTGTGGATTCATTTATTTTCTTGGGTACCAATTTTCGTGATTTGAAAACATTGATAAGTTTGTGGATTCTTAAATTAGTTTTGAAGTCTGCAGCATACAGATCAGTGTTGAATTTCTTTTTCGTTGAGTATTAAAATTTCGTGGGCCACGGCAACCCACGAAAATTGATACCCCACCAATAATAATGAATCCACAGTACTTGTAGTTTGGTTTATTGAACTGTCTTAAGAATGTTAAAGATATTGTTTTTATTGGTTAATGTTAATTAACTTTTTAAGGGTTGATAGTATTTTTTTTAGCAATAATAGGCTATTTTAGTTGCAAGAAAATGAAATTTCAATCTGTAGTTTGTTGCTTCGTGATATTTTGTTGTAAAAAAAAATACACGTATACACACATGCAGACATTATTTCTTGTACTTATAATTACAGAACACTTTTACTGAAAAAATCTGTAAATATATTAATATTTTATTTTATTTAGTGATATGCCTATCAATGAATATTTTAAATAGATATAAAATTAAGGTCACCATTGTTGATTTTCAAAATATTTGGGTTCAAAACATGTCTTAAAAATATAATCCAAACTATAAAAAGATATTAATGAAATAATTAAGACCAAGTTATAAACAAAAATCTTACAGGTGAAAATCTCTCTTTTATGATTTGAAGAATTTTTTTTACAAAACCAAGAAAACTTAAGGTCACATAAAAACATTGATGATTTTGAGAAGTAAAATACTTTATATAAATAACATATAGCTGAGAGGGTGATAGAGTAGATTGATACCCTGAGAAAAGGATTGTCAACTGAGGCGCAGCCAAGGTTGACAATGTCTTTTCGAAGGGTAGCAATCTACTCTATCACCCTCTCAGGTATATGTTATTTAATTTATTATACTGAATCATGGATTTTAAAATTTGATTTTTTTTCCCGGGTTATACTGACCTAAAATTGTGCCCTTTGAAATAACTTTTAAAGAAAAAAACTTTTTTATGTGTTTAGGCGTTTGTCTGTTAATAAAGCGTTGATGAGTGCTAGTTAAAATAAGCACTTTGCACGAAATATTGTTGAATCTAATAACTATCAATTTTACTACTGATTAAGAATGTCAAATTGAGGCTGTGCACGAGCTCGGCGCACGAGAGGGTGATCGATAAAACAATATCACCCGCGAGGGTGATAGATAAAAAATTATCACCCGCTGGTTTTTGTTTTTGAAATTAGCCATATGATAGATTGAATTGTTTAATTAAAAGTTGTTAGGAAAAAATCTTATGAAGTATAATAATATTATTTATTAATGTATTTTTATGCACAAACATTTAAATTGAAACTTTTTTTTATTGGTTAAGGAACAGCTTTTCATCAGATTTATCTCCCTTTCTCAAGTTGAGAAAATTTTTAAATAGATTCAAATCGCAATCTCATTACATTATCAAATGTTTACTCTTATTCATTAGAGAAAAAGCTTCTAAAAGTTATTTCTGTATAAATTTGATATTGTAACTGCTCGGCCAGCCTCACTAATAGAGTAATAGAATCATTTCCCCATATGCAACTAGATCTTGTTGTTTAAACTACATAAATTTTTTAAAAAAATCTACCATATAAAAATTTATTATTCTATAATATGAACAAATTGGATGTTGCAAGAAGCTTAACTTTCTACAATTCTAAAATTTGGGGGATTTTTTTTTATAAAAAGTGAATTTTCAAAACATCTCTTGTTTTATAAGAGGGTGAGATCTTAACCTACATATGTATATTTCTGACTATAGATTTAATTTGTATTTTTGAGAATGAAATCTTGTTCTACACATGCAATTTGTCTAAAAGTTAAATTAATGTTAAGCTGAATTAACACTAATTTAACGTTAATGTCACACTAATTTCATGTTAAATGAGCATCAGTTTAATGTTAAACTTTTTAACTCTAATTTTCCTATTGAATTATTCAAGGTCAATTGTTAAACTTCTAATTTAATGTTAGTTTTTAACACTATTGCCTGTGTAACTATTTCAGACTTAATAGATTTAATATGTTGTTATTGTTTTCTTTATGATTTTCTGTTATATATTTTACCTACAGATGTTATAAATGAATAAAAAATTGACAAAATGATTTGATTTCTGTCCTGAGAAGTTCAGGGCTATTCCAGAAATAAATGTATGGGGGGTAGGAAGGCACTTTTTTTAATACCCACCATGCATAATTTTTTTATTTTTCCCTTTATGTTGCATTTGAGAAATATCTAAAAATACCACCACCCATAAAATTTTAATCATAGTGCCTTCTGACCCCCCCCCCCCCATACAATTAATTCTGGAATAGCCCTCAGTACAGTCAGTGACATACCATGACTAAACGCTGTGAACATTGGTCACCACAAATAGAGTGGGTACAAATAACAAGATTTTTTAAGCATTTTGTTGGAGTGGTGGCTATGTTAAAAAAAATCACCCTCAAAATAAAAAAAAATAAAAATAAATTTAAAAGTTAGTGTGTACCACTCTTATAGTGAAGTATCCCTTTTACAGTATTCAGTCATGATATTTATCAGAATCCATCAAGTGATATTAGAACATGCTTACAAGAAATTGGAACAGCCTACATTCTCAATATACACCCCCCCCCCCAAAAAATATAAAAAATATGAACATAATAAGAGACAACATAGCACAAGTTTTCTTGACCAAATTTGATCTACAGTAATTTTAATTGCCGGATTTTATGGTGTAAAAAATCTGGGTTATATAATTGTGAATGGTGAGCATGAGGACAGGGACTGGTTCAACCTTCTGTTGCACCCAAGTTCAATTAGGTGATTTCTGATTGGTTATGATGATTTCGGGCAAGATTTCATGGATTGAAAAATCTGGGTAATAAAATGTTGAATATCAGGTGGATTGTGGGCAAGAAATTTTTGTAACAAATTTCTTAGCAGCTACTTATCACAGCCACTTGATATACAGCCTCAGGATGGAGTCCCATAACATGGGATTCGATTTCAGGTCTGTCACTCACTTACTTCCTGTTAAACGAAATCCGTCCATTTTTAGCTCACCTGACCAGAAGGGTCAAGTGATTTATTGTCATCGCCATGCGTCCGTCATCCGTCCGTTACTTTTTCAAAAATCTTTTCTGAAACTAAGGAAGGGAATTTTTCAAAACTTGGTCAAAGTATTAATCAGGGCCTGATGTTTAAAAATTGTGTTCAGCTTTTCGATTTGTCAACGAACATGGCCGCTGTTACTAAAAATAGAACATGGGGTAAAATCACATTCAAAGACTTATATCTTGAAAACTAGAACAGATAAAAAAAATCTAAAGAATCTTAGGCTCTTCAGAATCAAAAGCTCTACCAAAGTCTCCACTGGGTCGATGTTGTCAGATGATCCCTTAGAGGGGTAATTGAAAACTATTGCAGTTTTAGAAAAACTGTTGCTTGCCTAAACATTCAGCTCATTGAGCTTTACAAAAGTCTCCATTTGGTCAATGTTGTCAGAAGAACCCTAATAGGGGTTATGGCCCTTTAAAGGTGAAAAATAGTGAATTTTCGTGTTTTTGGCCTATAGAATGACAACTATTGCAGATAGAGAAAAGCTGTTGCTTGCTTATGTGTTCAGCTCATTTAGCTCTACCAAAGTCTCAATAGGGTCGAACTTGTCAGATGACCCTTTATAGGGGTTACAGCCCCTTAAAGGCGAAAAAATGTGTTTTGGCCTATAGAATGAAAACTATTGCAGATAGAGAAAAGCTGTTGGTTGCCTAAATATTCAGCTCATCAAAAGTCTCCATAGGGTTGAAGTTGTCAGATGACCCCTTGCAGGGATTACAGCCCCTAAATAAACATGTTTTCATGATTTTGGCTTAAATAATGAAAAATATAGCAGATGAAGAAAAGTGGTTGCTTACTTAAATGTTCAGTTCATTAAGATCTTAACAAAAGTCTCTATAGAGTCAAAGTGTTCATACGGCCCTTAAAATAACATTTTGCACATTTTTGGCCTACAGAATGAAAACTATTGCTGAAAGAGAAAAGCTGTTGCTTGCTTAAATGTTCAGCTTATTCAGCTCTACAAAGTTCTTCATAGGGTTGACATCAAGACCAGGTGAGCGATTCAGGCTCCTGGGCTCTTGTTTACTCTTGACATTTTTTGGTATGTTTGTGATGTTTTTCTTTCTGATTATTATTGTTGTTGGTACACCTTTGCTTCTTAAACCTGTTAACTAGTTATCAGCTGTGAAAACATTACATGTAAACTACAATAATCAATGCTATAGCACTTGTATGTAAAGTTATCTTCATGTTTCAGAATTTCAGTCAAATTTCGGAACTCCCCTAGATTATACCTTTAAATACTGATGAAATTTTTTGCACACTGACCTCTACTTTTTATGACATTTTCTGTATATTCAAACCTTAAAAATAAGTGTATAAAATTTCTTGAATTTCTTGAAGTTGTATAACTTCATGGTTTTTACCAAAAACTTCTTAATATTAAAGAAATGTAAAATCTAGAGGAGTCTGATTTCCCTCCACATTTTTCTCGGAAACGAGCACAAGGACCTATAGCCTTCTTTTTGTCATATGATTAAGTGGACAATTATCAATTATTTCCATAACAAATAATGAAATTGTTGATGTAAAAATTTACAGGAGTCACATTCTTATAATCACCTGGATGAATTCTGGCGGAGTGCCTTTTATTGGCTGTTCTGGCACTTTTTACTTTGTATCATTTGCAATATTGTTTTAAGGTGAGGGTCGTTAGGACCTTTTAGGGAACAGTGGGATAGGCTTACTTATTCACCAGGAATTCAGGATATAACCTATAAAATTCCAGGAATTCTGGATTTTTTTCGTTTTTCTGCTCATTAATTTACCAGGAGAGCAGGATTTAGTATTTATTTTTACGTAAGTCTGTGATGAGACCCCCTCCTTTCCACCCCACAAGGCCACCTGATAGTTTTCGGGTGGAGTGCCTCTTTAGGGCTTTTTGGGCACATTTAACTTCAAAATTTTTCAAATCTGTAGATACATGTTTTTAACAAGAACTGGTTAGATTTCATATTGAATTAGACGCACTTGGAATTTAATACTTTTGGGTCAATCCAAATCTCTTCATATTCATAGACCCCACTGGAAATCAATTTGTCAAGAACTTGCAATCAGTTGTACATGTTATTTTGTCTTGTAAGTAACACAAGAAAAGATGCAAGCTTAATTAATTAGATGTTAAGGTTCAAGTACAGATAGTGAATATTCATTCTCATGTCACTACCAGACCCTTAATTGGCATGGAAGAGGGATAAAATGCCTCCATTGTGACCTTACTTTCACTGGTATGTCTTTGTCTTATTTTGTCTTCTCTGTCTGGACATATAAAATTGATCATCCCAGTTCAGTAGCTTTGTTACTGTGCGTGTGTTGGTGTTAAACACCCTTTATTGACACACCTTGTTCGGTCAGCTTTTATGGTGAAGGAAACCAGAAAACCTGGAGGAAACCAACTATCTTGGGCAGGTAACTGACAAAGCTTATCACATACAGTTGGGGAAGCAGCACTGGGGGAAGTCCCTTTTTTGTAAATTACACAAACAGGACTGGAACACCAGCTGATAGGTGAATTTAAACCAGTGCCTTAGACCACTAGAATACTGACAAAGTCAGAAAGGGCCCCGCGGCAAAATATCTAAGTGTTTTCAAAATCATACCAACTTTAATTATAACCACTAAGGCATGTTCCATGGAATGCATATGAAACTTCAGAGCTGTATTGTTAATAGCCTTTGAGTTTTATTGTTAAAAAATTCCTATTCTCAAAATCTGTGATTTTTGATAAAAAAAGAAGTTTTTTCCAAAAACATTTAACAGATTTGCATGAAATTTTAATATGCAAATCAGGACATGCTACTTAGCAGCTGTGCAGAGTTTCAGAACTGTATTGTTAACAGTTTTTGAGTTTTAGTGTTCACAAAGTCCAATTTTCAAAATCTGTGATTTTCGATAAAAAATGACGTTTTTTCCAAAAATATTAAACAGATTTGCACGAAATTTTAATATGCACATCATGACATGCTACTTAGCGGCTGCACAAAGTTTCAGGACTGTATTGTTAACAGTTTTTGAGTTTTAGTGTTCACAAAGTCCAATTCTCAAAATCTGTGATTTTCGATAAAAAATGAAGTTTTTTCCAAAAATATTAATCAGATTTGCAAGAAATTTTAATATGCACATCATGACATGCTACTTAGCAGCTGTGCAGAGTTTCAGAACTGTATTGTTAACAGTTTTTGAGTTTTAGTGTTCACAAAGTCCAATTCTCAAAATCTGTGATTTTCGATAAAAAATGACGTTTTTTCCAAAAATATTAAACAGATATGCACGAAATTTTAATATGCACATCATGACATGCTACTTAGCAGCTGCACAAAGTTTTAGGACTGTATTGTTAACAGTTTTTGAGTTTTAGTGTTCACAAAGTCCAATTCTCAAAATCTGTGATTTTCGATAAAAAATGATTTTTTTTCCAAAAATATTAATCAGATTTGCAAGAAATTTTAATATGCACATCATGACATGCTACTTAGCAGCTGTGCAAAGTTTCAGAACTGTATTGTTAACAGTTTTTGAGTTTTAGTGTTCACAAAGTCCAATTCTCAAAATCTGTGATTTTCGATAAAAAATGACGTTTTTTCCAAAAATATTAAACAGATTTGCACGAAATTTTAATATGCACATCATGACATGCTACTTAGCAGCTGTGCAAAGTTTCAGAACTGTGGTGTTAATAGTTTTTGAGTTTTAGTGTTCACAAGAATTGTTGACGGACGGACAGACGGACGGACGGACAGACGGACAAAGTGAAAACTATAGGGCGTCCGCATCTTCGATGCGGGGCCCTAACTAGGCCACCAAGGTCCCGCTTTGTTATTACTTAATTACAAATTTTAAAGGCACTTTTACAGCTGCATCAACATTCCATATAATGTAACAAAGCTTTATTTTTAAATGAATATAAACATATGAATCAAGATAAAAGACAACAAAACAAAAGACAGTGATATAATTACTTATAAAAGACTAAAATTTAATTTCACAATGTATTTTTTAGTCAAATAAAACCAGTTAGATATCGGAAAATCTTACTGTCGAACAGAGAAACCTCTCTAACCTGAACAAGACTGAGAAATGTTAAAGGTACATGTATGGACATTTGTTCAATTAATACAGGTTAAAAATGACCAAAACATTAAAAGAAAGGACTAAATTTTTTGTTTTGTTTGGGATTCTGTTTCAACAGGTATAATAATATAAATTTAAACTCATTGAAAAACAAGTTAAACTGTTATTTTTGCTTACCAAATAATTATCTGATAAAAAAAGGAAAGAAAAAATAACCCCAAAAGTGGAATGCAGATGGAACTAAAAACATACAATTATACATGTTAAAATGGTGAATAAAATATGTTAAAATCAGAGACTGTTCTTGTCTTGTTTAAAGACTTAGACTACCACTACAACTAATGAACAATCTAATGCAGGGATGCAAGTTCCTAAAATCAATCCCTAAACCATAAAGTAGATGAATTTTATTTTATATTTTTGCATGATGCTATTAATTAAATGCTCCCAACAAGTAAAGCTTGTACATAAATCACTAGATCATGTCATTTCATAGTTAGCCCCAAAAAACTACATGAAATTGATGTAAACAACAGTTTGTATTAAGCATACACAATGGAATTTTGCTACATGTATAGGAAAAGACACATTTCTAATTTCTTTTCCTACTTTTAACATTACCTAAAAAGCCAAAAATGAATGATAGAATTACAAATACATACATGTACATGAATTTGTGATATGAAAATTGGTCAAATAACTTTAATAATTTTCATGAATGGAAACCTATTTTTTTCTTAAGATACATGTATTTATTTTGTTAACGTTTTAATCACACCAATAATTTAGTTGGATAAAATCAACTACAGGTATTTTTTTTTACATCATTAAAATCATTTTAAGATAAAAATATACCAATACAGATGACTTATTGTAGAAATAAATGTCAGAACATACATTAAACAATATATACAAACATACGAATCATTTCAATAACAAATCACAAAGTTTCTCCACATTTTACCATCAAACATATTGCCTGCACAATACATGTACATATTTACTTAAGGGTTTAAAAAATTAAAAACAGTTGCAATCGTCTGTTTTATTCCAATTGTACATATATTTTAAAATTGTATATTTCTTAATAGTGTAATTTGACTTTAGAAGTTTCTCTCCTGATTTGATTATCATGTTCAAATTAATTACAAAAGGTATGTACATGTAGATCTATAATTTGCACAAAATGTTATAATCTTTTTTAAACTTGTTTATGGCAAAAAATTCATTTTAAATTTTATAATTCTGGTCCTCAACGTGTACATGTAATTCCTTAAATGCAGGTTCTCAGTCTATAACTTTATGCTCCATACACGCTCTCATCACTGTAGGCGATATATAAAAAGAAATCTTCCTCGTGGTGCTCCTGAAAATAGATACATTTGTAAGATGTCATCATGGTGTACAACAGTTTATCTTTGATGCAAATGTTTTGAGTTAAAATTGGAAATTAATTAAAACCCTTTCAAACTGTTAACTTTAACTTTGTAACCTGCTTTGTTCTTTACTGTAGTTATAAAAGTGTCACGTCATCCGGATTCATATCAAATATTTTTTTCAATGTGATCTTGTGTCACATCTTTTTTTTTTGGGGGGGGGGGGGGTTCTCCTATACCAGATTTGACAGTTACATTTTGTAGCAATGCAATGAGAAAGAACTGAACTGTTAACAGTTTACCCTTCCGGAGCACCTGAGTTCACTCTCATTACAACTTGATTCATGTATTCAGACTTTCAGAGGTTTTATGTATTTTTGTGTAACATGTATTTTTTTCTTTGTGCTGTTCTCATTGTTTACTGGTTTCGTCTTACCCTTTCAGACATTTCACATTGCCCAATTAATACTGTACTTCTCTGCATATAGACAAATGTATACTCTATATCCCTTCCATTTGAATACATGTTATAAACATTAGGCAAAATAAAGTTCATCCTTGATTCTCATAAAAAAAATCTCTTGAAAATATGAGGCAGGCTGGCGAATTTTATATTTTATTTTTTAAACACAATTTTCTGTCAATTTAAGGGAAATTGCCAATAAATCAAAATAATATTTTTTTAAGGCGGCTGAAAAAATCAGCACGGGAGGAAATGAGAATTAAGGATATTTTTTATATTGGCCTTACATGTTAATTTATATCGTACCTGGTACAGAGATCCCATGGTTGCACTTGTTGGGGGGATCACATTGTTCACAAAGAAAAATAAAGCATCTTCTGGTCTGAGGTGTATCCTTTTTCTAATCAGGAAATAAAATTGTCCAACAGTTAAATCAGATGGAACCAAGTATTTCTTCTTGTCCAAATCTCCAACTCTAGCCTTTGGTGCTTTTTCAACAATGACCTAAAAATAGAATTTATAAATATACTAGTACATGTGAGTGTTTAATTTAAAAAAAATGGGTCAAAGACAGAAATGGCCGGATTTCGTTTAACAAGAAGTAGGCGAGCGACAAACCTGAAATCACATCCCACATTATGGGAGCCCATGTTGATGCTGCATACCAAATATCAAGAGGCTGTGATTAGTAGTTGCTAAGAAAACTGTTACGAAAATTTTCTACTATTGGACATTATTGTCAAAAATTAACTAAGTCGGTAAACAGGAAGTAGATGAGCAACAGACTTGGAATTGTATCCCACGTTATGGGGCCTCACCCTGATACTGTATACCAAATATCAAGTGGCTATGATAAATAGTTGCTGAGAAAACTGTTACGAAAATTTTCTACTATTGGACATTATTGTCAAAAATTAACTAAGTCGGTAAACAGGAAGTAGGTGAGCGACAGACCTGAAATCACATCCCACATTATGGGACCTCACCCTGATGCTGTATACCAAATATCAAGTAGCTGTGATAAATAGTTGCTGAGAAAACTGTTACGAAAATTTCTTCCCCGCCCGCACGCCGCCCGCCCGCCGCCCGCCCGACATTCACCATTTTATAACCCGGATTTTTCACTCCGTGAAATCCGGCCAAAAATTCTACATGTGTGCATGCATACAATGTATGTACATGTATGCAAGAGAAAAGATACATTGTACAAATGCTCTTCAGGTCGTATGATTTTTTCCATCAAATCCATGTTCACCAATTGATTTACTTTACAATGTACATGTATGAAATGCTCATCAGGGTGTATATTTTTTTCTGCCAATCCATGTTCACCAATTGATTTACATTTACTTTACAATGTACATGCATATGTATGATACATGTACATTTAGAAAAAGCATGATTTATAAGTAGAATATAAGTAATTTAGTTGTTTTAATTAAATATATAATAATCATTGTGTTTTTTGCAAAATCTAATTATACCCCTTATTTTTGAAGACAGTAACTACATGTAAGTTATAGTCAAGTGGATCCAATTAAACGACATGATTGTCAAATCAAAAAGCAAAGAGAGCTGCTCTCATCTGCAAACATTAATCAGGCTAGTCAAAATAATTATGCCGTCTAGGAACCCTAAAAAATATATTTTTGATGTTTACCCCAGAAAGACATCATGATTATCTGGACTACATGAATAATCATTCTCATTGTCAAGTACATTTAAAATGAAGAGGTTTTTTAATGCATTTGTTACAGGCCTTTTTTCATAATTTGCGCATTGGAGTGCATATCTATTTTAAGTGTACAGTACAAAATAAGAAACAGATTGATTGGTGTTTTTCTTTTGTAGCAAATGGACATGATGGATGTCATTTCATACATGGACTTCATCATCATCATCTTCTGTAAGTGCCGGACTCAGGTTTGAGTATATTCGCACTGTTGTCAGTGACTCAATAAAACAGTTCCACTATATACAGCTAAAACGTTCCATATTTAACAATTAAAAACAGGCTGGAGACAAATTTAGGCAGAGATGGTGGTATTGGCCAGGCCCTGGCGGAAGCCTTCCAGGGAGTCCATGCTGGCCAGCTGCTGAGGTAGGGTGTTCCAAATCTTTATTGCTGATGGGAAGAATGAGTACTGCAAGGTTCTAGTACGGGTGTGAGGTTGGAGGAATCTGATGTTGTGGCCTCGGGTGATAGCACCGGATGGGATCAGGAATTGGTCAGGTGGGATGTCTACTAAGTGGTTTACAATTTTAAATAGAAGGATGATCTTTATTCTGGCTCTTCTGGTTTGTAGGTCTTCCCATCCAAGATTTGACATCATGGTAGAGACACTGCTGGTTTGTCTGTAGTCACTGGTAACAAACCTTGCACCCCTTCGCTGGACTCTCTCTAGTGCAGTGATGTTCCTCTGGGTAGGTGGGTCCCAGACTGCAGCAGCATATTCGACTGTGGGACGTACAAAGGTGGCTTATTTACAAAATGTATAATCCCTTTCTCATTGTGTTGTCTTTAGCACTTATATATTTCATGTGGAACTTACAATGTACTTTAATCATAGACCTGTATATAAACAGGTCTATGCTTTAACCAATTTAATGTTTGTGTATGATGTGTCAGCAAATCACAATATTTTGTAAACAAACTCAGCCAGAAAATGAAAGCAGATTTTAAAATTCACTTTTTAGTCTTCGTTCAATATCAAATACTTACAGGGACACGATCTGGGTACTTCTTGCGAATCTTTTCACCCTCTCCTCGTCTTTTCTCAAATGGATGCTCTTCTTTGTATTCCCACTTCATATTTTGTTGAGTCTTGATTCCTGATCTGCTGAAATGTCAACAAAATGGCGTATTTCTGATGTAAACAAATCGATTGTTGCGCCAACGAAAAAAAGGTCTTCGTAAATTGTAAAATTTATGCGATGTTCAAACCAGATTCTTGATAAGTATTGACTTAGAATGATAACTATTGATAGATAAATAAATATCAGCTTAGTAAACAACGTTCGTTAGCCCGTACAAGAAATTATAAATTAATATTTATTTCTACGCAATAACACATGTCACATGATCGTAATGAACCAACTCTAAAAATAGATTATGACTGTGACGTAAGGTACAATCGACTGGTTCCCGTTTTATCAGTCTACGAAGCGCAACAAGAGTCAAAATTGACATGCTCATGTTATTTTGATAATAAGAATAAACTAACTTAATCAAACAAAGAGTTGACTAATTATTCATAGCTGAAAGCCCAAACTGGGTTAGCAAACACATGCAAAAAAAAACAAAAAAACAAAAAAACAAAACAAAAAAAACGTATAAAGTTCTTTAGACCTGAGATTAGAAAATTAAAACTAATTAAAAGAGATATGAATCGCACTGTTAAACGTACAAAATTGGTTAAGTGCTAAGGGAAAAATTAGCATTTCAAAATTGTTCAGCTTATTGAGAGCTTCAAAAATGATTTCAGTGTCAAAATTGTCTGATCATCCTTTTAAGAGTTATCCCCCTTTAACTGTTTTCAATCAAGTTTAACTTGTTCGTGTTTTTTTTTAAATGGAAAGCCTTGAAACTTTGTATTCTTGATCTTAAAAGTGTTTTCTATCCTAACTAGTGTACATGTAGACCATGTTGGACACTTGGTAAGATGCTTTAGCATAAGAAATCAGGTGAGCGATTCAGGCTCCTGGGAGCCTCTAGTTTTTATTTTAATAAAACAAAAACTAGAATATTGTGAGGGATGAAAAATGCAAATCATTCAAATCCGATAAAAATGTGATCACAATAAACAATTTTTCTTATCGGTACTTATCCGCAGCCGGGTGTCAAATTTTAACAGGAAATTGCGTAACCATATTTGTTTATTTTAAACTGGCGACTTTAAACAGTATTTTTCAGATAACACGCCTTATCAAAATTGAAAGAAAATTATAGTATTTACAAATATGTTTTGTATTTGACCAATGAGGATCTCAGTTTCGCAACTCAAATGATAGCTTTACGAATTAACAACCATGGGCAAAACATTTGTATTGGATTAAGTACAAAATGATATTTCTATGGCATCAGGCTGGGTTGGTAAATTGATTACTCATGAAATCATATGTTTTTGACCTGTCATGCCTGAATACCAGTAATTTAGTTCAAACCATTTTATGAGTTGTTTATTACTGAACTTGAGAAAATGAATAGATGAGTGATCCTAAATGATCATTCGGAACCAAGATTCATTATTGAAAGACCAACGAAGCCTTTATAAAACACCTGTTTATCATCCTAACCCTCCTTTTCATATCCATGCTTACCCAATATCACATTTGTGTAACCTTTAACTTAGCTATTTCTATGTGATTACTTCTCCAGTTGGCAAACATTTGTTGACTGGCCCCTCACGGTTGAGCATACTTTTCCAAGAGGGGGTGGTTTTTACCCTTTACATGGGATAGTAGTTATTCATCCCTTCTTGAGGACTATCATTGATTTCAAAGCACTCTCCATACAAATGGCCATGGTCAAGAGAAAGAGAGCCCAAGACATTTTCACCAATGAACATAATCTAACCCCTATTAACTGTGGTGTTAGTAGCCTGGTGCGTTCGTTAACAATTACACAACCAGCATTTTGCTGAGAAAATGAAATACCATGCAATTGATGTTGTATTTTAGCCCTTTTTCTGAGGGTCTTTGCAAATTGGCAAGAGGTGATCATTGGTTTATAAGTTAAAGACATTCCTCCACCATTAAAACTGGCCGCCCTATATGGCTCTGTTGGCTCAGTTGCGTCGAAATGGGTGGTAAAACCTAACACACATACACACACTGATTTCCGTCTTTAACAAGAGGGTTTATATCCATACAGTGAAATCTAGAAAAATAGTAAATAACTTGTGTTTTAATAAAAGAATCTAGTGGTAACATACCAAGTTCAGATCTTGCAGCAATATTACATGCTGTTTTTCTTACGCCCAAAACACTTTAACAAAATTTATTGTGTACTTTTTCAAATTCAGAAAATGATGGTATCACGGTTGTTATACTTGTCCTGCGACAACATGTTTTCTATCGATTTTTCTGCTTGTTTTCTACCGATGATCCTTGTTTTCTACCGATTGTTTTTTTTGGAAATATGAAAAATAAGGGACGGACCATTTAACTCGAAGGGGGAGCCTTGGTTTTTTGTTTTGATCAGAAATTTTTTTCCACGCAGAGCGTGGACAAAATATTTATTTTTCAAAGGCGTCGCGACAGAATATTTTTTTTCATTACCAGCATTATTTTTTTATAGCAGAAATCCTTCTTCAGAATATTTTTTTTCTTAACCTCAGCTGCCAAAATATTTTTTTCATCAAAAATAATTTTCAGAATATTTTTTTAGGAAAAAACCAAGCCCCCCCCCTTCAAGTTAAATGGTCGGTCCCTAACGCTTATTTTTAAAACATTTGAATACATCCTATGGGAGAATATGCAATAAATGATCGTTTATTTGTAAAAGAGCCATTTGCTTTTCATATAACTAACAGGTTTAAGAAATTTGATATGTCCTGGTTTTCTACCGATTAGGTATGTTCTTTACTGTGTTTTCTACAGATGAGTTCTTGATTTCTATACCGATGATCTAATTTCATATAACTACACATCTAAAGGCATACATACACCGTAAATGCTTGTGTTGTACAGTGAAGCTTCATCATACTGTTGTATCTATAGGATACCTCAGATAACTGGGAGTTTACTGACAACTGAAAACTATCAATTCCTCAATAACTAATACAAAGCTCAGCTTCCAATAGATTATTTTTGAGAACTCGCAATAGCAGGAGTTTTTGTGGTATCCATGGGATAGCTGATAGGAAACCCTCAGTTACCTGAAATAACTCTCAATACCTGATGTAATTAAGAGTTTCGCTCTGAATACCCCCAGATAGCTGCCAGTAAACCCCAAGTTATCTGAGGTATCCTATAGTTACCATGGTTTTGGCTAAAATGGCGTGCCATACTGTTGTATATGTACAGATCAATTTCAGCCCGAAAATTTCATGTCTCAGCCTCAGCATTTCTAGATATAACAGTGAAATCTGGTATATGGAGGATTATTTCCCATTATATATAAAGCACTTCATAAATCTAATATAAGTGGAAAAAATGTTGATATACTATCATTTTCTGATAAGCCAGCTTTTGAGAAATTACACATTTATTTAAATTTTGTAAAAGTGTTCTTGGTGTGCGCAAAACAGTTTTTCTCATGAACCTCCACTTTCTTTTTATCGTCAATATTATTTGTTCAATAAAATATACAGTTTTACAATTTGTCATGAAATGTCATTTAATATATCACATTATCACATCTGTAGAATGCCAGGACCATCGGTAGAAAGTCAGGACACATCTTTAGAAAACCAGGACCATATTTTTTTTAAATGATCGAAAAATCAAAAATACGCCATTTGTAATGAAAAGTGATACGTTTTTAAAAATGCCCGACTATTTAGAACATGGAGCATAATTTTCATCCCAGTGAATGGTAATTTAAAACAGATTATCTGAAAAAAGGGAAATTGTCTCTTGCTGGAAAAATAAATGATACCCTTACTGTAATTTTATGTACATACTTAAATCAAAATAATGTAAATTAAACTAATTTGTTTATAAGTGCCATAACAGCCGGGTATCATTGGTTGGAAAAAAATCGTCTGCCAGGTTTGTTTTTTTTTTATAATCACATCGGTAGAAATCTAGGACATCGGTAGAAAACGAGCAGAAACATCGGTAGAAAACATGTTGTCGCAGGACAAGTATAACGACCGTGAGTATATCAACATTTTTTCCACTTATACATTATATCTGTGAAGTGCTTTATACATTGAGAAATGATCATCCATATACATGTACCAGATCTCACTGTTATAATATAAAATTATAGGTCTGATTAAATTGTCAAATAATTTACATGACAGTTCTACTGGTGTATGTTTGAAGTTTGACATATACGTGTACTTTTTAATAGAGAATAGTGCTTTTAATTCCATTTTAGAAAGTTCCTGCAGATGACTTAAATTTTCTTGTATGAGAAATAATAATGCCTAAGAAGTTAAATTCCTTCACTTCATTTAATATATTATTTTTATAACAAAAATTATTAGAGATCAAACTTGCTTTTGAGTTCTTTTGGAAAACAATCATTTTAGTTTTACTTGCACTGACTGTTAATTGCCATTTATGACAATACAGTTCCAACTTATTAAGTGCTTGCTGTAGTCCTGAGGCTGTTTCTGATAAAATCACAAGATCATCTGCAAAGCATAATGTACTAAGATATATATTATCTAAACATACAGGATCACAATATAATACAATCTATGATTAAATTCTGTTGAGAAGTAAATTCAAAAGAGTTGGCATCTAAACTTTTAGCGGGTGTGCTGGGGCAGGCGGGGGCCGCTTGCTCTTCCGGGGCTCCTGGGTTCGGTCTTGTTGCGGCTTGGGTTTGCGTTGTTGATTTCTTTCCGTTCGGTTGATTTTGTGTTTTGTGTTTCTTGGTGCTGTTCTTGTTCGTGTTTACCGGTTTTGTCGTTGCCCTTTCGGACTTTTTAGATACATTAAGATTGGTTGCTCTGCTTCTTTCAAGATTTCAAGTAAGGGGATAAAATCATGTTTTTCGATACTATTATTTGGACAGGAACACAGACAAGGGTGATTTCTCAGATATGTAGACCCTAACCCATGTCCTGTACTTGATCGTTGACTATCTGCGTTAGCGCCACTCCAATTCGTCATCTGGATTCTCTTATCGGACACGTGATTTTTATCGAATTGGATGAAATTGCTAACCTTTAAAGAGCACCTGTAATTAATTACCATAGGTGGGACATCTACATCGTAAACTTGCGCTTTCAAATACGAATCGAATGGTGCAATAAACTTCAAAATCGGACAAAAATTATGGTCATTACAACTGTTTAAAATAAGAATTTGTTGTAATTTCAAAAATGTTGCTTAATTTTAAATCACATTTAACCTGTGCTCCCGATGACCTCCGATTACAAAAACATACGCTGTAAAAATAGACATGACGCCGGTTCGATTGATACTAACGAGTATTTGGTCGGATGTGGTCGGATAATAGAGATTTTGATTGAAATCACGCAATTCTATCGGCAAAAGTTGGAATTCAAAGCCTTAGATTAAGTAGATTTTAAACTTTAAATGTTGTTAAGAGGAGTTAAGTGATTAAAGTAAAGTCAATTTATTTAAATAATTTGAATAAACATTTATTCAATTATTTGAAGGTTTCTCTGCAAAACGAAAAATCTGCTACAATAATGAAATGTTTTTTTATTTAAGATTTTTTTGACAAGCTTAAAAATACGAAAATCTGTTTTATGAAAAACTAAACTTAATTTGCTTTTATGATAATCTACAGGTCCTACATTTGAACAAAACACAAATTTATTCATAAATAAAAAATGGTGTTACATAACTATTCATATAATCATAGACCTGTATATTAAATATATTAAAATTGAATATATTCTAATAATATTGTACAGGTCTATGATACAATTTGTGCATTCACATTTAGTTAAATTTTCCAATATATTTTATTTAATTTCAAGATACCCCCTGGTTTAGCATTAACCCTTTTCAGCTGTAAAAACCCATGACAGAATAAAAAGGATTTGACAAAAATTTGTTAATCACTTCTTTATGACATATTTAAGACACCGATTAAAAAAAAAAAATAAGGGGTTTGTGGGCAAAAAAAATAACCGTATTTTGATGGTAAAAACCAGAGGATTCCGAAAAAAAATGACAGAAATCCAAAAACAAGACTAGCGAGCATCCTTAATAAAAAGTATTTATTTCAGACGCCCCCACCATCACAAAAAACACGATCGGGTACATTTAATTTTTGATAAATTGTAGAGGTCTTTGTTTTCATTTGATTCTGGTCATTTCGCGAACATATGGTGTACCAAAAGGTTCAAAATAATTTAAATGACGACTAGGTGATAAAATGTAGCGCCTAGGCGAGATTTTTGTCGACAATGCGATTTCATTTCTCGCATAGGCGATACTTTTTATCGCCTATGCGATATTTTTTATTGATTTGGTGGTACATTTTACCGCCTATGCGATACTTTGTTTCGAATTGTCTTTCTTGTAATAGTTTACTCGGTTCGAATAGAATTTAACACGAGCGTCCGAAGTGGTTCAAAATTAAATATATCGACTAGACAATAATTGAATAAAGCACTCTATAAATGACACACACAATATATGTTAATAACGTGTTTCTCTTGTGAGCCACTGTTCAATGGGTGGTAGATAATGTTTATTGACAATTAACTGTCACGCCTTAATTCGTGCGAATGCAATAAATGGTAGGATCCCTTGGATTTTTCATTTTATCAGTTAGCTAATAATATGAAATAGGCATTGCCTAACTGCGAGCACAGCATAATGGATTGGTTGACAAATATTTTTGTAAATACATGTGAAAAAAACTCTCCACATTACAACATAAAAAACAGAACACTGATGGATTCTCATGATCATATGACGGAGTTCCACGAGTAATAAAATCTTTTAGAAATCAAAGTATCACATCGAAAGGTTCGTGGTTCGATCTTCGTCCGGGGTGAAAATTTCATGAACCAATTTTCCGACTCTCTCTTGACACCATTTGCGAGGATGGTCTCAAGGAACGATGCTAGTCCTTCGGAAGGGACGAAAAAAGGTTGTCCCGTGTATGTGGAGAGCAATACCCCATGCACGTTAAAGACCCCTTTGTAGGGTTCGATAAGAGTAGGCTCAATGAGGGCCGCTGCAAAGGCCACACTCGCAAACTGCTAGCTGGAGAGGGATTTACATAAGCATTAAGCTTGTTTCCCAATCCAGGATAAATAAATATGTTTAAACTAAAGAACCCCATTCCCACAAAGACGTGGACACTTTGATTCTAAAACATTTGTTTACTAGTCATTTGTTTACCTAAAAGTAAAAACATCTGCGAGGTGCGAGTTTTTGTAAATTTCCGAATGAATATATTATGATTGATCAATTTTTAACCGAAGACATATAAAGTTAACGTGTTTAAAGTGTCATTGTAAACATTTTAAATGAACGAATAAAAAGATTTAATTTCGAATGCAATGATATAAAATCTGAAATCATCGTAGTTATTTTTATTTTGGTGCATTTTCTAGAACATTCAATATGAGACGAGATGCTAGGGGCGATTGAACTCCAGATTCCTTTGATTAGCATATCTGGACAAAAAAAAAATAATATCAGCATTAGGCAAATTTTTGCGGGAACTTGCTTCGTGCCCACTACGAGCTATGCTCGCTATAACATCCACTTTTCAATATTTTGGCTAGAGCGCCTCTGATGAGTCTTGAATAAGCGAAACTCGCGTCAGGCGCCGGGGTCAGGCGTAGCAATTTTTTTGTCTGGAACTTTGTTGTAATTCTAACACCCGTTAAGGTTTTTATGCCCCCGCGACGACATGTCTGGGAGCATTAAGTTTTACTCATGTCCGTCCGTACGTACGTCCGTCCGTACAAATTTCCGTCAAGCTTTTCTCAGGAATCCGTACATGAGAATGATTTGAAACTTGGTAGGATGGTTCAGTATGACCCACTATACGCCCTAAGCCATTTTGAGACCTGTCGGACATCTACTACCTGTTTGGGACTTAGGCAAATGTGAAAATGTGTTAACATGACTATGAACATTTCTGTCAAGCTTTTCTCGGGAACGATACATGAGAATGATTTGAAACTTGGTATGATTGTTCAGTATGACAAACTATATGTCTTAAGCGATTTTGAGACCTGTCGGAAATCTACTTCCTGTTTGAGACTTAGGCCGATGTGAAAATATGTGAACACGACTGAAATTTCCGTCAAGCTTTTCTCAGGAACCGTACATGGGAATGATTTGAAACTTGGTAGGATTGTTCAGTATGACAAACTTTATGTCCTAAGCGATTTTGAGACCTGTCAGACATCTACTTCTTGCTTATGACTAGGCTGATATAAAAATAAATTTGAAAATTTCCGCCAAACTTTTCTCAGAAACTGTACATGGGTATGATTTGAAACTTGGTAGGATGGATCACTATGACAAACTGTACGTCCTTAGCGACTTTCAGGTCTGTCGGACATCTTCTTCCTGTTTGTTGCCTAGCGGGGGGTGGCATCCGTGTCCCATGGACACATTCCTTCTTTATCACGGCCACCAATCGTGCTCATGCATAACCGAATGTTATGCAAAAAAATCCGTGAGATCGACTTCCTGTTATGCAAAAGATCGACTAAAACTATCACCTTGTCACAAAAACTCTGCAAAATATTTAAGCTGGAGAGATATTTTGACAATCCGGCGATGTGATGGGCTCGAGAAGTCTTTTTTCTTTTCAGTCATCTGTCTTAAAACCTCTATATGTATCATAATTTTCCTTAAAAGCTTTTGTCATGGGACTTGAAACCTGATTTTTCTACAAATTGCATTAAAAGTTTTTAATTCTGTACTTTATAACCACGCCGATACTGTGATTTTCATCATCCATACACATGCCAAAAATCTAAAACAGTTTTGTTTGTCAATTCACTAAGGTTTTCGCAAAACCAGTAAACACCAACAAGAACGGAACAAAAACAGACAACATGTAAAACATGGAAACACAAAATAACTGAATGTCAATCAACAACGCAAACTCCAGTCGAAACAAGAGTGAACTCAGGTGCTCCGGAAGAGTAAGCAGTTCCTGCTTGCTATAGCACACCCGTCGCGTTGCCAATAGACCATTCAGCGTGTCAAATCCGGTAAAGGAAGACAAAACATAAAACCTAAGACAAACCAACATCTGCACTCATCTGAGAGATCGAAATCCCATATTTGTCTATAAGTGCATGATGTCTTCCGTAAAATTTCTTGAGTGAAGACACCAACCGAGGAGCAACATAACCCTGTGTGAGCAATTTTTGCGTCAGACGTGTCGCTCTGCAAAGGAAATCGATGTTAGTCCCGCACGCTCTGGAGTAACGAATCAATTGAGATACGTAAACTCCATAAGCTGGAGCGGACGAGTGTTGCTACACAAGAAGGGAAAGTTTACGATTGGAAAGTTGAAGTCATTACGTTTGTCAAAGAGCCTTGTTGAAAGTCTTCCTTGAGAGTCAATTTCGAGATGAAGATCTAAATATGAGCAGACTTCCTAGAATCCGTTGTGTCCTTTATCTCAAGCTCATGGGGATATATGCGATGGAGAAAAAAAGCCGTAAAGGGGAACGGCAAATTTAATCCTAAAAAAAATGAAGTTCCCCTTTATATTAATATTTAATAAATATAATTAAAGGGGAATGGTATTTGTTTTAAAAATGTATTTTAAGCATTCCATGGAGGACACTATCTGATCCTGATGCTTTTGGGGGATCTAAAACTTTAATAGTATCAACCTTTTCGCTTTGCTATTGATTTACTTGTTAGTTTTTCTGAATTTAATTCAAAGTATGGAAGGTCTTGGATCTGAAACCCAGCGGAAGTATTTATTAATGAGCTGTGAGCATTTTTTGTTGTCATCACAAAGCGTTGAAACATTTATGATATATGATGAGTACGTAAAAGATATTTTTAAGAAGCTGCATACTCAAAAGAATAATATTAGGCGTAAAAGCAAGTGCACAATCATATAAGTCTCAGAGAGGCTCGATTTGACAGTGAACCAATAATAATTACATATTTATGTGACAGTCTGTAGGTTATACATGTATGTCATGTATGTTTTAACTTTACTAATTTTGATAATTAGCAACCTTGCGATCGTGATAAATGATTTTGACGTACGGTACCATTTATTTGTTTATTTCCAATAATCAAAGCTGTTTCCAATCAATTTTCTAGTTCAGTTTTAATTTCTTACAAATAGACATTAATATATTTAAAGACAAGGGGAGATGTAGATATCGCTATTTAATATTGATTTATTGTATGTCTGTGGTCAAATAAAAGTTCAAGTCAAGTTTTATGGTTCTACATGCCGTTAGGGTTGATGACTAACGGTGTCCTGTTAATTGTCTGATTACTAGTGCACATGTTACTTCTGTCAGTGCAAGCATGGAAGTATCAAAGTACCTAAATTAATACCCCCACGATGATAGTAATCATCATGGCTCATGCTGAACAGAGTTTGTTAAACCCATTTGACCTATACTAATAGACGATTAAATGTACGCGACACGAAACGGAAATTAGAAAACAGACACGATCTTCAACATTACCAACATTATCGCTGCTCTCCGTCTTGCATTGGCCCAAGATACACAAGTTTCAAGACTAATCCCTAAATTATCAACGAAAGGCCATTTCTGGACATCGAATAATAAACAAATAGATGACAGCGACAAACAAATGCTTTGACAAAGATTCCTGGCTTATGACAGGCACATATAAAATGTGGCGGGGTTAAACTAGTTTTTGGGCCCAATCTTCCCCTTATTGATAATCTTGTACAAAGCACAAAAATAACACTAAAAATCAAATCGATAAAAGTCCAATTCATCAGGAGAGAACCTGAGACAAGAACAACGAGACGTTAAGGAACACTCTTGAGAACAATTGTCGCTACTGACAGCTAGCTAAGAAGCATATTTCGACTGATAAAAAAAAATAAAAACATCGATTCTAAATCCGACAGAACACTTCAAACGACAAATGATTTAGTGCTACATTGTATATCATCACACAAAACAGACATATTTTATCGCTGTAATGCTTAAAAATGAAACCATAGTCAAAAGGTTATAAATTAAAGTTTTACAGTTATAATCAAATTATCAATAGTTTACCAAAAACACAAAATTTAAAGATTTAACTAAAACTTCAAACTCGTATCCTTTTTGTAATATATTTTTAAGCCAAATTACCATGTCTAAAGGATTGTTTTTTAATTTCCAAGAGTCATAAACATTTCCATACCATTCAGGATGTAATATACCTTTGACAATCAAAAATCGACGCGTACAGTTAAATTTTTCAATAAGATACCTATATTTATGAACGAATTTTGTTAAAGATTTGACTAGTTTGTGGTATCAATAACCTTGTTTTAGTATTTTTTCTTTCATGAAACGGTTTTTATCCTTAAAATCAGAAACACCACTGCAAATTCGAGCATATCTGACTAACTGTGAAATGTAGATAAGAGGGAGCTAGAGGTATATCGCCTTCAAGAAAAGGAGAATTTACAATAGGGAAAGAAAAGTCATCACGAAGTCATCTTTGTCAATTTTGAAAAAAGATATATATCTGGGAGTTTTTTCTTTCCTTGAGAGGGGCATATACTAAAAGCTGTAGTGTAGTGAAGTCTGGAGTGTGTTGAATCTTATGGTGAAGTTTCACTTTTCCCACCCAAAAGAAGTTTTTTTTTTAAAGATTAAAAGATTAAAAGATTTTTTTCCCTTAAGCTTTAAAATTTAACTTTTAAGCCTAAATATGCAGAAAAACTAATATACATGACTAAAGTGATACAATGGTACAAACAAGAATGATCAAAATTTATAAAAACAATCTTTGGATAGCCATGACGAAACCGGTCGCATGATATAAATACCAGAACGCAACAGAAACACCGACGAATATAGCTAATAGATGATTTTGAGTGCGTTCGCATGAATCAGATACGCTACGTTTAAAGATACGTTTAGAAAGTTTTGTGAATATGTGTGCAGGCGCGTATCAACCCGTTCGCAAATACGCAGAACTTAGCATAAACATGGTCAAATCAGCAAAAGTGTTAAAAATACGGTTTTTAAATCAAATTAAGTAAAACAACTTCACTGTTCACCCTTTCTGCACTGGCCACTATCAGCTCCTAACGAATTTTTGATAAAAAATATTACATTTTTAACCCACCTATGCCATGTAAGTAAAATAACTGTCAAAAGTTGCAAAACAAACAAGAGGCTCCAATTAGCCTGAATCGCTCACCTGAACTACACAGATACACATATGTTGTTGAAATTATTGTGCTTAACCATATGCAATTTAAATTTTTAAAATATCTTGTATAGTTTTTTAGATATAGGGCTAAATAATTGCAAATTTTGAAAAAAAAATACAAGAGGCTCCCAGGAGTCTGAATCGCTCCCCTGGTCTTGATGTTGACCCTATAAAAACTTTTCTAGAGCTTAATAAGCTCAACACTTAAGCAAGTAACAGCTTTTCTCTATCTACTTTAGTTTCATTCTGTAGCCAAGGCCCAAATCATGAAAAATGTTATTTTAGGGGCCATCTGACAACTTCGACCCATGAAAACTTTTGTAGCGCGAAATGAACTGAACATTTAAGCAAGCAACAGCTTTTCTCTATCTGCTATAGTTTTCATTTTAAAGGCCAAAAACATGAAAAAAACGTTATTTTAAGAGCCGTAACCCCTCTCTGACAACTATCACCATATGATGACATTGAAGAGCTAAATAAACTCAACATTTAAGCAAGCAACAGCTTTTCTGTATCTGCTATAGTTCCTAATTCTAAAGGCCAAAAACATGAAAAAAGTCACTTTAGGGGCCGTTACCCCTAAAAGGGGTAGTCTGACAACTCTGATCTTACGGAGACTTTTGTAGAGCTAAATGAACTGAACATTTAAGCAAACAACAGCTTCTCCTTATCTGCTATAGTTTTCATTCCATAGGCCAAAAACATGAAAAACGTTATTTTAGGGGCCGAAACCCCTATAGGGGGACATCTGACAACTTCAACTCTATGAAGACTTTTGTAGAGCTAAATAAGCTGAACATTTAAGCAAGCAACAGCTTCTTTCTTTCTGCTATAGTTTTCATTCCATAGGCCAAAAATATGAAAAAAACGTTTTTTTAGGGGCTGTAACCCCTTTAAAGGGTCATCTGACAACTTGGACCCTATGGAGATTTTTGTAGGGCTAAATGAGCTGAACATTTAAGCAAGCAACAACATTTCTCTATCTGTCATAGTTTTCATTCTATAAGCCAAAAACATGAAAAAATGCTATTTTTTACCTTTAAGGAGCCGTAACTCCTATAAGAGGGTCATCTGACAACTTCTACTCAATGGAGACTTTTGTAGAGCTTTTAATGCTGAAGCAGTTACGTGGCATCAGATTTCATTTACTCTTATACTTTTTGATTTACAAGCCAAAAACAGTAGTCTGACCCCCTGGTCTATTTTTAGTAACGGCGGCCATGTTGTTGGAACGGCGGTCACCATTTGTGCAATCTTGGTAGAAGACATCCCATAGATGAAGTGTGCAAAGTTTCAAAGCAATCCTTTCAGTCCTTTCGGAGGAGAAGATTTTCAAAGAAAAGTTAACGACGACGACGACGGACGCCAAGTGATGGCAATAGCCCGAAGGTCCATGTGAGCTAAAAGGGCGATAACTCCCATATCATCCGTCGGATCTTTTTCAAAGTTTCAGGACAGCTTAAACTTATTACATTAAATGTAGATCTTGACGTGCTTTATAATATGCAATTTGTATTGTTGAAATATCTTGTATAGTTTTCAAGAAATAGGTGCAAAATTTTGACAAAATCCATAAAAAGGGCAATAACTCCTACATCGGCTGTTGGATCTCTTTGACAATTTCTGGGCAGGTAGATCTTAAGGTACTGATCACTTTTACAATATGCAAAAATTTTGATATCTGGTACCGTTTTTGAGTTATTTGCAAAAAACTGTAATTTGACCCCTATGTTCTATTTTTAGCCATGGCGGCCATGTTTTTTTTTTTATAAATCAAAATTCCAAACGATAGTTTTGTTCACATAATGCCACTAAACAACTGTACTAAGTTTGGTTGCAATTGGACTTATGGCGTCGGACAAGTTAACGTTTATAAAAATGGTTTACAGACGACGACGACGACGACGGACGCCAAGTGATGGTAAAAGCTCACCTGGACCTTCGTCCAGGTGAGCTAAAAAAAGACTTTTGAAATAGAGCTAACCCTCCATATGCTGTTTTAGAGGGCCTTTCAATTTTGTTATTCACAATCTTTTTTACCTCCGCTTGAAAGTTTATATGTAACTACTTTTGATATGGTAAATCATTGTAGGCACGCCCGTCAGCCATGCATGCACCCAGTATCTCAGGGTACCGTTTATGGATTTTCATGAAACTCAGTTTACACAATCTGTAACTCAATGAAGCTGTGCACCTCCCATATTGAAAGTTCGCTTGCTTTTATCCTAGGGATGCGGGTGGTGCTTATTTGTGTGTAGTTTTCCATTTTTATTAAGGTGGAGAAGGACAGTGGTCATGTGACTTGCCCAAAATATGAAATTTGAAAAATATTTTGAGATTTTTGTGTTTTTAGAACCTTTATACCTAGTTTAGGCACATTTTATCAACATGATTAAAATTTGTTTTCTATAAGTAGTATAAATTCTTAGCTAAAGTATAGTCAAGGGAGGTAAAAATCATGAAAAATCATCGTTTTTGGCTCCTATCTTTGCTTGTACATAAAAATGAAAGGAAGAAACACCACTTTAAATTGATTTAAGATGATGCATTGTTGCAAGATCTATAAAATGTCAAAAAAGTAAGGAAATCTATTGACAGGAAAAAAAGTAATGGAACATTTTTGTGTGTTTTTATGGCTTTTCCTATATAACTCATAGTAAAATATTGATACTTTAACTTGATATAACTCGAAAAGTAGGGAAGAAACCCATGAATTTTGAATCAAATTATGAAAAAGTGCATCATTTTGGACATTTATGCAAATTTTGAAGAACATCTATTGACAAATTAATTTCGGACCCAAGTGCCACGCTCTACCTTAAGTATAAAATCGGCATCCATAACACCAAGACAAAGCCAGGGGATCTTGATCGAAATCCCGTATTTTCAGTATACATTGTACGACCACATGTATTGATGTTTCATATATAAACACGCCATGATAAAAGTGCCTATTAAAGATCACAAAATTTTGTAAGGACAGAACACAACCTAGGAGTAACATTAACATTGTGATTTCCAGTGTTAGAGAAATCCACATCTTTTGTCTGGATCTACATAAAAAATGTATGCATTGCTTTAATGTGCTTCATTTACGTTTAGCGTTTTTAACGAAATAGAAAAAAGGACAGTCTTGAACACAAACGTTCATTCCACCGTGTAAGAAACTTAGTCATAACTAGGCAGAGTTCTATGTTCTTAAAATTAAACTACTATTTAAAAAAAATCAATTGTATTTAAGTCTGTATTTAGAGACCGACCAACTTAAAAGGAGGAGGTATTGGATTTTTATGCCCCATCTACGAAAGTAGAGGGGCATATAGTGTTCGGGTCCGTCCGTCCATCCGTTGGTCTGTGCGTCCCAAATCCCCATATTTCCAAATTCCCACTTACTGACAAATGCCAAATCAACGATATTGATATAGTAGGTGCACCTAGTGATGATAAGAACATTGCATGCTTCGGATGCTGGATGTGACCTATATTTTCCGCATGAATGACCACTTATAGAAAAATGGTTTAAGTCCAATCCTTCTTACCGACAAGTGCAATAGCAACCATATTTGTATGGTAAGTGCAATGCATGCTTCGGATGCTGGCATTGACCTATATTTTCTACATGATTGACCACTTATAAAAGAATGGTTAAGTTGAAGTCCATTCCTTCTTATTGACAAGTGCCTTAATAGCAACCATGTTGATGCTTTAGTGAATGCGGGATGGGGCATTATGTCTTTTGGACATACTCTTGTTTTTTTCCTGATCAAATATTTTCTTTTACGAACAATTATTTATTTTTTTAATAGAAGATGGGATGGGTTAATGCCCATTCCTGCTTACTGATATTGGTATGGGAGGTGCGCCTAGTGATGCTAAGCATAATGCATGGTTCAGATAATGGATGTGTCCTCTTTTTGCATGGACGAGCACTAAAATTTTGAAAAGTTAAAGTAAATTTCCACTTAGTGACAATATCGGATATGATTATCTAGTGCAGTCCTACGGAAATCCAATTGGAGCTATGAAGGGGAAGGGAACCGGGAGTCGATGGAGATGGAAGTGGTAGTAGTGGGGGAGGTATGCGGGAATCGATGGGAAGGGAACCAGGAATTTGATACCCTCTGCCTACCCACACTATAATATCATAGTTTTTAAATAAAAAGGTACATGTTGTACCTATTCCTGGAGTTGAATTGCTGTTTGGGGGTGGGTGGGGTTAAATTATATCTTAATTTTAAATGAAGAAACGTGTCTTGGGGCCTATATCGAAGCATGAGTCCGATTTTTACTTTTAAAAATATACAAACTTTATCTTAAAGTCATTTTTCCTTCCGTTTCCGCTTCTGTTCCACGTCCTTTGTCCATCTTTAAGTAACATTTATTTTCTAAAAAATGTGCATGTTGTTGTAGATATATATAAACTGAATATTTAAAGATACAATCTTTCTTTGTTTATTAGGGTTTGACGTAGAATAAGACGACGCTTTTGTTTTAGTTTGAAGCAAGTAGTACAAGGTTATTTGTTTCAGATCCATTTACTTGCTGGTCGCATTGCTGGTGTTGCGTATAAATTGCTCAAATTTCAACTTAGACTAACCAGAGATGTATCGAGGAATCTAAAAGTTTTGGAATATCAATGGGACATTCAAATGTCAAAATCCGAAAGGGCAAAGACAAAACACGTACATGCTCGAAGAAACTGAAAACACAAAAACTCAAAAATACCTGAAAAGCAACCAACAGCGCGAACTCAAGTCGTTTTTCCGGAGAACGCAAGCACTTCCTGACTCTTAACGCATTCAATGGCAATTCAGCGTATCAAATCGGATAAAAGAAGACAAAACAAAACCCTTAAAAAAACGACCATCTGTACTCATCTGAAAGATGTCCTCCATTAAACGTGATGAGTGTAGACAACACGTCCGTTATTCCTTACGACGTCCAAACGCAGATTTCGCAGGTTCCTGTGAAAAATTCGGACGCAAGGGATACAAGTTTAAAGCAAGGAATTGTAAAGGAGTAAATAATAAAAACATTTGTTACCAAATCAGATGAAGATAAAATTGTTTATTTGCTTATCCCAACAAATCATAAACATATAGGAATTTTTGGCTTTTTAAAACAGGCATTAGAACTGAAGGCAAAGTCTCTTAACTTGTTCAGATCATTAATATAGCATGTATCTCTGTCAAAAACTTGGCATAATTATAGGGAAATTTAAAAATAAACAAAATTCTTGGTCCATCAGTAGTGATGCTTATTAGGTTTTGTATTTATAGCAAACACATAAAAACGCAATTTCTGACCATTAAGGGGTTACATATATATATATAACTCGTATAAGGGGTCGTAAGACAACAAAATGTTTCAACCAAGATTTGTTTTGTGGAGTTTAGTTAGCTGAGTTTAACGTACGGACGACGAATGCCAAGTGATGACAATTGACTCCCATGGCCCTTATGGTCAGGTTTAAAATAGTTATTTCGTTACCTTAAAAGGGCAATACAGTCATTCTCAAATTTTATGTACAATTGATATAAGCAAATGTGAAAAAAAAAGTTAATGTAATGAAAGTTGACCGTTTCATTTGAAAACAATCATAGAAAACAAATCAAAAAGTGTTTTCCACAAGATATATAAAAACTTTTTAGATCTTTTTTTTCCAAATATAGCTGTAGAAAGACAGTGAGGCGTGTTTTATTAAAAAAACCAAACACATTCAGAGATAAAAAAATAATAGCTTTGAGTTTAGTTTCATGTTGAATCCATTAGAATTTCAAAGTTTGGTGAATGCATGTTTTAAAGAAACTCTTTTCCAGGATGTGTATTTATTTTCAACTTTCCTTGTCGATGTCAATCTTTTAGATATCAATATTAAAAACGAAAGAATATGGAATATGTGCCAGAAAGACACGATCCACATATTGATATGATTTTGATAAATGTACAAAAGCAAAATTTCACTGCGTGTGAAGCGCTTTTCTGGATTAACCTTCATCAGACACGCTAGGAGTAAAAAACTTGGAAAACCAGTAAAATATTAGATTTGATGAAACAAAACAGAAGCCAAAATTATTACAACAATGACCAAACAGATAAATTTATTAAATTTTTAAAGAAATAGCCAAACGTTGTCAAATTTGGGAAATATGTAAAATGTGCCTTTCCAACACATATTCCAGTACTCGAAAATATATAAGAGCATACAACTGAAGCACGTTTGAAAGTTTGACACTGCTGACATAAACAAATGAAATAATTTTTAAACAGTATTTTTTAAAAGCTTTGCTATCAAACGTTATCAAAGGCGTTTATATTTCCAACAACTTTTTCCTTTTTGAAAAAATTCCAGAAGCTAAGTACAATCAGGCAAAAAAAATTACCTGTCATGCATCTTTATTGTTTTCAACGATGATTTATTTAAAATTGTTCGAAAAATATTTGTGTAAGACAGAGTAAAACAGACTTCTTAAACGTGTAACGCCTAATTTGTTAAAAGTAACGCATGTTAAACCAAGAATATGTCCAAATGACACAATGCCCCATCTCGCAACATTTATTTTTTTCCGCAATCACTAAATCATCAACATGGTTGCTATTAAGGCACTTGTCAATCAGAAGGAATGGACCTCAACTTATCCATTCTTCTATAAGTGGTAAATGATGTGGAAAATATAGGTCAATGCCAGCATCCAAAGCATGCATTGTGCTAAGCATCACTAGGTGCACCTACCATACCAATATAGTTGATGTGGCACATGTCAGTAACAAGAGGCTCCCAGGAGCCTGAATCGCTCACCTGGTCTTGATGTCAACCCTATGAAGACTTTTGTATAGCTAAATGAGCTTTTCTCTATCTACAATAGTTTTCATTCTAAATAAGCAAAAAGGAATGGACTTAAACCATTCTTCTATAAGTGTTCATTCATACGGAAAATGTAGGTCACAGCCAGCATCTGAAGCATGCATTGTGCTTAGCATCACTAGGTACAGCTACCATAACAATATAGAAGATGTGGCACATGTCAGTTAGTGGGAATGGACTTTAACCACTCTTCTTTAAGAGGCCATCCATGCGGTAAATATAGGTCATATCCAGCATCCGAAGCATGCATTGTGCTTAGCATCACTAGCGCACCTACCATACCAATATGGTTGATGTGGCACTTGTCAGTAAGAAGGATTGGACTTTAACCATTTTTCTATAAGTGTTCATTCATGCAATAAATATAGGTCACAGCCAGCATCCGAAGCATGCATTGTGCTAAGCATCACATGTGCACATACCATTCCAATATGGTTGATGTGGCAATTGTCAGTAAGTGGGAATAGACTTTGAAAATTTATTTGTACGTGATCATTCATGCGGACAATATAGGTCACATCCAGCATCCGAAGCATGCATTGTGCTTAGCATCACTAGGTGCACATACTATACCAATATCATTGATTTGACATTTGTCAGTAAGTGGGAATTTGGAAATATGTGGATTTGGGACGGACGGACGGACGAACAGACCCGAACACTATATGCCCCTCTACTTTCGTAGATGGGGCATACAAATCATTCGTTTCATGAGTTTAATTTTCAGATAAAAGGTTTCTAGAAAATAAACGGAATTATATTATTTCATCATATTGTAAAATAAAACCATGCAGGAACTTGATACTGTTTGACTTTTTTTACACATTATAGTAACACTGGTTAAGCTACTATCGTCTGCGTCCGTTTTATAACGATACATGTGTTTAATTTTCCATGAATGCTTAAAAAGGTCGCTTTGGGCAACATTTTTCTTAAAATTTTTCTCTACACTGCGCCTGCATCATAAAAAGCTACGCCGAGGGCATCATGATACGACCGCTCCATGGTGAACCCTGTCCGCTTGCGGCCCAATATCACGGGGTATTACTGGCAACGTTGAACACTGGCAAAATAAACGGCAGTCCATATTTTTAAACGGTGTATGGTTTTGAACAAAGGAAAAGACAATAGAAGGCAGAAGTAGACGGCAGTTCATCATTCAAAACGACAACAGACGACGGCAGTTTTTGGAAAGGTTGAACACAGTTTTTACAAAATTTTCAGTTCATTATTAATTGCCAATCTCGTATCTATAATTTTTGAAAACTTATATCTATATCTGCACTAATACTAGTATCTAAACCTGATTTCTCTAAAGATGTAGTACCAATATCAATGGCATATGGGAAATGGGCTAGGGGGGGTGTTCTGCTCTTTTTTTATTTTCGAAAAACGCAGAGCCTGGATGTTTTTTTGCGGGGTAACCACGGGCAATTTTTAATATTTAAAGCTATTCTAAATTTTTCGGTCAAAATTATCATTCTGCCTTTTTTCAATTCAAAGCTCTGCCATAGGTCTTTTTATTTCAAATTTCACCATAGCCCCCTCTAAAAATCAAATGGTCGCTTCCTAAGTACGACCAATTTTTTCCCGGTTGCGATATATGCAACCACTTGTGGTATTTTTCCGGCCATAAAATTTGACTTCAAATGAAAAATATTTCATAGCTGTGAAGTATGATACTTTTAAGATAACTATTATCCAGCTTTTTATACGACCGCAAAAAAAAATGCAGACGTATAATGGTATATGCTGTCGTCGTCTGCGTCTGCGTCGTTGTCCAGAACTTTAGTGTTCCCACAATAACTTAAGTTCAAGTTATCCGATTGCTATGAAATTTGACAATGATGTTCTTTACCATCAAAGGATGGATGGGATTGATTTTGGGGGTTCCCCCTTTTTTGTTAAGAAATTAGGGGCCAAAAATGCTACTTTTATGTTTGTTGGCACGATAACTTAAGTTCTAGTTATCCCATTGCCTTGTTATTTGGCAATAATGTTCGTTAACATAGAAGGATGAATGGGATTGATTTTTGCCCCCCCTTTTTTTTCGTTTTAAAATTAGGGGTCCAAAGGGGCAAACAAATTCAAATTTTGTATTTGTTTCCACTATAACTTAAATCCTAGTTGGCCTATTGCTGTGAAATTTTTCAAGAATGTTTCTTACAATTAAAGATTGAACCTGATGAATTTTCCCACCACCCCCTTTTTCCCTGTTATGTAATTTGGGGTCAAAAGGGGCCAAAATCGAAACTTTTATTTGTGGTCCGATTTTGAAATTTTTCTTGCTTGTTTGTTCTTGTCAAATAGCCGATACAAAATTTAGAATAAATTTTTGCGATCCCCCCTTTTCTCCCCTATTACGTAATTAGGGGCCAAAATTGAAATAAAAAATTGTGGTACGATTTTGAACATTTTTTTTTGCATGTTTTGTCATTTCATACCCTTTATTCAATAAAGTTTTAAGCCAATAGCGAATACAAAATTGAGAATTATTTTTGTGACCCCTTTTTTCTCACTTAAAATTGAAACTTTTTTACTCGTTTAAACCTCACCAAAAAATTCCAGTAACCAAAACTCATTAATCCGCAATAGGTTTTTAAAATGTGAGTGGAAAGTCCACCATAAGCTGCATGTGTCAAAAACCTTTGTAAGTCCACCATGGGCTACATGTGTCCAGAACAATTGACTATCCATATTGGGCCTAAAACGTACAGGGTTCAACATGCTGCGGTCGTATCATGCTGCGCTCGGCGAAGCTTTTTATTCCCGGTTTATTTTTTTTTAAGTGAGACAGTTGTGAGTATACCAATAACAAGTTAAAGTTAAGTATTGGAATATACAAGATACGTGCAGCGCACCAAATGTGACATTATTTAGAAAAAAATTTCATTTTTGAAGTTTTTATTCTTATATTTATTTTCGACCTTAATTAAACTCGGTGACGGATCCACATATTAAAAAAAAATGGGTGTTTAAATCTGTACGAAAATTATAAAATTTTTAACGTAGTTTGTTCCTATAAAACACAAATTTATACAATTATATGATGTAAAATGTATTTGTTAAATTTGACGAAGTAACCAAGACACACCCAGTAGCGGGTCCAGGGGAAAGGGGGTGTGGGGATTGGACCCCTATTTCATTGGAACATATTGTTATTGTTGTGCAGATTTCGTGCATAATTTACATGGATCTCACCTTTTATCCCCAGTAGTTAATAATCGAGTCACTTCTAAATTTCTGAAACCCCCCCTGCACATTTTAAAAAAAACAACACCTTTTTAAAAACTATTAGGTTGAACAGTGGAAAAGTTACTGTTTGTGTCATATGCAAAGAACGTCTAGGCATTTTATATATGAACATTTTCAAAGGCGGGGCATTGGGGTGGGGAAACTTCTTATACATTATTAAATGCTTTAGTACATACATGCCCTGATATAAGATATTGATAAAACGTGGCATGTACCCCAAGCATTGGCTTAGTAGCTGCATTGCTCTTGGTTTAAGTCTCTGTCGAGCAGAGCGGGACATAGATTTTTTCTTTAACGGCAGCGGTATAACTTTTGAGCACCTCAATATCTTAAGAACTGTAGGTCCTAGGTTGATGAAACTTGACATGTATATGTCCCAGTAGTAGTTTAGCACAGTTGCATCCCCATCGTTTCACCTTGACCTTGATTTTCCAGTTGAGTGACTGACAATTTTCTATACATATCATAGCAGTGTAAAGGTTTTATGAGCACCGCCATATGTCAAGAACTAAAGGTTCTAGGTTGATGAAACTTAACATGCATATGCCCCGGTAGTAGGTTTGCACAAATTCGTCCCCATCTTTTGACCTTGACCTTAATTTTCCAGTTAAGTGATTTTGGCAATGTTCTATACATATACATGTAATAGCGGTGTTAAGGTTGTACGTGCACCTCCATATGTCAAGAACTATAGGTTCTAGGTTGATGAAACTTGATATGCATATACGTCAGTAGTAGCTTAGCACAGTTGCATCCCCATAATTTGACCTTGACCTTGATTCTCCAGTTGAGTGATTGACAATTTTCTATACATATAATAGCATTGCTAAGGTTTTATGAGGACCTCCATATCTCAAGAAGTATAGGTTCTAGGTTGAAGAAACTTTGTATGCATATATTATGCCCCAGTAATAGCTTAGCACAGTTGCATCCCAGACTTTTGACCTTGACATTGTTTTTTGGAGTGAATTTGATAATTCTTATTGCATATCTTAGCAATGTTGTTTGAAACACCATCATGACCATGTTTCTTTCCTTGTAATGCACATGGGCTATGTCCTTGGTGCTGGATTTGGCTTTCCTGTTCGAACTTTTTGGTTTTGAGTACTTTTCGTTCAATACTTTTGCTTTTTTATCTTCCAATATTTTGAATCAAGTGCTGATGATGAGAGGTTACTCCTTGAAACATCGATAAACAGCACAATCAAATTAACCGTTTTATACCCGTTTTTGATATTTGTATTTTAACACATTTTTATCTCGGAAACTGAAAATCCTTATAAATTTATGAATATTAACAGTGGAAGTAAGAAAGAATTATTTTTTCTGATGTTGCTGGAAGTCGAAACATACTTTAGTGTTAACTCTTGTATTATCTGGTTGTACAAAGTCATTTTCAATATTTTAGTTGCATCCATTACAGTTAAGGACCAAGGATTTATTTTGAAGGGGGGCGGGCTTGTTTTAAACGTATTGAACTTTATTTTGATGGATAAGCAAATATTTAGACAGCAGAGGTTAACAAAAATATTAGTCATCCTAATGTCGACTTCATTTGTTGTAGATAGTGTTTAAGGTGAAACCTAGAAAGGGGGCACTGGAGCTTTTATTGCTCATCTAGTCCTTAAGCTGTAAGGGGACTGTTTTATGACCCCTATAAAAGATTATCTGATAACTTCAACCTAAAGGATACTTTTATAGAGAGCTCAATCTTAGCAAATCTTTTCTGCAATCTTTAATATTCAATAGGCCAAAATATTTTTTTTAAATGCAGTCGTAACCCTTATAAAGGGTCATTTGACACATTCGACCCAATGCAGCCTTCTTTAGAGCTCAATTTGCTGAAGGTTTAAACAAAGCAACATCTTTTCTCTATCTGTAACTATCAATATAGTTTTCATACTATATACAAAAAATATCGAAAAAAACCCACATTTTGTTTTACCTTAAAATGGCCATTAGTCATCTGGCAAATTCGATCCACTAGAGACTTGTGGAAAGCTTAATCAGCTGAAGATTTAAGCAAGCAACATATTTTCTATTTCTTCAATAGTTTCATTTTATATTCCAAAAACATGAAAAAAAACAACTTTTTATACCTTTAAAGGACCATTGCCACTACAAGGAGTCTTCTGACAACTTCGATCAAATTTGAAACTTTTGTAAAGCTTTGATGCTGAAGAACGGTTGCGTCAGAGTTTCTCATATATTTTTTATTTTAATACAAGCCAAGTAAAGTAGTTTGACCTTCTCGTCTATTTTAGCACCGACAGCCATGTTTTTGACAGATAAGAAATCGAAGGACATTAGCACTGCCTCCTCCCCACTTTTAGTAATATTGAAATGTGTCATCTAAGTGTATATGTAGTGCCACCGGTACATCTATGGTAGAAATAGATAGCGAATAGTAAATAAATGAAAATAACAAATAACCAAAATTGATCAAAATTAGAGCAATAAACATAAAAATTTATGTAAACAGTTAGAGAATTTTGCACTTCAAATTACAGTTATTAAAACGAAAATACATTTACTGCCTTTACCTGTTGCCGCGACTGTCGTCGTAACTGTTGTACAAATGTTTCAATTATCTTTTTTATATGTTATTTTGGTGGGGATCACTTGTCAAATCAAAATAAACTTACATATAGAATATGTCAAAATAAGGGGGATAAAGGAAGAAAATAGCATATTTGATAGAGAAAATGTGCAAAATTTATCACCTTAACCTTTTAAACGAAAAAAAACCCTTTTATTTTGTGATACAGTTTGTTGAAATTTAGTCAGAGTATAGCTTAGAGGCATACCAATTAGCAGTTGTACGACTTTACCCCCCACAGAGCTATTCAATTTCAGTACTTTAACGGGTGTTACCGGCCTCTTTTTTTTTTAGAATTTACATGGCCTGTTTATCTACAGGTCAACTTAGTTCATGCGTACTTTACGAAGTCAAAGCTGTTAAATTTTGATGAAAGGTAGATTTATTCATCATATTAAGGTTTTTAATTTGTAAGACATTTTGCGTATGCATTTTAAGTTAAAATCGTCTCGAAAAAATCCCTGTCCTGAGCGGGGTTTGAACCATCATTCCTTGTCGTACTAGACTTCAATCTTACCCCACGACTACTGAAGACTACATACAAATTGGTCCTTTAAATATAAATGAACACCAACTATTACGACAATCAATTCATATATTGAATAAATTTGACCATTAAAAGACACCTTCTGGATCATTTGTAAATTTTGCAAACTTGTGAACCATAAAGTTTGTACAAAAATAACGTCCAAAAACGGTCAGCCAGTCAAAAATAAACTTAAATAAGTTCTGAGTGAGATTAGAACTGATTCTGGGACTCCACTTCATGCTATACTCCTGTCTTCAATTATTCCACCCCATAACGGAGGCTTTCCTTTACTAAACACAATTTTAAATTTTCTGCTTGTGTTTAAAAAGAAATCTAATATAGAGCTTGATGCCATTACAACTTCTCTGTGAATTACCAAAAAATAAGAAGTATTTGTATATCCATTAAAGATATTAAAATTGGATTTTTAAAACTTATGTCCATGAAGAGATAACATACTTATCAATAGTTGTGCGTTTAGAATAAATAAGTGGATTGAACAAGGTTTGATTGGCACGAAATCTTACTCTACGATTGAGATGTATAATTTGTTGAAAATAAAACTATGACGGGCTAAAAGATACATTTGCTAACAATTTAGTTTTTTTTTTTCTAAAACCAAAAAAAAAAACCAACCAATTGATATGATGATGATGTAAAACAAGGACAACCTTACGCTAGTGAATTTTGGTTTTAATTGTGTTGAAGTGAAACGTTTCACACAAAAAAAAACCCTGAACCAATCCGTTCAATTACGACAAACAACTTATCGGTAGTACATTTTAATGTTTTATGTCCTACATATCTTTCCTTAACGGCAAAAGTTTGCTTTTAAGAAAAAAATCAATCGATATATTATAAAGTTTGTTAAAATTTGGAAAAGCTAGATAGCCAGCTGTATGTTTTCAATAATTTTAAATGAAGACAAAATTCATTATTTTTTTTTCATTCAGAAACTAAGTCATATTTTCATTTCGTTCGCGTTGTTGATTTCTGTTCGGTTTAATTTGTTGGGATTTTTTGTGTGTATTCTCGTGCTGTTCTTGTTCGTGTTTGCCGGTTTTGTACTTGCCCTTTTTGACTTTTGACGGTTGAATAGCGCCTTTTTGCTTCTTTTATATCTTTTTTTTTTCAAATAGATTTCATTTAAAAATGTATTTAAAAAAATCATACTCTAAATATGTTTCTTTAAAGCATTTGGTAATCTTAGTGTGTTTCTAGGCTAAAAAAACTTGACGTTCAAACAATGATTCTGAACGGGGTTTGAATCAACATGAGATGTTACTCTAAACATTCATCTTCCCACTAGACCACAATGGCTGAGTAATAAATTTGGTGGTTTAAATGTATATAAACACAAATTTTACGGCAATCAATTCATACAATAAATAAATTATTACACAATTTTAATATATATTTTTCGACGTCGTACAAGTCAGATACAAAACATTTGTAACAGAAAAACAAACCGGTCAACCCATTACCGAACAGGTTTTTCCGCCTCGGAATCAGGCAAAATCCTCGGCGCAAGCGCCTCAGACTTTGACCTGATTCCTCGAGCGGAAAAACTGTACGGTAACGGGTGTTACCGGCTTGTTTTTCTGTTACATATGTATTGTATCTAATACTTGTATAAAATATTCATTTGTAAGTTCATTTATAATTATCGATTTGATAAAATCAAACTACTCACTCAACATTGTCTTGTTTTTGCGATGGGACTGCCGTTTATTTTGCCAGTGTTCAATGTTGCCGGTAGTACCCCGTGAATATGGTTTGTCAAATGCTTTGAACACATGCAGCCCATGGCGGACTCACAAAGCTTTTTGACACATGCATTTTTTTGAGGACTTTCAATGCATATTTGAATATTTTTTATATACATTTATACCAACCATAAGGCGCTTTTGGTCTGTTTGATCCTTAAGTTCCCCCAAAATGATAGGAGATATTGCAAATCTGATTGAAAAACACAGCTAGGGATGTTTACAAGGATTCCAATGATAAAAAGATTTTGAAAATCGGGGCAAAAATAAATAAGACGATTTTTCTTTACAAACGTAAGCGATGTGGTTTTGGAGTAATTGTACATGCATTTTGAGAATGACTGAATAATCCTACAGAAGGTAAACGGACAATTAACTTCAAGGGGGTACTCATCTCTAATCCGCATTTCCTCCTAAGCCCCTCGATGGAATGTTATTTTTATTTTCACTCAATCTTTGTGACATTGGGTAGATGTGCACCCCTTAGTAGGAATTTGATCTCATCAATGTTTTTTTTTTTAATTCAATTGAATTTTATTTATTTTTTTATTTTTTGGGGGGAGGGGTGGGGATGGGGGTATTATTTGTGAACAGCTGCCCAAAGTTTTTCTTGATTCAATTCCGTAGAACCTATTCAAAAGACTAACTTCGAGCATGTTTTTTATTGAAAAAAAGCCGTGGTCAATTTTCAAAATTGCAAATTATCGGCTTCTTTTTAAAGTTGTCACTAGAACTTAGGACCAAACTAGTTTTCACATACTGAGATCAAAGAAAATAAAAATGATCCCCTCTTAAGAGACCATGGTTATAAATGCAACCTTTAGTAAACCAGCATTGTTCTGAATGTTAACAATAAATTATGTGTTATTTCGGCCTTCTCTCATGTTAATGTTGTAGAAAGCTGGTCATTAATATTAATTACAAATACTTAAATTCTTCAACCATGCACATAAACCAGAGGGCGTAACAATATATGCATAAATCCGAGTAGTATACTGTGTCTCTCTAGACCACTTTGACCCCGATGACCCCGAGTTCATTCCCATAGGCTCCATGTTAAATCGAAGCTATTTTTGTACTGAAATACCCACCCTAGATTTCATACAGTAAAGTCGTGTGCAGTCATGCGGAACGGCGACTCGTCCCTTTCTTTCGCCCCATTTTAATTCGTCACCAGTTTCTATTATGTATTATTATCTCTTAGCTTTAACCCTAGCCCTAACCCTAACTCTAATCCTTACCCTAGCCCTAACCCTAACCCTAATCCTAACCCTAATCCTAACCATTTGTTTTGTTAGTGTCGTCCTGTCATTTCTATGTGTTATATAGTTTTACTCCCCCCCTCCTCCTCCTCCTCCTCCTCTTTCCCTCATTTCCCTCCTCCTCCTCCTCCTCCTCCTCCTCCTCCCTCCTCATTTTTCCTCATTTTCCTCCTCATTGTCCCTCATTTTCCTTACTTCCCTCCTCATTTTCTCTTGTATTTTTCGTGTTTTGAGCTTGTTTTGTTGATGTATGGCTCAACTCTAATTGGTTCTTTTCGTTTTTTTGTTTGGTTCGCCCTTTATGGGCTCTTTTTTTGTCTTTGTTATTGTATTGATTGCTTTTATTTTCTTAAGTTTTCAATAAAAACTCAAAATCAGGTACAACTTTTATTTACATTCTACGTTTTATTTACATTCTATCTTTCAATTTCAATATCCATAGGGTCTAGTGGTTAAATCGTTCATGATCACTCTTTTATCAAACACAATTTTATAGTCCTTTTCCTGTGTGACGGTTAACAGTTTCTGGTGGCTTCTTTGGATCTTATAATCATCTCTCACTGTCCTGATATCGTTTCTGTTGACGGTTACCATCTCCTTGATGGTGTCAAAGTTGATGTCTAAAGCGTTCTTGAAGTTGAGTGTTATTCCACGAACTTTGCACATAGTTCTGTTTCCTCCTTTCTCGGGAATGGCTAGTTTGTATGCATAGTTCTTTGGTCCTCCCGTGACAAACTCCGTAATAGTATTTCCGGGTACTTCATCTGTTAAATCCCCTAAGTAGTCTCCCAGCTTAGGCCTCCATTCTCCTGGTTTCGATGTAAATACGATGGAGTCTGTGTCACAGTAGAGTGCTCTTGGTCCCAAATTCTCCAGATAAGAATACAGTCTGAGTCTGGCCTGGGCTGTAGTATAGGCTGCTATGACGACATTCGTTTTCTTTGAGGTTTCGATGAATTCTTCTTTATATTTCCATCGTAATTCCACCATTTCATCGTTAACAAACTGGATCCCGGTGACTTCAATTTTATCGCTGGTTAACATGTCGAAGTATTTCTTTTGTTCTGTAATGTAGGTGGTCTGTTGCATGTTGTTTCTTTGTCCAAACTTGCCCCAAAAGCTGTTCAACATCAGTTTGGCTAAAGACCTGATGCCGGGGTTCTTTTCTATTTTGTTATAGTCTAACTGTATCCCTTCCTTTTCCTCGTAGTCCTTGATGTATTGTTGTTTATCCTCCTCAGATTGGCACCACTCTGGCCATCCACTAGCTTCTTGTTTCATTTTCAAGAAGGTATTGATGTAGTCCGTGAAGAGTCCTCCAGACTTCCTTCCGGGATCGTACTGTTCTACCTCTTCGAAATGCCATACTTCGTAGATGTTTAAGATGGAATATCCCTTTTCCAAGGCTTTCTTCAGTTCATCTGTCACCCAAGTTCCCGTTATAGCTCTATCTTTTTCAGTATGGTTACAAGGTTCTTGCTGGTAGGTTTCCGTACAGGTACGACACAGTGGGAACATCAGTTTGTTGTTGATCTTGCTGGGTAAAACAGGAATGTATAGGTTTCTGGGCGGTAGTACTTTACATTTCACCAATCCTTCGTACTCATTGATGTCACCAAAGTTTTCTGTAATAATGATTGGATGTCCTTTGGGTACTTTTCCGGTCTTGTTTACAAATGGATAGAGTGATGTCACGTCATAGTAGTTGATACTGTTTTCTTCCGCCTCTTTGCACAGAGTGAGGGCCTCTGTTCGTCCACCATAAAAGGCTTCTCGTGGTTCTAAGGCAGGGATCATCTCTAAGGAGTTGACAAAGTCGCAAAATGTCGTATCATTTTTCAGCTCTCTCTCAAAGTCACATTCCCATTTCTCTATATAGTCATATCCCTCTTGCTGTAGATAAGTCTGCTTCTCTAAGGTCCGTTGATGTAGATCGTACATGGACATGTTATTTACGGTATTGGTGGTCTCTCTTGGGTAACATCTGGGACACCCGTGCCAGTAACAGCCGTGAAATTCATACACGGTTCCATCGTGGTATCCATCTACCCTGTAGGGACCAATCTGTTTCTCTCCTTCGTTCTTTGCGTGTTGGATCTGTATGTCTTTTATTGCGGATACGTATTTTAACCATTTCATGGCTTTAATAGAGTGCTTGTGTTCTGGTCGATAGCCTTGCGCTGGGATGAGGCCAATAGTATTCCACCGTAGAAACTTGGATCGAAA
The DNA here is from genome assembly GCA_963971305.1 of Arcuatula senhousia. NCBI lineage: Eukaryota > Metazoa > Mollusca > Bivalvia > Mytilida > Mytilidae > Arcuatula > Arcuatula senhousia. The sequence continues at coordinate 45,238,734 of OZ020316.1, read as the reverse complement.
GACCAGGTTGCAGGCAGAGGCAATGGTGATACTGTTTTGGAAGGGGTCGATTGGAGTACCCTCTAAAGTGTCCATGAACAGTTGTCTAAAGGTTAAACAAGCTTTTCTCAGTATGTCTACGTCTGTGATGCAGTACTTTAAGAGTTCTTCTTGGACATCAAATGGGTCGTTCCTGTGATCTTCGTACCATTTCACGTATGTTATTCGGTCTTCCGCTTTCATTCCATCAGGGTTGTAGTAATGAATCTCTGGAAGAGCTTCTAATCGGGTGTTCTGGTTTTCCTTTGTGTTAAACAGATGCGGAAAGTAACCTTTGTGGAGTTCGTCGAATCCAAACATTTTCGGGAGTTTGGCTAAGGCCGTGGGAAGGAAGTTGAGAGAATCTATCATCCGTATGCTGCAGCTTGGAATAGTAACTGCCATGTTCTTGGCGCCATTGGGAACGATCTTGGGTTGGATTCCTTGGTCAAATAGGTATTGCAGGACGGGGAAAGAGTCGTAGCCTTTAAAGTTGTGGCAAATTACGGTGGAGTTCGTGTTGTTTCCGGAAAATAACCAGTTGCAAAACTCGTTGTTGGCGTTGGGTCCACTAAAGACCAGTTGATTCGGTCCACAGATCTCACAGGTACTCGCTTCAGTTACTTCCTCCTCCATGCACACGGTGCACACTTTATGAACAACACATAAGTTAGGTCGATGTTCTTTTGCTCCACAGGTACTGGCTTTACAGTGTGAACATCTTCCGTCGGTGTCAGGTTGGTATCCCATTTCACACTCTATGAGGTCGTCTTGTGTGCATTCAAAATCAAAGAAGATGTAAGTTTGCCCTTCGGGAGGTTCTTTGATTACTATAGGCATCATGTAACACTGGTGGCTTGGATCGCAGTACTGTTTACAGGATTGACAATACATCTCGTCACACTCATGGTCTGTTTCCCTTTTCTCCATGTTGACAGCGTGGCCACAGTCTTTACACTTGTAGTACCATTTACATGTTGAGTTGCCCTTCTTTGTTTGCTCCAAGTGGAGTTTGAAGCACTCTTTTCCCTTAAAGTTCCGATCACATTGGCTACAGTTGATCCAGTCGTCTTCACAGGGTTCGTGTATCTTCTTACAAAGGATGCATGGGTTGTTGCATGCATGTGTTTCCTTGTTACTATATCCCTTTTTACACTTGTTGCAGTATTAGACCCTGGTCAAGAATCCTGCTATAGTGGTGATGACATCGTAATGGTCGTCGTGGTGGTAAAGGTAAATTTTCTTATCAGTTTCCGGACCTTCGTAGGTGATTCTTTTGAAAAAGTCTTTGGAGAAAACGGTGATTTGGTATTCCGGCAGTACAGCTTGGAATTGTTTCAGTTCCTCGATGCCGCAGGGTCCATTTGGTACATTGGCTTTCTCGTGGAGTTGAAGGGCCAAGTATTCTTGTATGCGTCTTCCTTGACGAATGGAATTCCATTGAGGATGGTTATCGATCCTTGCTTTTGCTGTAACAATTGCCCTAGCGCAGCATAATTCGTCTCGGTTTCGGATCCTGATGAAACTTTGTTTATCTTTCAGCATTCTCTCGAGATCAACGTAATTGCATCTTTTGCGCCCGCTTCCTTCGGGAATGGATACGTGAAGAATATCTAATGCTAAACTTCCGTCCAATACAAACTCCTCATGAGATTGTAATACTCTCTCTATTTCCTTTAATAATAGTTCCGTAGTCAAGTCCTTGAGTTGTAAAATGGGAAGGGCAATCGGGAAGTCGAGGGAGTTGGTTTCAATTGTCAGTTTAACAAGGTCGTGTTCTTTCATCTCTTCTCCAATGGTTTGCAGGATGGAGTCGAATAACCGATGTAGTGTTCTTGTGATGGAAGGCAGGTCCGTGACTTCAAATTCTTTAAAAGTGACGGTATAATGATTTCTCGAAGTTCCAAACTTGAGTATTCTTTTCTTCTCCTGCCGTTTGATGGTGTAATAGGATTTCGGATCATCCATGTGGAACGGTTGCCCTGCTCCTCTTTGTCCATGTCTTTGCTGATGTAACTCTAAGAGGCGTTGGTTGGCAAAGGCCTGGTTGCATTGGGTACATTCGTAACCCATTTGGTGGCGGGTCATGTGAGCTTGTAGATTCTCCCGCCTTGTAAAAGTCTTGGTGCATCTAGTACACGAATAAATCTCTCGGTGGTTGGTCCATCGTCTATGACGATGTAGCTGACTCATCTTCTCAAAATTGGCTTCACATTGATTGCAGGTAAATTGTTTAGCCATCTGAAATAAAATAACACAGGTAAGTATATGGTGTCTATTGTTTCCTCTTTCTTTTAATTGTATACGTTTAAAATTATATGTCGTCTATTGATTCCTTCTCTTTTAATTTTACGCCTTTCAATTTATATACTGTCTATTGTTTCCTCCTCTTTTAGTAGTATGCCTTTCAAAGTTAAGTTGGATATGTATGAGTCCTACCTTTCCTCTCGTCGTTAAAACACGTCTGAACTCTTTGGTGTCTAATCGTACAATGAATTCATTTCAAATGGTTTACCTGTATAATGGATTGTACCACGTGATCATGTCACGTGACTTCTGGATCAAACCGGTTAGAATTGGTTTGGACTTGATTTTACATTTTGAAAGTTTTAGTTCATTGAATTGCTTTTTGTTGGAATCTGTTCTTCAAATTTTTTATGTTTGCGGAAAGATTTTGTAAGTTTGTTTTCGTAGTTTGATGTTTTTTCTTCAACATATTTTCTTAACGGTAATATTTTGTAAGTTTGTTTTCGTAGTTTGTTGTTTTTTCATCAACAAATTTTCTTTTGTGGTAAGATTTTGTGAGTTTCTTTTTAAAGTGGAAGGTTTTTCGTCAATGCATTTTGATTTTGTTTAAATTTGATGTACCGATTTTCGTTTTTAAGTCAAATGTTTAGATCTCTGTCTTGTATTTTTGTGTCGAAAACGCTTCAATAGGTATTTTTAAAGGGGGAAAATTGGCTTAAAATGGGTGTTTTGGGGTGAAAATGGGTTAAATGGGGCTAAAATGAGTAAAATGGGGGTAATGGGGGATATTGGGGCTGCTGCTGCTGCTGCTGCGGCGGAGGGTAAATGGCTGCTATTGCTGCTCCAGTAGAGGTAGTTTAGGGGGAGAGGGATTTTGCTGTTCCATGGGAAGAATGAAAACGCGTATACTAGTTCGGATGGTTTATTGAGTTAAAACATTCTTCTTCAGGTAGTCTTTAAACGATCGCTTCTTCTTAAATGGGTTGGCTGGTCTCTTTCGGGTGTTCCTTGTTTGTCTTGGGCTTTCTTCCTCTTGAGGTCTTTGTAGGCTAGTGGTTCATGGGTTTCTTGGTCTTTACACCGTTGAGGTTCTTTACTTCCTTGGACTTTGCTAGTCTTCTTCTTGAGTTCTTTGTAGGCTTAACTGATTTTCCATTATGGTTCATGGGCTTCTTGACCTTTACAACGTTAAGGTTCTTTACATCCTTGGTCTTCTCAGACTTAATCGATCGCCGTGTCTTCTTTAACTTTGCCATCTGTTCTCTCTTTGAGCCTTGTATCTTTGTCAAGTGTCTTATTTCCTTGTATATTGCTTTTCCTAAACTTTCAAGTCTATGTTCCGCACTTTTTGGACGTCTTGAATGTTCTCCCGGTGGTACAGCGTGTCGAGTCTTAGCTTGTGTTGTCCTTTTCACTTTTGCGTCTACATGCTTCACCTTCTCGTGGCGTGTAACATCACCCGGCCATGAAAACCGTCTATTGCATTCGGAGCACTGATAAGCCATGTTTCCTCTTCTGTGTCTAACGTAAAACTAACTCAATCTCTATCTGTTGCTCTTTATATCCCTCTTTCCCTTATCCCTAACCATAATCTCTAACCCTAACCCTAATCCTAACCATTTGTTTTGTTAGTGTTGCCCTTATGGACTGCTGTGTTGTGATACTCTTGTGTGGCTTATTCCATATTGGTTTCTTCTCTTTTTGCTTTCGTTTGCATTTGGTGTAACAATTTTCGTTTTCAAGTCAAACTATTTGATCTCTTTCTTGTTTTGTCATGTAATGTTGTATCTAAAACGCTAATATTAGCTCTGTTAAGGCTTAAAATGGGTGTCTTGGGGTTGAAATGGGTAAAATGGGGCTAAAATGGGTATTTTGGGGGTAAAATGGGTAAAATGGGGGGAGAGGCAAATGGGGGGGGGGTATTGGAGCTGCTGCTGCTGCGGAGAAGGGGGTGGCTGCTGTTGTTGCACTCAAGGGGAAAATGACTGTATAGGTCGTTAGCTCTTTAACGATATGTAACACATCTACCCTCACTTAAAATGCGGAATTGGTCACTTTGTGGTCAAGTCCTGACTGACCATTGACCAATACCATCCTAATAACCCCAGAATCTGTGTCTAGACTTCCTAGGTTATCTAACAATATACAACATCTCTATATTAGACCTAATTTAAGGATTGGTCACTTTGTGGTCAAGTCCTGACTGACCACTGACCAATACCATTCTAATAACCCGAGAATCTGTGTCTAGACTTCTTAAGCTCTCTAACGATATACAACAACCCTATATAGGGTCTAATTTAAGTATTGGTCACTTTGTGGTCAAGCCCCTAATGACCACTGACCAACACACAGTATATCATCAGAAAGCCATTGTCCTAGAGAAGACAATGCAACAAACCGGAAGGAATTCGGTCGAGGAATAACAAAGTTAGGGCCCGTTAAACACTAGTAGTAGAGATGTGGCAATCATTTATCGGCTATCTCGAATTCGAATTTTCGCGGGAAAATGAGCTTCCGAAAGGACCGGATGTTGCGTCACCGGAAGCAAGATGGCCGACCGGAAGCAAAAGGCCGCCGAGATTCAAGATGGCCGACCGGAAGCAAGATGGCGGACCGGAAGTGGATATGACGTCACAGACCTGCGCAAATGATTGGACGACCTGGGGACGACCTGAGAAATGGGACTTGATTACCACATCTATACTACTAGTGTTTAACGGGCCCTAACTTTGTTATTCCTCGACCGAATTCCTTCCGGTTTGTTGCATTGTCTTCTCTAGGACAATGGCTTTCTGATGATATACTGTGTGTTGGTCAGTGGTCATTAGGGGCTTGACCACAAAGTGACCAATACTTAAATTAGACCCTATATAGGGTTGTTGTATATCGTTAGAGAGCTTAAGAAGTCTAGACACAGATTCTCGGGTTATTAGAATGGTATTGGTCAGTGGTCAGTCAGGACTTGACCACAAAGTGACCAATCCTTAAATTAGGTCTAATATAGAGATGTTGTATATTGTTAGATAACCTAGGAAGTCTAGACACAGATTCTGGGGTTATTAGGATGGTATTGGTCAATGGTCAGTCAGGACTTGACCACAAAGTGACCAATTCCGCATTTTAAGTGAGGGTAGATGTGTTACATATCGTTAAAGAGCTAACGACCTATACAGTCATTTTCCCCTTGAGTGCAACAACAGCAGCCACCCCCTTCTCCGCAGCAGCAGCAGCTCCAATACCCCCCCCCCATTTGCCTCTCCCCCCATTTTACCCATTTTACCCCCAAAATACCCATTTTAGCCCCATTTTACCCATTTCAACCCCAAGACACCCATTTTAAGCCTTAACAGAGCTAATATTAGCGTTTTAGATACAACATTACATGACAAAACAAGAAAGAGATCAAATAGTTTGACTTGAAAACGAAAATTGTTACACCAAATGCAAACGAAAGCAAAAAGAGAAGAAACCAATATGGAATAAGCCACACAAGAGTATCACAACACAGCAGTCCATAAGGGCAACACTAACAAAACAAATGGTTAGGATTAGGGTTAGGGTTAGAGATTATGGTTAGGGATAAGGGAAAGAGGGATATAAAGAGCAACAGATAGAGATTGAGTTAGTTTTACGTTAGACACAGAAGAGGAAACATGGCTTATCAGTGCTCCGAATGCAATAGACGGTTTTCATGGCCGGGTGATGTTACACGCCACGAGAAGGTGAAGCATGTAGACGCAAAAGTGAAAAGGACAACACAAGCTAAGACTCGACACGCTGTACCACCGGGAGAACATTCAAGACGTCCAAAAAGTGCGGAACATAGACTTGAAAGTTTAGGAAAAGCAATATACAAGGAAATAAGACACTTGACAAAGATACAAGGCTCAAAGAGAGAACAGATGGCAAAGTTAAAGAAGACACGGCGATCGATTAAGTCTGAGAAGACCAAGGATGTAAAGAACCTTAACGTTGTAAAGGTCAAGAAGCCCATGAACCATAATGGAAAATCAGTTAAGCCTACAAAGAACTCAAGAAGAAGACTAGCAAAGTCCAAGGAAGTAAAGAACCTCAACGGTGTAAAGACCAAGAAACCCATGAACCACTAGCCTACAAAGACCTCAAGAGGAAGAAAGCCCAAGACAAACAAGGAACACCCGAAAGAGACCAGCCAACCCATTTAAGAAGAAGCGATCGTTTAAAGACTACCTGAAGAAGAATGTTTTAACTCAATAAACCATCCGAACTAGTATACGCGTTTTCATTCTTCCCATGGAACAGCAAAATCCCTCTCCCCCTAAACTACCTCTACTGGAGCAGCAATAGCAGCCATTTACCCTCCGCCGCAGCAGCAGCAGCAGCAGCCCCAATATCCCCCATTACCCCCATTTTACTCATTTTAGCCCCATTTAACCCATTTTCACCCCAAAACACCCATTTTAAGCCAATTTTCCCCCTTTAAAAATACCTATTGAAGCGTTTTCGACACAAAAATACAAGACAGAGATCTAAACATTTGACTTAAAAACGAAAATCGGTACATCAAATTTAAACAAAATCAAAATGCATTGACGAAAAACCTTCCACTTTAAAAAGAAACTCACAAAATCTTACCACAAAAGAAAATTTGTTGATGAAAAAACAACAAACTACGAAAACAAACTTACAAAATATTACCGTTAAGAAAATATGTTGAAGAAAAAACATCAAACTACGAAAACAAACTTACAAAATCTTTCCGCAAACATAAAAAATTTGAAGAACAGATTCCAACAAAAAGCAATTCAATGAACTAAAACTTTCAAAATGTAAAATCAAGTCCAAACCAATTCTAACCGGTTTGATCCAGAAGTCACGTGACATGATCACGTGGTACAATCCATTATACAGGTAAACCATTTGAAATGAATTCATTGTACGATTAGACACCAAAGAGTTCAGACGTGTTTTAACGACGAGAGGAAAGGTAGGACTCATACATATCCAACTTAACTTTGAAAGGCATACTACTAAAAGAGGAGGAAACAATAGACAGTATATAAATTGAAAGGCGTAAAATTAAAAGAGAAGGAATCAATAGACGACATATAATTTTAAACGTATACAATTAAAAGAAAGAGGAAACAATAGACACCATATACTTACCTGTGTTATTTTATTTCAGATGGCTAAACAATTTACCTGCAATCAATGTGAAGCCAATTTTGAGAAGATGAGTCAGCTACATCGTCATAGACGATGGACCAACCACCGAGAGATTTATTCGTGTACTAGATGCACCAAGACTTTTACAAGGCGGGAGAATCTACAAGCTCACATGACCCGCCACCAAATGGGTTACGAATGTACCCAATGCAACCAGGCCTTTGCCAACCAACGCCTCTTAGAGTTACATCAGCAAAGACATGGACAAAGAGGAGCAGGGCAACCGTTCCACATGGATGATCCGAAATCCTATTACACCATCAAACGGCAGGAGAAGAAAAGAATACTCAAGTTTGGAACTTCGAGAAATCATTATACCGTCACTTTTAAAGAATTTGAAGTCACGGACCTGCCTTCCATCACAAGAACACTACATCGGTTATTCGACTCCATCCTGCAAACCATTGGAGAAGAGATGAAAGAACACGACCTTGTTAAACTGACAATTGAAACCAACTCCCTCGACTTCCCGATTGCCCTTCCCATTTTACAACTCAAGGACTTGACTACGGAACTATTATTAAAGGAAATAGAGAGAGTATTACAATCTCATGAGGAGTTTGTATTGGACGGAAGTTTAGCATTAGATATTCTTCACGTATCCATTCCCGAAGGAAGCGGGCGCAAAAGATGCAATTACGTTGATCTCGAGAGAATGCTGAAAGATAAACAAAGTTTCATCAGGATCCGAAACCGAGACGAATTATGCTGCGCTAGGGCAATTGTTACAGCAAAAGCAAGGATCGATAACCATCCTCAATGGAATTCCATTCGTCAAGGAAGACGCATACAAGAATACTTGGCCCTTCAACTCCACGAGAAAGCCAATGTACCAAATGGACCCTGCGGCATCGAGGAACTGAAACAATTCCAAGCTGTACTGCCGGAATACCAAATCACCGTTTTCTCCAAAGACTTTTTCAAAAGAATCACCTACGAAGGTCCGGAAACTGATAAGAAAATTTACCTTTACCACCACGACGACCATTACGATGTCATCACCACTATAGCAGGATTCTTGACCAGGGTCTATTACTGCAACAAGTGTAAAAAGGGATATAGTAACAAGGAAACACATGCATGCAACAACCCATGCATCCTTTGTAAGAAGATACACGAACCCTGTGAAGACGACTGGATCAACTGTAGCCAATGTGATCGGAACTTTAAGGGAAAAGAGTGCTTCAAACTCCACTTGGAGCAAACAAAGAAGGGCAACTCAACATGTAAATGGTACTACAAGTGTAAAGACTGTGGCCACGCTGTCAACATGGAGAAAAGGGAAACAGACCATGAGTGTGACGAGATGTATTGTCAATCCTGTAAACAGTACTGCGATCCAAGCCACCAGTGTTACATGATGCCTATAGTAATCAAAGAACCTCCCGAAGGGCAAACTTACATCTTCTTTGATTTTGAATGCACACAAGACGACCTCATAGAGTGTGAAATGGGATACCAACCTGACACCGACGGAAGATGTTCACACTGTAAAGCCAGTACCTGTGGAGCAAAAGAACATCGACCTAACTTATGTGTTGTTCATAAAGTGTGCACCGTGTGCATGGAGGAGGAAGTAACTGAAGCGAGTACCTGTGAGATCTGTGGACCGAATCAACTCATTTTTAGGGGACACAACGCCAACAACGAGTTTTGCAACTGGTTATTTTCCGGAAACAACACGAACTCCACCGTAATTTGCCACAACTTTAAAGGCTACGACTCTTTCCCCGTCCTGCAATACCTATTTGACCAAGGAATCCAACCCAAGATCGTTCCCAATGGCGCCAAGAACATGGCAGTTACTATTCCAAGCTGCAGCATACGGATGATAGATTCTCTCAACTTCCTTCCCACGGCCTTAGCCAAACTCCCGAAAATGTTTGGATTCGACGAACTCCACAAAGGTTACTTCCCACACCTTTTTAATAGAAAGGAAAACCAGAACACCCGATTAGAAGCTCTTCCAGAGATTCATTACTACAACCCTGATGGAATGAAAGCGGAAGACCGAATAACATACATGAAATGGTACGAAGATCACAGGAACGACCCATTTGATGTCCAAGAAGAACTCTTAAAGTACTGCATCACAGACGTAGACATACTGAGAAAAGCTTGTTTAACCTTTAGACAACTGTTCATGGACACTTTAGAGGGTACTCCAATCGACCCCTTCCAAAACAGTATCACCATTGCCTCTGCCTGCAACCTGGTCTTTCGATCCAAGTTTCTACGGTGGAATACTATTGGCCTCATCCCAGCGCAAGGCTATCGACCAGAACACAAGCACTCTATTAAAGCCATGAAATGGTTAAAATACGTATCCGCAATAAAAGACATACAGATCCAACACGCAAAGAACGAAGGAGAGAAACAGATTGGTCCCTACAGGGTAGATGGATACCACGATGGAACCGTGTATGAATTTCACGGCTGTTACTGGCACGGGTGTCCCAGATGTTACCCAAGAGAGACCACCAATACCGTAAATAACATGTCCATGTACGATCTACATCAACGGACCTTAGAGAAGCAGACTTATCTACAGCAAGAGGGATATGACTATATAGAGAAATGGGAATGTGACTTTGAGAGAGAGCTGAAAAATGATACGACATTTTGCGACTTTGTCAACTCCTTAGAGATGATCCCTGCCTTAGAACCACGAGAAGCCTTTTATGGTGGACGAACAGAGGCCCTCACTCTGTGCAAAGAGGCGGAAGAAAACAGTATCAACTACTATGACGTGACATCACTCTATCCATTTGTAAACAAGACCGGAAAAGTACCCAAAGGACATCCAATCATTATTACAGAAAACTTTGGTGACATCAATGAGTACGAAGGATTGGTGAAATGTAAAGTACTACCGCCCAGAAACCTATACATTCCTGTTTTACCCAGCAAGATCAACAACAAACTGATGTTCCCACTGTGTCGTACCTGTACGGAAACCTACCAGCAAGAACCTTGTAACCATACTGAAAAAGATAGAGCTATAACGGGAACTTGGGTGACAGATGAACTGAAGAAAGCCTTGGAAAAGGGATATTCCATCTTAAACATCTACGAAGTATGGCATTTCGAAGAGGTAGAACAGTACGATCCCGGAAGGAAGTCTGGAGGACTCTTCACGGACTACATCAATACCTTCTTGAAAATGAAACAAGAAGCTAGTGGATGGCCAGAGTGGTGCCAATCTGAGGAGGATAAACAACAATACATCAAGGACTACGAGGAAAAGGAAGGGATACAGTTAGACTATAACAAAATAGAAAAGAACCCCGGCATCAGGTCTTTAGCCAAACTGATGTTGAACAGCTTTTGGGGCAAGTTTGGACAAAGAAACAACATGCAACAGACCACCTACATTACAGAACAAAAGAAATACTTCGACATGTTAACCAGCGATAAAATTGAAGTCACCGGGATCCAGTTTGTTAACGATGAAATGGTGGAATTACGATGGAAATATAAAGAAGAATTCATCGAAACCTCAAAGAAAACGAATGTCGTCATAGCAGCCTATACTACAGCCCAGGCCAGACTCAGACTGTATTCTTATCTGGAGAATTTGGGACCAAGAGCACTCTACTGTGACACAGACTCCATCGTATTTACATCGAAACCAGGAGAATGGAGGCCTAAGCTGGGAGACTACTTAGGGGATTTAACAGATGAAGTACCCGGAAATACTATTACGGAGTTTGTCACGGGAGGACCAAAGAACTATGCATACAAACTAGCCATTCCCGAGAAAGGAGGAAACAGAACTATGTGCAAAGTTCGTGGAATAACACTCAACTTCAAGAACGCTTTAGACATCAACTTTGACACCATCAAGGAGATGGTAACCGTCAACAGAAACGATATCAGGACAGTGAGAGATGATTATAAGATCCAAAGAAGCCACCAGAAACTGTTAACCGTCACACAGGAAAAGGACTATAAAATTGTGTTTGATAAAAGAGTGATCATGAACGATTTAACCACTAGACCCTATGGATATTGAAATTGAAAGATAGAATGTAAATAAAACGTAGAATGTAAATAAAAGTTGTACCTGATTTTGAGTTTTTATTGAAAACTTAAGAAAATAAAAGCAATCAATACAATAACAAAGACAAAAAAAGAGCCCATAAAGGGCGAACCAAACAAAAAAACGAAAAGAACCAATTAGAGTTGAGCCATACATCAACAAAACAAGCTCAAAACACGAAAAATACAAGAGAAAATGAGGAGGGAAGTAAGGAAAATGAGGGACAATGAGGAGGAAAATGAGGAAAAATGAGGAGGGAGGAGGAGGAGGAGGAGGAGGAGGGAAATGAGGGAAAGAGGAGGAGGAGGAGGAGGAGGGGGGGAGTAAAACTATATAACACATAGAAATGACAGGACGACACTAACAAAACAAATGGTTAGGATTAGGGTTAGGATTAGGGTTAGGGTTAGGGCTAGGGTAAGGATTAGAGTTAGGGTTAGGGCTAGGGTTAAAGCTAAGAGATAATAATACATAATAGAAACTGGTGACGAATTAAAATGGGGCGAAAGAAAGGGACGAGTCGCCGTTCCGCATGACTGCACACGACTTTACTGTATGAAATCTAGGGTGGGTATTTCAGTACAAAAATAGCTTCGATTTAACATGGAGCCTATGGGAATGAACTCGGGGTCATCGGGGTCAAAGTGGTCTAGAGAGACACAGTATACTACTAATCCGCCCATCGTTACCTCCTGTCCTTCTTTGACAGGTATTTTTCCAATACCCAATTATCGATCTTGCGACAATTTTACTTTTGAACCACTCAGTACGCTTTAACTTGAAAAGTGAACAATCGCAATTTGCACAAAAATGTCGATTATGCGATATATAATATCGATTATGCGACATTTTTATCGCCTATGCAATAATTTTTATCGCCTATGCAATATTTTGTACCGCCTATGCGGTATTATTTATCGTAAAGCGCTATATATACTTTTGAACCTAATGGTACACCATACGAACATCCGTCGAAAATGGAACTTGCCGATAAGGTCAAAGCCGATCGAGACATGCTGAGTGTGTATCTACATGACACGATTATTGTCAATTAACAGGATTCCGATAAGATAGGCGGTAACGCAGATAAACCGTTTCATCTGGCTTAGTGGTTCTTCCTTCTCAATATTACTTCCATGTTTATACAGAGTAGAACGTTGTAACAATAACAAAAACATATACCGGTATATAAAAAAATGTATATGTGAAGTAGGAAGTGTCGTGCTAAAGCAACAGCCTGAGGGATCTAAGCAATGCTTTCTCTTTAATGCTAATGAACTGGCGAGTTTACTCTATTTTATGAAACGGAGAACGTTTTTGATATTTTTACATGAAAAAAACTCGTAAGTGGTCGAATTTACAAGAAGTAGTCAAAATTACAAGAAGTTTGTCACCGTTTGTTTAGCTTTATGCAACTTTCAACTGAAGGACATCAATGATTTATGACAGGATTGACTCTTTAGACCTCAGTCTCTGTTTCAACAAATCCAAAATAAGATTCTGTGCGTAATTATCTAATGTTTGTAAAAATATTTTGTAAGTGGTCGAAATCACCAGGAATGATTCTACGATGTATAATGTAAGTCTAGGTAAATAAAGTTTAATACATTGACATAAAGCCTCAAAAACACAAATATGTCCATTTAGGATATTTCTTCATATTTTACGTAAGGGAATGGATGCATAATTCTGGGGTTTTTTTATTTGTAAAAAAAATTCTTCCTATTCTATTAATTTGTTGACCATCCTTTTCATTATTCTCTGTTCTATTTTTATGGCTGTTTTTCTATGGTTTTTCCCCATAAGTTTTTAGACCCGATCTGACCCCTTATGAGTGTGGTTTGTTCCCCGAACGCCTCCTGAACTAAAAAAACCAACTTACTAATGTATGGGATTAAGGGGCCTTCTAAGGAGTGCTTTTAATTCATGTCACCTGATGATTTAGTAAAGGTTAATTATCAAATGGAATGGGCATTAGGAAATTTCATAATGACTTTCACCGAACTTATAAACTTCTAATAAGTTGAATATATTTAAGTATTTATTTCTTACTATGTTTGTGTGTCTTTATTTATTTATTTTTTCCATTATATTTTTTTTGTAGCTTGAATATTAGACAGAGACACAAATTAGAATATTTTTTATTCATTTTTTTTCATAAACAATTTTTTTTTATAGGCAACAGATAAAAATGTAAAAAAAAATATATATACAACAACGTAAATTATTTTTTTTCTTACAAGGTGTTCAACAAAAGATTTATTTTCCACTAAAATTTTAATCTTTTTTTTTTCAAGGAATCAAATCATTTGGTATTCACCAGTTGGTCAATAGGCTTAGCTTAGTTTCCCAGTTCGTTCACCAGCACGTCAATAGCTTGGAACATTTCGGGGAAAATATCCTGGTCAAGTTGTTTTAAGAAAATGTTGGATCCCTTTGTTTTTTCTTGAGATTTATTTCTTTCTTTGATTCCACGTCTTGATGTTGCCCTTTGATCAGGACCGTGTGATCTGTCTTCATTCTGCAGAATTCGTAAGCATTCTCTATGAGTCTTTGAAACTGAATCTTTTTCCCCTTTATATAATAGCGTGTCTGAATCTATAAAAGAATGATGATCATACATACATTTGAATGTTTTTGTTTTTTTTTCAATATAGTGATAAAATTATTTCTGAATTATATAAAGCACTTGTTATTTAAAATATACAGTTCCAAACTTTTCTTCGCATCTAAACAAACTACTGTGCAATCCTGTGTTCTTAAAACAAACGATTGCACGAACAAACTTCACATATCCCTAATTTTATTGACTTTAATGAAAAATGAAAACATCTGCTGATCACTTCACAGGAAGAAACTGAGCGTATTTTGAACAGTGACATAAAAATTGAGAAATTAACCTTTTGAAAGCCACATAATGTATTTTAAAAAGTGACCAAAAAATTGAGAAATTTACCTTTTGAAAGACACACATTGTATTTTAAAAAGTGACATGAAAGAAAATTGAGAAATTTACCTTTTGAAAGACACTCATTGTATATTGAGCAGTGAGATGAAAGAAAATTGAGAAATTAACCTTTTGAAAGACACACATTGTATTGTTAACAGTGCCATGAAAATTGGGAAATTTAGCTTTTGAAAGACACTCATTGTATATTGAGCAGTGACATGAAAGAACATTGAGAAATTTACCTTTTGAAAAACACACATTGTATTGTTGACAATGACGTGAAAAATTGAGAAATTTGCCTTTTGAAAGACACAAATTGTATTTTGAAGATTGGCATGAAATATTGAGAAATTTACCTTTTGAAAGACCGACATTGTATTGTTAACAGTAACATGATTAAGAATTCCGAAATATACCTTTTGTTAGCCTTTAACAGCAGCATAATTTAGAATTTAGAAAAAATGTTTAAGCCACACAACGTACTTTTACAATAAGGGACGGACCATTCCACTTGAAAGGGGGGGGCGCGGGGGCATTGTTTTTTGTTTTGGTCAGAATTTTTTTCCATTATTATCATTATTCTATATGGCGGTAATCCTTCTTCAGAATATTTTTTTTCTTGCCCTCTGCTGCCAAAATATTATTTTCATCAAAAATAATTTTCAGAATGTTTTTTTAGGAAAAAACCAAGCCCCCCCTTCAAGTTAAATGATCGGTTCCTAACATAATCAAGAATTCTGAAATTTACCTTTTGTAAGCCACACATTGTGTCTGTTTGCAGCATATGTCAGTTTCTTCCAGGTGTCCTTGTTTATAGACTTTAATATAGGATTAGAATATTTTTCTTCATATAAGAATGTATCTTTGCTGTCTTTTGACGGTGTTCTTCTGAGTTTCTTTCCTTCTGATTTGGGTTTGGCATGCAACATTGGCATTTCAAACGAGAAACTGAACTTATTTGTTTGCTCTTCACTTGATGGTAGGGATCTTACACCTGTAATAGAAATATGAATTACAACAAAGTTCCATACAATAAATTTTGCTACGCCTGACGCGCGTGTCGTCTCATCAGAGGCGCTCTACCAAAAGTTGAAAATGCCAAACACTATACGAATATGAAGAGCATAGAATAATCATAAGTCATAAGTCATAAGTTTATTGAGCAAATTACACCCCAAGGGGTCAATAGCTACAAACAAAACAAACATTCAAAACAAAGAAACAATTAAGAAATAGTATTGCCCCCTGTCCTCAGTGAAAGAGACTGTTTCAAAAAGGAGCCCAGCAATCTCACATGTTCCTTTGAATCCGGATTCAATATATATTTCAGTTTATCTTCTTCATTCATTTGATCAAAAATATCTAAGGCTTTTAAAAAATTCATTCAAAGTGCATTTTAATATAAAGTGAAATTCATCTTCAATTTCGTTACATGAATTGCATAATCTAAGATTTCTAGGTATTTTTGTATATCTGCCTCTTTCAATTAATAATGGGTGATCACTTATTCTCATTTGACAAATAATTTTTCTATATTCCGAATTTAAACTATCTAAATACTTCTCACATTTATATTCATTCTTTACTAATTTAAATACTTGTAGTTTACTGTTTTCGTCTAATTTTTCAATTTTTTCCCTAAATTTTTCTTGGTATTTATTGCTAGACTCCCTTTTGTAACAATTCTTGTTTAATTTGAAATTTACATTTGTATTTCTATTTGTGTATAATCTTAAATCTTTTCTAACATGTTGAACATAAGAATACCAGGTATAAATCCCTTTGGAATGTAAAAATTTCGAGACATCGTAACATTCTTTCAAAATAGGTATATCACTATTAATCAGTCTATCTTCATATAAAAGACTTTGAGTTTAATAATACCAAAAAAATGTCGAACGAGAAACCAAATTATAACTTAGACCAACCTTTGTCTAGGGTAGGAAGAACCTTAGGGTTTTGACAATTTAGAAATTTAAACGGATAATTTATAGCTTTGGTGTGTTCGTCAACACAAAAGTGTTGATGCCGGAGCGGGGCCAATCTCAGGGAATTAAAACTCCACCAGCAGCGCTAACCTTGACGGATGTTAGAAATATAAATTACAACAAAGTTCCCAACAATAAATTTTGCTACGCCTGACGCGTGTTTTGCCTCATCAGAGGCGCTCAACCAAAAGTTGAAAATGCCAAACACTATACGAATATGAAGAGCATAGAATAATACCAAAAAATGTCGAACGAGAAACCAAATTATGACTTAGACCAACCTTTGTCTAGGGTAGGAAGAACCTTAGGGTTTTGACAATCATGTTAGAAATTTAAACGGATAATTTATAGTTTTGGTGTGTTCGTCAACACAAAATCTGGGAATTAAAACTCCTTCAGCAGCGCTAACTTGACGGGTGTTAGAAATATGAATTACAACAAAGTTCCAGACAATAAATTTTGCTTCGCCTGACGCGTGTTTTGCCTCATCAGAGGCGCTCTACCAAAAGTTGATAATGCCAAACACTATACGAATATGAAGAGCATAGAATTCAATAATACCAAAAAATGTCGAACGAGAAACCAAATTATGACTAAGACCAACCTATGTCTAGGGTATGAAGAACCTTAGAGTTTTGACATTTAAGAAATTTAAACGGATTATTTATAGCTTTCGTGTGTTTGTCAACACAAATGTGTTAATGCCGGAGCGGGGCCAATCTCAGGGAATTAAAACTCCACCAGCAGCGCTAACCTTGACGGATGTTAGAAATATAAATTACAACGAAGTTCCAGACAATAAATTTTGCTCTCACCAGAGGTTTAAAATGCAAAACACCATATGAATATGAAGAGCATAGAATAATACCAATAAATGTCGAACAAGAAACCAAATTATGACATAGACCAACATTTGTTTTTGTCAAAGTAAAAAATGCGAGGATTTCTTTTAACAGGACATAGATGAGCTTCAATCAAATCTCACGTTATAGGACCCAATGCTGATAAGGGACTGTTAGACAAGACTGATACAGAACTGTTTCCCAGTCACCAACTTAGTATTTTTACTCCATGAAATCCTGCTAATGAAAACTTCACTTTTTGTGTTGGATGTTTTATTGTGAATTTACATCATTCCAGCATTTGCAGTCTTTCAAAGAAGTCACATGTGACCTCTTATTTGAAGCTTTCGGTAAATATTATTAGGCACAGGATACGATTACGGCAAAACCGTAACAATAAGAAATTCTTATTGTTACGGCAAAGACCAATATCTGGAACGGATGACGGGACGGACACCGAATCATTTATGACCGTAACAATAAAAATATTCTTATTATTACGGCACTTATTCTTACGGCATGGACGATAAAATTGGCATAATGTTATTTACCATAGATAATTAGATATTTTATAGTTAACTTCTTTCGCTATTATTAATAATAAATGAATTAAGTGACAATAAAAGAATAAATTCAGCTAATCGGTAGTTGGTATTAGAAAACATTCTCCGGGCTCTTCTCTTTGTTAAATAAAATTGTTTGCCGTAGTGAGTGCCCCGGCTAAAGAGAACTCGATCTCTTCTGTTTACACTCGTATGTTCTTAAAAAAATATCTAATACTTTTAAATTGTAAACAATGGACGGACCGGATAAAAATTTTCGGTTTTGGGAAAAAAATTAAATCATAGACCATGCTTTAAAACTCAAGATAGATGTAGACGTACAACTTGTTATCGTCTGTGATGGGTGCCTTGAATGGTTTCACCAGAAATACAAAACCCGAAATCCACTTATTGGTTGTGTTGCATGTGCAATAAGTTATCAGAATAACATTTAGATTATTAGAATTTTTTGCCTGCTTGGGTTGTATATTATTTCATATCGTCGTTATATGGACCTATATCTATTTGCCGTAATAATAAGTGCCGTAACAATAAGAAATTTCTTATTGTTACGGTCGTAAATGATTCGGTCTCCGTCCCGTCATCCGTTCCCGATTTTCGTCTTTGTCGTAACAATAAGAATTTCTTATTGTTACGGTTTTGCCCAAATTTGCCGTAACCGTATCCTGTGCCATATAATTAAGATGAGTAAAATATTGCTAAATAACTCTATTGAGTTCTTTATGGAAAATATCACGAGGCCGCAGCATGGAATAATCATTGTTCATCAATTTTGTATTTGATTTTTTTCCCCTTCAGAGCCAATGATTGGAAATAAGCCCGTCTTATTCTTATTTTGATTCCTAAAAATTTAACACAAAAGTGACACAACATGATTCAGGGTAAAAGATCCTTTTCGGACCGCCATGTAGTGCACCACATAGGCTAAATTTTCCGCCCCCACCCATCTCTCCCCTTTTTCCTGTCGTTCTTCAAAATTTGCTGTGTCCTTTGTTTCATCAACATCATCATCATCATCTCATGTTCATGATACCATCCTTTTCATGTCTCACTCACTCACTCACTCACTCACTTACTCACTCACTCACTCATTCAGGGTACAAGTAGTGCCAAAGCCATTTTCTTGTCTTAGCTCAATATTCATGTTGAAGGCGATACAATAAGACCTGAAGTGAGTTTTATTTTAACACTATTAGCTATAATATCATGGTATAGTTTGAGTTATTGTAAGTAATGTTAATGGTGTCACTTAAAAAAGAACAAAGATGTGCAACTCACTGACATATTTCGAAGAACTTAAATCACTTTTTATAAAATGCATACATTTATTTTACTCATACAATTTTATAATTTGACACAAAGTTTAGAGTTAATAAAAAATTATATATTAAATATAATTTATGCACATTGATTTCGTATTGTGGTAATTTGCATGTGCAGTTTGAATGCCCGAACTATCAATTTTGTTCATGATTTTTTAAAAGAATCTTAACACTTAGAATTTGCTCGATCAACTATAACATTTTTAACAGAAAACAGAAAACTGGATTTCGTTCAGAAGATTCAATGATTACCACACGTATATAAAAAGCAACGATTTCTATAAAAAGCTACATTAGCAACCTACCCCTGAATTGGAACATCAATCGGCCTTTTCCGCGAAACACGTTGGTTTTCACTCGTCACAACTCGGCCGATTTCGAAGAGTAGCGGACTCACCCAAATATTGCCGATTGGTTGTTTTTTTTCCCGGAAAAGGCCGAGTGATATTCCGATTGACCTACCACCATGCTCTGTATGTCTGGCCACACCGGAAGCTGATGAACCTTGTATTCTAGATCTGAAGGCGTCCATGCCCTGATCATCACCCTCGTAGATTATAAACTTGATTTCCTACAAGTAGCATCAGTAATTTTAACAAAATTACAAAGGGAGAGCTGTTGAAACAACTTTTTTGACATGATTTGAAACACGACTTTTGTGCAGGACACCCTAAGGATCAATCATATTAAGTTTAATTAAATTCTGATAAGTAGTTAAAGAGGAGAAGATTTTTGGAAAATTGTTCACAGACGACGACGACGGACCCCAAGTGATGGCAAAAGCTCACATGGACCTTCGGACCAGTTGAGGAAATAATAATGAATCAATTACAATTGTCTTTTATTTGAGTTTGGATCCAAAAAACTAGTTTAACCCCGCCACATTTTATATGTGCCTGTCCTAAGCCAGGAAACTTTGCCAAAGCCTTTGTTTGTCCTTGTCATTCTGTGTTAACTGTTTTATGTCAAGAATTGGGTCTTTCGTTGATGGTTTAGGGATTGGTTTTGATACTTTTGTATTGTATTATAAGTCTTGGGCCAATGCAAGACGGTAAGCAGTGACCTATGGTCATGTTGAAGACTGCTTGCTGTTTTCCGTTGTGATTTTTTTTAATTGCTGTTTGTTTATGTTTGTTGTGTCGCGTACACTTATTCCACATCTCAATATCGTCTATTGAATCTAAGTACGTTTTTGGAAATATTACTGTATGTTAGATTGTCAGTTCTTCATGTATGAATGAGAAATGGAATATTGGCATGATCATTTCTGGGACAGCAGTGTCTGAGTTTGACTTGGATAGTTTAGTAAACTCATTGATGCTATTTTTTTTGCTTTCATTTAATCTTCTATAATTTGTCATTGAAACTTCCGATTGTTAAATTCAAAATTGCCAAATTAACCGGTTTTTTTTACCACTGGTTCGATAACCGCTGCCAGACACGAGCCTTAATTGTCATCAGACTTGTCTGACACGAATCAACCAATTCATTTCTAATAACTTTGTCATTGCAATTTCCGATGGGTAGATTCAAAATTGTTTATAACACTAAAAAACTAAATTAACCGTTTATATACCTGTTTAGGTATTTGTATTTTGAAACCATTGTAGGGTCTATATCCGTTGCAGGTGCACCAGATATTCCTGAGGGTGATCACAAGCCCTGTCGTCTGACTACTCTGACAGGAATTTACCAATAAATATTTAAGTTTTTTTTTGCTACTGAAATTTCCGATTGTTAAATTCAAAATAGTTTAAAACACCAGGTTTCTTGCCTTGTATTGCACATGGCCGATATCCTCGGTGCTGGATTTGGCTACTTGTGGTTTTTAACCTTCCAATGTTTGATTAAAATGCTGCTGATGAGAGGTTACTCCTAGAAATATCGATAAACACCCCAATCAACTTTAACCTTTTTATACCCGTTTTGGTATTTGTATTATGAAAAATGTCAAACGCCCCTCTTCTACAATTCATTTTTATAATCATTTTTTAAATCGAGACGTAAACGAAGTTTTATATTTCGTATTTTTAACAAACTGATACGCGGTAAAATGCATTTTTGACGGATGGGATTAGACGGCTAAATGATGATGGGGTGGGACCTTTTTCGGGACACCGGGATTGGCCATATTTAAGCTCGGGATTCCGGGATTTGGATAATTTAAGTTCGGGATTCCGGGATAAAATTATATCAACTTTACCGGGATTCGGGATTTTCTCATTTTTAAGTCGGGATGACGGGATTTTGTAAAAATTAGTTCAGGATTCCGAGATCAGACCCCCTCCTACCCCCCACCCCCCTCAATGATAGATCATCATCAGTGTCGAATCGGTGAATGATGACCAGATCATTGACTGATTGATGGCGGATGACGGATCGTACATTTGTTCTATATGCAGACATCAAAAATTGTTATTGAAAGAACAGTTTTTTAACCTTTAAACATGTGTTGTATTTGCCGCTTTCTTTGGCCTCAGCCACCAGACAATCTGCCACTACATCTAGAGGGTAGCCGAGAAGTTTTCCTGTTCCTACTGCTGGCAAGGCGACACTCACTAGACCAAACTGACTACACGTCTTAAAACACGATCTGATGGACTGGCTTAGAACCTGATAGAAAACAGGGACAAACATTAAATATTTTACATGGTTATGCTGAAATATTTGATTAGCATGATATTGTAAATATGAAGAATGCTCATATACTGCTCTTGTGATCATAAGGCCTTGCTCCTCTTTATAAATATTATTTTACAGTCGATATGTATTTACTTGTATTGCAAATAGACTCTAAAGATTGATAGAATGAGCTACGTGCAGTCATTATTTGTTTAAGAACTCAATATAATTAATTTTTGGTTTATTCAAGTGTATTTAGGGATTGGTTTTGAAACTTTTGTATTGTATTATAAGTCTTGGGCCAATGCAAGACGGTAAGCAGTGACCTATGGTCATGTTGAAGACTGCTTGCTGTTTTCCGTTGTGATTTTTTGAATTGCTGTTTGTTTATGTTTGTTGTGTCGCGTACACTTATTCCACATCTCAATATCGTCTATTTTATGAAATTCACAACTGGTTTCCAAATGAATTTTCAATATTTTCTTCTTTTAAATCAATTTTAATCTCGCACTTACAGAACTGGAACAATATTTTCCACAAAGACAAAAAAAACCAAAAAACAAACGGTAAGTGGTATTGCAAATTAGATAAGAAATTAGTCAAGCAGGGACTTTTACAAGGATTCCAATGAAAAATAAAAACATTTGAAAATTGAATCAACAATCACAAAGCAGATCTTTTTTTAGCATTGCCCGACTTTGAATTTCTAATGCGCTCTAAATGTGGAAAACACAAATACACCGTGTACCCTCTTAGTTGACAGAATTTAATACAATGAAAAAACCGTCAAAATCGGAGGAAAAATATTAGTAAGCGTTCTTCGACAGTTTAATTTAAACATCTTTTTTTTTCTTTTGGTCCCTTTTTAATGAAACTGTATGGGCCACGAACCCTAAAATCAGGAGGAACATTTCTGTAGTGTTAAGTAACATCATACAAAACCTAAAAACCAATTAGTGGTCATTAGTTGGTCCACTTTAACTTAAGTTCTTCCAAAACTTTAACGTCAATTATCTTGAAAACAAGGTCATGAACCTATCAATTTTTTTTCTTATTGTATACCTTTTCCTATTATCTTATCATTTAAGGCATCAAATTTGAAACCTATTTATTTTCAATAATAGTAGCGAACAATGTAAATTAAATACCGTAAATTCATTTACTTTCCTAAAGATACATTTGTTGGTTTCTTCATTAAAAACATTAATTTTCACCGGATATTAAATTTTGTGCATGATTTTCACATTCAATATAAGGTCAACACTTTGTTGTATTATTTTTTGTGTGGTTGACTGTCACACATGGCAACACGATGGCATCCCACATATGATGAAACCTATACCGGGTAGTAAATCAAAACCAATTACTTGAAAACCATGATGATATCCCACATAAAATGAAACCATAGGTACTCTAATAACCACGATGGTTTCCCACATCTAGTGAAACCACAGTTATTAAATCTAAACCATGTTTTTTTAAAAACCACGATGTTACCCCACAATGAAACCTCAGATTATCAAAACCAATTACTTCATACACCACGATTGTATCCCACATATAATGAAACCATAGTAAATCAAAACCAATTACTTTGAGAACCACGATTGTATCCCACATATAATGAAACCACAGTATATCAAAACCAATTACTTTGAGAACCACGATTGTATCCCACATATAATGAAACCACAGTAGATCAAAACCAATTACTTTGAGAACCACGATTGTATCCCACTTATAATGAAACCACAGTATATCAAAACCAATTACTTTGAGAACCACGATTGTATCCCACATATGCTGAAACCGTAGTATATCAAAACCAATTACTTTGAGAACCACGATTGTATCCCACATATAATGAAACCACAGTAGATCAAAACCAATTACTTTGAGAACCACGATTGTATCCCACATATAATGAAACCACAGTATATCAAAACCAATTACTTTGAGAACCACGATTGTATCCCACATATAATAAAACCACAGTAGATCAAAAACAATTACTTTGAGAACCACAATTGAATCCCACATATAATGAAACCACAGTATATCAAAACCAATTACTTTGAGAACCACGATTGTATCCCACATATAATGAACCACAGTATATCAAAACCAATTACTTTGAGAACCACGATTGTATGCCGCGTGCAATGAAACCACAGATTATCAAAACCAATTACTTTATAAACCACAATGATATCCCACATAAAATGAAACCACAGGTTATCAAATCCGATAACTTTGAGAACCACGATTGTTTTTCATCACAGCATAACAAAACCAATTACTTGAAAATCACGATGGTATCCCACATATGCTGAAACCACAGTATATCTAAACCAATGTCTTTGGAAACCAAAATGGTATCCCACACATGCCACATTAAAGGAAACCACATTTTATCAAAACCGATCACTAGCATAGCATACCATTTGTTACTTACATTTCTGTTTTCCCTGTTACAGATACAATTACAATTCAACTCCCCTAGGCCTGTTTGATATGTAATTTATTACTTACATTTCTATCGTGTTTTCCCTTTGTTAGTTCAATGTGACAGATACAATTACAATTCAAGTCCCCTGTTTGATATGTTATGTATAAGCCTTCAGCTGTAGAACCAGACTGACGTGCCGAGATAAATTCCTGTAAAAAATAGAGAGAAAAACTGCCATTGAAAAAAATGGTCTTTTGAAGATTACGTTGAAAAAACTCCTAGAAAGACCATTAAGAACAACTTTGACTGAAACTGAAAAAATAAGAGTTTTGAGGACCTCAAGATTTCTAAAGAAGGAAGGTTGTTTCATATTTTCTCTTCAACTTTATGAGCAATAATGTAAAATCTGTTGGGTCGACCCCTGTTCTAATTTTAGCAATGACATCAACATCAGTTGGGCGGCAGGCATTAATTTAACAAAGGAGTAGAGCCACGAAGGCCCTAATTTGGCCCGGTATTTTCACTATTTTCTAAACTTCTTTAAGTTGTCAAAAATTTAACTAAAATATGTTAAGGTATGAACAAACTTTTCATATTCTGTAAGATTTTGCAAAATATTTACACCACAGGTTTAGCTTTGAGACTTTAAACAGGCCATAACTTGGAAATTTCCTCATTTTTTACACATTTTCACTGTTTTCTCTGCATGTTCGTCAAAATTAGTATTGGCCACATTCGTCGACCACCATAATTTTTTGATAATTAATTTATTATATCATAATACACATTTCTATCACAAAATAATTTTGGTCGACAGGTGTGGCCCATTTCATATTTATCGATTTATACATGAAAATCAAGGAAAACTGTCACAAATTGTTATTTTTCGCAAAATAGTCTATTTTTGACCTCACTACTCTCCTTATTAATAATTAATTGAAGGAAAAAATATTGCAATTCATGAAATATAAAGACTAATGAACATTAATGCAGCAACAACAAGCAGATATATCAAAGTTGAATTTTTGGGCCATTTTGGGGGCTTCGTGGCTCAACTCCTTTGGTAGAGGACCAGCCTAAATACTATGTTAAACATTTCATTGTTGGCACTATTTAGTTATAATAGATTCACATTTAGGTGTTTTACAGAAGCAAAGTTGTACAAAGAGGCAATCAAATATCGTTCATCAGAAAAGGCGGACAGAAATAATAGTCTAAAGAATCATGACAACAAACCAAACCACAAAACAAAAACACACATAACAACACAACCGCAATGTGAACTCGAGTCGAAACGAGTGTGAACTCAGGTGCTCCGGAACAGTAACCAATACCTGTTTGTTATATAGCACTGCCGTCAAGCTGCCAACGATCGATATAGTGTGATTAAAATCAAGAACGCGTGCGTTGTATTTTGTTTTTTGAAACCGCTGGGTCAATAAACGCTTCCTCGGGGACCTCTAGTCCAAAAGCAGCGTTAACAGCAAGGTAACGCCTACTTGTGGACTAGAGGTCCCCGAGGAACATTTTTTCTATCTAAATACCCGTTCAATCTGTTGTCCACCTTTCCTAAGAAATTGTTGTGAGATGATACCGCTGGTAAATTCACAGTCAGAGGCTACAACATTGACTAACATGTTGGCCTGTAAAACAAAGATTTAAAATTTCATTTATTAACATATTGTAAAGTAGAGAAAGACGAAAAAATCCAGCCCATGAAAATTTGATTTCATGGGATAAAACGACGAAATATGTTATTATTTTGCATTCAAATGAATAAATTTAAAAAAAAAATGATATAGCATTGGAGTGCAATTTTAAAGAGCGTTGAAAATCTCCCGCTTTCTTGTCCAATCTTCAGTAAAAAATCAAAATCTCGAGCTTTGTCATGACAGAGCTATGGTTTCTATTTTGTTAGCAAATAAAATCATTTTAAATTTAAGTATTTTCCCCTAACACAGACCTCTTCATCGACAATGTTCCCCTTTTTCAGAATGACCTCTATCGAGCCGAACCGACTACTACAGACAAATCTGTTTTCATTTCCTTGATAAACAGGAAGTTTATGTCTTGCTACACCGAGATATGGTTCGGTAGTCCTCCTCTGAAGGTTTGGCTTCTGTTTTCTATACATAAGAAATATTACATTATACACTTTTTTTTATTCAAATTACTTTTGTAGGAGAAAACTTAAACACTGACCAAGTCAGAAAGATTCCCATCAGCGGAAAATCTAAATTCAAAATTAACTTGAAATGAAAGTTTTGTGACATTTAAATGAGCCGACCTCTGGCTAAAAATGATATTTTTCAGGAAACATCAAGGCTACTATACTTTTATATCTTCTTGGTACGCTCAAAGTTATTTCATCCCGACAAAACATTAAAAATATATAAAGAAAAAAATAGAGCTTTTTTTAAGAAAAAAGATCTTAACAAAATTTGTTCCTCTATTTATCCTAGAAAGGGGAAAAACACCAAAGTTTAACTGACAATGTCCTTGAAAGAGTCAATCGATGATGACCTTGACAGTCTGTCTTTTTTATGTCAAGACCACATTAGTGTGTGTGTGTGTGTGTGTGTGTGTGTGTGTTTTAAATTCTTCTAAGAAATTCTTACCTTCCAGAATCTAGAGAACTTGACATAAAACCTCTACCGTCTGTAAAAATTAAGAATAAATTATTAAAATTTATATTTTATACGGTCATTGCATACATTGGATCCATGATAATTATTCGTGGGGTATCAATCTTCGTGGTTTTCGGTGGTGTCAGTCAACTACGGAACTAAGTACCCAAGGTTCCAAGTGTTATTTTTTACTTTATCATATTTTGACATTACATGTACGTGCAAACCACGAAATTGACAATCCAACGTTATTAAAAAAATTGATATCTATGAAAATAAATGAATCTACAGTATTTGAGTTTTTTTATATATGATGTATAGAACCTGAGTTTCCTTTCATAAAGCAGCCATTGGGCTATATAAAACACGAAATACTGAGAGTAAGCTCGCAAAAGATTTCTTTAAGCATATCTCGACAGAGTTGCACTTCCGATGTCTTTAATTCAATACTTTATTTTACAAAATCTAAGTTCAATTATCCCTCCCGACTGGTATTCATGCATTCCGTCAAACTTTATTCGAAATCCATTAAGCAGCTTATGAAAAGTTGCGCATATGAGGTCAACCACTGAACAAAAAATATATTCATGATATTGATGCCTCCGCTTTAGCAACTATCCAGTGTATAAAATACAAAGTTTTCTGCAAAGAGAAAGAACATATCAAAGGAACTTAAAATCGTATTCCGCAATACATGATGTCCGTATAATACTTTGCTTTCATAAACAACGTTACCTATAGGAGTAATATTTGCTGAGTTATAAGTGAATAAAAAGCGAGGCGGATTTAAAGTGTGAAAGGAAAATTTAAAATTTTCGGTAAACAGGCCGTAGATAGATCTAAAAACCTATCCCATCATGTCAAAAGAATGTTATCAAATGTCAGCAACATTGCTTAGAGTACCAATTGAAAAGTTATGACATAATTTAAGTATGACAAAAAGGAAAAACGTTTGAGTAAACATGAAGTTATGGTAGCCTCAACGTGCAACGAAATAAAATTAACTTGTGCGCACGAGTTACAAACTCGTGCACACAAGTTTCAAACTCGTGCGCACAAGTTAAATATTTTTGTTCGCTTCCATAAAAAAAAAAAAAAAAACAGTTCAAAATTTGCGATTTTTATATTGACTATATGGAAGGAAATGTTTTTTATCATTTTTTTTTAAAATTTCTGTGGAAGCATCGACTTGCCACAAACAAAAAATATTAAACTTGTGCGCAAGAGTTTCAAACTTGTGCGCACGAGTTACAAACTTGTGCGCACCAGTTAGTGACTCGTGCGCACAAGTTTCAAACTCGTGTGCACCAGTTAGTTACTCGTGCGCACGAGTTACTCGTGAGCATAAGTTTCAAACTCGTGCGGACCAGTTTCAAACTCATGCACAGGAGTAAGTAACTCGTGTGCACCAGTTTGTAACTTGAGCGCACGAGTTACTAAACTCTTGCACACAAGCTATTAACTCGTGCACTCAAGTTAGGAACTCGTTCGCACAAGATAAAAAAAACTGGTACGCACGAGTTAGTAACTCGTGCGCACCAGTTTGTAACTTGAGCGCACGAGAAACTAACTCGTGCGCAGGAGTTAATTTTTTTGGGGGGGTGGCACGTCGGGGCTTCTATAAATTTCACGAGATAGATTTTTGATAAATTTTGTCAAAACATCAATTCTGATTAGTTATTTGAAATGGGTTCATTGTTCATTTTTAAAAAAATTAATAAGAACAAGAAGAATATCTCCAAAAGATAAAATGCCCCATCTCGCAACATTAATTTTTCCCGCAATTACTAAAGCACTGATCAACATGGTTGCCATTAGGGCACTTGTCAGTCAGAAGGAATGGACTTTAACATAATCATTCTTCTATAAGTGGTCATTCATGCGAAAAATATAGGTCAATGCCAGCATCCGAACCATGCATTGTTCTCAGCAACACTAGGTGCACCTACCATACCAATATAGTTGATGTGGCACAAGTCAGTTAAAAGGAATGGACTTTAACCATTCTTTTGTAAGTGGTCATTCATGCGGAAAATATAGATCATAGCCAGCATCCGAAGCATACATTGCGCTTAGCATCACTAGGTGCACCTACCATAACAATATGGTAGATGTGGCACATATCAGTAAGTGGGAATGGACTTTAATCCCTCGTCTTTAAGAGGCCATCCATGCGTAAAATATTTGTCACATCCAGCATCCGAAGCATGCATTGTGCTAAGCATCACTAGGTACACCTACCATACCAATATGGTTTCTATGGCACTTGTCTGTAAGAAGGAATGGACTTTAACCATTCTTTTATAAGTGGTCAATCATGCGGAAAATAAAGGTCACAGCCAGCATCCGAAGCATGCATTGTGCTTAGCATCACTAGGTGCACCTACCATACCAATATGGTTGATGTGGCACTTGTCAGTAGGAAGGAATAGACTTTAACCATTTTTCTGTGCGTGATTATTCATGCGGAAAATGTAGGTCACATCCAGCATCCAAAGCATGCAATGTGTTTATCATCACTACATGCACCTACCATACCAATATTATTGATGTGGCATTCATCAGTAAGTGGGGATGTGGAAATATGGGATTTGGGACGGACAGACGAACGGACGGACGGACCCGAACACTATATGCCCCTCTACTTTCGTAGACGGGGCATAAAAACTGAATTATCGCTACACATTTTAAATAAATTATCTCACTTGGGAAAAGTACGTGAAATGTTATATAAGGCATATAACAGTCAAAGTTTTATTTTTCAAACTTATTTATTTCTCATGATTTATAGTAACAATCTTCATACAGTTGAATGGCAATATTATTGCCTGTGCTCAAATTTGGAAGCATACTCAGAAAAGATGCTCAACAGTAGACCACTGTACTACCTTGTTTTTTATTGACATTCAGTTATTTTGTGTTTCCATGTTTTTCATGTTGTCTGTTTTGTCCCGTTCTTGTTTGTGTTTATTGGTTTTGTCTCTGCCCTTTCGGACTTTTGACATTCGGATACCCCATTGGTACCTCTGCTTCTATATTTTACCTTGTACGTTTCGGGGAATGACTTGACCTCTCCCCGTCAGGTAACGCTGATGCATGGCCTCATCGCCTGCAAGGAAACAAGATAAAGTAACACATTGTTCTGTTCTTTTTTAAAGGAATACATTGTACTCCTTAAATATTGTACAATTAGAATGGTTTTATTATATCCGTAAACCGTTTAACGCATTTAAAGATATTTCTGCCCTGAAAGTTCTTTTATATTTTCAATTCAACAGAAAAACGGACAATAAAAAATAGTAACTGGCATATTGTTTAGGTGGACCCTGAGTAATACAAGTGGTCAAGAAAAGTTAAAGGAAACAACAAAAAGCAGTTATAACTTTACCTAGCCGTATCAACTTTACCTCGCCGCATCAACTTTACCAAGCCATATCAACTTTACCTAGCCGTATCAACTTTACCTAGCCGTATCAACCTTACCTAGCCGTACCAACTTTACCCAGTAGCCGGATCAACTTTACCTAGTAGCCATATCAACTTTACCTAGTAGCCGTATATCATCTTTACCTAGCCGTATCAACTTTACAGAGCCGTATCAACTTTACCTAGCCGTATCAACTTTACCGAGCCGTATCAACTTTACCGAGCCGTATCAACTTTACCTAGCCATATCAACTTTACCTGGCCGCATCAACTTAACCTAGCCGTATCAACTTTACCTAGCCGTAACAACTTCACCTAGCTGTATCAACTTTACCTAGCCGTATCAACTTTATCTAGCCGTATCAACTTTACCTGGCCGTATCAACTTTACCTAGCCGTATCAACTTTACCTAGCCGTATCAACTTTACCTAGCTGTATCAATTTTACATAGCCGTATCAATTTTAGATAGCCGTATCAACTTTACCTAGTAGCCGTATCAACTTTACCTAGCCGTATCAACTTTACCTAGTAGCCGTATCAACTTTACCTAGCCGTATCAACTTTACCTAAATGTATCAACTTTACCTAGCAGTATCAACTTTACCTAGTAGCCGTATCAACTTTACCTAGCCGTATCAACTTAACCTATTAGCCGTATCAACTTTACCTAGCCGTATCAACATTACCTAGCCGTATCAAATTTACATAGCCGTATCAACTTTACATAGCCGTATCAACTTTACCTTGTAGCCGTATCAACTTTACCTTGTAGCCGTATCAACTTTACCTAGCCGTATCAACTTAACCTATTAGCCGTATCAACTTTACCTAGCCGTATCAACTTTACCTAGCCGTATCAACTTTACCTAAATGTATCAACTTTACCTAGCCGTATCAACTTTACCTAGCTGTATCAACTTTACCTAGCCGTATCAACTTTACCTAGCTGTATAAATTTTACATAGCCGTATCAATTTTACCTAGCCGTATCAACTTTACCTAGTAGCCGTATCAATTTTACCTAGCCGTATCAACTTTACCTAGTAGCCATATCAACTTTACCTAGCCGTATCAACTTTACCCAGTAGCCGTATCAACTTTACTTAGCCGTATCAACTTAACCTATTAGCCGTATCAACTTTACCTAGCCGTATCAACATTACCTAGCCGTATCAAATTTACCTAGCCGTACCAACTTTACCTAGCCGTATCAACTTTACCTAGCTGTATCAACTTTACCTAGCCGTATCAACTTTACCTAGCTGCATCAACTTTACCTAGCCGTATCAACTTTACCTAGCTGTATCAATTTTACATAGCGTATCAATTTTACCTAGCCGTATCAACTTTACCTTGTAGCCGTATCAACTTTACCTAGCCGTATCAACTTTACCTAGCCGTATCAACTTAACCTATTAGCCGTATCAACTTTACCTAGCCGTATCAACATTACCTAGCCGTATCAAATTTACATAGCCGTATCAATTTTACATAGCCGTATCAACTTTACCTTGTAGCCGTATCAACTTTACCTAGCCGTATCAACTTAACCTATTAGCCGTATCAACTTTACCTAGTAGCCGTATCAACTTTACCTAGCCGTATCAACTTTACCTAAATGTATCAACTTTACCTAGCCGTATCAACTTTACCTAGTAGCCGTATCAACTTTACCTAGTAGCCGTATCAACTTTACCTAGCTGTATCAACTTTAAATCGGTGGAGCTGATTGTAGTTGTATCTATTTTGTTTGCCAGGTAAGAATATACTCCAGATTCTCGTAACACCTCTAGAAAGCCTTTGTATGAGCAAGAGTCCCTCCGCAGTAGCTTGGTTAACATCCGACGGCAACTCTCACTTTTGCTCAGCCCCGTAGAACATATTTCTTCTTGGTCTTCCAAACTAATGATATTTCTTTCAATGAGCGAGTCACACAGGGATCCAGTACAGTCCACCTCCTGAACGATGGTCTTGAAGTTCTTTTGAAGTTTTGCTTTCATATAATATGAAAAAAATAAGGTAAAATATCAAACATGTTATTACAGTACCGAATGAACAGGAAAAACAAATATTACAAGCAATATTGGAAAATTTTGGGTCTATTTTCGTTATTACAATTTTTTCAAAGTGTATTGGACGTTTAATCATTATTTCGGTTAGTGTATCTGCGATATAAAACTAGATGGAGCCTTAGTCTCCCGAAATCCCGACCAGAACCTCCACGCGGTGGGAGACGGGCCCTGTCTCAAGGGTGAATGTACCTGGAACAGCTAACTCTGGTGATGGTGTGTCATGGGCTGGACGACCCATGGTACACAGCGAGTCTTTTAATAGTCGCTGCAGAGGCTATATAGCCTATAGTCACGACTATAAACACCCATCAGCCCCGGAAGGCATTTGTCGCCTGCGTATGTGTTTGTTCGCCAAACAGAAAGTAGTTACTTTTCGGGCGTAAAATCGCCTTACACCTTATAGTACTATGCGATGAAGCTACATACCAAATATCAAGAGGCTGTGGCATGTATTTGCCTTGAAAACTACGACGAAAATTTGGCATCTATGTCCATTATATATAAAGCATTAAGTATTCGTCAAACAGGAAGTAATCATTTTTGGGCATAAAATCGCTTTACACCTTATAGTACTACGCGATGAAGCTACATGCAAAATATCAAGAGGCTGTGGCAGGTAGTTGCCTGGAAAACTGCGACGAAAATTTGGCATCTATGTCCATTATATATAAAATGTTAAGTATTCGTCAAACAGGAAGTAGTTATTTTTCGGGCATAAAATCGCCTTACACCTTATAGTACTATGTGATGAAGCTATGTACCAAATATCAAGAGGCTGTGGCATGTAGTTGCCTGGAAAACTGCGACGAAAATTTGGCATCTATGTCCATTTTATATCAAATGTTAAGTATTCGTCAAACAGGAAGTAGTTATTTTTCGGGCATTAAAATCGCTTTACATCTTAAAGTACTATGTGATGAAGCTACATACCAAATATCAAGAAGCTGTGGCATGAAGTTGCCTTGAAAACTACGACGGACATTTTTGTCGGACGCCGCAGGACGACGCGGGACGACGCAGGACGACGTAAGACGACGGATAGTGCCAAAGTAACCCCTATATGTCGCTTCTGCAACACGTTGCAGGCGACATAAAAAAAAACCTTCGTCCGATTATTAAATTCGCACCATAAAGATCAAACACACTTTGCAGCTTTTCTTGTGCTACTGGAAAACGATTCCATAATAACTTGTTATGAAAATTAAACAAAATTTTAAAATTTTACCTTTGCTTACAGCCATTACAAAGTCTTCCGCGTCTGCATCTAATTCATCAGATCCAGAATTTTTTTGTTCTACAGACATTTCACCTTCCAGAGCCCCTTCGTTGTCAGCAAACTCAATTTGTCTTTGATGAAACAAACTAGGCTCAAATTTATTCATTCGTTTAACGATATTTTGAACGTCTTCGTTCTGAGTGTCAGTGTTTTCCAGGATATGACCAAAAAGGCCAAATGTATTATATGGTCTGTCCATCAGTATATCTAGAAGAATTTTATTCCTTTCTGTTTGTGAAGGCGGGCCAACTATTTCCTCTCTATCATCCGGCAATAGGACTAATTTGGATATCAGCTCGTCTAAAACTGACCTGTCCAATACACTGTTTGCAATGATCTCTTTTTGAAATCTAGCTAATGGTTTGTTACTTGGTACTACAAAAACACAGAAAATAAAATCACAGTTGGCAAAAATGACTGTTTGACTCGGAAGGTTCACTTTGTGACTTCATGTGTATTGTTCCTATATAATATGTTTTATGCATACAACGACGTCTTCTTGACCAAAAATGAGCAATGTATGGTGCATAATTATGCGGCACTGGTACCATCAATTAAGGTAACAACAAAACTACAGAATTGGACTGATCAATCTCATATATCCAAGAATAAAAAGGCAAATACATACCAGAGAAATTGAAGATCGCAATGGTCCTGATGGTACAGGCATTTTAAAAGAAATGGTGGGTTGAACAAGGTTTTATGGCGCTAAACCTTCCTCTTCCATTCACGATCTTAGGTTCCGGTAACACAAACCACAACACGGTTGTGAGACATAATATTATAGGGATAAAGAGGTGATTATCTTAGTACAACAAACTGTCACAAACTAATTGAAATAATCACGGATCATTTCAACTGACATTAATTTGAATTTAGCTACCAGTGGCTGATATCGAAAGAAAAACTTCTTAAGAGACCGTATGAGGCGTATTTTCTTTTAACGTTGATCTAAAAGCCGATCACGGAGACAAAAAATGTTGAAAAAATGACCTTAGCTGTCATCAACAAGAAAAAATACACTGATTTTAAATGTCGAGACAAGTAGATTCGCCTTTTTATCAATCAAAATCTTCTAGTAGGATAAAACTTTGTACATGTATATGTTTTTCATCATTTTTATGCCCCATCAACGAAAGTAGAGGGGCATATAGTGTTAAGGTCCGTTCGTCCGTCCGTTTGTCTGTCCGTCCCAAATTCCCACTTACTGACGAATCCCACATCAATCATATTGTTATGGTAGGTGCATCTAGTGATGATAAGCACATTGCATGTTTCGAATGCTGGATGTGACCTATATTTTCCGCATGAATGATCATGTACAGAAAAATGGTCAAAGTGTATTCCCACTTACTGACAAGTGCCACATCAACCATATTGGTATGGTATGTGCACCTAGTGATGCTAAGCACAATGCATGCTTCGAATGCTGACTGTAACCTATATTTTCCGCATGAATGACCACTGATAGAAGAATGGTTAAACTCCATTCCTTCTTACTGACAAGTGCCATAGCAACCATATTGGTATGGTATGTGCACCTAGTGATGCTTAGCACAATCCATCCTTCGGATGCTGGATGTGACCTATTTTTTCCGCATGGAATGGCCTCTTAAAGAAGAGTGGTTAAAGTCCATTCCTTTTTTCTGACATGTGCCACATCAAATATATTGGTATGGTAGGTGTACCTAGTGATGCCTAGAACGATACATGCTTCGGATGCTGGCATTGACCTATATTTTCCACATGAATGACCACTTATAGAAAATGGTTAAGTTAAAGTCCATTGCTTCTGACTGACAAGTGCCTTAATAGCAACCATGTTGATGCTTTAGTGATTGTGGACAAAAAATGTTGCAAGATGAGGCATTATGTCTTTTGGACATATTCTTGTTATGAATGTTTTTTCTTTTTCTTTTTGTGTGATTAGGTTTGTCTGTTACCTACCAAAGGTCGGTGGTTTCCTCCTTAAAGGTAAACAATTGTAGTAATTAAACTTGTTTGGGAAAATCATGATTTTTTCAACTTTGATCGATATTGATGCAAATAGAACAACCAAGTTTTTCACCGCTCATTTTGAACATTTGTGCGCCGAGCCAATGTTTGTTCAATTATATTTAAAAAAGCACGTGCTTTTTAAATCTCACAAGGTCTAATTGGTTAAAAGTTTTGCGTAAGCAATATCCTTACAAGATATATTATCTGCGACCTGTTTCATCCAATTACTTGAAAAAAATGTAATTAATTACAATCGATTACGATTACTGATTCTAATTACCCCAGAAATCAGATTGCTGATTGCCATGGCCCTTCAACATTGACCCTATTAATTATTTTATAGATCGGGATGTGCTTTATAACATCAAATAAAAGTTTTTAAATATTTATCAGTATTTTAAGATATTGAGCAATAAATGGGTGCCATTTTTTTTGGAGGGGGGGCTTAGGGTGCTGATAACTCCCCCTATCCGGAATTTTGATCTGTGACTGTTTTTGAATAATATGTAAAAACAACATTCATCCACTAAACTAAAAACTAAAAAAAATATAAACAACCCGTGAATGTGAGCATACATCTTATCTTCAGTATTTAGTTATTGTACACAAAAGCGAAGACAGTTACGCCGGATGCAGTAGTACGCTGTGGAATGATATTTGAATTTATTAGTATACTTAGAAGTTACGTTATTTCCAAGAAATTAAATTTCTAGTAAATTACAATTTCTGACTACATATATAATAAACTTCCTTCTATTGTTATTGTTAATTCAAAATTAGATTGAACGTATTGATTAGGGATTGTTTTGATTAGTGTTTTGCTAATTGAGATGATCATCTTATTATCGCTATTATCATAATGTTTTGTTTGTTTTTTTTGTTAAATAAGTCTATATCTTTTGTTTTAGCTATGTATGATTTTCAATTGTAATCATGTATGTATATAAATGCCCAGTGATGTGCCCATAATTGGTTTAATAACAGTTTTATAAAGCAGTCTTTAGAATTGCGAAAATGAGATCCACGTTGGTCAAGGTTATAATATTTGGGTTATAATGTTTATTATTACCGTAATTAGTTGTATATGTCATTTGTACTTTGTCTGTGTAGTTTTCAGCTCAGTGTCTTGATTATATGTATTTGCCTAACCCGACAGGGTTTATTGTCACCTATATATAAAGAAAAAGGCAGCGATACCCCAATTAGGTCGTTTGTTTCCGTCGTTTCTATATTTACAAAAGCTCTTTGCAATGTACATACTTTCACTTTTCACTCGGGGGCTATATTCGGATTCTCAATCTTCGGATTTCCATCAAGACAATATGGCCGCGACCAGTAGATTATGTGTTCCGCTTCGGATTATATTTTAGTCAGTGTAGCATATCTTGCGTAGCTTTAGCGTAATGGATATTTGATTTTGGATTGCGAAAATTTACTTAATTGCGCTGCAAAATATTAATTCATTGAATAAAGTTTATTATCACAGACAGAAATAGTGCTTATGCAAAATAGGTCAATCAGACACACACAATTCAAGCATTTTATTGATTTTTAGAAAATGACAAAATAGCCACATTGGGTCATTCGTCTGTCTTGATCTAGGTCATTTTAATAAGGATAATTAATTTTATCTATTTCTCACAAAGCTATTGCGGGATCCGGAAAAATAAACTTATTTGTCACAAGTTTGGTTGTTCGAAAATGTTATCAATGCTTGATAATTTTGTCGATTCACCACACAGAGACCAATGTCGCCACAACTACAAACGTGTCAGAAAATAATTTTAACTGTGCAAAACCACAGGGACTTGGATTATAGAGTAGGGGGGGCGACTTAAAGGTCAATATAAATGACCAGAATCCAAGCCCCTGTGTGCGGAACATGGATTGCAACGTTCGTGTATAAGTTTGCTTTAGTCTATATCATAAAGGAAGGGACAATCTTTGAATAGGTGACAATCAAAAATATTTGAGCAGTGGCGGATCCGGGTGGGGGGGGGGGGGTCCGAGATTGGAATTTTCCTCCTTTCCGACAAAAATTTCGCAAGTAACGTCTAGAACCACCCCCTTTTCGTCCTTCGTCCACAGCGGAATTTATGTGGACCAACCCCTTTCAAAAATTTCTGGATCTGGCCCCGTTTGAGTTATAATATAATTTATTGCTATTACACGTAAAAAATTTAAAGGCATACATGTTCATTGCAAATGTTCATGAAGAGATCTACAATTGGGTTTAAACTTATTTCATATAATATTATATACTTCAAAATCATAGGCTGATCTGACAAATGATAACCATTAAAGTAGACGATAATTAGATGTAGAATTATTGTACGCCACACAACCAACATAAAGAAACGTGAATTTTAAAAATCACAATGGAAAACAGCCAACAGTCTTCAGCATGACCATAAGTCGCTGCTTGCCGTCTTGCATTGGCCCAAGACTAAAAATACAAAAGAGGATGAGTCCAGTTTCCCTTTTGGTCACACTTAGAAAAAAGTCAAAATAACAATGTACAATTTTTTTACATCTCCGCATGCTTGGAATGCAACTAAATGTTGAAAATAATAATATTATAAAACGAAAATTATAAAAATTTCTAGGCGCAAAATATATGTTTGATTTTCTTCTTCGGTATTCCCAGAATCCCGTTGGTAGCTTTTGTTCTCAGAATAATTTGTAGATTGAAACCTTTTTAAACTTTAACATTAAGCTGATTTAAAAGTATATATGAACAACAGACTGTGACATCTTTGATCCAATGGGGACTTTAGTACAGCTCGATGAGTTGAAGGTTTAAGCAAGCAACAGCTTTTCTCTATCTGCAATAGTTTCCTATTTTCTCCACTAACATAACCAAACTTGGATGCAGTTATTTTAAACTAAATAGGAAATAGTACAATGCTTATACTGGATCTAAAAACAAATAATGTTTAGAATAAACACTTACATGACTTAGATTCATCGACATGGCTTAATTTTAGATCGATTTTATAGTATGTGTACAGCAAAGGCTACATATAGAATTCAACAATAAACCTTAGCAGGACCTAGAAATAATAAAGTCTTTTTTATGTTACTAAAGCAGACCTTTGCTTTTTGTGTCCATAGCGGCTTGCCAGGCAATATGCATTAGAGTCCACACTTGTTGTCAATAAATAAATAAAGATTAAAGATTCTATTCTATTCTATTCTTATTGTCTTCACAACCATGTTGCGTTTTGTGTTACTACCTGACCCTAAGTTCAATTTTTGGAAGAGAGAGGTTTGAAGCACCATAAAACCTGATTAAACCCACCGTTTCATTTGAAATACCTGTACCAAGTCAGGACAATTTCGATATCTACTTTTCCGGTGTGTTCGATGTTTTTGGACATTGAGATGTTATTTCCTTTATTTGGTATCTTAATTTATATTGAAAACACAAGAAACGTGGATCGTTATGTCAACAGGTCAATACAAAATGTATAAATACAGCATTTCATCATTATTGTCTCGCCTTCATGTTAAATTAAACTTTAAGTTGAACTGAATTCATTGTCATGTAACTCAGCATTTTTGCAATATACCTCTCAACACATTTTTGTTAAAATATAATTCAATGTCGCATGAAGGGTTTTAGTGATATTAACCTAAAATTGCCTGTGCTCAAAAACGGAAAAAGCAGTACTTAAAAATAATAGAATTGACAATGAAAATGTTATAAAAAGTTTTTATGTATATCTAGGTCTTGCAACGGTTTTCTTTTGAATTTTACGCATACTAAAAAAATCGATCTAAACTTACACATTTTAAGGTAAACGTTTCCATGAAAATTAAGTTGAAACCTCAGCACTGTTGCTATGAGCTACACATTTATAATAAGGAAGTTTGTTAACTATGACCAGTGATTATGACCTAACTAAGATGAAGCTGTACCGGTTAATACACAACACACACATACAATATTAAGGAAGCATTTCAACTATTAGTTTTGATCTATTAAAAAAAGATCTGTTGGAGAACAGGCCATACAATTTTTAATGGAGGAAGAACCAACCTCTGAACCTGTTAAATGATAACAGGAGCGGATCCAGGATTTTCGATTAGAGAGGCGCGGGAATGCCACACATCTGAAAGACATGTAAAATGCATGTCACATGTGAGTCACATGCGTTCCACATGTGTGTCACATGTATTTGTAGATTCACATGTGACACATGTGTATATTACATGTGTGTCACATGTGTGACACACATGCGTTTCACATATGTAAAGCACATATTGAAATTTCACATGTGCGCAATGCATGCATAAAATCATATGAATATATTGAATATTATTTTGAAATCTACATATGTGATACATGTGTGGCAGGAAACGTCTCAAACTCATGCGTGTGAAACGCATGTGACACATATGTGACACATATGTGTCACATTCATGGCATTTTTATCGGTGTATCAAATATTCACCGAGTGGAGAGAGGCGCAAATTTTGAAAGCGTTTTTTGGATTGATTTCATGGTAAAAATCTTTTTTTCCCCCACATTTTAGGGGGCACGCGCCGGGTGCGCCCCCGCCTGAATCCGCACCTGGATAAAATCCTAAAACCAGCGTCCACCAGGGAGGGTAACTTCCAATATAATGGTAGGGACATATGTGCGGCCCAAAAGGGTCTACTTTTTGGGGTGTCCAATATGTGAAAAGGATGAAAATTTCAGATGTTGCATGTATGATAAGGTGTACTTTTCACATATCAATTTTCACATTTTCATATATCAATAGAAAAGGAATAACCGAACACCCACGTTTTGCCTCCTTGTGAACTTAACTGTAAATGGCGTTTGGTTTTACCATTCAAACTTTGATTTTAATCAATTCTAAAAGTTATCTCTAAAAGTTTCAAATTCAAACTGTTTATTAAGGAATATTATCACAAAGAAATTTAAGATTTTCTCAACATCGGACTGAAAAATCACCAACCAATAATTAAATGGTCGGTGGCTAAATAGAAACACAGCTTAGCTTGTATCTATCAATAATTAGGGTCGACGAAACTGTATAATGATACATGTTTTTTATATAAACAAGTCGCCCCCCTTTTTTTGATAAATATGTCCATTTTTGTATATTTGGTCATCTCTAATCAAGTTAACCTACTATTCCCATGATTTCAATTAATTGTTGCAATGTGGGACATTATGTCTTTTGGACATACACTATTGCCTGTGAATAGATACTTACGATAACTAGTGAATAGAAAGCTAAAGTAGCATTTGAAAGCAAAAGAGAATTTGCAAAAGAGATTTTTAAATATGCAGCCAGTTTCCATTTTTTTCATTTACATTGTAACTATAAGTAAAAATGCTGCATTAAAATTATCAAGTGTTAATGGTTAACACTTTACATCTTTAAACTTATTTATCTTCTAATAAAATTTGAATCGTGTTCATCTCAGCTTCAAGAAAAAAAAAGCTTCGCCGAGCGCAGCATGATACGACCGCAACATGTTGAACCCTGTACGTTTTAGGCCTAATATGGATAGTCTAATGCTCTGGTCACATGCAGTCCATGGTGGACTGACAAAGGTTTTTGACACATGCTTCTCTGATGGACTTTCGACCCAGGGGGTAAAAATATAAATTTTGAATGTTGTATTCTACTCTTTAAAAGAATAATGTTTGGGGAAAAAATTAAAAATCAAACCAGAATTTTTTTTAAATTATGATTACAGCCCCCAAAAATTTATTCTTAAATTGAGAATCGCTACCTGACAAGAATAAATTTGCCAAAAAAAATTTTCGAAATCGGACCACAAATAAGAAAAGTTTCGATTTTGGCCCCATTTGACCCCTAATTACGTAATAGGGGGAAAAAGGGGGGGGGGTCGCAAAAATTATTAATTTTGTATCCGCTATTTGACAAGAACAAACATGCAAAAAAAAAATTAAAATCGGACCAGAAATAAAAAAGTTACAATTTTGGCCCCTTTTGGCCCCTTATTGCGTAACAGGTGAAAAATGGGTGGGGGTTGCAAAAATAAATTCTCAAATTTGGATTCGCTACTTGACAAAAATAAACTTGCAAAAAAAATGTTCAAAAACAAACCAGAAATAAAAAAGTTTTGATTACGGCCCCTTTTGGCCCTAATTACAAAACAAGTGAAAAAAGGGATGGTCGCAAAAATTAATTCTCAAATTGGGATTCGCTATCTGACAAGAATAAACTTGCAAAAAAAAAAAAAAATTCAAAATCGGACCACAAATAAAAAAGTTTCGAGTTTGGCCCCATTTGGCCCCTAATTACGTAATAGGGGGGAAAAGGGGGGGTCGCAAAAATTAATTCTTAATTTTGTATCCGCTATTTGACAAGAACAAACATGCAAAAAAAAAATTCAAAATCGGACCTCAAATAAAAAAGTTTTTATTTTGGCCCCTTTTGGCCCGTAATTACACAACAGAGACTAGAGGCTCCCAGGAGCCGAAATCGCTCACCTGGTCTTGATGTCAACCCTATGAAAAACTTTGTAGAGCTAAATAAGCTGAACATTTAAGCAAGCAAAAGCTTTTCTCTATCTGCAATAGTTTTCATTCTATAGACCAAAAACACTATCTTTCGTCTTTAAGGGGCTGTAACCCCTATAAGGGGTCATCTGACAACTTCAACCCTATGGAGATTTTTGTAGAGCTAAATGAGCTGAACAATTTAGCAAGCAACAACTTTTCTCTATCTGCTATAGTTTTCATTCTATAGGCTAAAAACACCTTTTTTCACCTTTAAGGGTCTGTAACCCCTATAAGGGGTAATCTGACAACTTCGACCCTATGAAGACTTTTGTAGAGCTGAATGAGCTGAACATTTAAGCAATTAACAGCTTTTCCCTATCTGCAATAGTTTTCATTCTATAGGCAAAAAACACCATTTTTCGCCTTTTAATGGCTGTAACCCCTATAAGGGGTCATCTGACAACTTCGACCCTAATGAGACTTTTGTAGAGCTAAATGAGCTGAACATTTAAACAAGCAACAGCTTTTCTCTTTCTGCAATAGCTTTCATTCCATAGACCAAAAACACTATTTTTTGCCTGTAAGGGGCTGTAACCCCTATAAGGGGTCATCTGACAACTTCGACTGTAGAGCTGAATGAGCTGAACATGTAAGCAAGCAACAGCTTTTCCCTATCTGCAATAGTTTTCATTCTATAGGCAAAAAACACTATTTTTCGCCTTTTAGGGGCTGTAATCCCTATAAGGGGTTATCTGACAACTTCGACCCTAATGAGACTTTTGTAGAGCTAAATGAGCTGAACATTTAAACAAGCAACAGCTTTTCTCTATCTGCAATAGTTTTCATTCCATAGACCAAAAACACTATTTTTTGCCTGTAAGGGGCTGTAACCCCTATAAGGGGTCATCTGACAACTTCGACCCTATGAAGACTTTTGTAGAGCTGAATGAGCTGAACATTTAAGCAAGCAACAGCTTTTCCCTATCTGCAATAGTTTTTATTCTATAGGCAAAAAACACTATTTTTCGCCTTTTAGGGGCTGTAACCCCTATAAGGGGTCATCTGACAACTTCGACCCTATGAAGACTTTTGTAGAGCTAAATGAGCTGAACATTTAGGCAAGCAACAGCTTTTCTCTATCTGCAATAGTTTTCTTTCTATAAGCCAAAAACATGAAAAAATGCTATTTTTCACCTTTCAGGGGCTGTAACCCCTATAAGGGATCATCTGACAACTTCGACCAAATGGAGACTTTAGAAGAACTTTTGATGCTGAAGCAGTAGCGTGGCATCAGATTTCATCTATCTCTTATACTTTTTGATTTACAAGCCAAAAACAGTAGTTTGACCCCCCTGGTCTAGTTTTAGTAACGGTGGCCATGTTTTTTGACGGATCAAAAATAGAAACACAAGTTTGGTGAAGGATACCCTAAGGATCATTCATACCAAGTTTCATTAAATTCTGTTCAGTAGTTTCAGAGGAGAAGATTTTTGAAAAATTGTTAACGGACGACGGACGACGACAGACGACGACGACGGACGCCAAGTGATGGCAATAGCTCACATGGACCTTCGGTCCAGGTGAGCTAAAAAAGGGGGCGCAAAAATTCATCAGGTTCATTCTTTTATTGTAAGAAACATTCTTGACAAATTTCACATCAATAGGCCAACTAGGACCAAAATTATGGTGGAAACAAGTAAAATATTTGAATTTTTTGCCCCTTTTGGGCCCCTAATTTCGAAACAAAAAAAAAGGGGGACCCCCAAAATCAATCCCATTCATCCTTGTATGGTAAAGAACATCACTGTCTAATTTCATAGCAATCGGATAACTAGAACTAAAGTTATTGTGGAAACAAACAAAAAAGCAGTATTTTTGGCCCTTTTTTGGCCCCTAATTTCTAAACGAAAAATGGGGGGACCCCCAAAATCAATCCCAT
Organism: Arcuatula senhousia; assembly: GCA_963971305.1. NCBI lineage: Eukaryota > Metazoa > Mollusca > Bivalvia > Mytilida > Mytilidae > Arcuatula > Arcuatula senhousia. Next base: position 45,194,653 of record OZ020316.1, on the reverse strand, counting down.
TCATCCTTTTATGGTAAGAAACATCATTGTCAAGTTTCATAGCAATTGGATAACTGGAACTAAAGTTATTGTGGAAACACTACAAGAGGCTCCCAGGAGCCTGAATCGCTCACCTGGTCTTGATGTTGACCCTATACTTTTATAGAGCTAAATGAGCTGAACATTTAAGCAAGCAACATCTTTTCTCTACCTGCAATAGTTTTCATTCTATAGGCCAAAAACACCATTTTTCACCTATAAGGGGCCATAACCCCTATAAGGAGTCATCTGACAACTTCGACCCTATGGAGACTTTTGTAGAGCTAAATGAGCTGAACATTTAAGCAAGCAACAGCTAATCTCTATCTGCAATAGTTTTCATTCTGTAGGCCAAAAACATGAAAAATCGCTTTTTTTCAGGGGCCGTAACCCCTATAAGGGGTCATCTGACAACTTCGACCCTATGGAGAATTTTGTAGAGCTAAAAGAGCTGAACATTTAAGCAAGCAACAGCTAATCTCTATCTGCACTAGTTTTCATTCTGTAGGCCAAAAACATGAAAAATCGCTATTTTTCAGGGGCCGTAACCCCTATAAGGGGTCATCTGACAACTTCGACCCTATGGAGAATTTTGTAGAGCTAAATGAGCTGAACATCTAAGTAAGCAACAGCTAATCTCTATCTGCAATAGTTTTCATTCTGTAGGCCAAAACATGAAAAATCGCTATTTTTCAGGGGCCGTAGCCCCTATAAGGGGTCATCTGACAACTTCGACCCTATGGAGAATTTTGTAGAGCTAAATGAGCTGAACATTTAAGTAAGCAACAGCTAATCTCTATCTGCAATAGTTTTCATTCTGTAGGCCAAAAACATGAAAAATTGCTATTTTTCAGGGGCCGTTACCCCTATAAGGGATCATCTGACAACTTCGACCAAATGGAGACTTTCGTAGAGCTAAATGAGCTAAACATTTAAGCAAGCAACAGCTAATCTCTATCTTCAATAGTTTTCATTCTGTAGGCCAAAAACATGAAAAATGGCTATTTTTCAGGGGCCGTTACCCCTATAAGGGATCATCTGACAACTTCGACCCTATGAAGACTTTCGTAGAGCTAAATGAGCTTAACATTTAAGCAAGCAACAGCTAATCTCTATCTTCAATAGTTTTCATTCTGTAGGCCAAAAACATGAAAAATGGCTATTTTTCACCTTTAAGGGGCCGTAACCCCTATAAGGGGTCAACTGACAAATTCGACCCTATGGAGACTTTCGTAGAGCTAAATGAGCTAAACATTTAAGCAAGCAACAGCTAATCTCTATCTGCAATAGTTTTCATTCTGTAGGCCAAAAACATGAAAAAATGCTATTTTTCACCTTTAAGGGGTCGTAACCCCTATAAGGGGTCATCTGACAACTTTGACCAAATGGAGACTTTTGTAGAGCTTTTGATGCTGAATCAGTAGCGTGGCCTCAGATTTCCTTTATCTCTTATACTTTTTGATTTGTAAGCCAAAAACAGTAGTCTGACCCCCCTTGTCTATTTTTAGTAACGGCGGCCATGTTTTTTGACAGATCAAAAATCGAAACACAAGTTTGGTGCAGGACACCCTAAGAATCAATCATACTAAGTTTCATTCAATTCTGTTCAGTAGTTTCAGAGGAGAAGATTTTTGAAAAATTGTTAACGGACGACGACGACGACGACGACGGACGCCAAGTGATGGCAATAGCTCACATGGACCGTCCAGGTGAGCTAAAAAAGTTAACAGACACCGACGACGACGACGACGACGACAGCATCATACCATAATACGTCCGCAAATTTTTTGCGGTCGTATAAAAAGCTTCGCCGAGCGCAGAATGATACGACCACAACACGTTGAATCCTGTACCTTTTAGGCCCAATATAGATAGTCAATAGCTCTGGACACATGCAGCCTATGGTGGAATGACAAGGGTATAAGACACATGCCTTTTATGGTGGACTTTTCACCCACATTTTACAAGGAATTCATTAAATTTTAACTATTTTAAAAGAAAATGGAAAAATTATACTTACAATATCATATTTATATCATTTCAATATCCCCGCTCAATTTTATATTAAGAAATTGGCCCAGGCATGTTCTTGGCTATTCTACTATTATTGAGGTTTTTGGCCCCTTTGACCCCTAACTTCTTGAAAACAGTAAGAGATATTGCCAATCTGTTAAACGAGAAAAGAGAGTTTCAATTTTTGCCCCTAATTACATAATAGGGGGAAAGGGGGGGTTGCAAAAAATTAATTCTCAATTTTGTATCCGCTATTTGACAAGAACAAACATGCCAAAAAAATCAAATCAGACCACAAATAAAAAAGTTTCGATGTTGGCCCCTAATTACATAACAGGGAAAAAGGAGGCGCGAAAATTCATCAGGTTCATTCTTTTATTGTAACAAGCATTCTTGACAAATTTCACATCAATAGGTCAACTAGGACCAAAGTTATGGTGGAAACAAATAAAAAAATTGAATTTTTTACCCCTTTTGGGACCTTAATTTCGAAACAAAAAAAGGGGGACCCCCAAAATCAATACCATTCATCCTTTTATGTTAAGAAACGTCATTGTCAAATTTCATAGCAATCAGATAACTGGAACTAAAGTTATCGTGGAAACACTTAAAAGTTAACAGACAACGACAACGACGACGACGACAGCATCATACCATAATACGTCCGCATTTTTTTTGCAGTCGTATAAAAAGGAAATATAAGAAATTTCGACTACATATGCATTCTCAAGTGAAGTTGGAAGGAAACCACGGCTCGTCAAAACTTCAGACTTTCGGATGTAGACGATGTAAATCAGATCAGAAAATTTTGGTATTTACTATCAAGTGAAGTATATTTTAAAAATAACGTTATGATTTTAACGTTTCTTTGCCGCAAAGACGTGTGTTACGTCAAACCATAGTTTTTGTCTGTAAAAATGGTCAATATTAGATCGCAACGGAAGAGTTAGGTTTGGCGACACAAAACTTGGTTCAACCCACCATTTCTTTTGAAATGCGTGTACCAAGTCAGGACCATTGCAATCGGCTTCAATTTCTCTAGTATGACTTTGAATCTTTGCCTCTTGGATATAAGAGATTGAGATTTGTTGTTACCTTTATTTAACATTCTTAACTCCTAGAAGGAAGGGAACTACCGTACAACCGACTCTGGTACAAATTTTGTGTGCCTAACAATATGCAATTTAAATTTATCAAATATCTTTTATAGTTTCCAAGGCATTTAGCTTAATAAGTGCAAAATTTCAAGAAAAATCAAGAAAACGGGTAATAACTCCTACATGGGTCAGGTGGGCTAAAGAAGCTATTATTTATACATTTAAAGGGCCATTACCCTTAAAAGGGGTCATCTGACAATTTCGACCCAATGGAAACTTTTGAAGAGCTCAATCAGCTGAAGTTTAAGAAAGCACCAGCTTTTCTGTAAATCTGCAATAGTTTTCATTTGGGGGGGGGGGGGCAAACTGTGACCGTGCATGGCAATGTTACGGTACTAGATACATAAAACGTTGTTACATTTATTGAGAAACACAAGCTAAAAGAATGATCAAAATCGGATGAAAAATAAGCATTCTACAGACGTTTCGTTATAACATCCATTTTAGCCCCTTTTGGTCCTTTTTAGCTCACCTGGACCAAAGGTGAATTGCAGTTTTTTTGCAAATAACTAAAAAACGACAACAGATAGCACAATTCTGGCATGAGGTAAAAGTGATCAGCACTTCGCGATCTACATGTACCTACCCTGAAATTTTGAAGAAGATTCAACAACCCATGTTATTGCCCTTGTTCTTGATTTTTTTGTTTGAATTTTGCACTGCTGAATAAGTGGGTGGTAAAGAGTTTTTTTCGTGCATCGTGTTGAGCAATTTTTATTTCCCGTTCAGCCGTGCATGGAGGTTCATCGTGCATCGTGTTTCTCTATTTCATTTTTCGTTCATCGTGATTATCATTTTTTTATTGGCCGTTCATCGTGATTGTCATTTTTTATTGGCCGTTTATCCGTGCACGTACCCCCCCCCCCCTTTACCACCCCCGAATAACTATATAAGATATTTGAAAAAAAAATATTTGCATATTGTTAAGCACACCATGATCTACAAAATATGTAATAAGGACCATTTCTTTTGGGAGTTATTCCCCTTAGAACATCGAACTTGGCCATTTTCACAGCATTTCCTCATTACATTTAAACGTTAAATCCTCTGCCATCTTAAGTCCAATTGGAACCAAACTTGGTACAAATGGTTATTAGCGTTAGATGTATAGAACTAACGTGGGGATTTTTGATTGATTGTAAAACATGGCCACCATAGCTAAAAATAGAAGATAGGGATTAATCACATTTTTTTGGCAAATAAATAAAAAGCAGTAACAGATTTTTTAAATTCTAATGGAGAACAAAAGTAATCAGCACCTCAAGTTCTACCTGCTAAGAAATTTAAGAGAAGATCCAACAACCCATGTTGGAGTTATTCCCCTTTTTCTGTTTTTTTTAAAAATAAATTATGTACTAATTAACCTTAATATCTTGAAAACTATATGAAATAATTTAGACATCAAAATTGCATATTGTTAAGCACATAAAGATCTACAAAATATGTAGTAGGGTCAATGTTGTAAGGCCATTCATTTTAAGAGTTATTCCCCTTAGAACATCAAATTTGACCATTTTCACAGCTTTTACTCATTACATTTCAAACGCTAACACCTTAAGTCCAATTGGAACCAAACTTGGTATAGTTCTTTACAAACATTAGGTGTATAGAACTGATGTAGGTTTTTTTGATTGGCTGTAAAACATGGCCTTCATGCCTAAAAAAAGAACATAGCGGTAAATTGCAGTTTTTTTGCTAATAAGTCAAAACTGGTGACAGTTTTTAAATTCTGATGAGAACACAAGTAATCAGCATCTCAAAATCTACCTGCCCTGAATTTGGAGAAAATCCAACAACCCATGTAGGAGTTATTGCACCTTTTCTTGATTTTTTAAAATAATTTTGCACTGATTAACCTCAATAACTTGAAAACTATATGAGATATTTAAGAAATTTAAATTGCATATTGCTATGCACACCATGATCTACAAAATATATAATAAGGTCAACATTGTAGTCCTCGTCATTTTAGGAGTTATTCCAATTGGAAAATGTCAAGTAGTATTTGTCTAATAGTCTATAGTTCAGGCACACAAGTCAGGTGAACGATTAAGGCTCCGGGGGGCCTCTTGTTCTGAAACAGCGGGGGGGGGCAGAATATGCAATACCAACCTTCCTTTACAAGCATCATATTAAAATCTAATAAAAAATGGACAACCATAACTTCAGTTGTTACACAAATTGTCTACAGACAACAACTTCATCGCCATAAAACGATCCCATTTTTTTTTCAGTCATATAAAAACTATTTTGGTCAGATCATGTTACCACTTGATTTTGCCAAAATTGATTAAACGGGTAAAAATCGAGAAAAATAGAGATTTTCCCCATTTTCTCATTTTTGGGGTGCCACACTTAAAGGGAAAGGTCAATCTTATCATGAGTAAACTGTTATATATACATGTGACGGATCTGTGATGACAAAGCTGAATATTTTTATTTTTTTTTGCTGGAGATTGGACAAAAAAGCGAGAGATTTTCAATGCTCATTAAAATTGCATTAGTGCACTAGCCAAATATACATGGCTTCACTGATGAATTTCAAACTGATTATACAATCGTCAGGTAAATTACGGCAATGAACCTTTAATTAACACCTATACCTGTTAATTAAACGTCTACCTAATTAAATCACCGGACTGTTATGACTGAGCAATCAAAATGTCTATAAAAATAAAATTTTGTGAGTCTTGAAAAAGCGGGAGATTACACAATAAGTCGGGAGAACGGGAGATGGATAAAAAAGTCAGGAGATTGCGTCTCACGGCAGGAGAATCACATGTATGATATATTGCATCCATTTAGATTACTGGTATCAGTCAAATGAAAGGGTCATTAACAAATTCCTTTGGGGGAAATACTCCTATAAAATAGAAAATAATGTGTAATAAGTGTAAGCGACACAGCCCACAATCAAGCGACACAGCCCACAGCCCCACAATTATGACAATGGACAACTGCCAGCAGCCTTCAACGAGGCCAGTAGGCCCTGCTTACGGTTCTGCAATTGGCCAAAGGTAAAAATAAAATGCATATAATTCAAATCAGTCCTGAAATAGACGCAGATAGACCAATAAACAAGGTCAATAAAAGTCATAAATATAGTTTTATTTTCTAGCTTTTTGTACAATTACTAACTAATGTCAGTATACATAAGAATGATGCTGCTAAAATATTGGATACATTTAATTCTAATAGGTATACTGGTACAACTCCCCCAGGACTTAAGCTCAGAGTAAATAACAACCCTGAGGGATTACAATTCAGAACATTTTTAATCAGAAAGGGACACAATTTTTTTTTATTGCCTAAGTATAATTTGGGTGGTTCATCGATATATAAGACAATATAGGATTAACCTAGTAAGGTCACAATATTGATCTATAAAGAATGAAACATTTCTGGATGTTTCCCTACTCACCATTTAACTTGAAAACAGGGGGGATGGTTTATCTGGTCAGAAAGTTTTTTTTCCGGGCAGGGTGCAGAAAAAATATTTGAAAAAAATCATATTTATTTGTTAAAGGTGTCATCATCAATTTTTTTTCATAAGTAACATTATTTTCATCTTCGCTTGCCAAGGGTTATGATCCGTTATCTCTAATATGAAAGATGAGAGATAGTGGATCATAACCATTGGCTAGTGAAGATACATTGTTTTATATGGCACAAATCCTTATTCATAATATTTCTTTTCTGTACTTCCAGTGGCAGATATCGTTTCATCGCAAATCAGAATCAGAATTTTTTTGTAGGGAAAAAACAAGCCCCTGCCTTAAAGTTAAATGGTTGGTCCCTAAAGAAAGCAGGGAAAAAGCAGCGCCACTGTTTCATATATGGACCAACGTAACTAATTAAACTGTAACTTTGAGGCAGACAAAAATAGTCCGTATTATCACGTGACTAGTACCAAGTTTGGGATATTATTGCACATTGAATACTTCATGGAATTATAAAAGGATGACTGTTCTGAAAAGCTAATTTAATATGGAAAAAAAGAAGTATTGAAGCCATCTTCACAAGAAAAGACTCCAACTTAAAAAAATGACTTCCATTAGAGATGCATATTTTTGGACTATTTGCTGCTGACGTCATCATAATATTCACGTTTTTCGGGGTTTGGCAAATTCCGGAAAAACTAATCTGGCTTCATCCCCCGATATTGAAACTGACATAAGAAGAGTTTCTCAGCTTTAAAATGAGATACTACACATGTCATAAATATTTATAGAATTAAAGTTACGAGAACAAATGTTAGTATTGTCGCCTATGGAAATTCATTTAGTACCATTGAGCCATATCCCTGTATTGTTTACAGGTGTTCAATTTTGGAAGAAAACATTGAAAATATTTTTGATCACATCACTGTAAAAGCCAATGAAATTATTATAAATATATCAAAAGGAAAAGTAAAATTTTCTCCCCTTAAAACTATATCATCTTTTTCCCCATTTTTAAATGCCTCTGCCTTTTTGACCCAGATATTTTGTTACAAATAAAGTCTAGATCAGTTAAGAAATCCGTGGGTCATGTAGGCGGGAACTTACAATTTAAGCTTTCAAAATCAATATTTTCTCAATTTAAAAAAAATTCTTCCTTTGCTATCAGCCACTGGTGGAAAATATTGGTACCCCAAGAATAATAATGAAACCAAAGTATATACCTCAAACTTTGTTACATAATGGAAGAATGCAACAATTCAACTACTGTGGTTTCATTATTATTTGTGGGGTTTCATTTTTTTGGTTGTTTTTGTGGGTGGCCTTGTAAGCAATAAATTTGATACCCCATGAAAAGGAAATTTAACATTAACCTGTATGTTTCAGAATCCAAGTCAACTGATCCTTTTTCAACAAACTACAAAAAATTGGTACCCATAAAAATAAATTAATCCACAGTATAACAAAAACAAATATATCACAAAAATATAAAATTTAAGTACATACATGTATACATCACAGTTTAAAATGTAGGACTAGAAATATAAAGTGAACATTGATATAAAATCTACAAGAACACATGGATTTCCATATACATTGTACATTATGAATGTCTCTCATTTATTCTTTTGGTTTTATACCTTTCAATGGTTATGATTAATTTACAAGTAATGCTGGTGAGAGCTAGGTTACAACTTAAAATATGCACATAAAGAAAAATTAAATTGGTTGTTTTTATCTACAGTGAAACCTGATTAAATAAAACCTATGTGGGACTGGTATTCAGGTTTAAAATGTTTAGAAATATAAAGAAGGCACTTAAAATCCATAACAGTTTAGACAGGGTTTGGTTTAGACAGGTTTTAGTTTGTTCAGGGTTTAGTATATTCAGGGTTTGGTTTATTCAGGATCTGGTTGAGTTAGGTTTTGGTTTATTAACGGTTTAGTTTGGCAGGTTTTAATTTGATCACAATCTGTTTAAGACAGGTTTTGGTTAATTCAGGGTTTAATTTAGACATGTTAGACAGGTTTTGGTTTATCAAAGGTTCAGTTTGATATGTTTTGGTTTACTCAGTGTCTGGTTTAGGTTTATTCAGTGTCTGGTTTAGACAGATTTTGGTTTATTCAGTGTCTGGTTTAGACAGGTTTTTGTTTATTCAGTGTTTGGTTTAGACAGGTTTTTGTTTATTCAGTGTTTGGTTTAGACAGGTTTTGATTACAGTGTCTGGTTTAGACAGGTTTTGATTTATTCAGGGTTTGGTTTAGCAGGTTTTTGTTTATTCAATGTCTACTTTAGACAGCTTTTTGTTTATTCAGTGTCTGGTTTAGACAGGTTTTTGTTTATTCAGGGTTTGGTTTAGACATGTTTTAGTTTATTTAGGTTTTAGTTGATCAACGGGTAAGTTTAACAATTTTGGGCTTATTTAAGTTTTGGTTTATTCAGGATCTGGGTTAAACTGGTTTTGGGTTTATTCAGTGTTTGGTTTAGACAGGTTTTGGTTTATTCAGGGCTTGGTAAAGACAGGTTTTGATTTATTCTGGATCTGGTTTAGACAGGTTTTGATTTATTTAGGGCTTGGTTTATACAGGTTTTGGTCTATTCAGAGCCTGGTTTAGAAAGGTTTTACTGTCAAAGGTTGTTAAGAAAATATTTATTCCTCAATATTAGGCTTTATCATATCTTTATATTCAATTTGGTATATTTTTACATTCTTTCTATGAAATGGATGCACAAGTAAATTATAAGCTAAGTACAATCTATTTCAGAAGAATGAGTGAATCAGAAGAATATCACAAGAGATTTTATGTACAGACAAAAACTGTATTTAATCGAGATCAATATATGTATATAGGCACTCAGTTTTATATCATTGAAATATGAAAACAATGAATTAAATTAAAATGAGAAAATGAGAAAAATTAATACAGCACAATAATACAGATCAATTCAACAATATCTTTGGTAGAAAAGAAAGATCAGAGTGCTGTTTCATTACGGGATAAAATGCACACTTAGCTAACAATTGCTTTATAAAATGGCACCCTGAAAATATTGGAATACCGTATAGCAGGAAATTCATGAGGTCCAAAGAATTGCTAAAATGAAAGACCGCTAAATTTTAGTCAAGATATTACACAGTTTTCCCTGTTTTAAGTATTCTAAAAATTTGAAAAATTATACCTGCTAAAATTAAACACCCCTTTTGGAATAAAAAATTGCAGAATTTGCCACTCACTAAAATTACCTGCTATACGATATTATAGTTATTTTAGATCAGAGAGAAATCACATGTTGGTAAAAAATTTCAATATTTTAACAATTTTAGGAATGACCACAATATTTTTTTCTGTCTATGAAGAAAAAGACATTTGAAAATGTGGCACACACTGTGTAACTTTGTGACTAACAATGGAACTAACTAGCTAGTCGAAGTTCTCCCGGAACTTTTCAGCTAGCTTCATTGGACCCACCGAAACTTTTTAATCCCGGAACAAAATAGCGTTTGTGGTTCAATCCTCGTCTGGGGTGAAAATTTCATGAACCAACTTTCCGACTCTCTCTTGACACCATTTGCGAGGATGGTCTCAAAGAACGATGGTAGTTCTTCGGAAGGAACGAAAAAAAGGTTGTCCCATGTATGTGGAGAGCAATACCCCATGCACATTAAAGACCCCTTTGTAGAGTTCAGTAAGAGTAGGCTCAATGGGTGCCGCTGCAAAGGCCACACTCGCTAACTGCTAGCTTGAGAGGGATTCATATAAGCGTTAAGCTTGTTTCCCAATCCAGGATAAATCAATATGTTTAAACTAAAATAGCATTTACATATGTCGCCTGCATCTTAAAATATTTGGTAAACAGAAAGTAGCTGAGCTACGGATATAGGATTGCTTTATACCATATAGTACTATAGGAATAAGCTACATGCAAAATAACAAGAGGCTGTGTCATGTAGTTGCCCAGAAAACTGTGACAGAAATTTTTGTGACGCCGCAAGACGACAGATAGTGTCAAAGTGACTCCTATATGTTGCTTTGCAACACATTGCAGGCAACATAATAAAAATGTTTAAACTAAATGTGAAAGTTTCTTGAGTCTTTGATAATTTGTCCATTGGACTGTGCATCTGCAGGACTGTCAACTCTTGAAATTTTGAAATCAGGATGTACCAGTAATTATTTCTGTGACCTGAAAATCAGGAAAATCTATAAATATTTTAAACGTTGACAGCCCTGTCTCCGTCCAAGAATTAACTATGATGATTCACATCAAACCCTATCATACGTTATGAGGTACTCTGGATAACACTGATTACTTCTGTATACGATAAATTCACGGAATAACCACTTGCCGTCTGCTACGACTGAATCGAATGGTTCGTGTTTAGAATTGGGACATTTTGGTTTGAGACAGTTTGAGCAGGGAGGAGCGTTGAATCTTTCCGGTTGGCTGGTCACGTAAATGTTTCCTAGTAATAACCTCATTAAGATCATTTTTCTGTTCTTCTGTTGTCTGCTGTTTTTGTCATCTGTAAATAAAAGTAAAGTAAATCTGTCAAAGAACAAAAATAGCCAGATTTCATGGGATTTCTATCTCTCAGATGATTGTAGATGTTGGTTTTTCATAGGGTTTTGTTTTGTCATCCTTTAACGGATTTGACACGCTGAATTTGAGAATGGCAGGGCGAGTGGTGTGCTATAGCAAGCAGGTATACTAGCTTACTCCTCCTGAAAACCTGAGTTCACTCCGTAACCACTTGAGTTTGCATTGTTGATTTCTGTTTGGTTGATTTTTCGTTTGAAATTGTCTGTGTTGTTGGCTTTGGTTCGTGTTTGAAATTGTCTCTGTCTTCATGCTGCTTTGGTTCATGTTTGCTGGTTTTGTATTTAACTTTTGAACTATTGACATTTGGAAGCCCCATTGGTACATCTGTTTTTTTTTTTCATGTACTGTGGATTCATTTATTTCGTGGGTACTAATTTTCGTAGCTTGATGAAAGAGGACCAGTTCGAGGATTCTTAAACTCGTGGTTGTTAAGACTGCATAATACAGATCAATGTAAAATTTCCTTTTCTTGGGCATCAATTTTAGTGGATAAAGGCCACCCACGAAAACCACGACAATTGATACCCCACGAATAATAATGAAACCACAGTAACAGGACATAGGAGAGCAACAGACCTGAAATCAAATCCTACAAAGGTAAAGCTTGAGTGGGACAGAATGACAAAAGGAAAGACAAAGGACAAAGATAGGCTCACAGTGGCGGATTCAGAAGGGGACGGGGAGTTAGCATATGGGGCATATTAGTTGAGAAAGTTTTTTTGTGGATAAATTGACCAGGCTACTTCAAATTTTCCTGAAAAATGACCTTTTTAGCAACTACACCCTATCTTTAACACTGGATCCGTCCCTGGCTCCAAACTTTCATTGGCAGGTTAAAAGACCATGAATGTTATAGGAATTATAGACAATTAAAATTACATCAAAACAACCTACCAGCATACTGATCCGCCTTTGTTGAAGATTCAGCCCCATATATTCCAGGTCCAAACATCGCATTATCTCCGCCATATTTTTCATCGAGTCCCTTTTTAATAATATTGTCTACGGCACCGCTTGCAGTTCCATGGAAAAAATAACATTCATTGGCGTATGAAAATAAGTCTAAATCAGGAGTCAATTTTCTACTTATATTCCTCGTGGCGATTTTGCCCATTTGAGCCAATTTTGTTCCCTGATGGGTAATGTTTTCCAAAGGCGAGAATCTTTTCTCTTCGGCAAGCTTCCTGTAAAAACTCCTTTTGCGAGTCTGGTACGTATCAAACAAGTCAAAGTTTTCGATTCTTTCAACCTTATTAATCGTTATGTTCTTATGACCGAGACCCTGGGCATCTTTTCCCTGTCCGACCTTACTGGTATCCCATGTATTTTTCACCAAATCAGCAATAGCTTGGAAAATATCCTGGTCGACTGGAACAAGTTGACCTGGCTTGTTCAAAATCAGTTTTTTCGCAACATCTTTAGCTTTATCTATAAATCCTTCATCCTCCGTGAAATGTTTCCAGTAAATGGGTGCTATTGTTTTTTCCAGTGATTTTTGTATCCACCATTCTCTACTTCCGCGTCTCACTGTTACTTTTTGTTCTGGTTTCTGAACTTTATCATCGCTCAGTAGAATTTCTAAGCATTCCGTTCTTGTTTTGGAAACTGAATCTTTTTCTCCTTTATAAATCAGCTTGTCTGAATCTTAAAAAAAAGAAAGAATATATCTCCATTTAAAGTTGTTTTTATTAAATGATGTTAAACTTATTTCTTTAGCAGCTTTAAAAACTTTAAAACTAGAGCTCTGAAATAATAAAAATAAAAAGATTCAAACTGCCCATATTAATCCTACATCAACCTTAAATTAACAAAAGCATAGATTACTCTCCAAAACTGATCATATTCCTATATCTATGGACCTTAAATTAACCAATACATAATAAAATACTGAAACAAGAGTTAACATTAAACTATGCCTTGCCTGCCAGCACCATTGGGATACATGTACCTAAGTGTTCAACTATTCATTCATTAATTTATTAAATGTTGAGACTGTAGAATTCCAAATTCCCACTCATTTAACTTTAACATTGCTATTTTATGTATTGAATATTGTCAAAGTCATTCAATCAGAAAATCAAGGTCAAGGTCAAAAGATGGGGATGCAACTGTGCTAAGCTACTACTGGGGCATAGGCATACCAAGTTTCATTAACCTAGGACTTATAGTTCTTGAGATATGGAAGTGCTCACAAAACCTTAGCATTGCTATTATATGTATTGAAAATTGTCTAAGTCACTCAGCCGGAAAATCAAGGTCAAGGTTAAAAGATGGGTGCTCACAAAACCTTAACATAAAAGTTAAAGCCACCAACGTCAAAGAAACACCTATGTCTCGCTCCCCTTCCCAGGCGAGACAAAAAAATCTACAAAAAATTCCCAGATCTCACTTTACAGGAAGAAAGTATGTGTTTGTGTGTTTGTGTTTAGAACCCTTTATCTATTCACCTGGGCCATGTAGGGTGGCCAGTTTTATTGGCGGAGGCAACTGGAGTACTGTGGGTTCATTTATTTTTGTGGGTATCAATTTTCGTGGTTTGATGAAAAAGGATCAGTTCTTGGATTCCTAATTTCGTGGTTCTGAAGTCTGCAGCATACTAATAATGTTAAATTTCCTTTTCGTGGAGTATCAAATTTCATGGATCAAAGCCAACCATGAAAATTAATACCCCATGAATAATAATGAAACCACAGTACCTGGAAAACACCCACTGAACTTTGGCAGGTCAGGAAGAAAGTGAATGACAGACTTGAAATCAAATCCAACAATATGGATACCCATGCTGGTGCTGCACACAAAATATCAAGAGGATTATGATACTGCAAAAGTATTATTATTCGTGGGGTACCAATTTTCGTGGTTTTCGTGGGTCAGGCAAACCACAAAATTATGTTCCCAACGAACTATGTATTACACGTTGCTTTTAATAGAGATTGTTTTTAAACCACGAATTCAAGAATCCACAAATAAGGAGTTTACCCACGAATTTAAGTACTTTCACTTTAAGTAGTTACCCCAAATTTGTCATTTTATAACTCTGTGAAATCCAGCAAATATTTCAGAAATTTACCTTGTATAAGCCACACATGGTATTTTTTAGCAGCAGTCGTCAGTTTTTTCCAGGTGTCCTTGTGTAGAAATTTTAATTTAGGGTTGGAATACTTTTCTTCGTATAAGAATGTATCTTTGATTTCTTTCGACAATGTTTTTCTGAGTTTCTCTCCTTCTGACTTTGACTTGGCATACAGTTCAATAGAAATATTGCTTACAGAGACACTAGCTATAGGCTTGTGTGTTGGCTCTTCTCTTGGTTGTGGTGATCTTACTTCTGCAAGATATAAACAATTGGTCAATGTAAAAAATTATAAAATGACCCCAAAAGGGGAGGTGCACATCTTCAATACATCTGTAATCACTGTGTAAAATTTCAGAAAGATCTAGTGTTTGGTTTTTAGATTCAGATTACACAAGACAGGCACCCCATAGAGGGACGGATGGACAGACAGACGGACAGACAGACAGAGTGACCCGACTACTAGACCTGCTTTTGCCTTCGGCAACACAGGTAAAAATTAGCAGATTTTTTAAAGGAAAGAAGTAGATGAACAACAAGCCTACAGTATGGGACCTTTTGGTGATGCTGAAGACTAAATATTAAAAGGCTGTGATAAGTTGTTGCTGATAAGCTGAAATGAAAATATTTTCCCCCTCCCGCCTGACAATCACCATTTTATAACCCTGATTATCTGGCCAAAAATTTGGTCCAAGTAAATATGGTAGGATTTCTGAAGACAGGAAGTAGATGAGCAACAGACTTGAAAACAAATCTAACATTATTGAACCCTATGCTGATGTTGTATGTCAAATATCAAGGGGCTGCACTTAAAAAGAAAACTGTTATGGAAATTTTTCTTCGATCTACCCAATGATTATGCATGTTAGTCTTAAACTCCCTTTTCGACACACCTGGGCCATTTGAGGGAAGTCAGATTTAATGGTGGAAGAAAACCCTGACCTTGGGCAGGTAACTGACAAACCTTATCACATACTGGTGAGGAAGTCACGTTTTTGTAAATTACAAGCGGGATTCCAACACCACCTGAGAGGTGATCGGCTCATGATGAATAGTGTTGTATTTAAACCAGTGCCATAGACCACTGGCCACCCAGACCCCCTAATGATTAAGACAATTATGTGGATTTCAATTTTGAATGAACTTCACACCAGCATTGCTGACTTTACATGGATGTCACATGTGACCAGTGTAAAATAGGGTTCAGTTAAGGTTCATCTTTACACTATAAATAAAATGGCTGATATTTGAACTCTTCTTATCTGTCTATATGCAGTCTAAACTTTCACTTTTAATCCCTAAATAAGGCATAGCATCATTTAGATAAATAAACTATGCATAAAGTTTAAGTATTTTACATTTGTAAACTTTCCATGGGATTTTCTTTCTGTGTTTCACTCATCCAAATACATTGTATAGCCAAATATTATAAATGCCCTTTTATTTGGGCTTCACACGCAAGGTAATTTCATTATTGATGTTACTAAATCCACTCACAAAGGTTGATATGAAAGGTTATTAAGAGGTAATTCATGCTTTATTATGATTTTAAGGGGAGAAAATAAATAGAGAAAACAACCAAAGTAATCTTGTTACATGCAGGATAAAATGATCTGCAAATTTTATATCTAGACGCTGCTATTCCTTATATTTCATTTCAATGTGTAGTTTTAACTGTACATAGACTAGGAAATAGGTCAAGTTGGTAATATTCTCGGTGGATTAGTTTTCACTTATTTTTGCGGGTCAACAGAAATCATGAAAAAATCAGAAATGTACTATTCATCATGTCGTAAAGTTGGTAATTTTCTCAGTGGATTAGTTTTCCCTTAGTTTTGCGGGTCAACAGAAATCATGAAAAAATCCCACAAAATAGCTATCTTAAACCAGAACCTAATGTATACAGATTTATGTTCATAAACAACCAAAATAAAACTGATAAAAATTTATAATAACACTTTATGATCCACATGCTGCGAAAATCAACCAGAAACCTGAATTTGCATCAGAAGATACATTGATTACCTCAAAAATGTATAAATAGAAATGATGGAAACCTAATTTTCTATAAATAACTACAGTAGTCACCAAACCTACCCCTATGGTCTGTATCTCTGGCCACACCCGATGCTGATGTACCTTGTATTCTAGATCTGAAAGCTTCCACGTGATCCTTCTCATAGATTATAAACTTGATTTTCTGAAAAAAGAAATGCGAGATAAAAACATTGATGAAATATTGAGAAAGCTTCCAAGCCCTTGTGATCCTCTTTATATATTATAAACTCGATTTTCTGAGAAAAAAAAAATTGTTCACTAAAAATATTGATGAAAAACACGTATTGAAAAAATAGATTGGATATGATATTAGCATTCATGCAGATAGAAAGAACTTCACAATATGAAAATGGCTATAAAAATAAAACAAAAGATTTCTATTAAAAACAACCTTCATAAGTCATAGTTATTTCATAGTTTTAAGTTATTTACTGTGTTATCATTTAAAGTATAATAATTGAGTCATTAGGTGAAAAACCAAAATATAATCACGAGTCAGTGAATGCATCATGATTAAATGAGTGCACGGAACTTCGCGCACGAGTGATCATATTTTTGTTATTCATGAGACCTAATTGATTATCGTATCTATTACAAAGATAAAAACAACGATATTTAATCGATATTTAATTGTTTTTGCCTCTTATTTATGCTTGCTGTGTTGTGTACACTTATTCCTCATCTCATTATCTTCTTTTGTCACTGAAAGAACAGTTTTTTACCTTTAAATAAGAGTCATATTTGCCGCTTTCTTTGGCCTCAGCCACCAGACAATCTGCCACTACATCTAGAGGATAGCCGAGAAGTTTTCCTGTTCCAACTGCAGGCATGGCCACACTCGCTAGACCAAGCTGACTACACGTCTTAAAACAGGATCTGATTGACTGGCTTAGAACCTGATAGAAAACAGGGACAAATATTTGATAGTTTACATGGTAATGCTAAAATAATGATAGACAACATGATATTGTAAATATGAAGAATGCTCATATACTGCTCTTGTGATCATAAGGTCTTGCTCCTCTTTATAAATATTATTTTAGAGTCGATGTGTTTTTACCTGTATTGCAAATAGACTCTAAAGATTGATAGAATGAGCTACGTGCAGTCATTATTTGTCTAAGAACTCAATATAATTAATTTTTGGTTTATTCAAGTGTTATATGAAATTCACATCTGGTTTCCAAACGAATTTTCAATTCTTTCTTCTTTTAAATCAATTTTCATCTCGCACTTACAGAACTAGAACAACATTTTCCAGAAAGACAAAAAAAGGTAAGAGGTATTGCAAATTTGATAAGAAATTAGTCAGGCAGGGATTTTACAAGGATTCCAATGAAAAAAAAACATTAAAAAATTGGATCAACAATCACAAAGCAGGTTTTTTTTAGCGTTGCCCGACTTTGAATTTCATATCCGCTCTAAATGTGGAAAACACATAAATACCGTGAGCCCTGTTAGTTGACAGAATTTAATACAATGAAAACCCCGACCAAAATCGGATGAAAAATAAGTGTTCTTCGGCAGTTTAATCTAAACATCATTTTTTCTTTTGGTCTCTTTTTAATAAAAATGTATGGGCCATGCACCCAAAATCAGGAGAAATATTTCTGTGGTGGTAAGTAGCATCATACAAAACCTTAAAACCAATTAGTTGGCCCACTTTAACTTAAGTTCTTCCAAAACGTTAACGTCAATTATCTTGAAAACAAGGTCACGAACCTATCATTTTTTTTCTTATTGTATACCTTTTCTTATTACCTTATCATTTAAGGCATCAAATTTGAAACCTATTTATTTTCAATAATAGAAGCGAACAACGTAAATTAAATACCGTTAATTCATTTACTTATTTACTTTCCTAGATATACATGCTAAGATGCTAAAATACATTTGTTGGTTTCTTCATTAAAGACATTAATTTTCATCGGATATTAAATTTTGTGATTTTCACATTCAATATAAAATCAACACTGCTGGATTATTTTAATATTGCGGTTGACTGCCACACGTGAAAACCATGCTTTCCCACATAATATGAAACCATAGTATATCAAAACCAATTACTTTGAGAACCACGATTGTATGCCGCGTACAATGAAACCACAGGAGATCAAAACCAATTACTTTGAGAACCACGATTGAATGCCGCGTAAAATGAAACCACATAATATCAAAACCAATTACTTGATAACCACGATGATATCCCATATATAATGAAACCACAGTATAACAAAACCAATTACTCTGAGAACCACGATGGTTTCCCACATATAATGGAACCGTAGTAGATCAAAACCAATTACTTTATAAACTACGATGATGTCCCACATTTAATGAAACCACAGTAGATCAAAACCAATTACTTTGAGAATCATGATTGTATGCCGCGTACAATGAAACCACAGTATATCAAAACCAATTACTCTGAGAACCACGATGGTATCCCACATTAAATGCAACCATAGTACATCAAAACCAATTACTTTATAAACCACGATTGAATCCCGCGTAAAATGAAACCACATTATATCAAAATCAATCGATGGTATCCCACATTAAATGAAACCAAAGGACATCAAAACCAATTACTTGAAAACCACGATTGTATCCCGCATGTAATGAAACCATAGTATATCAAAACCAATAACTTTGAAAACCACGATTGTATGCCGCGTATAATGAAACCTCATAATATCAAAACCAATTACTTTGAGAACCACGATTGTTTTTCACATATAATACAAAACCAATTACTTGAAAACCACGATGGTATCCCACATATGCTGAAACCACAGGTTATCAAAACCAATCACTTTGAGAACCACGATTATATCCCGCGTATAATGTAACCACAGTATATCAAATCGAATTACTTTAAGAACAACGATTGTTTCCCACATATAATGAAATCACATCATAACAAAACCTATACATCTGAGAACCACGATTCTATCCCGCGTCTAAAGAAACCACATTATATCAAAACTAATTACTTTGAGAACCACGATTCTATCCCACATGTAATGAAACCAGAATATATCTTAACCAAATACTATGAGAACCACCATAGTTTCCCACATATAATAAAATCACAGCATAACAAAACCAATGTCTTTGGAAACCAACATGGTATCCCACACATGCCAATTAAATAAAACCACATTTTATCAAAACCGATCACTATCACCGCATACCATTTGTAACTTACATTTCTATCGTGTCTTCCCTTTGGTAGTTCAATGTGACAGATACAATTACAATTCAAGTCCCCTGTTTGATATGTAATGTATAAGCCTTCAGCTGTAGGACCAGACTGACGAGCAGAGATAAATTCCTGTAAAAAATAATAAAATGCAAAACTGCCATTGAAAATTGTCAATTACGATGATTACGTTAAAAAAAAAACTCATAGAAAGACCATTAAGAACAACTTTGACTGAAAAAAATAAGAGTTTTGAGGACCCCAAGATGCTTAAGAAGGAAGGTTGTTTCGTATTTTCTCTTCAACTTTATGAGCTATTATATTATAAACGTAAAATCTATTGGATCGGCCCCTGTTCTATTTTTAGCAATGACATCAACACCAGTTGGGCGGCAGGCATTAATTTGACAAATTTGGTAGAGGAAATCTTGCAAGAGATCAGCCTAAATAGTATGTTAAACACTTCATATGCGCTATATAGTTAGTGATTTACATTACTATTAGGTGTTTTACAGAAGCAAAGGTGTACAAAGAGGCAATCAAATATCGTTCATCAGAAATGACAGACAGAAACAATAGACTTATAATCATAAAAAAAAACTACAAAAGAAAAAAAAAAACACACATAACAACACAACCGCAATGTGAACTCAAGTCGAAACGAGTGTGAACTCAGGTGCTCTGGAAGAGTAACCAATATCTGCTTGCCATATAGCACTGTCCTTAAGTTGCCAACGATCGATCTAGTGTGATTCAAATCAAGAACGCGTGCTATGTGGGTTTTTTTTTTTGAGTGAGTTGGTTTTTTACGCCTGTGCAACGCTAAATAATTTATTTAGAGGCGATGAACATGAAAAGGATGATAAAATGAACATGAAATGATGATGATAAATGAAATAGTGGGTGGGACGGGAAACAAAGAAACGGTAAATTTTGAAGAACCACAGGAAAAGGAAAGAGGTGGGTAGGGGCGGAAAATTTAGCCTTTGTGGTGCATTACTTGGCGGTCCACAAAGGGGGTCTTTAACGTGCATGAAGCACGGCACTCTCTAGACTACACACGTTTGCCCACTATGGTCAGCGGTCAGGGTTTCCGTATTATAGACCTGATAACCCCCGCGGACGAGGGCCACCCTATTCCACCACTAAGGGTACACACTTGGTCGCTCTGTGACCCGACGTCAGAATCCCAAGACCTTTATTCGCCTCTTCCGATAAGCTAGGCTCTGCTGCGGGCCTATTCGCCACCCGGGCAACGCACGGGAAACCACTGGGTCAATAAACGCTGCTTTTGGACTAGAGGTCCCCGAGGAACATTACATCTATCTAAATACCCGTTCAATATGTTGTCCACCTTTCCTTAGAAACTGTTGTGAGATGATACCACTGGTAAATTCACAGTCAGAGGCTACCACATTGACTAACATGTTCGCCTGTATATATAAAACAAAGATTTCATTTATTAACATTTGACAAACAGGGTCTTATTTCTCTGACATTGTAAACAAAGGTAATAACAAAACTACCGAACATGAATGATCAATCTCACAAAAACGAATCAGTCATACCGGAAAATTGGTGGATCGCAATGGTCCTGACTTGACGGTACAGGCATTTCAAACGAAATGGTGGGTAAAACCAGGTTTTATGGCGCCAAACCTCCCTCTTCCATTGCGATCTTAGGATCCGGTAATGACCGTAGAACACAACATAGTTGTGAGACACAATAGGAATAATGAGGTGATCATCTCAGTAAAACACTAATTAAAAAAGTAGAGAAAAACGAAAAATCAAGCCCATGAAAATTTGATTTCATGGTATAAAACGACGAAATATGTTGATATTTTGCATTCAAATGAAAACAAAAATGATGATATAGCATTGGAATGCAATTTTTAAGAGCGTTGAAAATCTCCCGCTTTTTTGTCCAATCTCAAGTTAAAAAATCAAAATCTCCAGCTTTGTCATGACAGATCTATGGTTTCTTTTTAGTTAGCAAATAAAATCATTTTAAATATAAGTATTTTTCCATAACACAGACCTCTTCATCAACAATGTTTCCCTTCTTCAGAATGACCTCGATTGAGCCGAACCGACTACTACAGACAAATCTGTTTCCATTTCCTTGATAAACAGGAAGTTTATGTCTTGCTACACCGAGATATGGTTCGGTAGTCCTCCTCTGAAGGTTTGGCTTCTGTTTTCTATACATAAGAAATATTACATTATACACTTTTTTTATTCAAATTACTTTTGTAGGAGAAAACTTAAACACTGACCAAGTCAGAAAGATTCCCATCAGCGGAAAATCTAAATTCAAAATTAACTTGAAATGAAAGTTTTGTGACATTTAAATGAGCCGACCTCTGGCTAAAAATGATATTTTTCAGGAAACATCAAGGCTACTATACTTTTATATCTTCTTGGTACGCTCAAAGTTATTTCATCCCGACAAAACATTAAAAATATATAAAGAAAAAATAGAGCTTTTTTTAAGAAAAAAGATCTTAACAAAATTTGTTCCTCTATTTATCCTAGAAAGGGTATGAAAACTTCCTAAGTTTAACTGAAAATGTCCCTGAAAGAGACAATAGATAATGACCTTGACCTTCTGTCTTTTTTATGTCAAGACCACATTTGTGTGTGTTTTATTTTTAGTTCTTCTAAGAATTCTTACCTTCCAGAATCTAGAGAACTTGACATAAAACCTCTACCATCTGTAAAAAATAAGAATAAATGATATAAATATATATTTTATACGGTCATTGCATACTGTGTTCTCCATGATAATTATTCGTGGGGTGTAAATATTCGTGATTGTCGGTGGTGTCAGTCAACCACGGAACTAAGTATCCAAGGAAGTGTTATTTTTACTTGATTATATTATGACAATTTACGTGCAAACGCAAAATTAATGAGACTCAAAAGGGGTACATTAACTGGACTGATGTAGAAACTATTACTGCTCTAAATTATTTGTTAGATAATATTTACATACGTTTTGGTAAACAAATGTATCACAAAATCATAGGTATTCCTATGGGTACTAATTGTGCGCCACCTATAACTGACCTTTTCCTTGACTGTTATGAATCACAATTTATGGCTAAATTACAAAAAGACCTCAATAAACAGAACCTAATCGAAACTTTCAATTATACTTTTAGATATTTAGACGACATTCTTGCACTCAACAATCCTTCATTTTCTAATTTTATTACAGATATCTATCCTTCTGAATTAACCTTGAACAAATCTAACGTCACCGGTGATAGATGTCATTTTTGGATTAATATTTAAGTGTTATTTATGGCACGCCATTCTCGTCAAAAGTATGATTTAAAATATCATCACAAATTACACACTCAAAGTTAAAATATACACTCAAAATTTTAAATGTCGCACTCAAAATTTTAAACGTCGCACTCAAAATTTTAAATTTCGCACTCAAAAAAGTAAATCGAAATTACACACTCAAAATTTTAATTTTCATACTAAAAAATGAAAACTACGCACTCAAAATTGTGCGCACCTTTTTTGCACATGACTTATAAATATTCATTAGATTTATTTGAATATCTCAATCCCGGTTTTTCTGAAGCTTGAAGTGTCCATGTAAAACAAAAAACGAACCACAAACGAAACCAAACAAAAATTTGTAAAGCATGAAGCCAAACAATAAATAATTGTTAAAAAAGAAAAACATGAAAATAGGTAATGTAGAATTAGAAAGGCTTTAGCCACAGGCACTTGTTTCTATCAATGTTCGGGTCGACTATCCATATTCTTTCTTTTATATGGACACATTGATAGAAACGAGTACCTGTAGCGTTTGCTCCTATTCAAGGATATGTGCATTTGTAGCAACAAAGAGATGTCCAACAATTAGTCAACTGAAAGCAAAACCAGAGACCTTATATTTTATAGGGTCTCTGGCAACGCTAAATAGATTTTTTTTAGAATGCTTCAAAATCATTTAACACAAAAAACTAAGCAAGGTATGCGCGTTTATCCACCAAGGTCCCTCTACTTAAAGAAGCATTTGATTCAAGAAGAAAAAATATAGTATACGTGTTATATATGTTTTCTGTTGTGGATTTAAAAAAAATTGTTTAGATTGTAGGTTATGCCACGTACACTTTTTCCACATCTCATTATCTTCTATTAAATATATGTTTTACAAAGATGTCCAAAAACATCAGATATATATTTTTCATGGAAAATGATAAGGCTTATCTATATCAAAAACGCAAAAACCACCAAGATAAAATTTATCTATTTATATCTTTATGAATAGTTATGAGTTTTGCGCAAAAATAATGCGCACAATTTTGAGTGCGATTTTTTCCCGTTTTGAGTGTATATATATAAATTTTGAATGTGTATTTTCAATCTACCCTTTTGAGTGCGAAGCAAAAAATTTTGAGTGCATGTTTTGAATTTTGAGTGCGAAATTTAACACTTTGAGTGCATATTTAAAATTTTGAGTGTGTAATTTGTGATGGTATTTTAATTTATACTTTTGACGAGAACGGCGTGCCATAGTTATTGACGGGAAATTACAAACCAAAGAATATGATAAAACGTGACGACTTTGCCTTCTCCGTTTTCTTAAAGGAGATGTCCCACTAGCACCGTCATACGCGGTTTACATTTCACAGATAGTAAGATATGCTCGGGTCTGCAGTGGTGTTTCTGATTTTGATAATAAAAACCGTTTTATTACTGAAAAAAATATTAACACCATTACCAACACGTGCGCAAGAGTTTTTTTATCTTGTGCACACGAGTTACAAACTGGTGCGCACGCGTTTTTTTTATCTTGTGCACACGAGTAACAAACTGGTGCCCAGGAGTTTCAAACTTGTGCGCACGAGTAACAAACTTGTGCGCACGAGTTAGAAACTGGTGCGCACCAGTTGCTATCTCGTGCACACAAGTTTGAAACATGTTCGCACGAGATAAAAAAAACTCGTGCACACAAGTTTGAAACATGTTCGCACGAGATAAAAAAAACTCGTGCACACAAGTTTGAAACATGTTCGCACGAGATAAAAAAAACTCGTGCACACAAGTTTGAAACATGTTCGCACGAGATAAAAAACTCGTGCGCACAAGTTTAAACTTGCGCACGAGTTCACACTTCTTAAGTTTTTTATTTGTGGCACGTCGAGGGTTCCATAGAAATCTGTACGGTTTTGTTTCAAAATGTTTAATCTTTGTTGAAGTTACATTTTTACTTAAGGTAGTATAATAGTTAAAAATCAGTCAGATAGAATTGTCTTAAATTTTGTCAAAAGGAGGACCTATAAAGTGCATACGCTTGAAAAAATGAAATAAAAGAATAAGTGACTGTGCTTATTTTTTGTAGATACTTATTCACAAACAGTTCAAAATTGGCAATTTTTATATTGACTTTATGGAAGGAAATGTTTTTTATCCTTTTTTTCAAATTTCACGAGATAGTTTTTGGATATATTTTGTCAAAACATCAATTCCGATTAGTCCTTTTGAAATGGGTTCATCGTTCATTTTCTAAAAAAATAATTAGAAAAAGTGAATTATCGCTACACATTTTAAATAATTTATCGCACTTGGGAAAAGTACGTGAAATGTTATATAATGAATATAATAGTCGGGTTTTATATTCAAAACTTATTTTATTCTCATGATTTAAAGTAACAATCTTCATACAATTGAATGGCAATATTTTTTGCCTGTGCGTCAGGCGTAGCAAAATTTATTGTCTTGAACTTTGTTGTCATTTGTATTTCGAACACACGTGAAGGTTAACTCTGCTGGTGGAGTTTAAATTCCCCGAGGTTAGCCCGCTCCGGCACCAACACTTTTGAGTTGGAGAATACATCAAAGCTTTAAATTATCCGTCTAAATTTCAAAATTGTCTAAACCCTAAGGTTCTTCCTACCCCAGACATAGGTTGATTATCTTAGTAATAATTTGGTTCCCCAGTTTGGTATTTTTGGTTATACTGTTCTATGCTCTTCATATTCATACAGTGTTTTGGCATTTTCAATATTTTTGGTAGAGCGCCTCTGATGAGTCTTGAATAGACGAAACGCGCGTCAGGCGTAGCAAAATTTATTGTCTGGAACTTTGTTGTCATTTGTATTTCGAACACACGTGAAGGTTAGCTCTGCTGGTGGAGTTTAAATTCCCCGAGGTTAGCCCGCTCCGGCACCAACACTTTTGAGTTGAAGAATACATCAAAGCTTTAAATTATCCGTCTAAATTTCAAAATTGTCTAAACCCTAAGGTTCTTCCTACCCCAGACATAGGTTGATTATCTTAGTAATAATTTGGTTCCCCAGTTTGGTATTTTTGGTTATACTGTTCTATGCTCTTCATATTCATACAGTGTTTTGGCATTTTCAATATTTTTGGTAGAGCGCCTCTGATGAGTCTTGAATAGACGAAACGCGCGTCAGGCGTAGCAAAATTTATTGTCTGGAACTTTGTTGTCATTTGTATTTGGAAGCATGCTCAGAAAAGATGCTCAGTGTTTGACAACTGTTCTACCTTAATGCTATTCGCTACTATTATTGAAAATAAATAGGTTTCAAATTTGATGCCTTAAATCAAAAGATAATAGTTAAATGTATAAAAGAAGCAGAAAAATTTGATAGGTTGGTGACCTTGTTTTTAAGATAATTGTCTATTAATTGACGTTAAAGTTTTGGCGGGAAATTGTTTTCTCTGACTTTTTCATAGGTTTAAGCATAAGCACTATTTAGCTGTTAAAACCCATTACAGAATAAATATGATTTGATAAAACTTTGTTTACCACTTCTTTATAATATATTAAAGACATTTATAAAAAGAAAATAGGGGAATTGTTGGCAAAAATTTTAACCTCATTTTGATGGTAAAAACCAGAGGATTTCGAAAAAATGACAGAAATCACAAATTTTACCTTGCACGTTTCGTCTCTCTGTCCGGAATCGCTGATGCATGGCCTCATCGCCTGCAAGGAAACAAGATAAAGTAATACATTGTTCAGTTCCTTTTTTTAAAGGAATACATTGTACTCCTTAGATATACAATTAGAATGGTTTTATTATATCCGTAAACCGTTTAACGCATTGAAAGATATTTCTGCCCTGAAAGTTCTTTTACATTTTTGATTCAGCAGAAAAACGAACAATAAAAAATGAGAACTGACAAATTGTTTAGGTGGACCCTGAGTTATGGGAGTGGTCAAGAAAAGTTAAATGAAACAACAAAAAGCAGTGATAACTTTACCTAGCCGCCGTATCAACTTTACCTCGCCCGCCGTATCAACTTTACCTAGCCGTATCAACTGTACCTGGTTGCATCAACTTTACCTAGCTGTATCAACTTTACTTCGCCGTATCAACTTTACCTCGCCGTATCAACTTTACCTCGCCGTATCAACTTTACCAAGCCGTATCAACTTTACCTAGCTGTATCAACTATACCTACCTGGCCGTATCAACTTTACCTAGCCGTATTAACTAAACCTAGCCTTAGTAACTTTACCTTGTCGTATCAACTTTACCTAGCTGTATCAACTTTACCAAGTCGTATCAACTTTA
The DNA here is from genome assembly GCA_963971305.1 of Arcuatula senhousia. NCBI lineage: Eukaryota > Metazoa > Mollusca > Bivalvia > Mytilida > Mytilidae > Arcuatula > Arcuatula senhousia. The sequence continues at coordinate 45,167,512 of OZ020316.1, read as the reverse complement.
CCTAGCCGTATCAACTTATCCTAGTCATATCGATCAACTTTATCTAGCCGAATCAACTTTACCAAGCCGACTCAACTTTACCAAGCCGTATCGATTTACTTTACCTAGCTGTATCAACTTTTCCTAGCCGTATCAACTTTACCTAGCGTATCAACTTTTCCTAGCCGTATCAACTTTACCGAGCCGTATCAACTTTACCGAGCCGTATCAACTTTACCTAGCCGCATCAACTTTACCTAGCCGTATCAACTTTACCGAGCCGTATCAACTTTACCTAGCCATATCAACTTTATCTAGCCGTATCAACTTTACCTAGCCTTATCAACTTTACCTAGCTGTATCAACTTTAAATCGGTGGAGCTGATTGTAGTTGTATCTATTTTGTTTGCCAGGTAAGAATATACTCCAGATTCTCGTAAGACCTCTAGAAAGCCTTTGTATGAGCAAGAGTCCCTCCGCAGTAGCTTGGTTAACATCCGACGGCAACTCTCACTTTTGCTCAGCCCTGTAGAACATATTTCTTCTTGGTCTTCTAAGCTAATGATATTCCTTTCAATGAGAGAGTCACATAATGAACCAGTACAGTCAACCTCCTGAACGATGTTCTTGAAGTTCTTTTGAAGTTTTGCTTTCATGTAATCTGTAAAAAAAATAAAGGTAAAATATCAAAACACGTTATTAACAGCATCGAATGAACACGAAAACAAATAATACAAGCAATATTGGAAAATTTGGGGTCTATTTTCGTTATTATAATTTGGTCAAAGTGTATGGGACGTTTTTCCTTATTTCGGCTAGTGTATCTTCGATTAATTCATACCACAAAGACCATACACACTTTGCAGTTTTTTTCCTGTGCTACTGGAAAACGATTCAATAATAACTGAGGGGCGGATAGGGGGAACTGGGATACGGGGGTTGAGGAGCGGGGGTAGAGGGGGCGGACAGGAGTGACGGGGGTACCGGGGTTGAGGTGAGGGGAGCGGGTGTGGAAGGGACGGGGAGATGAGGTAGAGGGAGCGGGTTGGAGGGGCGGAGAGCGGGTGATGAGGACCCCCCCCTGTCCACCCACCCCCATTTCTTATATAAATCAAACAAAATTTTAAAATCTTACCTTTGCTTACAACCATTACAAAGTCTTTCGCATCATCTAATTCATCAGATCCAGAATGTTTTGGTTCTACAGACATTTCACCTTCCAGAGCCCCTTCGTTGTCAGAAAACTCAATATGTTTTTGATGAAACAAACTAGGCTCAAATTTATTCATCCGTTTGACGATATTTTGAACGTCTTCGTTCTGACTGTCGGTGTTTTCCAGGATATGACCAAAAAGGCCAAATGTATTATATGGTCTGTCCATCAGTATATCTAGAAGAATTTTATTCCTTTCTGTTTGTGAAGGCGGGCCAACTATTTCCTCTCTATCATCCGGCAATAGGACTAATTTGGATATCAGCTCGTCTAAAACTGACCTGTCTAATACACTGTTTGCAATGATCTCTTTTTGAAATCTAGCTAATGGTTTGTTACTTGGTACTACAAGAACATATAAAATAAAATCACTGTTGGCAAAAATGACTGTTTGATTGGGAAGGTTCACTTCGTGACTTCATCGACATGTGTATTGTTCCTATATAATAGGATTGAGAAGAAGGTGGGGATGGCTTGGACAAATCCTAAGGAAGCCGAGTGGAAAAATCACGAGACAGGCGCTAACATAGACACCCCAAGGAAAGAGAAAACGAGGAAGACCAAGAAATACCTGGAGAAGGGACCTGGAATCAGATGCTAGGCTGACAGGAAAGACATGAGGACAGCTGGGACAAACAGCAAAGAACAGGCAGCGCTGGAGGATTATCGTCGATGGCCTATGCACCAGAAGGAGCGAAGGGCCAAAGTAAAGTTTAATAAGTTTAAAGTTGACCAAAACTTAGCAAGTATGGTTAATATACGGCAATGGTATAATCAATAAAGGTAACAACAAAACTACAGAATTGGGATGATCAATCTCATATATCCAAGAATAAAAATAAAACAAGGCATATACATTCCAGAGAAATTGAAGATCGCAATGGTCCTGATGTTACAGGCATTTCAAAAGAAATGGTGGATTGAATCAGGTTTTATGGCACCAAACCTTCCTCTTCCATTGCGATCTTAAGGTCAGGTAACACAAACCACAAGACGGTTGTGAGACATAATAGGGATAAAGCGATGCATATCAGTACAACAAACTGTCACAAACTAATTGAAACAATCACGGATCATTTCAACTGACATTAATTTGAATTGAAGTTTGTTTTTGCCTACAAAAACTATGTCTCCCCCCCCCCCCGTTTCCCCAAAAAGTTATAAATTCAAAAGGCCATAACTCCAACAAAATTATAGGGATCTAAATTTCCTGGCCATATGCACAACTAATTAAGGTGTCCTTCCTATATACCAAGTTTTGTTGAATTCGGTTCAGTAGTTTCAGAGGAGTTGCGCTGACAAGTTGATTTTTAGCAAATTTCTAAGTTCAAAGGGCCAAACATCCCACAAAAATTTGAGGATCAAAATATCCTGGTAATTTGCACAACTACATATGGTGTCCTTCCCATATGCCAAGATTCCTTGAATTTGGTTCAGTAGTTTCAGAGGAGTTGCGCTGACAAGATAATAAATGAGGATTTTCAGCGAATTTCTAAGTTTAAAGGACCACAACTCCTACAAAAAATCGACAGAAAAACTTCTTAAGAGACCATATAAGGCTTATCTTTTATAACGTTGATCATTCATTCTACCGTAAAATGTACAATAATGTCAAAATGCCGTCTTTGACTTCTGGGACCTACAAATGTGGCACTGTTTCCTTATAATATCATTCTATTGTTATTTTTGGAAAAAATATAGTAGTAATAACAAATTTTAGAGAAAAAATATTTGTTAATAGCCCAAGGTTAAGATAAAAACCATTCACCATATGTTGCATTAAATCCGATTTTGCGATGTCCAATGGACACCGGTGCAATTTCAGAAATCTATGGGTCCATCAGTTTTCAAACTTAAACATATTATTGTAGACAGGTTCCACTTCAAACTAAATATTTTTTTGCACATGGTTTTGTTGGTTGCTAAGCATTGGGTATTCAGATGATGTCTCCTGAAAAAGCGTGTTTTAAAACGTAACGTCTGCTAAAAGTCGAAATATCAACCAAATAATGGTGTTAAAATTAAAAAAAAAAGTTGCAACTAATATGAAACGAACCATATTTATAAAAAATGGACGCCCGAAAAAATTAGTCAAGGAAATTGCTGTTAAAGTCCTTACTTAATGAACTTTGTTGACTTAGTTTTTTTAAGAGCGTGTTTTAAGATACGGCGATTTCTCGGAGAATTTTCATTATAGAAAGACAAGGCTAACACCCAAATTGGGCATGTTAAAAGAATAAATCGGTACAATGTTTATAAATGAATAATTTGTGACAAGTAGCTTTTGAAAAATATCAGAAAAACAGTTCAAATGTGTTTTACGTTACGGTGTTTTACGTAACGGCTTGAAGACGTCGTAATTTGATTTTTTACAGTTGGTTATTTATATCATTTCAAACAATATATTCATTGTAGAAATATATCTGTATGGAAAGTCTTGATTCTTCAATTAAGTTGCCTGTCAAGGTTTCTTTCCTTGTAATGCACATGGTCGATATCCTCGGTGCTGGATTTTGCTTTCCTGTTAGATCATTTGGTTTTGAGAACTTTTCATTCAATGTTTTTGGTTTTGGTTTATGATCTTCCAATGTTTTGATTCAAAAGCGTGGACCTTTGCGCACATTTTCATTAAAAATGTGCTTAGGTCCACGCTTTTACACACCAATAAAACTCAAAAATATTGCAGTATAAGTAAAAACAACTTTCATCCACTATAAACTAATATATAAATAACATATAGCTGAGAGGGTGATAGAGTAGATTGATACCCTGAGAAAAGCATTGTCAGCTGAGGGGCAGCCGAGGTTGACAATGTCTTTTCGGAGGGTAGCAATGTACATTATCACCTTCTCAGATATATGTTATTTAATTTATTATACTGAATCATTTTAGTACTTTTACGCACGAATTTTAAAATCTTTTTATTTGTTTTCCCAAGTTAAACTGAAATAAAATGTTGCCTATAACTTTAGAAAAGACTTTATTTGTTTAGGCGTTTGTCTGTTAGTAGATGCATTAATCAGTGTTAGTTAGAATAAACACTTTGCACAAAATATTGTTGAATCTAAATACTATCAATTTTAGAACTGATTAAGAAGGTCAACTTGAAGCTGTGCACGATCTCGGCGCACGAGAGGATGATAGATAAAACAATATTATATACTCATATAAAACTCTTTATCGGTAATAAGCGGCATTTTTCTTTGATCTCATCTGCCTGATATTTTTTAGTATCATGGACTGTCCGTGATACAAGAAAATATCAGGTGGGAGCACTTGGTAACTGTGACGTCATTACCGATAAAAAGAATATTATATTCCCTCTTTTCAGTTTACATAGGTTATCTCCCATAAGCAGGAGTTATCTAACTTTGCAGGAGGTGTAATTTCTTAGCCCCTCTGTTCTTTTCGTGGAAAATCAAAGAAAAATCTAGAGAGATCTGAAAGAAATTAGGGATTTCCCTAAATTTCATAAGAACGTTACTATATAAAATCTTTTAAAGTTTACATTTTTATTGCAGATTATTGAATAAGTATTTTTGTAAAAGGAAATGTTTTAAAAAGTTACATAACTATCTCAAAATGTTGGGAAATCCCTTTTCTTTCTGAACCCCTCAAATTTATCTTAGGATTTCAACAATAAATCCAGAGAAAATAAATTTCATACCTGCTGTAAAGTTAGATAACTCATGCATATGGGAGATAACCTATGTTAACTGAAAAGAGGGAATACTTTCTTTTTTGATACTATCTACATCTAGTCTCGTATCAGACTCGTCCTACCAGACTCGTCTGATACTCACCTAGATATAGATAGTATCAAAAAGGAAAGTACATAATATTCTATATTTATTGTGATTCGCTTAGAAGTTTTCACGTGACATGTGATATTTCGCTGGGTCAACCGGTTATCGTTGGGTCGCATGGTAAGGTCACCCTCTCGTGAGAATTTGCACGTGGCCCCACGATTTTTCTTAAACATTGTATCGGCTGTATTTTTTCACATGAACATAGGTTTAAATATTCGAAATATGTTTAAAATTTAAAATTAAATTGTTTCATTTAAATGTTCGATATAATATAACAGTTATCGCCCTAGATGATATGTGACCCGGCATTTCTTTCCCCTCGAAAAGTAAGGTCACCCTCGGGGCAAGCCCTCGGGTGACCTTACTTTCTCGGGGAAAGAAACCACCGGGTCACACACCAACTAGGGTAATAATTGTATAATATCACCCGCGAGGATGATAGATAAAAAATTATCACCCGCTCGGTTTTGTTTTTGAAATATGTTATATTATAGATTGAATTGTTTAATTGAAATTTTTAAGGAAAAAATCTTATGAAGTATAATTAAAAATATTATCAACCCGTGAATGTGAGCCTTGCAAATTATGTTCATTATATAATCACTTATGAAAACCAATTTTCAAACCAAATTCGTCCGTTGAAGTATAGTGGCAAATAGGTTTTCAAATCTATCCCATTGTAAAAAAGAACATAAAATCGATGTTATGGTTCGGTTAAAATGATGGAAACAATGGAAAATTATATGTGACTTTGTCATCGTTTGATCATTAAGTCATAAATCTTTATCTTTAGTATTTAGTTAGTGCATTTATTGTAATGAACGGCTCAAAATCGAAGACAGTTACGCCGGATGCAGTAGTACGCTGTGGAATGATATTTGAATTGATTAGTATACTCATGATACTTAGAAGTTACGTTATTTCCAAGAAATTAAATTTCTAAATAATTACAATTTCTGACTACATATATAATAAACTTCCTTTTATTGTTCATGATTGTTAATTCAAAATTAGGTTGAATTTATTGGTTAGTGATTGTTTTGATTAGTACTTCTGGACCCTAAGATAGCAATGGAAAAGAGATGTTTGGTGCCAGTTCAAGACATGTAACTCAGCATAATGCCATTTTTTATCACATATCGCTGTCGTAATATTGACTTAATTGCAGCAATAAATGAAATTGTTCATGGTAAACTTTTCACATTATCTAAAGATCGAGCTTAAAAATAAGTTTGATATAACAACTTGTGCATGTTTATAAATCAAGTGCTGTAAATGACCGATAGCCGTCACTTCACTGCATTTTTTCATCAATATTGTATTGTAATCCTTAATTTCTTAACTCACATTTTCTTAACTGACAATTGATGCTTACACAAGCAATTTTGTTAACATTAAGGAAGCGAAGAGGCACCAATGGGACACTCGAGTGTCAAAAGTCCGAAAGGGCAACGACGAAACCGGTAAACACAAACAAGAACAGCATGAAGAAACACAAAATCAACCGAACGGAACTCAAGTCGTAAACAGAGTGAACTCAGGTGCTCCGGAAGAGTAAGCGGTTCCTGCCTGCTATAGCACACCGTCGTGTTGCTAATTTCCAATTCAATGTGTCAAATCCGATAAAAAAGACAAAACAAATTTCTACGACAAAACAACATCTACACTCATTTGAGAGATAGAAATCCCACACATGTATTTGTCTACGAGTGCACGGTGTCTGCCATAAAATTTCTTGAGTGAAGACAGCAAGATGGAGCAACATAACCCCTACTGAGTCAGCAATTTCTGTGTCAAACGCTCTGCCAAGAAAATCGATGTAATTCCTGCAAGCTCTGGAGTAACGAATAACCTGTGATACGAAGACTTGAATAAGCAGGAGCGGACGCAATGTTGCTACACAAAAAGGTTGACGATTGGAAAGTTGAAGTCATCACGTTTGTCATAGAGCTTTGTTGAATGACTTTCTGCAGAGTCAATTTCGAGATGTAGATCTAATTATGAAGCAGACCTACTAAAATCCGTTTTGTCCTTTTTCTCAAGTTCCTGAGGATATATGAGATGGAGAAAGTCACCAAATCGAGAATTGTTCAGTGAAAGGACATCATCAATATAACAAAACGTTATTAAATTCACATTAGCAATTTACTTTCGACTGTGGAAAATTAAAGCAGAACTTAAAAATAATAAAATTAGCCATGAAAATGTTATAAAAGTTTTTATGTATATCTAGGTCTTGCAACAGTTTTCTTTTGAAATCTACGCATACTAAAAAATCGATCTAAACTTACACATTTTAAGGTAAACGTTTCCATGAAAATTAAGTTGAAACCTCAGCACTGTTGCTATGAGCTACACATTTAAAATAAGGAAGTTTGTTAACTATGACCAGTGACTAAGACTTACTAAGATGAAGCTGTACCGGTTAATACACAACACACACATACAATATTAAGGAAGCATTTCAACTATTAGTTTTGATCTATAAAAAAAAAGATCTGTTGGAGAACAAGCCATACAATTTTTAATGGAGAAAGAACCAACCCCTGAACCTGTTGAATGATAACAGGTGCGGATCCAGGATTTTCGATTAGAGAGGCGCGGGAATGCCACACATGTGAAAGACATGTAAAATGCCACATGCATGTCACATGTGAGTCACATACGTTCCACATGTGTGTCACATGTATTTGTAGATTCACATGTGACACATGCGTGTATTTCATGTGTGTCACATGTGTGACGCACATGCGTTTCACATATGTGAAACACATGTTGAAATTTCACATCTGCGCAATGCATGCATAAAATCAAATGAATATATTGAATATTATTTTGAAATCTACATATGTGATACATGTGTGGCAGGAAACGTCTCAAACACATGCGTGTGAAACGCATGTGACACATATGTGTCACATGCATGGCATTTTTACCGGTGTCACAAATATTCACCGAGTGGAGAGAGGCGCGAATTTTGAAAGCTTTTTTTTTTATTGATTTCATGGTAAAAATCATTATTTTTTTCACATTTTAGGGGGCACGCGCCGGGTGCGCCCCCGCCTGAATCCGCACCTGGATAAAATCCTAAAACCAGCGTCCACCGGGGAGGGTAACTTCCAATATAATGGTAGGGACATATGTGCGGCCCAAAAGGGTCTACTTTTTGGGGTGTCCAATATGTGAAAAGGGTGGAAATTTCTGATGTTGCATGTATGATAAGGTGTACTTTTCACAAATGTCATATATCAATAGAAAAGGAATAACCGAACACCCACGTTTTGCCTCCTTGTGAACATAAAACATAAAAGCACACTATACAGAAAACGCTTCGTGTTACCTTCATGTAGACAGCCGTATGAGTATATACCACAATCTTGTGTTCGTAAGATTATAAAACGTATAAATATTTTATCAATTGTATTTCTCTGCATAAGAAGCCCACACAATAATATATCCAAAAGACATTATGCCCGATCTTCAAACATTAGGACGTACGGACGGACGTACAGAACCAGACACTACATGTCCTCCTACTCCTTCTTTCGTAGATTGGGCATAAGATAGACAACCACACCAACAACTTTAGAATGAAATCAATGTAACAAAATTCTACATTTCAAACTGCGTTTCTAATATTTAAAATGTCAGATCGGTTCCAAAGTAAACTGAGAATGCAAAGTGTACAGTAAAAATAAAAGTGCCAATACAAAAATAATAATTTAGATCTTGCGTTTCGTATGAAAGTTAGAATATTTGAATTCTTTTTGTGATTGGGGGCTTTAGATATTTATATTTCACTTCGTCCTGCCTTTTTATTTTCGAGAACACTGGAGCCTGGATATTTTTCTTACTATAAAATTTTCAGCCAAAAACAACATCCTACCATGCCTTTTTATTTTTTATTTCACAATAGCCCTGTCATGAAAATCCAATGGTCGCCCCCTTATAATCAGCAACAACAACAACAAAAACCACACAAATAAAAGATGAAATGAGTTTATATGAGGTTATGCTAATACATTTTATAAGTTATGAATGGAAAACAAATTTTAACTAAGCTTAGTGTCACCTCTATAAAAAAAGTATAAGCCAGTGAAGGAAAATCTATTCAGAGTCTGTGTCACTAATACACTCTCTAAATCCTTCGTACGTATTGTCCGTCTGCAGAAGGACATTCTTTTCTGATGACAGACACAACACAAGCTGGCAGCAAAACAGGATGTTTCAGGACGTCTGGTGCTCTCCCCCGGTGGCGTAACTAACATATTAACTAGTTTTCAGCACAACCGCGGGTTTAAACAAACTATCTTGAAGTCGTGGTTGCACCAGGGTCGAAGATATCGGTGAATAATGTAAACTCGTGGCAGCATAGGCATTCTGCGAGCATAGCGATCGGAACATTTGCACCATTGAGTGTAAAATTGGGTAGCTTTGAAATTCAGCCTAGCAGATGTTCAAGTTGATGCCCCTCCTGACCCAATTCGACCAAATCTGCAGAACTAAAGCTGCTAGCAGCACATCACTCACGTAATCAGACATTACAAATATTGGTGCAAGGTATATTATATAGCAACTATTTTTTTCTCGAAATTACGATTAATCTTTTACAAAACCAAAATCCTTATTAAACCCCGTTTAACAATCAGGAGACGAAAGAGTCTAAGAAAAGGTAATACCCAGCAGAAGATCACCGTCTCTTCTTTGATTTTTATGAGGTGACTATTAGACATGCTTAATTGATTTGAATTATCCGTTGAACTGATAGCCTTTCAAGGATCAGTTAATCAGTTTAATAGCTGTCTAATGAGATTAAAAGGCCGGGGAAAAGGTTCACGTCGAATATACAAAATTCTTACCTTGGGCAAATTACGTAATCACCAATTTGCAATTAACACCTGGGATGTCTGGCCAGGTGACACCTTGTTGTTTTAAAAAGCGTGATTATCATATGAAAGGGAAAATTTTCAAATCATTTTAACGATGTAAATTAAAATAGAGTAATTTATGGAAAAGATTAGATTAATCATGTAGCAGAATTCTAATTATTATCATGATTTAATTATTTAATATAGATGTTTAAAAAAATCATTAATTAAAAATTTTGTTCGCAAATAATGATAAAAATACTTTATATTTGAAAGAAATCTTCATAATAATTATGTTATTGCGTATCGGTTTATCGTTATTAAATATTTTCTTTTGTTTACCAATTAGACCACGCGTCACCACTGTGTTTTATTAAATAAAATATCGATTTCGATTATATAGCGTTAATCGGATAAAGATGTAATACACAGATATCCGGTCATATCCCATAATGCACTCGAGACTATCTCACTGACGTCACTGAGTTACTTTTGAAATCAGAAAATGCCAAATATCTCTGTTATAAATAAGAATTTTTTGAAAAAAAATTGGATATATATTTTTGATGACATATTCTATCATTTAAGACCATAAGTCAAAATTCGTGAATTTTCCCTTTAACTGTAAATGGCGTATGGTTTTACCATTCAAACTTTGATTTTAATCAATTCTAAAAGTTATCTCTAAAAGTTTCAAATTCAAACTGTTTATTAAGGAATGTTATCTCTGATGCATAAACAAAAATAAAACAAACATGATGCAGTGATAAGTTTCAAATTGTCCTGCTTTTAACCAAACCTCTCTTGCTAATAATGCATACCCATTTATAACTAAGGGGGGAAATGAGTGAGTGAGTGAGTGAGTTGGTGTTTTACGCCCGTGCAACACTATATAGGTTATTTACAGGCGATGAACATGAAAAGGATGATAAAATGAACATGAAATGATGATGATAAATGAAATATGGGGATGGGGTGGGAAACAAAGGACCGGTAAATTTTGAAGAACCACAGGAAAAAGGGGAGAGGTGGGTAGGGGCGGAAAATTTAGCCTATGTGGTGCACTACTGGGCGGTCCACAAAGGGGTCTTTTACGTGCATGAAGCGTGGCACTCTCCACACACGTTGGCCCACTATGGTCGGCGGTCAGGCCGGTTTCCGTATTATAGACCTGACAACCCCCGCGGACGAGGGCTACCCTATTCAGCCACCTAGGGTACACACTTGGTCGCTCTGTGGGCTGAGCACTGACCCGACGTCAGAATCCCAAGACCCTTAGTCGCCTCTTACGACAAGCTAGGCTCTGCTGCGGGCCTATTCGCCACCCGGGCCCCGCACGGGACAGGGGGGAAATGAAAACTCTTTGTAAGGTTTGGCATTATTGGGCCTGATTTACAATAATAAATATGAATGATTTCTCATATATCATATAAATCTAGATAATCAATAAACAATCAATAGATAATCAATAAATAATCAATAAAATAAATTCCACCGTGGGATGCACGGGTGGTTAAAGAAATGATATTTTCAGATAATATATAATAAACATAAAATATCAACATTCAATGATCAGATAAATGGTTATGGCAACCAGAAATCAATACAAATAGAAATATGCAGAATAATTTGGCGTCACCGTGGGATACACGGGTGAATAATATTTAAGACCGAAACCCCTTAAGAACCACCGTGGGATACACAGATGGCTGAATCAAAGAAATTTTGGATAACTGTGGTATACACGGTTGAAGAGACCAAAACCCCTTAAAATGTTCTTTAAGTTCACGAAGCAGCGAATCATTAAAGCACACATATAACGACATATCGGTGTTGAAATTTCTAAACGGTTCCAAAGCACATAACTTTCTCTTTGATTTCCGACTATTTCTTATATAAAACATCTTTTACATGCGTTGAGATATCAGTATTTAAAACTATTCACGGAGAGAATGAACGCTGATAATTTTCCTCATTCAACAAGTAAACAGCTGAAAGTCTTGCGTTGTTCAGAATACGGCACACTTCATGTTGTGAGTTAATTTTATAAGTTGTTATTCCTAGCGGTTCAGACGTTTTATACCTCTTAAAAAAGATAACAATTTCTAACGGTTTGAATTGCACTCCACCTCTGTTATATAGTTCTTATTATGATTTCCACTTGATTGGTTGATTGATTGACCCAAATGATTAATTAGTGGATTGATTGATTGATGTTGCTTGTCCTGGAAAATCTAGCAGCACATATCTGTACGCGATTGCTTGATCGGTAAAATGTACGAATCCATTATTCTAAACCTCGTACAAGTTTAGCTTTCCACTTCTCCCGGCTGAATCCTCTGAGAAAAGATTTGACACTTCAATCAAAGAAGCCTGCTCCCCAAATCGAGCTCGTGCCAGCTAAAGCATAGCCGTATTTAAATAATGTTGTAACAATATTTTAGATATAACTACCAAGTATAGTAAATTAGGTTATCTTATTTCTCCTAAAAAAATGGGTGGGAATGTATGTGGTGGGATAAAAAAATTGTATTGCAACCACTTTTACGTCTTGTCTTCAAGAAAATCAATGAAGTAATGACGTCCTTGACATTGTGACGTAACAATTGCAACGACGTAATTTCTATAAACTGCATATTATATTAATTCATTTTCTTTTATGTCTTCTTTATATTTGTATGTACTTCTATGCGAATATGTTCATGTTATGTATTATTATATGTATTGCCTGGCCTACTATGGTCTTTATGCAAATAAACTTAATAATTATAAACTAACAACCATTAACAAAAGGTACTTACCGCGATAACCAAATTTAAGTATAACGTACTTAAATTTCATTATCACAAAGAAATTTAAGATTTTCTCAACATCGGACTGAAAATCACCAACCAATAATTAAATGATCTGTGGCTAAATAGAAACACAGCTTAGCTTGTATCTATCAATAATTAGGGTCGACGAAACTATAATGATACATGTTTTTTTATATAAATACTAGGTAAAACCCGCGAATTCGCAGGAAAATCAACCGTTGCGTTGCTTTAAAATATAGACCACACCATGCAAGCATTGAATTTGTATGATCGTACATGGTGCTAATCTCAAATTAAAGGTTCTACGGTATATTTGCGGTTTTTGTTTGTTATTCCACCTGTAAATTAAACAAATGTCCAGTGGCAGGATATGTTTTAATTTATCGTTATGAAATTTTGTCAATTTATTTGACTGACAGGCGAGTTTGCCCTCGTGACTATATACCTAGATGTAGGTCTGCAGCCACATTCAATAAATTGACTGATGGGTGTTTATAGTCGTGACTTTAGCAAGGCTATCTGCAGCGAGTCGTTGTGTGCCATGAGTCGTCCAGCCGATGTCACAAGAAGTCGCCCCCCTTTTTTTGATAAATATGTCCATTTTTGTATATTTGGTCATCTCTAATCAAGTTAACCTACTATTCCCATGATTTCAATTAATTGTTGCAATGTGGGACATTATGTCTTTTGGGCATACACTATTGCCTGTGAATAGATACTTACGATAACTGGTGAATAGAAAGCTAAAGTAGCATTTGAAAGCAAAAGAGAATTTGCAAAAGAGATTTTTTAATATGTAGCCAGTTTCTAATTTTTCATTTACATTGTAACTATAAGTAAAAATGCTGCATTAAAATTATCAAGTGTTAATGGTTAACACTTTACATCTTTAAACTTATTTATATTCTAATAAAATTTGAATCGTGTTCATCTCAGCTTCAAGAAAAAAAGCTTCGCCGAGCGCAGCATGATACGACCACTTAAGAATTAACTGTAATTAATTTTTGGTTTATTGAACCATAAACTTAATTTTTCATGGTGCACATTGAATAATCCGCGAAGCGGATTATGTTAAATGTGCATCATGAAAAATTCAGTTTATGCTTCTATAAACCAAAAATTTATTATAGTTAATTCTTATAAATAAATTTTATAGTACATTCCGCGTAAAAAATATAAAAATTACATTTTTAACCTAAATTATTTTAAAATCAGTTAATCAATCTAGCGCATTAATATTCACACCTATCAATCAAAATGCACGCGGAGTCCGTGCAACTACAAAGTCAAAATTCTAAAGGTTGTATTCCGGTTTACTCTGGATTTGACATTAAGATTTTGGGCTTTAATTGTACGATAGAAAAATCCAATAAAATTCTTCTTTTTTTTTTAAGTTAACAGACAAAAATTCTTTCAACATAAATGCAACTAATAATTCTCTATTTTCTTATCATTATTATATCTTTGGTTAAGAAGTAATTTTGCCGAATGATTAAGTTGTGTATTCGATTTCTGAAAACCGGTTTAACTGGTTTGACAGTTGATTTATTTTGGGCGGAGTCTGTCATCAATTATATTTCTATGGGCGTATATTAATAGATTTATAAGCCAATCGAATTCTTTGCATGTTTCTTGGGTTCATTGGAAAATGGTCTTAATTTCTGAACAACGCAAAAGACACTAAAAATACTCTTAAATTTATTTATAACACGTTGAACCCTGTACCTTTTAGGCCCAATATAGATAGTCAATAGCTCTGGACACATGCAGCCCATGGTGGAATGACAAAGGTATTTGACACATGCATTTTATGGTGGACTTTTCACCCACATTTTACAAGGAATTCATTAAATTTTAACTATTTTAAAAGAAAATGGAAAAATTATACTTACAATATCATATTTATATCATTTCAATATCCCCGCTCAATTTTATATTAAGAATTAGACCCATGTTCTTTGCTATTCTACTATTATTGAGGTTTTTGGCCCCTTTGACCCCTAACTTCTTGAAAACAGTAAGAGATATTGCCAATCTGTTAAACGAGAAAAAAGAGTTTCAATTTTTGCCCCTAATTACATAATAGGGGAAAGGGGGGTTGCCAAAAAATAATTCTCATTTTGTATCCGCTATTTGACAAGAACAAACATGCAAAAAAATCAAATCAGACCACAAATAAAAAAGTTTCGATTTTGGTCCCTAATTACATAACAGGGAAAAAGGATGCGCGAAAATTCATCAGGTTCATTCTTTTATTGTAACAAGTATTCTTGACAAATTTCACATCAATAGGTCAACTAGGACCAAAGTTATGGTGGAAACAAATAAAATATTTGAATTTTTTACCCCTTTTGGGACCTTGATTTCGAAACAAAAAAAAGGGGGACCCCCAAAATCAATACCATTCATCCTTTTATATTAAGAAACGTCGTTGTCAAATTTCATAGCAATCAGATAACTGGAACTAAAGTTACCGTGGAAACACTAAAAAGTTAACAGACAACGACAACGACAACGACGACAGCATCATACCATAATACGTCCACAATTTTTTTGCAGTCGTATAGAAAGGAAATATAAGAAATTTCGATTACATATGCATGCTCAAGTGAAGTTGGAAGGAAACCACGGCTCGTCAAAACTTCAGACTTTCGGATGTAGACGATGTATATCAGATCAGAAAATTGGTATTTACTATCAAGTGAAGTATATTTTAAAAATAACGTTATGATTTTAACGTTTCTAATTCTTTGCCGCAAAGACGTGTGTTACGTCAAACCATAGTTTTTGTCTGTAAAAATGGTCAATATTAGATCGCAACGGAAGAGTTAGGTTTGGCGACACAAAACTTGGTTCAACCCACCATTTCTTTTGAAATGCGTGTACCAAGTCAGGACCATTGCAATCGGCTTCAATTTCTCTAGTATGACTTTGAATTGTTTTATCTTTTGCCTCTTGGATATATGAGATTGAGATTTGTTGTTACCTTTATTTAACATTCTTAACTCCTAGAAGGAAGGGAACTACGGGGGGAACTACCGTACAACCGACTCTGGTACAAATTTTGTGTGCCTAACAATATGCAATTTAAATTTATCAAATATCTTTTATAGTTTCCAAGGCATTTAGCTTAATAAGTGCAAAATTTCAAGGAAAATCAAGAAAACGGGTAATAACTCCTACATGGGTCAGGTGGGCTAAAGAAGCTATCATTTATACATTTAAAGGGTCATTACCCTTAAAAGGGGTCATCTGACAATTTCGACCCAACGGAAACTTTTGAAGAGCTCAATCAGCTGAAGTTTAAGAAAGCACCAGCTTTTCTGTAAATCTGCAATAGTTTTCATTTGGGGGGGGGGGGGGGGGGCAAACTGTGAGCGTGCATGGCAATGTTACGGTACTAGATACATAAAACGTTGTTATATTTATTGAGGAACACAAGATAAAAGAATGATCAAAATCGGATGAAAAAATAAGCATTCTACAGACGTTTCGTTATAACATCCATTTTAGCCCCATTTGGTCCTTTTTAGCTCACCTGGACCAAAGGTGAATTGCAGTTTTTTGCAAATAACTAAAAAAACGGCAACAGATAGCACAATTCTGGCATGAGGTAAAAGTGATCAGCACTTCGCGATCTACATGTACCTACCCTGAAATTTTGAAGAAGATCCAACAACCCATGTAGGAGTTATTGCCCTTGTTCTTGATTTTTTATTTATTTTGCACTTATAAAGTTCAATAGCTGAATAACTATATAAGATATTTGAAAAAAAAAATATTTGCATATTGTTAAGCACACCATGATCTACAAAATGTGTAATAAGGACCATTTCTTTTGTGAGTTATTCCCCTTAGAACGTCGAACTTGGCCATTTTCACAGCATTTCCTCATTACATTTAAACGTTAAATCCTCTGCCACCTTAAGTCCAATTAGAACCAAACTTGGTACAAATGGTTATTAGCATAAGATGTATAGAACTTACGTGGGGATTTTTGATTGATTGTAAAACATGGCCACCATCACAATTTTTTGGCAAATAAATAAAAAGCAGTTACAGATTTTCTAAATTCTAATGGAGAACAAAAGTAATCAGCACCTCAAGTTCTACCTGCTAAGAAATTTTAAAGAAGATCCAACAACCCATGTAGGAGTTATTCCCCTTTTACTTTAAAAAAAAATAAAATTATGTACTAATTAACCTTAATATCTTGAAAACTATATGAAATAATTAAGACATCAAAATTGCATATTGTTAAGCACATAAAGATCTAACAAATATGTGGTAGGGTCAATGTTGTAAGGCCATTCATTTTAGGAGTTATTCCCCTTAGAAGACCCTTAGAAGATCAAATTTGACCATTTTCACAGCTTTTACTCATTACATTTCAAACGCTAACACCTTAAGTCCAATTGGAACCAAACTTGATATAGTTCTTTACAAACATTAGGTGTATAGAACTGATGTAGGTTTTTTTGATTGGCTGTAAAACATGGCCTTCATGCCTAAAAATAGAACATAGCGGTAAATTGCAGTTTTTTTGCTAATAAGTCAAAACTGGTGACAGTTTTTAAATTCTGATGAGAACACAAGTAATCTGATTAACCTCAATATCTTGAAAACTATATGAGATATTTAAGAAATTTAAATTGCATATTACTATGCACACCATGATCTACAAAATGTATAATAAGGTCAACATTGTAGTGCTGTTCATTTTAGGAGTTATTCCAATTGGAAAATGTCAAGTAGTATTTGTCTAATAGCCTATAGTTCAGGCACACAAGTCAGGTGAACGATTAAGGCTCCGGGGTGCCTCTTGTTCTGAAACAGCGGGGGCCAGAATATGCAATACCAACCTTCCTTTACAAGCATCATATTAAAATCTAATAAAAAATGGACAACCATAACTTCAGTTGTTACACAAATTGTCTACAGACAACAACTTCATCGCCATAAAAGTCATATAAAAACTATTTGGTCAGATCATGTTACCACTTTTGATTTTGCCAAAATTGGTTAAACGGGTAAAAATCGAGAAAAATAGAGATTTTCCCCATTTTCTCATTTTTGGGGTGCCACACTTAAAGGAAAAGGTCAATCTTATCATGAGTAAACTGTTATATATACATGTATGTTAAATATAAAAGCAGTCTGTTAGATATATATATCATACATGTGACGGATCTGTGATGACAAAGCTGAAGATTTTTATTTTTTTTTGGCTGGAGATTGGACAAAAAAGCGAGAGATTTTCAATGCTCATTAAAATTGCATTAGGGCACTAGCCTGTGCCAAATATACATGGCTTCACTGATTAATTTCAAACTGATTATACAATCGTCAGGTAAATTACGGCAATAAACCTTTAATTAACACCTATACCTGTTAATTAAACGTCTACCTAATTGACAAACCCCTGAATCACCGGAAATGTGTTATGACTGAGCAATCAAAATGTCTTTTGTTATGTCTTGAAAAAGCGGGAAATTACACAATAAGTCGGGAGAACGGGAGATCGATCAAAAAGTCAGGAGATTTCGTCTCCCGGCGGGAGAATCACATGTATGATATTTTGCATCCATTTAGATTACTGCTATCAGTCAAATGACAGGGTCATTAACAAATTTCTTTGGGGGAAATACTCCTATAAAATAGAAAATAATGTGTAATAAGTGTAAGCGACACAGCCCACAATCAAGCGGCAATTCAGAAAAAACACAATGGACATATGCAATTGCCAGCAGCCTTCAACGAGGCCAGTAGGCCCTGCTTATGGTTCTGCAATTGGCCAAAGGTCAAAATAAAATGCATATAATTCAAATCCAGTCCTGAAATAGTCACAGATAGACCAATAAACAAGGTCAATAAAAGTCATAAATATAGTTTTATTTTCTAGCTTTTTTACAATTACTAACTAATGTCAGTATACATGAAGAATGTGGCTGCTAAAATATTGGATACATTTAATTCTATAATAGGTATACTGGTACAACTCCCCCAGGGCTAGCTTCGGGGAAATAACAACCCTGAGGGATTACAATTCAGAACGTTTGTAATCAGAAAGGGACACAATTTTTTATTGCCTAAGTATATTTTGGGTGGTTCATGGATATATAAGACAATATAGAATTAACCTTGTTAGGTCACAATATTGATTTAAAAATAGTGAAACATTTCTGGATGTTTCCCTACTGACCATTTAACTTGAAAACAGGGGGGGGGGGGTTATCTGGTCAGAAAGTTTTTTTTTTCCAGGCAGTGTGCAGAAAAAAATATTTGAAAACTAGAAAATATGCCTATGAGCCACAGGATGGCCCTCCCGTTCTTGAAATATCATTCACCCCCTTGGGTTATGGATCTTAACCAAGAACTTAACCCAAGTTGTTCATGCATAAAGTAAAGGTCATAGTGACCTAATTTCTAGTGGGTGGTGTCATCTTACCCAATACACATCTAGTGGTAAAATATCATTGACCCTGCACATCTAGTATCGGAGTAATGGACCTTAACCAAGAACTTAACTAAAGTCATTCATGTGTAAAATATAGGTCACAGTGACCTTATTTCTAGTGGGTGGTGCCACCTTACCCAAGACACATCTAGTGGTGAAATATCATTGACCCCCAACATCTACAACCCGTCCGATATAACTATGGACTTTCGATTGAAGCGTAAAGTGAAGTGTACAAACACAACAATGAAAATTTACGTCGTCATGACCAAAGCCAATCGTTAACAAAAACCACAAATCGTCATAGTAAGAAAAACCAATAAAAAAGAAAAAGACCTTAACCAAGAACTTAACCAAAGTGTTACGGACGGACAAGGGTAAAACTATATGGCTGTTCCACATACGTGGTCGGGCCATAAAAATCATATTTATTTGTTAAAGGTGTCATCATAAAATATTTTTTTCATAAGTAACATTATTTTCATCTTTGCTAGCCAAGGGTTATGATCCATTATCCCTAATAGGGAAGATGAGAGATAGTGGATCATAACCCTTGACTAGCAAAGATACATTGTTTTATATGGCACAAATCCTTATTCATAATATTTCTTTTCTGTACTTCCAGTGGCAGATATCGTTTCATCGCAAATCAGAATCAGAATTTTTTTGTAGGGAAAAAACAAGCCCCTGCCTTAAAGTTAAATGGTTGGTCCCTAAAGAAAGCAGGGAAAAAGCAGCACCACTGTTTCATATATGGACCAACGTAACTAATTAAACTGTAACTTTGAGGCAGACAAAAATAGTCCGTATTATCACGTGACTAGTACCAAGTTTGGGATATTATTGCACATTGAATACTTCATGGAATTACAAAAGGATGACTGTTCTGAAAAGCTAATTTAATATGGAAAAAAGAAGTATTGAAGCCATCTTCACAAGAAAAGACTCCAACTTAAAAAAATGACTTCCATTAGAGATGCATATTTTTGGACTATTTGCTGCTGACGTCATCATAATATTCACGTTTTTCGGGGTTTGGCAAATTCCGGAAAAACTAATCTGGCTTCATCCCCCGATATTGAAACTGACATAAGAAGAGTTTATCAGCTTTAAAATGAGATACTACACATGTCATAAATATTTATAGAATTAAAGTTACGAGAACAAATGTTAGTATTGTCGCCTATGGAAATTCATTTAGTACCATTGAGCCATATCCCTGTATTGTTTACAGGTGTTCAATTTTGGAAGAAAACATTGAAAATATTTTTGATCACATCACTGTAAAAGCCAATGAAATTATTATAAATATATCAAAAGGAAAAGTAAAATTTTCTCCCCTTAAAACTATATCATCTTTTTCCCCATTTTTAAATGCCTCCGCCTTTTTGACCCAGATATTTTGTTACAAATAAAGTCTAGATCAGTTAAGAAATCCGGTACCTCAAACTTTGTTACATAATGGAAGAATGCAACAATTCAACTACTGTGGTTTCATTATTATTTGTGGGGTTTCATTTTTTTGGTTGTTTTTGTGGGTGGCCTTGTAAGCAATAAATTTGATACCCCATGAAAAGGAAATTTAACATTAACCTGTATGTTTCAGAATCCAAGTCAACTGATCCTTTTTCAACAAACTACAAAAAATTGGTACCCATAAAAATAAATTAATCCACAGTATAACAAAAACAAATATATCACAAAAATATAAAATTTAAGTACATACATGTATACATCACAGTTTAAAATGTAGGACTAGAAATATAAAGTGAACATTGATATAAAATCTACAAGAACACATGGATTTTCATATACATTGTACATTATGAATGTCTCTCATTTATTCTTTTGGTTTTATACCTTTCAATGGTTATGATTAATTTACAAGTAATGCTGGTGAGAGCTAGGTTACAACTTAAAATATGCACATAAAGAAAAATTAAATTGGTTGTTTTTATCTACAGTGAAACCTGATTAAATAAAACCTATGTGGGACTGGTATTCAGGTTTAAAATGTTTAGAAATATAAAGAAGGCACTTAAAATCCATAACAGTTTAGACAGGGTTTGGTTTAGACAGGTTTTAGTTTGTTCAGGGTTTAGTATATTCAGGGTTTGGTTTATTCAGGATCTGGTTGAGTTAGGTTTTGGTTTATTAACGGTTTAGTTTGGCAGGTTTTAATTTGATCACAATCTGTTTAAGACAGGTTTTGGTTAATTCAGGGTTTAATTTAGACATGTTAGACAGGTTTTGGTTTATCAAAGGTTCAGTTTGATATGTTTTGGTTTACTCAGTGTCTGATTTAGGTTTATTCAGTGTCTGGTTTAGACATATTTTGGTTTATTCAGTGTCTGGTTTAGACAGGTTTTTGTTTATTCAGTGTTTGGTTTAGACAGGTTTTTGTTTATTCAGTGTTTGGTTTAGACAGGT
The DNA here is from genome assembly GCA_963971305.1 of Arcuatula senhousia. NCBI lineage: Eukaryota > Metazoa > Mollusca > Bivalvia > Mytilida > Mytilidae > Arcuatula > Arcuatula senhousia. The sequence continues at coordinate 45,145,940 of OZ020316.1, read as the reverse complement.
TTTGATTACAGTGTCTGGTTTAGACAGGTTTTGATTTATTCAGGGTTTGGTTTAGCAGGTTTTTGTTTATTCAATGTCTACTTTAGACAGGTTTTTGTTTATTCAGTGTCTGGTTTAGACAGGTTTTTGTTTATTCAGGGTTTGGTTTAGACATGTTTTAGTTTATTTAGGTTTTAGTTGATCAAAGGGTAAGTTTAACAATTTTGGGCTTATTTAAGTTTTGGTTTATTCAGGATCTGGGTTAAACTGGTTTTGGGTTTATTCAGTGTTTGGTTTAGACAGGTTTTGGTTTATTCAGGGCTTGGTAAAGACAGGTTTTGATTTATTCTGGATCTGGTTTAGACAGGTTTTGATTTATTTAGGGCTTGGTTTATACAGGTTTTGGTCTATTCAGAGCCTGGTTTAGAAAGGTTTACTGTCAAAGGTTGTTAAGAAAATATTTATTCCTCAATATTAGGCTTTATCATATCTTTATATTCAATTTGGTATATTTTTACATTCTTTCTATGAAATGGATGCACAAGTAAATTATAAGCTAAGTACAATCTATTTCAGAAGAATGAGTGAATCAGAAGAATATCACAAGAGATTTTATGTACAGACAAAAACTGTATTTAATCGAGATCAATATATGTATATAGGCACTCAGTTTTATATCATTGAAATATGAAAACAATGAATTAAATTAAAATGAGAAAATGAGAAAAATTAATACAGCACAATAATACAGATCAATTCAACAATATCTTTGGTAGAAAAGAAGGATCAGAGTGCTGTTTCATTACGGGATAAAATGCACACTTAGCTAACAATTGCTTTATAAAATGGCACCCTGAAAATATTGGAATACCGTATAGCAGGAAATTCATGAGGTCCAAAGAATTGCTAAAATGAAAGACCGCTAAATTTTAGTCAAGATATTACACAGTTTTCCCTGTTTTAAGTATTCTAAAAATTTGAAAAAATATACCTGCTAAAATTAAACACCCCTTTTGGAATAAAAAATTGCAGAATTTGCCACTCACTAAAATTACCTGCTATACGATATTATAGTTATTTTAGATCAGAGAGAAATCACATGTTGGTAAAAAATTTTAATATTTTAACAATTTTAGGAATGACCACAATATTTTTTCTGTCTATGAAGAAATAACATTTGAAAATGTGGCACACACTGTGTAACTTTGTGACTAACAATGGAACTAACTAGCTAGTCGAAGTTCTCCCGGAACTTTTCAGCTAGCTTCATTGGACCCACCGAAACTTTTTAATCCCGGAACAAAATAGCGTTTGTGGTTCAATCCTCGTCTGGGGTGAAAATTTCATGAACCAACTTTCCGACTCTCTCTTGACACCATTTGCGAGGATGGTCTCAAAGAACGATGGTAGTTCTTCGGAAGGAACGAAAAAAAGGTTGTCCCATGTATGTGGAGAGCAATACCCCATGCACATTAAAGACCCCTTTGTAGAGTTCAGTAAGAGTAGGCTCAATGGGTGCCGCTGCAAAGGCCACACTCGCTAACTGCTAGCTTGAGAGGGATTCATATAAGCATTAAGCTTGTTTCCCAATCCAGGATAAATCAATATGTTTAAACTAAAATAGCATTTACATATGTCGCCTGCATCTTAAAATATTTCGTAAACAGAAAGTAGCTAGTTATGGATACAAGCTTGCTTTACACCATATAGTACAATATGAATAAGCTACATGCAAAATATCAAGAGGCTGTGTCATGAAGTTGCCCGGAAAACTGTGACAGAAATTTTTGTGACGCCTAACAACACCGCAAGACGATGGATATATAGTGTCAAAGTAACTCCTATATTTTGCTTTGCAACACATTGCAGGCAACATAATAAAAATGTTTAAACTAAATGTGAAAGTTTCTAATGTCTTTGATAAGTTGTCCAATGCACTGTGTATTTGCAGGATTGTCAACGCTTGAAATTTTGAAATCAGGATGTACCAGAAATTATGACTGTGACCTAAAAATCAGGAAAATCTATAAAAATTGGACAGCCCTGTCTTCGTCCAAAAATTAACTATGATGATTCACATCAAACCCTATCATATGTAATAAGGTACTCTGGGTAACACTGATTACTTCTGTATACGATAAATTCACGGAATAACCACTTGCCGTCTGCTACGACTGAATCGAATGGTTCATGTTTAGAATTGGGACATTTTGGTTTGAGACAGTTTGAGCAGGGAGGAGCGTTGAATCTTTCCGGTTGGCTGGTCACATAAATGTTTCCTAGTAATAACCTCATTAAAATCATCTTTCTGTTCTTCTGTTGTCTATTGGTTTTGTCATCTGTAAATAAAAGTTAAGTAAATCAGTCAAAGTACAAAAATAGCCAGATTTCATGGGATTTCTATCTCTCAGATGATTGTAGATGTTGGTTTTTCATAGGGTTTTGTTTTGTCATCCGTAAATGGATTTGACACGCTGAATTTGAGATTGGCAGCGCTACTGGTGTGCTATAACAAGCAGGTACTGCTTACTCCTCCAGAGAACCTGAGTTCATTCCATTACAACTTGAGTTTGCACTGTTGATTTCTGTTTGGTTGATTTTTAATTTTGAAATTGTCTGTGTTGTCTGCTTGAGTTCGTGTTTGCTGGTTTTGTTTTTAACTTTTAGAATATTGACATTTGGAAGCCCCATTCACTAGGTACATCTGTTTTTTTCTTTCATAAAACAGGATGTAGTTGAGTTACAGACCTGAAATCACATCCTACAAAGGTAAAGCTTGAGTGGGACAGAATGACAAAAGGAAAGACAAAGGACAAAGATAGACTCACAGTGGCGGATTCAGAGGGGGCCGGGGAGTTAGCATATGGGGCATATTAGTTGAGAAAGCTTTTTTTTGGATAAATTGGCCAGGCTACTTCAAATTTCCTGAAAAATGACCTTTTTAGCAACTTCATCCTATCTTTAACACTGGATCCGTCCCTGGCTCAAAACTTTCATTGGCAGGCTAAAAGACCATGAATGTTATAGGAATTATAGACAATTAAAATTGCATCAAAACAACCTACCAGCATACTGGTCTGCTTTTGTTGAAGATTCAGCGCCATATATTCCTGGTCCAAACATTGCATTATCTCCGCCATATTTTTCATCGAGTCCCTTTTTAATGATATTGTCTACTGCACCACTTGCAGTTCCATGGAAAAAATAACTTTCATTAGCATATGAAAATAAGTCTAAATCAGGAGTCAATTTTCTACTTATATTCCTAGTGGCAATTTTGCCCATTTGAGCCAATTTTGTTCCCTGATGAGTAATGTTTTCCAAAGGCGAGAACCTTTTCTCTTCTGCAAGCTTCCTATAAAAGCTCCTTTTGCGAGTCTGGTATGTATCAAACAAGTCAAAGTTTTCGATTCTTTCAACCTTATTAATCGTTATGTTCTTATGACCGAGACCCTGGGCATCTTTTCCCTGTCCGACCTTACTGGTATCCCATGTATTTTTCACCAAATCAGCAATAGCTTGGAAAATATCTTGGTCGACTGGAACAAGTTGACCTGGCTTGTTCAAAATCAGTTTTTTCGCAACATCCTTAGCTTTATCTATAAATCCTTCATCCTCCGTGAAATGTTTCCAGTAAACAGGTGCTGTTGTTTTTTCCAGTGATTTTTGTACCCACCATTCACTACTTCCGCGTCTAACAGTTACTTTTTGTTCCGGTTTCTGAACTTTATCATCACTCAGTAGAATTTCTAAGCATTCTGTTCTTGTTTTGGAAACTGAATCTTTTTCTCCTTTATAAATCAGCTTGTCTGAATCTATATAAAATAAGAGAATATCTCCATCTAAGCAATAAAACTCCATTTAAGCATATTCAAAAAAACTTTTAAGACAAGAGCTCTGATATCATAAAAATATAGAGCAAAAAATATTAAAAAAAAAACTATAAACTTTGTTGATGAAAAAAAAAGATCCAAATTACTGCCCATATAATCCTACATCAACCTTAAATTAACAATAGCATAGATTACTCTCCAAAACTGATCATATTCCTATATCTATGGACCTTAAATTAACCAATACATAATAAAAAGCTAGGCCGAGCGCAGCATGATATGACCGCAACAAGTTGAACCCTGTACATTGGAGGCCCAATATGGATAGTCTATTGCTTTGGTCACATGCAGCCCATGGTGGACTTACAAAGCTTTTTTACACATGCATCCTATGGTGGACTTTAAAATGCATATTTGACACATATATATTTACAATAACCTTTAAATAGAAAAAATCTTATTTTTAAATTCATTGACATTTTTGACACGATTAAGCCCCTTTTGGTCCCTTTTTTTTTTTAAAAGGTTAGGACCACAAACACCAAATGCAATAAAATGCTTCCTTCAGTGTATATAATCATCATATTTAAACTTCATAACAATGGGCTGGCCCACTACAGCTAAATTTCTTGTGTAAAACCATTTGCCTTGACCAACTCTAAAAAAAGGTGTTTTTTGCCCCTTCGACCCCTTATATCTCAAAAATAGTAATAGATATTGCAAATCTGATTAATAATGCAGGCAGGGATTTTCACAAGGATTCCAATGAAAAAAAGATTTTGAAAATCGGACCACAAATAAAAAAGTTGATTTTTTGGGTGTGGCCTGTCTTTGGCCCCCTGTAGCAATGTAACAGTTCAATATACATCAAAACCATTGACACATTTTGTTGACAGAATTTAATAAGGAATTCAATAAAAAAAGAATTTTCAAAATCAAATGAATAATAAACATTCTAGAACAGTTTTGTCAATACACCCTTCCTCTAGTGGTTACAAACATCATATCAAAATTTCATAACAATTGGTCAATATTTACTCAAGTTATCGCACGGAAACCAAATGTTCCCAGACAACAACATCGCCATAACATTATACGATCGCAAAAATTTTGCGGTCGTATAATAAAAACTGAAACAAGAGTTAACACTAAAGTATGCCTTGCCTGTCAGCACCATTGGGATATATGTACCTAAGTATTCAACTATTCATTCATTAATTCATTAAATGTTGAGACTGTAGAATTCCAAATTCCCACTCATTTAACTTTAACATTGCTATTTTGTGTATTTAAAATTGTCAAAGTCATTCAATCAGAAAATCAAGGTCATTGTCAAAAGATGTGGATGCAACTGTGCTAAGCTACTACTGGGGCATAGGCATACCACATTTCATTAACCTAGGACTTATAGTTCTTGAGATATGGAGGTGCTTATAAAACCTTAACATTGCTATTATAAGTATTGAATATTGTCAAAGTCATTCAATCAGAAAATCAAGGTCATTGTCAAAAGATGGGGATGCAACTGTGCTTAGCTTCTTCTGGGGCATAGGCATACCAAGTTTCACCAACCTAGGACTTATAGATCTGGAGATATTGAGGTGCTTATAAAACCTTAACATTGCTAAATTTTATATGTATTGAAAATTGTCCAAGTCACTCAGCTGGAAAATCAAGGTAAAGGTCAAAAGATGTGGATGCAACTGTGCTAAGCTACTACTGGGGCATATGCATATCAAGTTTCATCAACTTAGGACTCATAGTTCTTGAGATATGGAGGTGCTCACAAAACCTTAGCATTGCTATTATATGTATTGAAAATTGTCTAAGTCACTCAGCCGGAAAATCAAGGTCAAGGTTAAAAGATGGGTGCTCACAAAACCTTAACATAAAAGTTAAAGCCACCAACGTCAAAGAAACACCTATGTCTGGCTCCCCTTCCCAGGCGAGACAAAAAAATCTACAAAAAATTCCCAGATCTCACTTTACAGGAAGAAAGTATGTATTTGTGTGTTTGTGTTTAGAACCCTTTATCTATTCACCTGGGCCATGTAGGGTGGCCAGTTTTATTGGTGGAGGCAACTGGAGTACTGTGGATTCATTTATTTTTGTGGGTACCAATTTTTGTGGTTTGATGAAAAAGGATCAGTTCTTGGATTTTTAATTTTGTGGTTCTGAAGTCTGCAGCATACTAATAATGTTAAATTTCCTTTTCGTGGAGTATCAAATTTCATGGATCAAAGCCAACCATGAAAATTGATACCCCATGAATAATAATGAAACCACAGTACCTGGAAAATAACCCACTGAACTTGGGCCGGTCAGGAAGAAAGTGAATGACAGACTTGAAATCAAATCCAACAATATGGAAACCCATGGTGGTGCTGCACACAAAATATCAAGAGGATTATGATACTGTAAAAGTATTATTATTCGTAGGGTACCAATTTTCGTGGGTCAGGCAAACAACAAAATTAAGTTCCCAACGAACTGTGTTTTAATAGAGATTGATTTAAAACCACGAATTCAGGAATCGTCAAATAAGGAGTTTACTTCCAATCCACGAAAATTGATACCCACAAATTTAAGTATTTTCACAGTATTAAAGTAGTTCCCCCAAATTTGTCATTTTATAATTCTGTGAAATCCAGCAAATATTTCAGAAATTTACCTTGTATAAGCCACACATGGTATTTTTTAGCAGCAGTCGTCAGTTTTTTCCAGGTGTCCTTGTGTAGAAATTTTAATTTAGGGTTAGAATACTTTTCTTCGTATAAGAATGTATCTTTGATATCTTTCGACAATGTTTTTCTGAGTTTCTCTCCTTCTGACTTGGACTTGGCATACAGTTCAATAGAAATATTGCTTACAGAGACACTAGCTATAGGCTTGTGTGTTGGCTCTTCTCTTGGTTGTGGTGATCTTACTTCTGCAAGATATAAACAATTGGTCAATGTAAAACATTATAAAATGACCCCAAAAGGGGAGGTGCACATCTTCAATATATCTGTAATCACTGTGTAAAATTTCAGAAAGATCTAGTGTTTGGTTTTTGAGATTCAGATTACACAAGACAGGCACCCCATAGAGGGACGGATGGACAGACAGACGGACAGACAGACAGAGTGACCCGACTACTAGACCTGCTTTTGCCTTCGGCAACACAGGTAAAAAATTAGCAGATTTTTTAAAGGAAAGAAGTAGATGAACAACAAGCCTACAGTATGGGACCTTTTGGTGATGCTGAAGACTAAATATTAAAAGGCTGTGATAAGTTGTTGCTGATAAGCTGAAATGAAAATATTTTCCCCCTCCCGCCTGACAATCACCATTTTATAACCCCGATTATCTGGCCAAAAATTTGGTCCAAGTAAAAATGGTAGGATTTCTGAAGACAGGAAGTAGATGAGCAACAGACTTGAAAACAAATCTAACATTATTGAACCCTATAATGCTGATGCTGTATGTCAAATATCAAGGGGCTGCACTTAAAAAGAAAACTGTAATAGAAATTTTCCCCCCATCTACCCAACCACCTCACAACCCTGTATTTCTCATTCCATACAATCTGGCCAATGATTATGTGTGTTAGTCTTTAACGCCTTATTGACACACCTGGGCCATTGAGGGAAGTCAGATTTAATGGTGGAGGAAACCACTGACCTTGGGTAGGTAACTGACAAACCTTATCACATACTGGTGAGGAAGTCACGTTTTTGTTACAAGCGGGACTCAGTGTTTTTGTTTGCTTGATTTAACCTCCAAAACCAGGCTGTTTGCCTTAGTAAATTTCTTTCATAATCGTGCAAAATTCCCAAAATCAGCAATTTACCCCCATATTTTGGATTCCCAAATACCTATTTTTTGTGATTTTTCTTCCCAAAACATACAGGAGGGGGCTGCTTCGAAAAGGGGCAACAAAAACACTGGGACTCCACCTGAGAGGTGATTGTATTTAAACCAGTGCCATAGACCATTCGCCACCCAGGCCCTCTAATGATTATGACACTTATGTGGATTTTTTTCTGTCTATATGCATGCAGTCTAAAGTTTTTGATAGTATTTTTCATTTGTAAACTTGCAGAGGCATTTTCTTTCTGTTTTTTCAGTTCATCCAAATACATTGTATAGCCAAATATATAAATGCCCTTTAAATACATGTAGAAATGATGGAAACTTAATTTTCTATAAATAACTACAGTAGTTACCAAACCTATCCCTATGGTCTGTATCTCTGGCCACACTTGATGCTGATGTACCTTGTATTCTAGATCTGAAAGCTTCCACGTGATCCTTCTCATAGATTATAAACTTGATTTTCTGAAAAAAGAAATGCGAGATAAAAACATTGATGAAATATTGAGAAAGCTTCCAAGCCCTCGTGATCCTCCTCATAGATTATAAACTCGATTTTCTGAAAAAATAAATGTGCACTAAAAACATTGTTGAAAAACATGTATTGAAACAAGAGGCTCCCAGGAGCCTGAATCGCTCACCTGGTCTTGATGTCAACCCTATATTTTGTAGAGCTAAATGAGCTGAACATTTAAGCAAGCAACAGCTTTTCTCTATCTACAATAGTTTCATTCTATAGGCCAAAAACATGAAAAAACGTTATTTTAGGGGCCGTAACCCCTATAAGGGATCATCTGATAACTTTGACCCAATGAAAACTTTAGTAGAGCTAAATGAACTGAATATTTAAGCAAGCAACAGCTTTTCTCTATCTGCTATAGTTTTCATTCACTAAGCCAAAAATATGAAAAAACGTCATTTTAGGGGCCGTTACCCCTATAAGGGGTCATCTGAAAACTTCGATCCTATGGAGACTTTTCTAGAGCTTTATGACCTAAACATTTAAGCAAGCAACAGCTTCTCTCTATCTGCTATGGTTTCATTCACTAAGTCAAAAACTAAAAAAACAAATTTTAGGGGCAGTAACCCCTATAAGGGGTCATCTGACAACTTCGATCCTATGGAGACTTTGTAGAGCTTAATGAGCTGAACATTTAAGCAAGCAACACATCTCTCTATCTGCTATAGTTTTCATGCCATAGGCCAAAAATATGAAAAAACGTTATTTTAGGGGCTGTAACCCCTATAAGGCTTCATCTGACAACTTCGACCCTATGGAGACTTTTATAGAGCTAAGTGAGCTGAACATTTAAGCAAGCAACAACTTTTCTCTATCTGCAATAGTTTTCATTCTATAGGCCAAAAACATTAAAAAATGCTATTTTTCACCTTTAAGGGACCGTAACTCCTATAAGGGGTCATCTGACAACTTCGACTCAATGAAGACTTTTGTACAGCTTTTGATGCTGAAGCAGCAGCGTGGCATCAGATTTCATCTATCTCTTATACTTTTTAATTTACAAGCCAAAAACAGTACTCTGACCCCCCTAGTCTATTTTTAGTAACAGCGGCCATGTTGTTTGGACGGAAGTCACCATTTGTGCAATCTTGGTAGGGGACATCCCATAGATGAAGTGTGCAAAGTTTCAAAGCAATCCCTTCAGTCATTTCAGAGGAGAAGATTTTCAAAGAAAAGTTTACAACGACGACGGACGACGACGACGACGGACGCCAAGTGATGGCAATAGCTCACATGGACCTTCGGTCCAGGTGAGCTAAAAATAGATGTATATGATATAAGCACTGCAAGAAAGACAGAAGGAATATCACAATATTAAAATGAAAATGGCCATAAAAATAAAGGAAATGATTTCTATTAAAAAACATAAAGTAGTTATAGTTATTTTATAGTTAAATTTCCGATTTTTAAATTCAAAATTGTTTAAAATACCAGGTTTCTTTCCTTGTAATGCACATGGTTGATATCCTCGGTACTGGATTTGGCTTCCTTGTTCGAACGTTTTGATTTTGAGTACTTTTTGTTTTCAACAGTTTTGGAATTTGACCTTCCAATGTTTTTATTAAAATGCTACTGATGAGAGGTTACTCCTTAAAATATCGATATTTTGCATATCCAAGTTAACCGTTTATACCCACATTTTGGTATTTGTAATTTTAAAGTTATCTACTGTGTTTTCATTATTATGTGTGGGGTATCAATTTTATGTGGTTCTTTAATTACCCTACCCTACCTATTTTTTCATGCCTACCCTAGCTAACATTTTCATTGCCATTTTTGCTTAGGTAGTACTCCACAATTAGGATTTTTTCACAGTATTGTTTTCCTATGTGGCCCCCGTGAACTTTTTTGTTAAATGAAAATATTGATTCGTTTTGGTCTTAAAACAAGACAAATAAAAAATCTGGACCCGTTATATAAAAAATACGATCTACGGTTATTGTTTTAAAGAATAATTTCGAAAAAATCAATACCAATGATCATAAAGCGTCGTTTCCAGCTGTTCATGATGACCAGCGGATGGGCTTAAATTTAACTGTGCTATTTTTAGATTTTTAAGTTTGAACAATTTTAGCGGAAAAAAGAGCCGAAGTCGGATAGGTTTATTTGGTCTTAAAAGAAAGGACTGTTTTCGGGCTTCCATTTCATACATGTTACGTTTCACCTGAACCGAAAGCTCGACTACTGGCAACATTAAAAAAAAGGACAAAACCCCGATTTTTGCGTATTTTTGTCCCCAAATTTTTGACAAATGTTAAGAGTTGCTAGGGGCAACGAGTACAACAAAGAAACCAAATACGGCACTAAACACGACTAAACATGCCCGGAGTTTGGAACACCACCTAGTTTAAAGTGCAAATAGCAGTTTAAGCGATTACAAGAACCCGGGACAAAATAGTCAACGTCGAGCACATGCAAAAATGAGCTAAATAAATTAATTGTGGAGTACTACCATATGGCATTATTCTCATTAAAATTTTGAGAGTATATCTTGATTTTAGTCCTTGGTTTCTTTGTTGAAAATAAAGCTAATATATTTGAGAATTACTTGTTTCAAAAATTTTGGGAAAAATATCAGTTATTAAGCATTAATGCCCATAGCAACCAAACATGCTTATTTTTGAAAATATCGTCAATAACGTTATATTTTGTACAGCTGGTTATGCTGTATGTAACACTAACAACGTTAATAATTTCCCCGGAAGAAATAAAAATTACACAATATAGTATATTTCCCTGTATGTAAATCATAAAATTGTAATTTTTAGTCGGCTTGAATAGAAACGCAAGGCATTATGGCTTGCTATGCAAATGTTAAGCAAATTTTGATGATGTGTTTCCATGGACGCCATTATTGCAGATTTTTTCACGGAAATCATCCAAATTTTCACAAATATGTTTGAAATAGGCTAGAATATGACTTAAGCACAACAGAATACCAATTTTGTTACGAAAATACAAAATTTTATTCAAAACAAACGGGGAAAGAATCTAACATTATTGCAGGAAAATGTCTAAAAAAGAGCTTTATCAGAAAAGGGCTTCCGTCTTTGAGCGTGCGTTACTATGGTAAAACATAAAAAAAAAGTCATAATATCCGGTATTCCTCAAGTGGTTACATACTCAAGAAGAGAAAAATGCAACTCATGTTAAATTTTCAAAAAATGCAAAAGCATTATGGTACTACTCCACAATTCCATTTCATACATGTTACGTTTCACCTGAACCGAAAGCTCGACTACTGGCAACGTTCAAAAAAAGGACAAAACCCCGATTTTTGCGTATTTTTGTCCCCAAATTTTTGACAAATGTTAAGAGTTGCTAGGGGCAACGAGTACAACAAAGAAACCAAATACGGCACTAAACACGACTAAACATGCCCGGAGTTTGGAACACCACCTAGTTTAAAGTGCAAATAGCAGTTTAAGCGATTACAAGAACCCGGGACAAAATAGTCAACGTCGAGCACATGTAAAAATGAGCTAAATAAATTAATTGTGGAGTACTACTTTATGCAGTAGCTTCCATTCTCCATTTACACAAGCAAAAAAAAAAAAAAATTATTGTAAAAATGCCGACCAACCTACTTTTTTTACCCCTGACATGTTATAGGAAACACCCACACTTATTCTTCATCTATGTCAAGGTCTTTTGTTGATAATCAATTCAAAGTGGTATTGAATTGAATATATATTCTAGGGCTAATACAAGAGGGAAAGCAGCTACTGCTGGTCACATTGAAGGATTTTTATGCCCCCATCTAGGAAAGTAGAGGGGCATATAGTGTTCGGGTCCTTTCATCCGTCCATTCGTCTGTCCGTCCCAAATCCCCATATTTCCAAATTCCCACTTACTGACAAATGTCACATTAATCATATTGGTATGGTAGGTGCATCTATTGATGCTAAGCACAATGCATGCTTCAGATGCTGGATGTGACCTATATTTTCCGCTTGAATGATCACATACAGAAGAATGGTTAAAGTCCATTCCCACTTACTGACATGTGCCACATCTTCTATATTGGTATGGTAGGTGCACCTAGTGATGCTAAGCATAATGCATGCTTGGGATGCTGGCTGTGACCTATATTTTCTGGATTAATGGCCACTTATAGAAGAATAGTTAGTTAAAGTCCATTCCTTCTGACTGACAAGTGCCTTAGCAACCATGTTGATGCTTTAGTGATTGTGGAAAAAAATAAATGTTGCGAGATGGGGCATTTTATTTTTAAATTGACTCTTATTTATGTTTGCTGTGTTGCGTACACTTATTCCTCATCTCATTATCTTCTTTTGTTACTGAAAAAAATGATGTTTTTACCTTTAAACCTGAGTTATATTTGCCACTTTCTTTGGCCTCAGCCACCAGACAATCTGCCACAACATCTAGAGGGTAGCCAAGAAGTTTTCCTGTTCCAACTGCTGGCAAGGCCACACTCGCTAGACCAAACAAACTGCACGTCTTAAAACAGGATCTGATGGACTGGCTTAGAACCTGATAGAAAAATAGGAAATTTGTACAAAACTTTATAACCCTAGAATAGCAGTCTTACATGGAAGATGTATGTCGCTTTGTCTGAATATTGGATGAAATTTGCTTAACACCATAAAGTACTATAGAAGGAATCCACATGCCAAATATCAAGAGGCTGTGTCATGTAGTTGCCTGAAAAAATGTGAAGCCACAGGAAAATGGAAGCTGCAAGGAGACAGATTGTGCCAAAGTGATTCCTAAGTGTTGCTTTGGCACAATTTCTTCATGTTCTTATAAAGGACAAAAGAAAACTAGAAAAACTGTGAGCCGCAGCTCACAAATAAATAACCCCCACCCCCCCCCCCCCCCCCAGAAAAAAAATTAATCAGATAGAATTTAGAATAGGAGATGCACATCTACATTATGTCACAAAGATTGTGTGAAGGTTTCATGAAAATCCATCAAGGGGTTTTGGAGGAGTTGCAGATAAGAGATGGGCACCCCTATGAAGTCAAATGGCTGAGTCCATGTATTGCTATGGAAAACCCCAAAATCATTCTGATCAAATTTTAAAATAGTAGATGCACATCAACATTTTGTCACAACAAATGTGTGTAAGTTTCATGAAAATCCATCATGGGGTTTAGGAGGAGTTGCGGATAAGAGATGGGTACCCTGAAGTGTAACGGAAGGACGGACAGAAGGAAGGACGGACGGACACCCCTATCACTATATACCTCCCACTTTTGAAGTGGGGGGTATAATAATGAAAGAAACAGGACGTCTTCTCATATAAGCAAATTATGTGCTTTGATAAAATGGCAAAAATCTACCCTTCTCTTGATGGTCCCCTAAAAAATTTCCATGCTTACAGTATTTTGTTACATTAATTGCCAAAATAAAAATATTCTGTTACAACAAATAAGCATGCAATAAGGTTTCGTACTTTTTCACTATTTTGTTTTTACAGTTGTGTATTAACTATAAGACACCTTTTCAAAAACTTGTTCACCTATAGAATGTTTTCATGCATCAATTTAGAATCAACCTGCCCCCTATGATCACAGGGAGTCTTCTCCCCTTTGTTAATATTTTGCAGGATAAATCTACTACTGTAGAAGCAGAAATATTCGTGGGGGATTAATTTTCGTTTATTTCGTGGGTAAGAAAAATCCATGAAATTAAATCCGAAAATTTAAAATATTTAGTTAAAAAGTGTATATCAAAATAAAAAATTCACGAAAATTTGTCCCCACCAATTCAGTTTGTCTTCTAAACCACAAAATTTTATCCCCTAAAATATAAGTGATTATACAGTATGTAAATACACATTTGCATATTTTCTTTTATTGTACAATTGACTCTCAACCATTTGATTTTTATTAGGGGCTATGGATATTTTCGTCCTGGCTTTTTATTTTTCGGAAAAAAATCGAGTCTGGATTTTTTTTGCGAGCTTGCGCACACAATTTTTATTATTTTCAAAACAACAAAATTTTCTTACCCAAAAATACCTTCCTGCCCTTTTTTTTTTGCCCCCCCCCTAAAAATCAAATGGTCGCTCCCTTACATTAAAAAATAAGAACAACTATGACTATTTGGAAGAAGTGCAAAATACATTTCGTGAAGCATCAAAAATCTAAATTCAACACACGGCTAAAACACACACGCTTATACAAAGGATGAGTAGCAATAAGACCCTATTTTGCCCCAAGATTTACATTATGAGCATAACAGATGTTTTAGCATAAAAAAAATATTGAACAAACATTAGGCTAATGATAAGCTTTTTTCCATTCTAGCTAGTTGTGATGTCAATCACTTAACTCAAAAAGCTCAATATCTAGGAAGTTGTCCAAATTTTATTGACTTAGCTGTTTTCCAAGCACTTAATTTAATGTGGCCACATCTGAATAACAACCTCCTATTTAGTAAAATTGTGAAAATGATGAAATACATCATTTCTTTAAGTTTGAAGTTGTTGTTTTCATGTGTCCTGTGTTTGCTAATGAAAAGTAAGCATTAAATACATCCAAAATAGCAGATTTTAGCCTTTTTTTTATAAGACGATTCTTTGTGATGTCATATTGACATAATAATGAGAGAAATTTGTGTCTTATTTAATCTGATCTCTTTAATGTAGCCACATACATGTATAAGTGACTTACTATAATTATCATACTTTAGTAAGCAACTTCATTTTCTTTGGCCAAATATGGGTCTTATTGCCACTTATCCTTTCTCTTTCATGAAATCCCCAAGTGATTTCATGTTATTTCCAAACATGTTTCTCAATCCATTCATCTTTTAAATATACTTTCAATTTTTTGGGATACAAATTTGTTTTAGTTTTTTTTGTGGGTGGCAGTTAACCATGAAAATAAAAATCTAACAATTAAAATGTTAATTTTCATTGACTCCTGGTAAAAACATATATGTAAACCAGTGAATTAAAAATGCTGTATGAAATATGCCTTTTTCAATTGATCCCCATGAATATGAATGAATCCACAGTAGTTTTAAGAAACATGTTTGAATGTTACAAGGGTTATGGGATAAAGCAGGAATATATAGCCTATACAACAGCTGTTAACCCAGTATGAACCACATATTTTCCAAATTACTTTATATGATGTTTTTGTTTTTAAAGGCAATTTTTCAGCAAGTTATTTTTTGTCATCATCTTTTAAAACTTTTAGTTTATAAGAGAAACCGTATCATGCACCCTTATTTTTGGTGTGTATTAAAAAAGCAAACAAAAAAGAAATTGCTTGTGAAAAGATGGTTGGTTTACAGCATGTTATATTTTAACTAAATAACTTAATTTCTACAAACTTTTGCAGTATGTGTATAAGTAAATTACTGTTAACCAGGAATTTTTTGCTTCAATTTATGTTTGCATTTCACAAGTTGACATTGCTAGTGCAAAAATAAAATGGCACAAATATGTTTTTCTTCCATTGTTGTCCATGGACAATAACTTTATACAGCTTGAATAAAAAATCTGTCAAAATCAAAAATTTCTTTCCCATCCGCCTGCCCTACATATACACCATTTTATAACCAGGATTTTTCACTCAGGGCTGTTCAAGTAAAACATACATGGGACAGGGGGAATGCAAAATGAAATTGCCACTATGGGCGGGCTTTAAAAGCTTGAGTTTACTCAATGAAAATAATGTTAGTTTAAAAATAAAATTTTATAGGTGGCTCCCCTTTCAAAGAAGTGCCTTCCCCCCGTCCCATGTATGTTTTGCTGGAACAGCCCTCAGTGAAATCTGTCCAAAAACTGTGCAAACTTTAAAAATTCAAGTCAGTCATCCTACCACTGAAAAAAAATGTGCAAAAATTTCCTGGTTTATAGTATAATAAATCATTTTTCACTAGGATTATAGAAGTCAGCTATCATATGACATAAAATAGCAGTATATAGTACCTTGTATTGGGTTCTGGGCTGAAATAATTTCATCATTCTGATAAAGATTTAGAATTAACTGCAGAACAACATTACATATGTACAAGTATATATTATTCTAATATAGACCACACCCACGTACCATGACAACAATCAGTGTGTAAATATCCAATATACGCCAGGTTGATGTCACAGTTACTTTAACGCTAAAACTAGCAATGTCATAATATATTTTGTGCACAAAAACATCAAAAATTGAAGACATTTTGACCATTAAACTGACCATGACACCTTTTAAAAGTGACAAACTGTGTGATTGCCACAATAGACACAACACCTAATCAAAACTAGAATACTGACAAAGTCAGAAAGGCCCCACTGTATTGTTAATAGCATTTGAGTTTTATTGTTAAAAAATTTCAAGTCTCAAAATCTGCGATTTTCGATAAAAAATAGATTTTTTTCCACCCAAAATATTTCACATATTAATGTGAACATCATGACATGCTACTAAGAAGCTGTACAAAATTTCAGAACTGTGTTGTTTATAGTTTTTGAGTTTTAGTGTTCACCATAATTGTTGACGGACGGATGACAAACAAAGTCAAAACTATTGGGCGTCCGCATCTTTGATGCAGGCCCTATTATATAATAATACCAAAACTATTTTCAAAATTTCTGTACAATAAAAAGCAAAACAAGAAGACACTTTGGAACTTACATTTCTATCCTGTCTGCCTTTTGGTAGTTCAATGTGACATATATAATCACAGCTCAAATGTCCTGCCTGACTTGTTATACATAAGCCTTCAGCATTACGATGGGCAGTGGCAAAGTCCTGAAAAGTAAAACAAAATCTGTCAAAGTCAAAAATGGCCAGAATTGGTTTAACAGGAAGTATGTGAGTGACAGACCTGAGATCAAATCCCATGTTATGGAACCCCACCAAATGTTGTATACCAAATATCAAGATGCTGTGGTAATAGTTGCTGAGAAAACTGCATGTTATGAAAAATTTCTTCCCTGCCCGCCTGACATTCACTCTGTGAAATCCGGCCAAACAAGAGGCTCCCAGGAGCCTGAATCGCTCACCTGGTCTTGATGTCAACCATATAAAGAAGAACTTTGTAGAGCTAAATAAGCTGAACATTTAAGCAAGCAACAGCTTTTCTCTTTCAGCAACAGTTTTCATTCTGTAGGCCAAAAATGTGCAAAATGTTATTTATATTAAGGGCCATCTGTTATTTATATTAAGGGCCATCTGTTATTTATATTAAGGGCCATCTGAACACTTTGACTCTATAGAGACTTTCGTTAAGAGCTAAATGAACTGAACATTAAAGCAAGCAACCACTATTCTTTATCTGCTATAGTTTTCCGTTTGTTTTCATTATAGAAGCCAAAAACATGAAAACATGTAAATTTAAGGGCAGTACCCCTATAAGGGGTCATCTGACAATTTCGACCCTATGAAGACTTTTGTACAGCTTAATGAGCTGAGCATTTAAGCAAGCAACAGCTTTTCTCTATCTCCAATAGTTTTAATTCTATAGGCCAAAAACACTATTTTTCGCCTTTAAGGGGCTGTAACCCCTATAAGGGGTCATCTGACGTCTTCAACCCTAAGGGGTCATCTGACGTCTTCAACCCTATGAAGACTTTTGTAGAGCTTAATGAGCTGAACATTTAAGCAAGCATCAGCTTTTCTCTATCTGCAATAGTTTCCATTCTATAGGCCAAAAAAAACTATTTTTCACCTTTAAGGGGCTGTAACCCCTATAAGGGGTCATCTGACAACTTCAACCCTATGAAGACTTTTGTAGAGCTTAATGAGCTGAACATTTAAGCAAGCATCAGCTTTTCTCTATCTGCAATAGTTTTCATTCTATAGGCCAAAAAAACTATTTTTCACCTTTAAGGGGCTGTAACCCCTATTAGGGGTCATCTGACAACTTCGACCCTACAGATGGGTGCACACATAACCTGTACAGTAAGTTAACTTGAGAAGCAAACATCAAGTTAACTTCAAGTTCACTTGTGACTGGTAATGCGACTGCTTTAAGCAGACGCGCGACTGGTTTCAAGTTAACTTGAAAAGCAGTCGTAATTCCACGTCTGCTTTTAAAAGCAGTCACATAATTATGACAGGTCTGGTCAAGTTAACTTTGTGAGATGTCCGCTTTAAAAACTGAATGTAAAAGGACAAATTTTATGTTCTTTTGCCAAAACTGTATTTGAAACTTATTTTCTATGGTAAGGATAGTTTTTTTTTATATTCAATCAAACCCTTGCATTATTAAACATGTCTGGTAAGCGCAGACTTGTAGCAATGACTGGTCTAGTTAAAGCAGTCATGTCTTTGTGACTGGTTATGACCAGTCATTAAAAGCTGTCACAAGTCTGCTTTGACCAGTCATGAGTTAACACAAGTTAACTTGAATGTCTGCTATAGCAGACATGAGCAGACGTGGAAAGCAGACACAAAGTTAACTTTGTGTTAACTTCAGTACAGGTTATGTGTGCACCCAACTGTATGAAGACTTTTGTAGAGCTTAATGAGCTGAACATTTAAGCAAGCAACAGCTTTTCTCTATCTGCAATAGTTTTCATTCTACAGGCCAAAAACACTATTTTTTGCCTATAAGGGGCTGTAACCCCTATTAGGGGTTATCTGACAACTTCGACCCTATGAAGGCTTTTGTAGAGCTTAATGAGCTGAACATTTAAGCAAGCAACAGCTTTTCTCTATCTGCAATAGTTTTCATTCTACAGGCCAAAAACACTATTTTTCGCCTATAAGGGGCTGTAACCCCTATAAGGGGTCATCTGACAACTTCGACCCTATGAAGACTTTTGTAGAGCTTAATGAGCTGAACATTTAAGCAAGCAACAGCTTTTCTCTATCTGCAATAGTTTTCATTCTAAGGGCCAAAAACACTATTTTTCGCCTTTAAGGGGCTGTAACCCCTATAAGGGGTCATCTGACAACTTTGACCCTATGAAGACTTTTGTAGAGCTTAATGAGCTGAACATTTAAGCAAGCAACAGCTTTTCTCTATCTGCAATAGTTTTCATTCTATGGGCCAAAATCATTAAAAACCGCTATTTTTCACCTTTAAAGGGCTGTAACCCCTATAAGGGATCATCTGACAACTTTGACCAAATGGAGACTTTTGTAGAACTTTTGATGCTGAAGCAGTAGGGTGGCATCAGATTTCATCTATCTCTTATACTTTTTGAATTACAAGCCAAAAACAGTAGTCTGACCCCCCTGGTCTATTTTTAGTAACGGTGGCCATGTTTTTTGGCGGATCAAAAATCGAAACAAAAGTTTGGTGCAGGACACCCTAAGGATCATTCATACCAAGTTTCATTAAATTCTATTCAGTAGTTTCAGAGGAGAAGATTTTTGAAAATTGTTAACAGACGACGACAGACGACAGATGACGACAGACGACGACGGACGCCAAGTGATGGCAATAGCTCACATGGACCTTCGGTCCAGGTGAGCTAAAAAGTATCATCCAATCTATAATAGTTAATGAAATAAATTATATTTTCATACCTAAGAATCTAGGAACAAGTAAATAGTAGACATCAGACACACACACCATTGCTAGCCCAAAACAGGAAGTAGAAGTCTGACAGCCATTTAGGAAGTACAGACTATCCAATATGTTGTCGCGGGGGCATAAAAAGTCTAAGTCAGCTGGGGAAACAGCTGTTAAGAGGTTACACAATTTCCTGTTTAAATTTGACGCCCCCCTGTTGATGAGTGCTGATAACAGAATTTGTTTATTGTGACCAATTTCAATCAGAAATTTTCATTTTTTGTCCCTCACCATTGTCTAGTGATTGTTTTAGTAAAAGCAAAATAAAAAGTAAAGCTGTTAAAAAATTATGCTTATCCCATTCCCGAAAGACTCGGCTATCTAACAATATCAATATAATTACATTTTCTATTTCGATGTCCGAGTTTAGTTGCGTTTTTCATAGCAACGACCTTGTTATTTTAGCGATTTCTTATATTTAACAGGACGATTCATATCTCTTTACTTGTAATTTTCTCGGAATACATATATCTAAATACCTGCTTCACTTTTTGCCCTCCTTTCCTCAGAAACTGTTGTGGGATGACACCGCTGGAAAATTCACAACCAGAGGCTACTACATTGACTAACATGTTCGCCTGTATAAAATAAAGATGTGAAATAAATAACATATCACTTGGCATACAGGGTCTTATACGTCAATTTTGGGTTAGTGTGGAATGGCTGGGAAATCCGGAAAAAGTTCTTATTATAATTTTTTCTAGGCATGATGACTTCCAGAGCAATTAAGAGCAATAGATCAAAATAAATATTGCTTTGATGTTATTAAAGACAAAATCTTCGATTTTGACAGTATTTCTACACACGTAAGAATATTTTTTCCTTCAATTGAAGTATTCACCATTTATAGAGATATTATTGTTTTAATGATCTCACAATTACTTTGAATAAGTCTACGGGGCAGCAAACCAGTTTGACTCACAAACTGGTAAAGTCACGTGATAATTTCTGTGTTATTGAGGGATTTTTCCGGAAAAGCAATGAACTCGAAAATGACGTATTTCTAAGACCTTTTTAAAGTACATTGTTGCCATGCTGTTCAGTACCATATAACTAGTAATTTGTGCGGTGTGAAAATTTTGCAAATTTGGAATGAAAATTCTGTGATTTTATTTTAGCTGAATTCAATTTTTGCAAATTTACATCTTTATTTACAGATAAGAATACTACATGCTTTTTTGTGAAATCTTAAATTTTATAGGTAAATATCAATGTCAAACGATTATTTCCCATTTGTTCAGAGAAGTCATGTGACTCAAATATGTATGATATTTCATCGAGGTATAAAAGACGATTCAAGGTGTCAATTATCCAATAGAATTACTGCATTTTAATTATTTGCATGGAAAATGTACCGTAATTATTTTCTATTGAAGCACCTGTTGTTAGTATAAAATCATGAAGCATATCAATTCAGGTAGAAATTCAAATGGATCTCACCTGTCAAATAATTACTGATAAAATGGTCAGTTTGATTCTTTTAAATTTCTTTCTGATTTTATTACTGTAAACGTACTTATTTTCGCGGTGCTAATTTTCACGATTTTACTTAATTTCAGGAATTCTGCTCATTATTTTATTCATTTCATTCATTTTTTTTATTAAATTTCACGAAAAATGCCTGACCCCAAAAGCCAAAAATAAGTAGTTTACAGTATCTAAAATGAGTTACACTTACAACAGGTGCTCCATGGCTCATCAACTTCACTGACCTAATATTAAACCTCTAGTTTTTCACCTAATAGGCAAACCTGTTGGTGTTATTTAAATTCAATTGAAAAAGGTACCACTGTTCTGAAATCGAATATAATCTATTTATTCATTTATCTGATTTGAAAAAAAATGTTGGATTTTTTTATTACTCCTATTTGTAAATTTATATTCTCTAATCTCTACCAGCAAAAAAACTGTAATAATTGTTTTTTTAATCAATCTTAATTTTAAGTATTTAATATTAACACAGACCCTTTCATCAACAATGTTCCCCTTTTTCAGAATGACCTCTATATAGCCGAACTGACTACTACAGACAAAACTGTTTCCCTGTTCACTATGGACTGGTTCTTTAGGTCTTGCTCCACCAAAATCTGCTACTGTATTCCTCCTCTGAAGGTCTGGTTTTTCTTTTCTATGGTAAAAAAAATTCTGTGAAAGTCAAAAGCCTCATTTTGTTAAACAGGAAGTAAGTGAGTGACAGTCCTGATACTGAATCCCACATTACGGGTTCCCACTGATACTGTATACCAAATATCATGTGGCTGATCATGTGGCTGTGATAAGTAGGTGATGAGAAAACTGTTACAAAATTTCTTTCCCTGCAGGCACACCACCTGCCCGCCTGACATTCACCATTTTATAACCTGGATTTTTTGCTACGTGAAATCAAGCCAAAAATTATACAGTTTTGTCAATTTACTTTTGTATCTGAAAATAAAGTGAGAGTGTGTGCTGCCAGAGATGCCCCAGCATACAACCCAAAACAGGAAGTAAAACTTTGACAGGTTTGTTAAGGATATACAGTATGTCATACTAAACCTGAAAGTTTGTCAGTCTGAATTATACTGGAGGATTAGTTCAATAATTTTGTATAAAATCCCTCGGTTAACATATGGCTAAAATAGGTACAGGGGTCCCTCTTTAAATGTATGGTGATTCTGATGCAAACGTAAATATCTTTTCATCAATCATAAAATTTAGAATTTCTTTTTGAAGAGAAATATAAGTTTTTATGATATTTTAATAAAGGCTTTCTATTGACGTATAAGGTATGCTTAAAATTTGACTTCACTCAAAGCTTCTCCATGTTTGAGGTCACCCATCCCCTTGTAACGCCATAACTATGATCCATATCTTTAAAGGGCCATAACCCCTTAATGAAAACCTACCTTTGTAGAACTGGTGATGACCTTGAAGGGGTCAACTGATGATGACCTTGACCTTCTGTCTTTTTGATGTCAAGGCCACATTTGTGCTTTTCCTCAAACTCTGCTATAAATTTCTTTCCTCTTCCAGAATCTAAAGCCCTTACCATAATACCTATATCATCTGTTAAAAAAGAATTCGGAAAAATAAACATTGGTGGGATTTAAACATTGGCAGATCTAGGACTGGGGTGCTAGGTGCACACCCTCCCCTTTTGACAGGAAAATTTGGTTAGGAACTGTATGAAACAAGAGGTTCCAGAGGATTTTTTTAATTGCCCACCCTCCTGTTTGAAAATTTCTTTCTTTATCAGCCATAGTCAAAGAAAAGTTATTTCAAAGCATCAGATCAAATTTGAGATTTATATATTATAAACTTTCAAAAATGAAACTAGAAACTCACATTCTTATAAACTTACATTAGCTAAATGCCTGCTTTATCTCATTTAAACTACATGGGATTAAAAGCATATTGTTAGTAAGAAACCACTGACCTAAGGCAGGTAACTGACATAAAATTTGTAGTTGACAAACCTAATCACATTCAGTTAGAGAAGTTCCTTTTTTGTTAAATGCAAACAGGACTCGAACACCAGCTGAGAGGTGATCAGCTAGTGATCAATAATGTGGTATTTCACTAGGTAACCTAAATGGCTAAAACCCCCGTTTTTTGGCGAAATAATTGTAAATCGGCGAACCAATAGCCATTTTCCGTTCCGATTCTCCGTTGACGATGTTCTTATCCCTGACCTAACGTGATTCTCCTTATCGTGTGACAAATCGCCCTGACTCGTGACAATTTGCCGTTTATAACCACGCCTATTGAGTTATATCGAGAGACGCGATTTGATTGGACAATGAATTATCGGATGATTAGCATGCACGTGGTATACAAGGATAAATCTTAAATTCGATTTTAATTTAATACACGCGCGGTCGTTTTACTGAACGATGATTACGGAATATGTTTAATTAATGTTTAATTACGAATCCCCCCCCCCCCCCCCCCCCAAAAAAAAAAAAACAATACAAAAACAAGACAACCTAATAGTAATTAGATTGATATAAAAATGAAATATCATTTATTAGATAATTCATTGAAAGATTTGATTACGTTGGGTTTAGATTGTTGTTTTGTTTATATTGTTTATATTTTCATTGAATTAAATCAATATTCATTTCAATTCGGAACCCGGCATAAAAGTTTTGCATTTCTATCCTTGAATTTCTTATATAGCCAAATAACCATTGGCTTTTTGTTTCGTTGTTGATATGTTTGAATATGTGTCGTAAGCTACGTTCGTACAGGATTGTCCAAAACATTAGTTTTATTTAATCCCTGGTTTGTAATTCCGCTGTTTTGTCTCAAGTTTTGTCTTTGGTAATTTTTTCACGCTCTTGCGCTTCGTTTTCGGTACTTTTTGGGGGGAGGGTGGGGTGGGGGTGTGTTATACAGTCGTTGTATTTCACTCCCGTGACGTCCCGTCGGTCGCTTATAATATACATGTATTCAACTTAGACGGAAATGGGGTTAGGGTTTTCGAAGACTATTTTACATTCTCGGGTTCGGTTTATTAATGGTGATTCGGCGTTTTTAAGGACGTGTGTGAGAGGGACAGGTAGACATTCCAGGCCAATATTGATAAACAAAAAAAAAAAACCAAAAAAAAACTACATGAAAAGATTCTTTTTTAAAAAAATAAATGAAATCCCCCAATGAAGTGTCAAGAAAAAGTTGCTTTTTTCTGGCCAAAATACTTTTTTTTATTTCAGATGTTTTTATTGTTTGGTAAGTAATTGATGCATGGACTTTATTTGTTTTTTGTTTTTGTTTTGTTTTTTTTGTTTTGTTTTGTTAATATTGAACATTGCAGATTGTGTTATTATTATTTTTTTGTTGATTTCTAAACCATTTAAATTTTATTTTGTCATATTGTTTAACATGTTTAAGTAACTAAGTAACACACAACCTTTTGCATGCACATACAGATAATTATTATTTACGTTTACAGCCATTTAACTAACAATGTTATTGAGTATCAAGACAAAAATGAATTAATCAGTTCAAAATGGATAAATCAATTCAGTAGCATGATTGTGTCATAATAACACTTAGATAAAATTGTCAGAATTAATTTACACCTTTTTTATAGTCTAGTCTACATATAAGTTATAGCAGCGTTTACTTTTGATCTTTTGGGTTTTTTTTCTCATTTTCTTTCCATTCAAGTTGTACGTTACATACCGCATAAATAACTGTTACAATAAACAAGCTTACTTTTATTTTAGACGCAAGTGAAACATGCCTACAGTTTGGTGAACAGAAAACGCAAAGAAAGTGCTCTTAACATAGTTACAAATGTAAATAGGTGCTATGTTTGCCTCGTTAAGATTTTTACTGCATATTGCTGAAAAAGTCCTGAAATTTATCAAAGAGTAAAGATGATAAACATAGCCAGCCGGCCGAGGATTGGAATATACGGATCAGCAGGGTTATATAAAGGGTTTTTTTTTTGTTCACCAGTTTGGTTAGATTATTCAAAAACTACATGCATTATAGCCCTTTTCAAATAGTCACCCGGAATTCCGATTCCGATTCTTTTGTTTTCATTTTTGCAAGAGTAGTTTCCCTTTGTGGGTCGGCCTCATGGTGTAAACAACGTTGAGCTAAGGTAAAACATCAATTTATCCCTATCCGATTTTGGCGTAATTTCCCATTCCCGGTTCAAATAAACTGGTTTGGAGTGAAGTCTTGGATGTTAACGTATGTTTTAGTAATTTTAGACTTTGGCAATCAGATTTAAAATGTTTTAACAAGTTGACGAATTTAGTTAATTTCAACAGATTTTCAATGGAGAGGCCTACCCGGAAGTCGTTAACCTGTAGTGCATAAGTAAAATATTTCTCAGGTCTGCACGTCCGGAAAATACTTTCTAAAAAGGACTATAGAGAGATTCGGCTTTTGTTGAAGGCTGCTGGCTGTTTTTCAGTGGTTTCTTAGTTAGTTAGTAATTGCTTTACTCCCAAGCAGCACGATTTCGGCTATTTCCGGGAGATGAACATGAAAGGGATGATACGATGAACATGAAATGATGGAAGTGGATGAAATAGGGACACAAGGCCAATCGGGGAGTGTTGGGAGTTTTGACTGCCACAGGAAAAGAGGATTAATGTCGGGCAATTTAGCCTCCTGCAGGGGATCCTACGGGTTCACTCTTAGCGAGACCTGCAGCAGGGTTCTTTAATAACGTGCGAGGGGCGTGGTATTTTCCCCAACACGGTGCACCACTATGGTTTGCGGTCAGGTTTTCCGTATTGTAGCCTGACGACCCTGCATCTCTCGATGTCAGGGCTGCCCCATTCAACCACCTTGGGCACACATCCCAGTCGCTTTGTGGGCAAAGCGGTCTGACCCAACGTAATGTTTCTGAGCGCTCTTTAGTGGACTTTTACCACAAGCTATCGTCCCCGGAACCCGCACGGGGGTCAGTGGTTTCTAAATTTCCGCTTATTGTATATATGTTATTTATAGGTTGTGTCCTGTACAATTATTCCACATCTCATTACATTCTATTTTTAAACTTTATTTGATTTACATGTCAAAGTTGTGTCTTTTCTCTCTATAGTTAATAGTTTATTTTTTTTTCTGTTGCACGGCTGAATTGCATGTTTTCCTTCTTCATTTTTTTTCTGCATAAAATATTACTTTCGGGGTATGGTTTTTAATACAGTGTATTGAAATTCCTGTGTATAAAAAAAATGAGTGTACAAAAGGCATTTTCTAGTAGATATTAAACCTAAGTCCAACTTTTTCTGTCTCTGTGCCTTGATTGGTTTTGGAGAAATAAAGATATATATGTAGCTTGTACGTATACGAGAGGCTATAAAAGGAAAAGACAAAGAGCCACGATTCCCGATTCCTTAAACCATTTTTAACTGATTTTGAAATGAACCATGTATATGTACAGTAACACAAATATGGGTCTTCAAATTAGATGAGATATATATATATTTAAAATACGGTAGAATAGAAGTATAAATATTTATTTTGCATGGAAATTGCCATGGCCTTGCTGCAGACAATGATTTCCAGCCATGCGATAGAATCGCCATGCACTTTAAAACTCAGTTTGATATTTCATAGAAATTGACAATCCGTGGGTTAGCTCAGTCTGTACACAGAGACTCTATTCTGTACATGTATATACGGTCATTGGCTTGTCATCACATATGGTATAAACACATATAAACCCATTGTTTTCCCATAAAGATAACCATTTAATTTATTTTAATTAAAACAGAAACAATGTACCTTAATTAAAAAAACAGGCAAACAAACTTAATTAAATAACAAACAAAACCAAAAAAAAAAAATAAAATAAAGAAGAAAACAAAACAAAAAAACACAGAAAAAGAATTTTATACACCTTTTAATAAAATTGTATTATTGTAATAAAAACTATTACAATGCAATGCATTCAATCCATTTAATTATGGTATTAATCTCAGGTGATATGGTTTCATTAATTTGTGTAATCAATGGTTAATTGGAAGTGTCAACTACCCCAGTATAACAAAAGACGGGAAGTCTGGGGATATTGCTACCACCATTTATGACCAGCATTATGAACACTTAATGACTACTTTTCAAGGTGTACCTATATAATATCTATCACAGTTCAAGTGAATTCATTTCAAAATGGATTCTTCTACACATACAACTTGCTTTTGTCTATCTTGTGATTCTCTTGGTGGTAAAGTTGTGACTATTCGTACAATGCGTGACCATGTTCAACAAATGATCCAGAATGGCTATACTCCAGCAAGTTTTGACTGTTTTTTTTTTTTTTTTTACCTTGAAACCATATGTGTCCACTAACCAGCCAACATTGCTTTTGTTAATGCACTAACTGTGAAACCAGCAAAATACTGCATACAATCTCATAAAAAAATTCTTCTACTCGAAATAATATTTTTTTACATCAACTCAATGATTTTAGAGGGTTTATTTTTATTTTTATTCCGTCCTTCCTACCCAATTTAAAAAAAAAATATTCCCGTAAACCAAATAATAAAAAAAACTCTGGCCTAATTATTTCATTTTAAAGAAGTTTAATGAAAATAGTTTAATTTAGTAAAGTTAATTAAGATTACAACTGGCACCCTGCTGTGTTATATATTGCATATGTAAGAAATTCCCATGGTCCGATCCCTGCTGTGCAGGATGTTTATTTGTCTGACACGTATCATGTATATGTTAGTTGTACCTGGACCGATAGCAGTCTAATTAACTAGGGTAAATGCAGGGATGTCCAAAACAAAATCAGTTTTATTTAATCCATGGGAAAATGTTACCTTTACGCGCATCATTATTTTGGTTTGGAAAATAATTCATAAAAAACAAGAACACAAAAAAGCAAAATTAAACCAAAACAATTGTAGGAAAAAAATGATATTGAACGATTGTATTGTCATGCCGTCGTTGTGGTAAAATTTGGCACAGTTAACCTGACTTGTTTTCCGACCAGGGGATGACACAACTACATTTCTCTATACCAGATTTGACATTCTGTGTTTATCATTGACAACGCGACGGGTGTGATGCAACAGGCAGGAACTGCTTACTCTTCCGGAGCACCCGAGTTCACTCTCGTTACGACTTGAGTTTGCGTTGTCTGTTGATATTTATGTGTATTTGTGTCTTTTTGTTCGTGCTTGTTCCGTTTTGTGTTGGCATGTTTTTGCCTTCGATCTTTTGGACATTGGCTTCAGAATGCCCCATTGGTGCCTCTTTGCATATTTCAAAACTGTTACCCGAAATATACAGGCCAGACAAATTTTATTTTCCGAAATTATCCAAGCAGCATAAATATTGACCCGAAATCATTCAAATTTATTTCTTTAGTTGCAATGCATGTCTGGAACTTTGTTGTAATTTTTATTTCAAAGAGAGAAATAGTAATTAACGTGACAGGTTATTCCAGTCTTTGATGGTTCTGACAAAACAGCTAATCAAGCGAGCACAGTCTTACAAATCATCGATGGTCTGTAATTTTTCGTCACAAAAAACATCTGGCCCAATGACACTGCATCTTATATTGTATTATGCATCATGACTTCTGTTCAAACCAATAGACGATATTGAGATGTGGAATAAGTGTATGCGACACAACAAACATAAACAAACAGCAATTTAAAAACAGCAAGCAGTCTTCACGTGAGTAGAGATCACTGCTTGCCGTCTTCCCAAAGACTTAAAATACAATACAAAAGTTTCAAAACCAATACCTAAATCATCAACGGAAGACCAAATTCCTGACAAAGAACAGACAAGGACAAACAAAGGCTTTTGCAAAGTTTCCAGGCTTAGGACAGGCATATATAAAATGTGGCGGGGTTAAACTAGTTTTTTGATCCAACCTTCCTCAAGCTTGCACAAAGCCGAAGCATAAATATAAAACACACTGTAAAACTCAAGACAAGACCGTCCGTTGCAATTTCAAATATCTTACACTGTACATGAATAGAAGACATTTTATGCAGGGGCGGATCCAGAAATTTTCGAAAGGATAAAGGGGGGGGCGTTCCGACCCCCCAGACCCCCCCCCCCCTTGGATCCGCCACTGTTTAATGGACGAGACCAAGTCTTTCAGATAAGTGCCTGTTATTTTTGTTACGTATTTATAATTAATGGATTGATCCTGTGTGTACATGTATTTTTAATTAATGGATTGATCCTATGTGTTGCGAATTGTCTACACTGTAGGATATCGATCTCATGTTGTCAGTTGCTTTTCTTAATCGTGTGTGTGTGCGTGCGTTGTTTGCTGTTTTCATTTATGCTTACTGGTTTTGTCTGCATGCGACATTCGAATGTGTCGCTTCTGCAACTTCCTGGACATACTTTTTCGGGTTCTCTAAGAATATTCTATCATAATATGTTAAAATAAGTGGAACAATTAATCCCGTCATTCAATTGCCTTTCCAGTGTTTTCTCCTTTTAAATATTTGCTTATTTGAAATCTCCAGAAAAAAGCAGAAATAATTATAGACACCAAATATCTCAAGTTGTCATAAAAATATACTGACCCGAACTTGTATATATTTATGGAAGCATAGATTTGAATATATAATATGTAATATAAATCAATATCTATGATGGTTACCCCAAACAAACATTAAAAAATGTTTAAATTGCATTACAGAGTATCTAAACCAAGATAGTTTGTTTGGTAAGTATAAATATAACAAAAAAGAAGAAAGTCAGCATGCGAAATAAGTATTCAATCTTATACTCAAACAAACAAAAAACAAAAAACAACAAAAAAAACAAGAGGCTCCCAGGAGCCTGAATCGCTCACCTGGTCTTAATGTCAACCCTTTGAAGACTTTTGTATAGCTAAATGAGCTGAATGTTTAAGCAATAAAAAGCTTTTCTCTATCTGCAAAAGATTTCATTCTATAGGCCAAAAACACTATTTTTTGCCTTTAAGGGGCCATAACCACTATAAGGGGTCATCTGGCAACTTTGACCCTATGGAGACTTGTGTATAGCTAAATGAGCTGAACATTTAAGCAAGCAACAGCTTTTCTCTATCTGCAATAGTTTTCATTCTATAGGCAAAAAACTCTATTTTTTGTCTTTAAGGGGCCGTAACCCCTATAAGGGGTCATCTGACAACTTTGACCCTATGGAGACTTTTGTAGAGCTAAATAAGCTGAACATTTAAGCAAGCAACAGCTTTTCTCTATCTGCAATAGTTTTCATTCTATAGGCCAAAAACACTATTTTTTGCCTTTAAGGGGCTGTAACCCCTATAAGGGGTCATCTGACAACATCGACCCTATGGAGACTTTTGTAGAGCTAAATAAGCTGAACATTTAAGCAAGCAACAGCTTCTCTCTATCTGCAATAGTTTTCATTCCATAGGCCAAAAACATGAAAAAATGCTATTTTTCACCTTTAAGGGGCCGTAACTCCCATAAGGGGTCATCTGACAACTTCGACTCAATGGAGACTTTTGTAGAGCTTTTGATGCTGAAGCAGCAGCGTGGCATCAGATTTCATCTATCTCTTATACTTTTTGATTTACAAGCCAAAAACAGTAGTCTGACCCCCCTGGTCTATTTTTAGCAACGGCGGCCATGTTTTTCGACGAATCAAAAATCCCCACATCAGTTCTGTAGGGGATACCCTAAAGTACCACCAGACCAAATTTGGTTTGAATCTGTGCAGCGGTTCCAGAGGAGAAGAAGTTTGAAGAAAAGTTAACGACGACGACGGACGACGACGACGGACGACGACGACGACGGACGCCAAGTGATGGCAATAGCTCACATGGCCTTTGGCCAGGTGAGCTAAAAAAAACAACAAAAAAAAACTGGGAAACTATAAACAATAACAAGTATTAAAATATAGTCTGAATTTAAATATATTAAAAGTATTAAAATAAAATAACATAAAACAATAGATACTTACAATACTTTGATAAGAATAATATCTACAAATACATATTCAAACATATATTTATTACCAACTACAAAAAAATAAGCAAACGGTTATTTGGCTAAAGGAATTCTTGAAAGTCTAGAAATGCAAAACTTTTATGAGTCCCAATCGAAATGATTATTGATTTAACTAAATGAAAAAACAAGTGTGGCCACTAAAAGTATGTCTCGCCTGCCCGCACCATCGCTAAAATCAACTACCTAAGCTTTCATTTCTTGATATAAACATAAAAAAGTGTCAGTATACCTAATAACAGATGCCTAGTTAATATACTATTCAAGCAATCCATTGTCCACACAAGTATTACAAAAAGTTTTCTGTCTGAAAAAAGACCTAAGTTCACAGAGTCACTGGAGCGTAAAAATGGGGTCATGGTCACATGGCATGGTGACAGTTGCGTTGTCCATAACCGCAACTGTCTGTTTACCCAATATCAGATGCCTAGCTATTATAACTTTCCAGCAATTCATTGTCCATAAAAGACTTACAAAAAAGTTTTTCGGCCTGAAAAAGACCTAAGTTCACAGTCACTGGAGCGTGAAAATGGGGTCAGGGTCACACGGCATGGTGACAGTTGCATAGACCATAACCTGAACTGTCTGTATACTAAATATCAGATGCCTAGCTATTATACTTTTCAAGCAATTCATCGTCAACAAAAGTCTTACAAAAGTTTACAGCCTGAAAAAAGACCAAAGTTCACAGAGTCACTGGAGCGTGAAAATGAGGTCAGGGTCACACGGCATGGTGACAGTTGCGTAAACCATAACCTGAACTGTCTGTATACTAAATATCAGATGCCTAGCTATTATACTTTTCAAGCAATTCATCGTCCACAAAAGTCTTACAAAAAAGTTTACAGCCTGAAAAAAGACCTAAGTTCACAGAGTCACTGGAGCGTGAAAATGAGGTCAGGGTCACATGGCATGGTGACAGTTGCGTAGACCATAACATGAACTGTCTGTATACTAAATATCAGATGCCTAGCTATTATACTTTTCAAGCAATTCATCGTCCACAAAAGTCTTACAAAAAAGTTTACGGCCTGAAAAAAGATCTAAGTTCACAGAGTCACTGGAGCGTGAAAATGGGGTCAGGGTCACACGGCATGGTGACAGTTGCATAGACCATAACCTGAACTGTCTGTATACCAAATATCAGATGCCTAGCTATTATACTTTTCAAGCAATTCATCGTCCACAAAAGTCTTACAAAAAAGTTTACGGCCTGAAAAAAGATCTAAGTTCACAGAGTCACTGGAGCGTGAAAATGGGGTCAGGGTCACATGGCATGGTGACAGTTGCGTAGACCATAACCTGAACTGTCTGTATACCAAATATCAGATGCCTAGCTATTATACTTTTCAAGCAATTCATCGTCCACAAAAGTCTTACAAAAAAGTTTACGCCGCCGCCGTCGCCGCCGTCGCCGGAAAGTAATACATATGTCTCGCCTTCCGCGACTATTCGTCGCAGGCGAGACAAAAAAACAACAATCTAGACCCAATGGAATCATCTAATCATCGAATCATCTAACATCTAATAAATGATATTTCATTTTTATTTCAATCTAATTACTATAAAGTTGTCTTGTTTTTTTTTTTTTTTTTTTTCGTAATTAAACATTAATTTAAACATATTCCGCAATCATCGTTCAGTAAAACGGCCGCACTTGTATTAAATTAAAATCGAATCCTTGTATACCACGTGCATGCTAATCACCCGATAATTCATTGTCCAATCAAATCGCGTCTCTCGATATAACTCGATAGGCGTGGTTATAAACGGCGAATTGTCACGAGTCAGGGCGATTTGTCACACGATAAGGAGAATCACTTTAGGTCAGGGATAAGAACATCGTCAACGGAGAATCGGAACGGAAAATGGCTATTGGTTCGCCGATTTACAATCATTTCGCCAAAAAACGGGGGTTTTAGCCATTTAGGTTTACTAGTGTTTATACAAGTGCCTTCGACCACTCGGCCACTTTAAAAATAAGCCCCCTTAAAATTTGTTGTTAATGGTCACTTTTTTAATTTCATCTAGAAAACAAACCTTTGTTACTACTAATTCTTTGCAGGTCTACAGGGCCATTCCATATTAACATCATCCTCTGTTGTATGGCAGTTTTCACATCAGCTATGATGGCCGTATCTCCTTTCATCTCAATGCTCAGGACCAGCTTTTTAAGGTTGAAATTATACATCAATGTTCCATTCCTTTTACTGCAAAGTGAATGACAATGAATTATGACAATGATAACACTTATAGCTCTTACACAATCATACACAATATTTCCTAGTAAGGGTGGTCTTGAACATATTTTCCCAATTCAATTCAAAGATAAAAAGTAAGTTTCTCTGAAGTAAGGTGTTCAGACTAGCTAATAAAACATATTAAATCAACAGTCTTCTCGAAATGTGCCAAGCCAGACTCGACCGGCAAAAAATGGGCAAGTTTTTAAATCTACAATAGAATATTAGGTCCAACATGCCAAGAAAAAATTTCAAGAAGACTGAATTAAAAGTAAGACAAAGAGTTTTAACAGTAACACCATTGAGTGAATTTGCAATACAGAGAAGTACCAAATGTTTGCCTTCTAATATCGTAATACATGTATATTTCTGTATCTTAATTTATATATTGATCATTACCCTTTATCACAATATTCTAAAACTAGAATGATGGTATTCTATGAAATCCAATGTTGCCTGTGTCATAGACCACTACCATAGAAGTTGTTTTTTTTATGTTTGGCAAAATTTCATGTTTTTCTTGAGATGCTTTTATTTTTGTGTAATATAATTTTCGCAAATCTTTATTCAAGCTTCTACTTTAGATATATAAACTGATAATTAGTGTGCTTTTGGACTTCAATTTAATTTTGAAATGATCATTAGCATGATAGATGATGAATATTTCCTATAGTATCACTTCTCTGTATTTTAATACTTGACTTAAAAAACTAATATTAAAGCCATAATAAAATCCTTCCTAGATTCTCATTCAAATTTCTTGAAAATATGGAGGGGGCGGGCGAATTCTTTTTTTTTTTATTCACTGTTCTGCCATTTTAAAGGAAATTGACCAAAAATAAACATAATTTGCCCAAAAAATCAAAATAATTTTTTTTCTGACGACTGAAAAAACCATTCTAGGAGGAGATGAGAATCTAGACTATTTTTTATATTTGCAAAACATCATTTAACTTATTTCTTGATCTAGCAGTTGTTGATTTATGTGTTTTGAAGAAGCCCTAAAATCATAAATACAAACCCTATATCAGACTTTAACTTCATGACTTCATCTTTAAAACAGTGGTGAAAACAGACAGATTTGCTTCCCTTTATTTCAATCTTCTCTGCTGACGCCTCTGCATTTTTGTTTAGACTTTTCCTTACTTCCCCTTTCACTATCTGACAATCTTTTTGCGTACCACAAACCATGATAACTTTCTTCTCTCTGAGGACTGTAACGTCCACTTTGTTTTCTTTATTAAGTCTGGTTGCTAGATCGTGCCACTCACTAGAATTTATGTATTTATAATGTGAGGGATTGTATGAAATTTCAATACAATCCAATTTCCTTAATAAAAACTCGGCTGCTTTCTCTGCATCTTTTGTAGAAAACGCCTGACAACACAATGAGTCATCTGTTGGTATCGTGTAAACGGCACTGATTCTCTCCTTTCTTAACATATCTCTAAATTCGTTTGACTTTGAAATTAGAATTGCTGCTTGACCGTTTTGTATTCGTTTTGTAACCTTTTGAACTTTATCAAGAATTTCATACATTTGAAGTTTGGCATTTGTGACTGACTCTTTATTTCCACTAAAAACAACTTTGTTGTTATGAAAATCTAAATCAATTTTACACATCGTAGAGTCTCTAGCAAAGCGTTTTATTCTAAGTAGTGTTAATTTAGTTTCATCTAATTCGATGCACTCGTTGTATTCTGATGGACATTTTATTCTTTCGGAAGGCCTTGGACTTCTTGGTAATGTTGGAGCCATTTGTTCAGGGTTAATATCAAAATAAATATGACTTTCGTTTAGTGGTAAATGTTTTGCTAATTCATACCCAGGATCCTCTTTCCCTGTAACATCGTTAAAAATCGGCATAAGGTATCCATCATCATCTTCATCCGCAGAAAGAACCCGTAGACTGGATCGAGAATAACGCTCCCTCGTCATTCCATCTTCGTCATCAAAAGTTTTACATTTACCTCCTCTAAGTTGAGGTTTTTCTATCCTCATTCCATCATACATTTCATTTGAAAAACTTTTCTTTTCACTAGGGGTAGGACTTGACCCAAAATGATACGTGTCATTATTGGAGAGTAACTGTTCATTCAATTTCTCTGGCTTCAAAATCTGATACTCATGAACTGTGGTATCTTTTCTATCTATTACCCTCTCATAGTCTGATTCTGCCTCCTCTCTCCTCATCAGTGCAGCAATAACATCTTTGTGGAAGAGGTCATAGTATGGCTCCACTGTAAATTCTTTATCTTTAATTTTGTGACGTACTTTCAGTGCAGTGAAAAGAGCTGTTGAAAAAGTAAAAGAAAAAACTAATATTTTTTTTTATAAAAACTTCATATAACAAGAGTTAACACTAAAGTATGTCTCGCCTGCCGGCACCATCAGAAACAATTATTCTTTCTTACTTCCAGTATATTTTGAATTTACATGGATTTTCAGTTTTCTGAGATAAAAAGATGTTTATAGAACTTAAACATTGCAAATATATGCAATAAAAATAATCAAAGTCACTCAACCGGAAAATCAAGGTCAAGGTCAAAAGATGGGGATGCAACTGTGCTAAGCTACTACTGGGGAATATGTATACCAAGTTTCATCAACCTAGGACCTATAGTTCTTGGAGGTGCTCGCAAAACTTTTCCATTGCTATTATATGTATTGAAAATTGTCAAAGTCACTCAACCGAAAAATCAAGGTCGAGGTCAAAAGATGGGGATGCAACTGTGGTAAGCTACTACTGGGGCATATGTATACCAAGTTTCATCAACCTAGGACCTATAGTTCTTGAGATATGGAGGTGCTCGCAAAACTTTTCCATTGCTATTATGTGTATTGAAAATTGTCAAAGTCACTCAACCGGAAAATCAAGGTCAAGGTCAAAAGATGGGGATGCAACTGTGCTAAGCTACTACTGGGGCATATGCATACCAAGTTTCATCAACCTAGGACCTATAGTTCTAGAGATATGGAGGTGCTCGCTAAACTTTTTCATTGCTATATGTATTGAAAATTGTCAAAGTCACTCAACCGGAAAATCAAGGTCAAGGTCAAAAGATGGGGATGCAACTGTGCTAAGCTACTACTGGGGCATATGTATACCAAGTTTCATCAACCCAGGACCTATAGTTCTTGAGATATGGAGGTGCTCGTAAAACTTTTCCAAAAAGTTAACGCCGCCGCCGCCGCCGCCGCCGGTAAAGTAACACCTATGTCCCGCTCTGCTTCGCAGGCGAGACAAAAACTAGAATGGAAGATGTATGTCTCCTGCGTCTTAAAGTATTTGGTAAACAGGAAGTAGATGAGTTACTGCTATTCAACATCATTTTACACCATAGAGTACTATAGGAGGAAGCTAAATACCAAATATCAAGAGGCTGTGTCATGTAGTTGCCAAGAAAAATGCAAAGGAATTTTTTTGGGACACTGCAGGATGCAGGACAATGGATGACGCCTATATATTGCTTTGCAACATGTTGCAGGTGACATAAAAATTGTTTGTTTGATACCTTATTATCTTAATTTCAGATGGAAATGTTGCTGTGCAAAAATCTCCCTGAATTTCAAACTTAAAATGCAAGGAGATCTTATTCATTGAAGTTTGAAAAAGTTAATATACACTGATCTTCCCTATCTAAATATTCATCTAAATTCATCTAACCTAATTGTTTAATTATTAAAAAAAAACAAAAAACTATCAAAGTCAAAATGGCTGGATATTGTTAAACAGGAGGTAGGTGAGCGACAGGCTTGAAATCAAAACCCATATTATGGGACCCCACCCTGATGCTGTATACCAGATATCAAGTGGTTATGATATGTAGTTGCTGAGAAAACTGTTATGAAATTTTTTTCTCCACTGGCATGCCATCCCTGACATTCATCAATTTATAACCCAGATTTTTCACTCTGTGTGGGAATTCAGAATTTTAAAGTTTTCTGCTGTATTTATTTACTAGGATTTGGTATTTTTTTAATGGAAGTCTGGTATGAGACTCCCTCCTACCCACCCCCATCTATGGAAACACAGCAATCTTTCCAATCTTAATATTCATCTGAACTTTAACAATATCTGATCTAATCATTTTTTTTAAAGTCATGGGCGTAACTTATTTAAGTTATTACAGAAAATCACATCCATTTGTTATTAAACCATAATGTCAAGAGTTGTCTGCCCTTACAATCTTCCCTTGAAATAACATACATATGTGATTTGTTGGAAACCATGGTCTAGGATAACAAATGTGTGTTATTTAGTAAAACAGTCATAATAACTAACACATGTTATTGTACTGCAAAATTACAGCTAATCTGCTCAGTAAATGTTCTCAAAATTCTATCATACGCAGTAAGTTTTTTGATTGAAATACAATAATAAATAATTGAAGATTTGTATCCTATCATATTGGGCTTAAATATAAGACTTAAGATAGCAAAAATCATTAGGAAAGTAACACAAGAAAATGGCTGTTTTTTTCTAAATAAACTCATTATATCTATAACATGTATAATAAGCCTACACTTGTTATGATCCAAAATGACAATAAAATGTATGTGCATCAATTGAGACCATAATATGATTAACCTTTTGACTTAACAAATCATAATCACTACTTCTTTGCCTCTGTTCAAAATAACATACCTAAGATATCCCAGGATACTATTTCAACAAATCACACATGTATGTTATTACGAGGGAAGATTGTAAGGGCAGACAACTCATGATATTATGGTTTAATAACAAATGGTTGTGATTTTTCTGTAATAACTCAAATAAGTTACGCCCCTGATTTTTGTATCCAAATGTTTTTCTTTAAGAAAACCTACCTAAAGATGGATTCTCAAAATAAACTATTGCTGAACTAATCTGGTCATACATGTCAACATCATCTTTTGTTTCATTTCCATCCCCTATGATTTTTTCTCTGTCAAAATAGTATTCTAACTCTGTAGCAGTTACTTCCCTTGGCAATCCATAAATAATAAGACCATCTGGGCTCGGCAGTTGGTAAAACTTCAGTTGCTTTTTTTCTAACTTTTTTTCTTCTGCTCGCTGTATTATACTTTTAAAATCTAAATACATAAGTCAAATAAAAAAAACCCTTTATATGTATCATATATTATTTGGAAGATATTTACTAAAAGTTTGTTTACATGTACATGATGTAACTAAAGAAATAATTATGTATTCCCTTAGGAAAATGAAATTCATCAAATTTTATCAAATAACCATTTAAATTTTTGACCATTTAAGGTTAATTTATATGTTATACCTCAAAATGGCTTAATTCTAGATCAATTTTTCAGTAGGCATACAGCAAAGACTGCATATAGAATTAAAAAATAAACTGTTCCAGGACCTAGATATTATATTTTTTTGTTAAATTTTTTATAATATTTTCATGATTCATTCTATTATTTTTAAGTTCTGCTTTTTTCCCCGTTTTTCAGCACGGCCGATTTAAGGTTCATGAACTCCATTGCACGTGGCCTCATATATCATGGGACTTTATTAATCATACATGTAGTTTAACCAAAAGTTTTCACCAACATGTCAGTTTAGAGATACAATAGGGATATTTTGTCCTTATTCAAAATACATTTTGAATGCAAAAAATTTGTACCGAAAAAACTGTGCTATCTTTAACTACATGTAAATAAATGTGTCAATATAATAAGGTGTATCCAGATCTAGTTCCTACAATACTTTATTTGACCAGATAATATACTGTTTGAGCTTTACATATACTAAGAATTTCTTCAAATAAGTTCAAACTATCCTGATGACCTTTTAACTATTGAATTACCATTTCTATGATTTGAGGATTTTAAGATCTATTATAAATTAGAGCTAATGCAAGAAAACCATCAGAAAATCTGATGAATATTAACTAGAGGCTCCCAGGAGCCTGAATCGCTCACCTTGTATTCGTTGATACTTATATGCTGGATATTTCATTAAAGGACTGCTACTCTGTGGAATTATCAATTTTAATGTTCTAAGGGAAACAACTCCTATCAAGAAAGGTCTTACAACTTTGACCCCATTACATAATTTTTAGATCTTTATGTGCTTAACCATATGCAATTTAAATTTTTCATATATCTTGTATTGTTTTCAAGAAATAAGCCTTAAAAGAGCAAAATTTGAAAAAAAAACAAGAAAAGGGGCAATAACTCCTACAACCATTGTAAGATCTTCTTCAAAACTTCAGGGCAGGTAGATCTTTATGTGCTGATCATTATTATCCAAATAGAATTTTAATATCTATTACCATTTTTGAGTTATTTGCAAAAAACTGCAATTTACCTTATGTTCTATTTTTAGCCATGGCGGCCATGTTTTTTGTCGAATCGAAATTTCAAACGATAATTTTGTAGACCACATACTATTAAACAACCCTACCAAGTTTCATTTCATTTGACTAAGCAGTTTCAGAGAAGAAGATTTTTGAAAAGTTGAACAAAAAACTGTGAAAATGGTCATTTTTTACAATCCAAGGGGTATAACTCCTAAAGGAATGATCCTACAACTTTGACTCTGTTACAACTTTTGTAGATCTTGATGTGCTTAGTCATATGCAATTTAAATTTTTGAAATATCTTGTATAGTTTTCAAGATATAGGGCTAAATAAGTAATTTTTTTGAAAAAAATCCAGAAAAAGGGCAATAACTCCTACATCGGTTGTTGGATCTACTTGAAAATTTCAGGGCAGGTAGATCTTGAGGTGCTGATCACTTTAACCCTATGCCAGAATTTTGATATCTGTTACCGTTTTTGAGTAATTTGCAAAAAACTGCAATTTACCCCTATGTTCTATTTTTAGCCATGGCGGCCATGTTTTTTGTCAAATCAAAATTTCGAACGATAATTTTGTAGAGGACATACTACAGAACAACCCTACCAAGTTTCATTACATTTGGCCAAGCGGTTTCAGAGAAGAAGATTTTTGAAAAGTTGGACGACGGACGACGGACGACGGACGACGGACGACGGACGCCAAGTGATTGCAAAAGCTCACATTGCCTTCGGCAAGGTGAGCTAAAAACCCATCAGAACTCCATCAGAATTTCATCAAAACCCCATCAGAACACCATTGATTGTCATGAAATATGTAAATTTCTGTGGATTCATTTATTTTCATGGGTATCAATTTTCGTGGTTTACACTAAAAAGTCATTTCATTGGATTCTTTAGTTTGTAGTTTGATCACTCTCTTAGGAGTTGGGGTATAATAACACTTTGTTGGATTTTTATTTCGTGGTTTAGATTCTTTAAATTTCTTGGTTTGTTCATGTTGCCTATAGAAATCAAGGTAAAAATAACACTAATGGTTGGATTTTAATTTTCGTGGTTGACTGTTACCAACCAAAACCACGAAAAATTGGTACCCCATGAATAATACGAAACCACAGTAGGTAAACCATTAATTTTTGAATGGTAGGAATAATTTATAAAATATTTTATATACCTTGAACTTTCCCCTCCAAAAAGACCAAGGCAACATTCCCAATTCTTCTTCCATCTTCTGTGTGGTGAAAATATACTTTGTCTACATCTTCTTTGTGACAAATGACCTCTATACAGCATACTGCCGTCTCCTCTGATACCTTGTCAGGAATGTTCTACGGAAGAATAAGCTTCAAAATTAATATTTCTTTTGAAATGCCTGTACCAAGTCAGGACCATTGTGGTCTTCTTTATGTTGGTTGTGTCGCATAGGCTTATTCCACATCTCTTCTTTTCATTGTGGATTTAAAATTGAAACTGCTTTGTGTATAGGTTGTGTTGTGTACACTTATTGCTCTCGCTGTGCAGGCATGGATTCAAACGGGGCCCATCAACATGCACCCCTCTAAAATTTGACAAGTTTTTTTCTCATATATAATCTAGATTTTTTTTTAAAAAAAACCTATATTTTTTTAATATTTTAACCATGCTACCCTTCTAATATCAAATCTTGGATCCATGCCTGCAGAATCTTGTTATTCACTGCCGTCTATCTACAATTGTTGCTATTGTTTCAGTTTGCTATTCCATTCGTTAAATTAACTTGCTGTTCATTGTTTAGTGCCATTCTTAAACTAGAATGACAGTCTTCCATGGAAGATGTATGTCACATGTGTCTTAAAATTTTCGATAAATCAGATGAATTATGGGCATGAAATCGCTTTACATCATAAAGTACTATAGGAGGAAGCTACATGCCAAATATCAAGAGGATGTGACATGTAGTTGCCCGGAAAACTGCTCTGGAAATTTTGGAGACGCCATACAAAGCAAGATGAAGTGACTCCTATATGTCACTTTGCAACATGTTGCAGGCGACATAAAAAATGGTATTCTCACCTTAACAACTAAAACCTCCTTGGTACCGTGGGATGCTAGGAATTCCCTTGATAACTCTCTGTCTATAATGTCCATTGTATTAGCCTACTAAAATTAAGAATAATCATATAGATATAGATGAAATATCATCATTTCCGAGCTAAATACATTTATAGATATTCAAAGATACTTATAGAGTGAATTACAGGATTTATTTAACTCACCTGCGAATTTATTTAACCCTAGCAAAGTTTTCCCCAAAAATACTTAACATGCTTAACATAGATTAGTATGCAACAATGTTCATCAATCCATAATTACATTCGTTTTCATTATTTGATGATATATTTGTCACCTCTTTCCAAGTTATTTATAATATAAATAGTATAACTAATTCAGAGCGACAAATATAAATTTTTATGTCACTTGTGTCAAACAATGGGAGGGAATTAAACTCATGCAATTAAACGCTTGTGACATTAAAATTGATATTTACCTCCCCTTATTATAAGTTATATTATAAATAAAGAATATTATACTTGGAATACTAAAAAAAAAAAAACTATGTACAAAATTCTTTTGGTAACTCTCTCTCCATGCATGCATTGAGTCCAGACACTAGACTTTATTTTCACAGATTTCCTAGTCAAGCATTTTTGGGAAATTAAATAACAGCGAAATGAAATAAACTGTTTGAAATAAATAGAATAATGAGCAGAATTCATGAAATTAAGTACCCGCGAACTTGCATAAAATCGTTAAACCATGAATATAAGTACCTGCGAAAATAAGTATGTTTACAGTATAGGTCGCAGTGACCTTATTTCTAGTGGGTGGTGCTTTGCTACCCAAGACGCATATAGTGGTGAAATATCATTGACCTCCAACATCTAGTATTCAAATTATGGACCTCAACCAAAGTCGTTCATGCATTAAATATAGGTCACTGTGACCTAATCTCTAGTGGGTGGTGTAGCCCTAATTAAGTCCCATCTAGGGATGAATTATAATTGACCCCAAACATTTAGTATCCGAGTAATGGACCTTACCCAAGAACTTAACCAAAGAGTTAGGACTGACCTATGTATGTAGGCAAGTACAAAGGTAAAACTACATGTCTGATCCACATATGTGCTTGGGCCATAAAAATTACATATAGAATATCATACACTTAAACCTAAAAAAGATGGAATAAATCAAGAAATTTGTGAGCCACTGCTCAATCAATATATTCTCTCTACATTGAGCTAAGTTTTAATGTGAAGGCATTGTTACAAATAAAGGTAATAACAAAACTACCGAACTTGAATGATCAATCTCATAGTCCAGAGAAAATGACAAAAACAAATCAGTCATACCGGAGAATTGGTGGATCGCAATGGTCCTTACTTGGTACAGGCATTTCAAACGAAATGGTGGGTTAAACCAGGTTTTATTGCGCCAAACCTCCCTCTTCCATTGCGATCTTAGGATCTGGTAATGACCATAGAACACAACATATACAAACTACATCAATACAGGGTAGGGCTGAAAAAGGAACAAGCCCTGTATTGAAATTCTACCTGTTTTTACTATGTAACCAGTCAACAATTTTCATGAATTTTAGCCAGCCCTGTCCAAAAGATACCAGTCTCGGGCTGAGGGCAGGCTGTTATTTCCAACTCTGATCAATATATAGGATGTGATCACAGTAAAATGCATAAATGCATAAGGAAGTCATGGAAGTACATCTTAAAAACTTTGACTACAATGTATTTAATTAAGTTAAAATCCAAGAATTGATGATGTGCTTGTTACTTCTAAGTGTTCAAGGAAGTACATTATTTTAACTAGTAATTATATACTGTATAATCATTTACTTTTGTGGGGATAAAAT
The DNA here is from genome assembly GCA_963971305.1 of Arcuatula senhousia. Lineage (NCBI taxonomy): Eukaryota > Metazoa > Mollusca > Bivalvia > Mytilida > Mytilidae > Arcuatula > Arcuatula senhousia. The sequence goes on along the minus strand of OZ020316.1, from coordinate 45,102,355 downwards.
TTCGTAGTTAAGAGAAAAATACTGAATAAGTGGGGACAAATATTCGTAGATTTTTAATTTTGAAATACACTCTTTAACTAAATATTTTAAATTCATAGGGATTTAATTTAATGGATTTCTTTTATCCACGAAATAAACAAATTCATATCCCCCACGAATATTCCTGCTTTTACAGTAGTCCTAAAAATAGATCAAGAGGCTCCTAGGAAACTGAATTGCTCACTTCGGCCGCTTATATTATCAATAAGTTATAACCCATATAAGGGGTCATCTAACAACTTTGACCAAATGGAAACTTTTATCATCATTAGCTCACCTGGCCAAAGGCCATGTGAGCTTATGTCATCAATATGCGACCGACGGCGTTTGTCGTCCGTTAACAATTTCAAAAATCTTCTCCTCTGAAACCACTTAACCAATTTAACTGAAACTTTGCAGGAATGGTATATGACATGTTGGCAACAAACGATCCTCATTTTGAAATGATTCAATAAAAAACATGGCTGCTGTTGCTAAAAATAGAACATAGGGTAAAACCACTTAAAATGGCTTATAACTCAGCAACCATAACACATAGAAAAAATCTGAAGGATCTAAGGCTCTTCAGAATCAAAAGCTCTACAAAAGTCTCCATTGGGTCGAAGTTGTCAGATGACCCCTTATATAGGCGTTATGGCCCTTTAAAGGTCAAAAATAGCCTTTTTTCATGTTTTTGCCCTATAGAACGAAAACTATTGCAGATAGAGAAAAGTTGCTGCTTGCTTAAATGTTCAGCTCATTTAGCTCTACAAAAGTCTCCATATGGTTGAAGTTGTCAAATGACTCCTTATAGGGGTTACAGCCCCTTAAAGGGGAAAAATAGTGTTTTAGGCCTATAAAATGAAAACTATTGCCAGGGTTCCCACTCTTTTTTCATGATGAAATTCAAGGTTTTTTCAAGGTCTTTTCAAGGTTTTTTTTTCATTTTCAAGGTCAATTTTGGGGAACTTTTTCAGGCAATCTTCTTGGTTGTAAATGTTTTTTATTAGTATCTTTCAACTTGTTTGTTATGTATAAAAGAAATATGCTTACAATATATTATATTTCTTATATTCAACATTTTAATATCTCATAAATCAGACTCCACTAACGGCACGCCCTGGTCATCATAGATTCTGTTCATTCTCAATAGCACTTTTGAGGCAGTAAACCTATGTAATTTCCTAAGATGTGTCTTTGCATGCCCACATCCAAGTATAACACTTCATCATTTGACATGATAAAATAGCCCCAATAGATAGTGTTTTCATTAACAAGTGTTTTCTCATCAGATACAAAATGTATTCATAACAAAGTGAGCCTTATTAATTGAAAATAAAGAGATGTGGAATAAGTGTACGCGACACAGCCCACAATTAAACGGCAATTTAGAAAAACCACAATGGACAACCGCCAGCAGCCTTCAACAAGGCCATTTGGCACTGCTTGCGGTTCTGCAATTGGCCCATGGTCTAAATAAGATGCATATAATTCAAATCCAGCCCTGAAATAGTCACAGATAGACCCCCTTCTTAAACAAGGAACAGAAAACATCAAAAAGACAAGCACAAACGAGAGCTTTGTCAAAGATTAAGCCTTGATGGACTTATACCGGATATTTTGTCTTTTTACCATTCCCTCTGAATACTTTATAAATATATATTTGTATGTATGTACTGTACATGACACTGCCAAGATTCCTTGGAGGTGAGTATTGATATACATACATGTAGAAAAAGGAGGTGTGTGATGGGACGAATCATGCAGATTGTAAGTGACAACTCCAATTCATCAAGGAGCATTATATTAACTATAAATTATAATGTTGTGAATGACAATGTTCAAGGATCTTAAACTGGCGATCTTTAAGGACCATGTATATTGATATGACTTTCTATAAACTGAAATGCAGGACACGCTCAATACCACAATTGACGAAAATAACAAAGATTGAATTCAACATGGAATTTTAAATCAAGATTAATAATGTTTCAAAAAGACCAAAATACACAAATGAACTACTGTATAATCATTTATTTTCGTGGGGATAAAATTTTGTGGTTTAGAGCACAAAACTTTATTGGTGGGGACAAATTTTCGTGGATTTCTAATTTTGATACACAGTCTTTAACTAAATATTTTAAATTCGTGGGGATTTAATTTCGTGGTTTTTTCTTACCCACGAAATAAACGAAATTAAATCCCCAACGAATATTTTTGCTTCTACAGTACTCTCTTGAGTCTTCAAAGTTTAATTTTAGACAGCCACACCTGTTTGAGGGACGTAAGTCGTAACTTTGAATTTGGTAAAACAATATCTGTCTTGCCTTACCATTGCATGTCTATTCTATATTGAGTTCACAACTCGTCAGATGCTGAATCTGAATCTGAATCATTAGTTAGGTCGATTAAACCACTACTGGTATGATTCGACGGGAGAGAGAGCGGCAGAAAATTAGTCTGTACATCTGGCCAGTCACTCACAGGGCAGTGTGTTTGTTTATAACCCCATTCTAGTTTATTGGTGGTTCAATTACAATTTGTATCATAAAGAACACACTTTGTCTAGATAGGGTCATAAACTTGGCAAATATATATTCTTTGACTACATTTCCCAGTTTGATAAAATGGATGTAAAAATGTTGATATGTGAAACAACATTAAAGCGCTTTTACATGAAGCGCACAGGTGATCTGAACTCGGGCTGGTTCACGTCCAAAACGACCCAGTGTAACTAAAACCAGTCGACTCCAACGTTTGGAGGAAAATACAGAGAAAAGTAGTCAAAGACGATTAAATTTCAAGACATTCATCGCGACGTTTTACTTTTCCAGCAGGAAATATTAGGAGACACATTATCTTTCGAGTCAAAATTCACGGCATTTTCCCGGTTTTCGGCAAACATCGCGATCTTCAAGCACTTTTCATGACCGTGAAAAGGCATAACCAAATTCACAACTTTTTCACGTTTTCAAGGTCGCGTGGGAACCCTGTATTGCAGATAGAGAAAAGCTGTTGCTTGCTTAAATGTTCAGCTCAATTAGCTCTACAAAAGCTTTCTGAGGGTCAAAGTTGTCAGATGACCCCTTATTATAAGGGGTAACAGCCCCTTAAAAGCGATAAATAGTGTTTTTGGCCTATAGGATGAAAACTATTGCAGATAGAGAAAAGATGTTGCTTGCTTAAATGTTCAGCTCATTTAGCTCTACAAAAGTCTCCATAAGGTCAAAGTTGTCAGATGACCCCTTATAGGGGTAACAGCCCATTAAAGGCCAAAAATAGTGTTTTTGGCCTATAAAATGAAAACTATTGCAGATAGAGAAAAGCTGTTGCTTGCTTAAATGTTCAGCTGATTTAGCTGTACAAAAGTCTCCATAGGTTTGAAGTTGTCAGATGACCCCTTATAGAGGTTATAGCCCCTTAAAGGCAAAAAATAGTGTTTTTGGCCTATAGAATAAAAACTATTGCAGATAGGATAAAGATGTTGCTTGCTTAAATGTTCAGCTCATTTAGCTCTACAAAAGTCTCCAGAGGGTCAAAGTTGTCAGATGACCCTTTATAGGGATTACAGCCCCGCAAAAACATGTTTTCATGTTTTTGGCTTATGTAATGAAAACTAAAGCAGATAAAGAAAAGTGGTTGCTTGCTTAAATGTACAACTCATTATGCTCTTAACAAAAGTCTCTATAGAGTCAAAGTGTTCAGATGGCCCTTAAAATAACATTTTGCACCTTTTTGGCTTATAGAATAAAAATTATTGCTGAAACAGAAAAGCTGTTGCTTGCTTAAGTGTTCAGCTTTATTCAGCTCTACAAAGTTCTTCATAGGGTTGACATCAAGACCAGGTGAGCAATTCAGGCTCCTGGGAGCCTCTTGTTATCATTATTTTCTATTTTGCAGATCTTAATAACTGAAGATTTAAGCAAGCTACAGCTTTCTCTATCTGCAGCACTTTTCACTCTATGGGCCAAAAAAACATAAAAAAACACTATTTTATTAACTTTAAAGGGCTATAGTACAATGTAAAAGGGGTCACCTGTCATCTCTTACCAAATGAATACTTTTGTAATTCAAAGATCAATGAGCTGTTAGAAAGTTGAAGCAAGCAACAGCTTTTCTCTATCTGCATTAGGTCAAAAACGTGAAAAACACCATTTTTGACCTTTTAAGGCCGTAACCCCAATAAGCCCGCTAAAGGGGTCATCTGACAACTTTGACCTAATAGGCATGTTATAGGGTCTTTTGTAGAGCTCAATGACTGACCTTAGTTTAAAGCAAGTTTCATTAAATTCTGTTCAGCAGTTTCAGAGGAGAAGATTCTAAATAATCGTTAAAGGACGACAGACGATGAAACCAAATCGATGACAAGTGGTTGCAATAGTTCATCTAGAAGGGAGGTCCAGGTGACCTAAAAAGACCTATTTTAGAGATACAAATTTACATAATTATTAAGGCATAATTAAGTCATCAATAAGCATGTGACTTTCAGGAGGATAGAAAACAAGCCTTAATCTTGATCCTAATTAATTGAAAAAAAACAAAACTTAAAGACTAAACATTTAAAGTGGGGCCTTGGTTTTTTATTCAGGTCTGAAAAAAAATTCTGCACAGAGACTGAACAAGAGGCTCCCAGGAGCCTGAATCGCTCACCTGAACCACACAGACACATATATTTTGTAGATATCATTGTGCATAACCATATGTGATTTAAATTTCTGAAATACCGTATAGCGGGTTATTTTAGCGGGGTGCAAATTTTGGCGTATTTTAGCGGTCGGACTGAAAACGCCAAAATAAAAACCGCTAATTTTTTTTTCTTATTTTAATAGCCCCGATAAAATGTTTTGTAGGCGATCGGTATTGTAAATTTAATCAATAACATGGTCATTTGTCAAATATTGATATTCCATAAGTTTGTGTAAATTAAAAGTTATAGTTAATAAAATAATTAATTTCCTTCGGCAAATTTGCGCAGAATGTTTTCTTTTGTGAACATTTATTTAAAGATATATCAGTTGGTAGGTAGTCAATTAAAACTGCAATTTAACATAAATTATTATAACTAATTAATTCATCTATTTTACCCGTGTTTATTAAAGATCAAAGGCCTGATTGTGATCTAAATGTCAAATTGACACCTCGTTTTACTGTCATTTTTACGATGAAAAAACATTCGGATTAGCACAATAAACAAACCACACAATGAATCAATCTGTTAAAATTACAAAATTGGTAGGCAATGTTACATGTTTTTATAATTGAAATTATCGATAACTAAATAAATGAAAAAAATAATAAATATTACTTGAAATAATACACAAACAGAGGTAATCCGTGATTGCTAGTCCGCAAATTTTTTTCTATGGTTTTGCTCATCTGCGAAAATAAAAACCACCAAAATTTTTACCATACCTATTGAACTACAAACCGCAAATTTTTACACCCGCTAAAATTACCCGCTATACGGTATCTTGGTTAGTTTTCATGATATTGGGATTAATAAGTGCAAAATTTGGCAATAATTAGGAAAAAGGGCAATAACTCCCACATCAGCAGTCAGATCTTTCCTAAAATTTCAGCACAGGTAGATCTTAATATGCGGATCTTTAAATTTTTGATTCTTGCACAATTTTGATATCTGAAACCATTTTTGAGTTATTAGCAAAAAAATGCAATTTACCCCTATGTTCTATTTTTAGCCATGGCGGCCATATTTTTTGAAGAATAAAAAATCTGAACAATAGAGTTGTACAGTAGCATATAAGCTATTAAACAAGTGTGCCAAATTAAAATGCAGTTGGTCTTACAGTGTCAGACAAGTTAATCTTTGAAATTCAGGGAAAAAGTAATGAAAAATGGTAAATTTTATTGTTTTAAGGACAATAACTCCTAAAAGAAATGATCCTACAGATTTGATCTAAATACATGAAATGTAGATCTTGATGTGCTCAATCATTTGCAATTTAAATTCTTGAAATATCTTGTATAGTTTTCAAGATATATGGCTAAACAAGTGAAAAAAAATGAAAAAATCCAGAAAAAGGGCAATAACTCCTTCATCAGTTGTTAGATCTTCTTGAAACTTTCACAGCAGGTAGATCTTGAGATGCTGAACACTTTTGTCTCCCATCAGACATCAGAATTTTGATATCTGTAACCATTTTTGAGTTATTAGCAAAAAACTGCAATTTACACCTATGTTCTATTTTTAGCCATAGGGGCCATATTTTTTGACGAATCAAAAATCTGAACGATAGAATTGTAGCATATATGCTATTTAATAACTGTGCCAAGTTTGGTTGAAGTTGGATATATGGTGTCAGACATTCTTTGAAATTCAGGGGAAAAGTAATGAAAAACAGTAAATTTTGACGCTTTAAGGGCCATAACTCCTTAAAGAAATCATTCTACAGCTTTGACCTAATTACATGAAATGTAGATCTTGATGTGCTCAATCATATGCAATTTGAATATTTAAAATATCTTGTACAGTTTTCAAGATATAGGGCTAAATAAGTGCAAAATTTTGAAAAAATCCAGAAAAAGGGCAATAACTCCTACATCGGTTGTTGGATCTTCTTGAAAATTTCTGGGCAGGTAGATCTTGAGGTGCTGATCACTTTAACCATTTTTGCCAGAATTTTGATATCTGTTGCCGTTTTTGAGTTATTTGCAAAAAACTGCAATTTACCCCTATGTTCTATTTTTAGCTACAGCGGCCATGTTGTTCATCCAATCAAAAATCTGAACGATGGTTTTGTAAAGGACATACTATAGAACAACCCTACCAAGTTTAGTTACATTTGGCCATGCGGTTTCAGAGAAGAAGATTTTTGAAAAGTTGGACGACGGACGCCAAGTGATGGCAATAGCTCACATGACCCTTCGGGTCAGGTGAGCTAAAAACTATTTTTATTTTTCATTGCATCACATCTTGTGAATTGCATCTTATTGTTACTGTTGTGCCATGAAAAATTACATCCAAGTAAAATGTCTTTATATATCATGTATATTGGCTACTGTCTTTAAGTCTGACTCAGCCACCAATTCCTCATAATAAGTCAAGCCCTCGAGATAATATTAAGGTTCATCTTTACACTTCGGAAAAAATTACTGTAGTTCACGTCTTTTTTCAGTCTATGTGGAGCCCAAACTACACATTCAATCGCTTAATAAGGCGAAGCAGCGTCTAGATAAATATTTTTTGCATACAGTTTTAGTATTTTGTAGGTGTAAATTTGATCCATTTTGTCGGAGCATTTTCTTTGCTTTTTTCAGATTAATACCCAAATATAGCCAAATATCAACGGCTTGCCCTGTCAAATGGCCTCCAAGTGCAAGGTAGTTCTATCATTGATGTTATTAAATCTACTCACAATCGATTTTATGGAAGGTTATTAAGGGGTAATTCATGCTTTATTTAAGGTACAATTTGAACGGAAAGAAAATGAATAGAGAAAACAACAAGATTTATCTTGTGAAATAGAAGGATCGCCTGTAAATAACCTATAAAGCGTTGCACGGGCGTAAAACACCAACTCACTCACTCACTCACGTGAAATAGAAGGGAAAATGATCGGCGATTTTTATAGCTAGACGCTGCTACACTTTATTTTCTATTTCTATGCATAGTTTAGGTCGTACATAGACTAGAAAAAAAGGTCAAATAACTACCATTTTTTACAAAGTGTAACCATGAACCTTAAGGGCATACGATACAGTTACAGAGGGATATTATGACGTCGTCGTTAGATACATATTGTGACGTCATGAAAATAGCCAAAAAATAATAATTAGAAATGATTGAAAATGGCTAGTTTTTTGCATATAACTTAAAAATAAGCACATTGACCCCTTAGTTTTTTCATGCCATTCTGTAAAACTACAAAAATCCAACATCATGCAAAAAATTCAAAATAATTTCAATGGACAGTCTTTTTCTATATGGCTTTTTATTCACAGATTTTTTTCGAGATTTTCATAAGATTACCTTAAAACCAAATTTTTGGGTTTAATCAGAGTATTGCATATAACAAATGGTGACATAATTAATAAGACCATATTATCTTTATTTTAAAACAAAAGACAGAGAAGAAAAATGACCAATGGTTATAAAGTTATGCCATTTTGAATAATTTTCAAAATAGTTCACTTTTTCCAATTTTTGTGAAATGCATCTAATAATAAACTTTAAATATTATAAAAACGGATCCGTTAAGAAATGGTTTTCTTTTTATATTTTAAATGTACATACTAAAATTAGCTTAATTGCAAAATTTCATGAATTTGTCAATGGAGGATCTAAACTGTATCGTATGCCCTTAAGTCAAGAGCACAACATCTACATCTACATGATAGAGGGTCGGGAAGACCTTTTCCGGGACGCCGGGATTGGCCATATTATTTAACGGGAATTCAGGAAAAGCGACTAGCGGGACATGGGAACCTGCATTTTATTTTTCGGGATGTGGGATCGGTAGTTTTTATTATCCGGGAAAATGGGATTATAAAATTATTTTGACGGGAATTCTGGACGGGACCCCCTTCTCCCCCCCCCCATGATACGTGCTGCCATCATCATTGACTATTACTGGACAGTGTTGCACACAAAAATTTTGAATTTGATAATAAATGAATAATAAATATAATGCAATCGTAAGGTAAGCTAGTTAAGATTATAGAAAACAAAAATGAACTTAGAAAAGACAGAAAGATACTACTTAGACATAATTCATTGTTAAGTTGAACGCTCAAAATAGAAATTTAAGAAATCTTAAAAATGTGTGTCTTAAATATACCATCATAGAAATGAGATTCTTTAATTAGTTAAGTGTTTTCACTTATTTTACTTTTATTAATAGTAATTAGTTTTGCAAGTTGCATTTGCAAATTATTAACTTATATCATGTATATCTTTTTTAAGGTTGTCAATTATATGGGTGGTACTTGGTCATTAACTTTTTATTTACCTTCTGATAAACTTTTATCCATCTTCGCGTCAAGAAAATGGAAATTTACAATTTTCAGGAAATTTTTCTACTTTTGGTTTCGATAATCATATGAAAGGGAAGTAATTTGGAGCCAAAAATGAAATCCGGAAATTTATTAAGTTTTTTCGAGAATTTGTTCTCGATTTTATTAATTTGTTTACAGGAAGTCAGAAATCAGCAAAAAAGTTTGTGTTGTTTTAATGTTATTTATTTTATAGCAACATCTATAGTGCAATTAACTATACATTCTATATTTTAAAAGAATTAAGAAACCTCTCAGACACCACACTAATTTCCATGTTTGTGTAACGGGGTTGCCCCCCTTCGTACATTGATTAGTAGATACCTTGGGTATTTCTGGCCTTTATAGCCGTTCTTAAGTCAAAAAAACTACCACCCTTACATTTGATAGCTGTGAGTTTGTATATTATTCATCAATTTGAATACATTTTCCAAATATAAGACAATACAATTAGTCAGCTGTTTTAGTTGACTCACTACGTACACCACTTCCGGTTTATTAAGACTTCCGGAGAGAAGTAAACAAACATATTTTTGTAAAATATTTTTTACTAAACCCTTTATATACTTTTCTTTTCATGTACTAACATTGCTCATCAACCATTGTCCTCGTGGGAAGCAACACTTGTCGAGACTAATTCATCATCATAGGTCTAACATTGGGGGACTATCTTGCTGCACTGTATATGTTCGAGCACACTTCTAGACTAACGTACAAAGAAAAAGACCAAAACAATGTCTTTAATGAATACGGTTTTGATCCTATCCCTAGTTTTTAGTATTTGTCAGAATCATTATGGCACATCATCTAATACTACTGCCAAGTTTGGGGGATTCAATTATCAGCACTATCAAATCTCAGGCCCTACAGATCAAATCTCATTCCTGCTAGCCCCTGCAAATTTCCTGATCACTGACTATTTATCAGTGTATTACTGGCTATACCATTCATCAAAAATCTATTGCTGCAAAAGACCATTGCAGGCAAGTGTTAAAAATCATCATCTTGTCCTGAAAATATTACTAAGCGGTCAGATCGAACTAAACCCAGGCCCTAGAACACCGCGTTGGCCCTGTGGTCAATGTGGAAAAAATGTAAACTGGAAGCATAAGGCTCTAGAATGCGATTCATGTAAAACATGGTATCATGTGGACTGCCAAGGAGGTATGACATCATTTATGTATAACATAATGGACAGTAGCAATTTGTCTTGGAATTGTATCAAATGTGGTCTACCAAACATAAACAGTTCATACTTTAACCAAACAGAAATGTCAACAACAGTGAACTCATTCTCAGTCCTTAGTGAGTCTAGTCAATTAACTAGTCCTGGTAAACCAAATGCAAGTTCATCACCCATACCAAAGAAAACAAATCAAGACGAAAACAGATCAAACATAAATGTACAAAAACAAAGAAAAATCTTGAAACCACTGAAAGTAATTAATGTAAATTTTCAATCAATAAAGAACAAAAAACCAGAGTTAGATATACTTATAAATTCTGTACAACCAGATGTCATAATAGGCACTGAGACATGGCTTGACCCCAAAACATCTGCATATGAATTTATTTCTAAAGATCTGTTTACTATATACAGAAAAGATAGAACACCCAACAATAAAGGCCTATGCTACGGAGGGGTCTTAATAGCAGTATCAAATAAATATCTGTCAAGTGAAGTAAAAGAACTTCAAACTGACTGTGAGATGGTATGGGCTGAACTCTCAATCTCCAATGCAAGAAAGTGTTACATATGTGCTTACTATCGTCCACATCCTGATGATGACATCTCTTTAGAACCTCTCAACCAGTCGTTAGGTAGAATAAATTCTAATTCAAAGTCTGTTATCATTGTAGGCGGAGACTTTAATCTAGGTTATATGAACTGGGAAACAGATAGTGTTGTCCCTGGGAAGCCAAATCAAAAACAACATCAACAATTATTAGACATAATACATGATCACGGTTTAAAACAAATAGTAAAAGAACCAACAAGAAATGATAGAATATTAGACTTGGTTATTACAAACTATCCAGCAATAATAGATCAAATAGAAACAATACCACCTCTTGGTGAAGCTGACCATGATATAGTCTGCTTAGAATGTGTATTATCACTAAAGCGATGTCAAACAACAACACGCAAAATTTATAAGTATAAGCAAGCCAACTGGAATAAGATAGAAGAAGACCTACAAGATTTACATAAAAAGTTATCCCTAATGAAGGACACAAGTAACATCAATGAATTATGGGAAACATTCAAAAATTCACTACACGAAAGCATAGATAAAAACATACCACAAAAAATGTTAAGGCAAAATAAAAATCTGCCATGGGTAAACAACAGCCTCAAAAGACAAATGAGAAAGTATAATAAAAAATATAGAAAGTTTAAATCAAAGGGACAAAAAATACCAGAATCGCTGAAAAAATTAAAGCACGATATCCAAAAAGAAAAGAGAGAGTCCTATTGGAAGTATATTGAAAATATGATATGTGGAATACCTATTGATGACCATGTTACTAATACTTCAAAAATGATTCCCAAAAATCTGTTTTCCTACATCAAAACCCAAAAATCAGAAAGCTCAAATATTCCCCCACTAAGAAAAGATGGTATTCTAACTTCAGACCCCAAATCAAAAGCAAATGCTCTTAATTTACAGTTTCAGAATGCTTTCACACCTGTAACAGATGACCCTATTCCAGATAAAGGACATCATATATATCCACAAATGTCAGACATACAAATTACAGAAGCTGGTATTACAAAACTCCTCAATAATATAAATATTCATAAAGCAGCTGGACCAGACCAAATTCATGGGCGCATCTTAAAACAATGCAGTCAATACATTTCACCAATATTAACATTACTTTTTCAAAAATCGCTTGACACCGGAAAAATTCCAAATGATTGGCGACATGCAAGTGTTTGTCCAGCATTTAAAAAAGGCGACAAACATGATCCAATCAACTACAGACCCATCTCCTTAACCTGCATTTGTTGTAAGTTATTAGAACATGTAGTCACAAGCCAAGTAATGAAACATCTTGAACATAATCACATTTTATATGACTTTCAACATGGTTTCAGATCATCCCGTTCCTGTGAAACACAGTTAACATCTTTTATTCAAGATCTATCAAAAGCCTCCAACAACAACATACAAACAGACATCATTATCATGGACTTCGCAAAGGCTTTCGATAAAGTTTCACATCGCCATCTACTCTATAAAATCAGTCACTATGGAATTAACTCAAATGCATACAGCTGGATAAAAGACTTTTTAACAAATAGAACTCAAAATGTAGTCCTTGAGGGAACAACATCTGAAAACATTCCTGTAACATCTGGAGTCCCTCAAGGCACAGTACTTGGCCCCATATTATTCTTAATCTATATAAACGATCTTGCAGAATACATGACACACAGTAAATTAAGATTATTCGCAGATGACAGCATAATTTATAAAGAAATAAAAACACCGGGTGACTGTCAAAAATTACAAGAAGATCTTGAAGCGGCTGGCAAGTGGGAAAAAGACTGGTTGATGCATTTTCATCCGGACAAGTGTAACATTCTTAGCATCACACAAAAACGAAATCCACATACTTTTACTTATAAACTCCATGAACACTCTCTTTCAAAAGTTGAATCCACAAAATATTTAGGCATTACACTTCAATCAAATCTAAAATGGGACAAACAAATTGATAATATGACAGCAAAAGCAAACCAATCATTAGGCTTTATACGAAGAAATCTCAAAATCACATCTGAAAAAGTAAAATCTCATGCATACAAAGCTCTTGTTCGGCCAAAATTGGAATATTGTTCAACCATTTGGGATCCACATCAAAAACAACAAATCAACCAGATCGAAAAAGTCCAGCGCAGAGCAGCCCGCTTCACTTGTAATCGGTATCATAACACAAGCTCAATCACTGACATGTACACAGATCTTAACTGGCACCCCCTTAAAGTCCGACGTCTTCGATACAGATTAGTTTTCTTCTATAAAATTATACATCACTTAGTAGCAGTACCAGCATCAAACATACTTATACCATCAGACAGTAGAACACGACACAGCAACCCCGATTCTTTCAAACATATACAGACCTCAAAAGATTGCTATAAATATTCATTTTTCCCACACACAATTACACAATGGAACAAACTACCTCAAAACTTTACTTCAGCCACCACAGTTGATGGATTTAAGAGCCTGGTTACTGAACCTGCTCTTATTCCGATCTTTTACCCATAACTCCAAAGCTATCAAATGTATATAGTTTTAATCACTTCAAATTGTTTCTTTGTATTATCACTTTGATTTTATTGCACAAATTTTGGCAGTCATCATGTATATACTCAAAATTCAAAATTTTTTAGACGCCCGGCGTATGATCTTCAATTACTGAAGGAACGCTAGAACCAGAAAGAAGAAGAAGAAATATCCAGCCTTTATCCCTGAACTAGGAAAGTACTTCTTTGGTTCAGAGGTAGAGCGCCTGACTGTAAACCTAGAGGTCAGGACAGGTCGATTTTGTGAAGTAATTCTTGCTCTCCGGTTACATTTGTTTCCAAAGAAATTACACAAATGCCAACAAATTTTGACCTGCAACTGCATGCTGGTTTACATCATTACATGTATCTATGGAATTAATATAAACTACTGTGGTTTCATTATTATTCGTGGGGTATCAATTTTCGTGGGTGGCTCTTACCCATGAAATTTGATATTCCACGAAAATGAAATTGAACACCCTATGGTACATGTATGCTGCGGAGTTGAGAACCTCGAATTTAAGGTTCCGCGTAATAGTCCTTTTTGTCGAACCACGAAAATTGGAACCCACAAAAGTAAATTAATCCACATGTACAGTAGTTATCTTATTTCCAGTTGAAATGTATACATGTGAAATACTTCACTATTGATCACCACCAGTCCATTCCTTCTCAAGTAGAGGATCGACCCCCCCGTACGGTCCAGTTCCAGTGAAGAGGGTGTTATAATTTAACCACTGAAACTATAAATGATTAACTTTATTTTGAGGCTGGGGATATGATTTCTGCAAAACTTTAACAATAAGATACGGCAAAGATGAAAATACAGATCAAGGTTACATGACAGAGACTGATTGTGTTGCTGTGTTGGTTGAAACAATTAAAAATGTCTTATTGATAAATGGGAGTAAGTGTGAAAGGAAATCAGTATTGTGATGAGATCAAATAAAGGGTGGCAAAAAGCATATGTATTGATGGATGGATTTTAGCCCATCGACAATTTATTTTTTCAAACAATTTTTTTATTCACAATTTTGTTTACGCTACGTAGCCCAGGCTCACCAAAACAATTTTTTTTTCTTTCTGGGTCAAGGACAATTTATATTTATTTAAGAACAAAAAATTAAAAACAAAATATTTTCAAAAAATCCATACCCCCCCCCCCTCCCGGCCCTGAATTTCAAATGGTTGCTGCCTAACACTTTTTTTATATATGGCCCTGGTGTGTCGAAAAGGGTGTTATACATGTTAAACACAAACACATATACCCTGGAACACACACAAGCGTATAAAGAACATGACATATGTACAATGTAACTTTTTTTGTTTGTCATGTCACTTTTTACTATTATTATGATCATAGTATGTAGCATTAAAGCAGACATATATTTATGTCTATTTCTTAATAAAGTTGATATACTACATGTAGTTATACATGTATTGTTTTTTATTTTTTTTTCAGAATGACCTATTAAACCATGAATAAACTTTTTGCTGAGGTGTTGGAGAAGCGAGATTTATCCAAAGCTGGTGACCTGTTTACTCTTTCAGATGAAGATGTGAAGAACGATATAACGCCTGTTCTAGAGTCTATTAGTAAAATCTTAGACAATAATGATTACGTTCAGAATGATAATGATCAGAGCGTGGTCGAGATCTGTGTGACACGTGTCACATCAGCCATCAGGTATTATTATAACGTTTGCGGTGTGCTTTTTTCAAGTGTTAGAAGTAAAGTGAACTTTTTCGTGTTGGGGATAAATTTGCATTTATTCTGATTATTTTTACTTTTTAAAGTTGAATGATTTCAAAATACATTGAACATAGGCATAGTAATTTTGGTAATAGAAAAAATGAATCATGGAATGAGTTTATATCACATGACCTGCACAAAGCAATGGCACTTAAATATACACAATCGAAAACATTCAGCAGTATTTGATCAGTGCATGTGGAAGCTGCTTTTCATTTTGCAATTTTCTTCAAAAGTCTTATCTTTTGAATGGAAACAAAATGTTAATTTTTTTCAATAATGATATGTTTTATGATATGATTTATCTCAAGCACCGCAACACGCTGGTAGAAAGGTTTGAAATAGCCATGGTTTTGGTTAATGAAAATTTTGTACATGTACACCACATTCATCAGTACAATCGGGGTGTCAGTTATGCTTGGAGCGGGGTGTCTGTTTCAAATCTTTCTCTTTTTCAAATATCATGACATTTACTCGCCATGTCGTCAAAGCGTCCGCTTCCAAACAGACACCCCACCCCGCTCATAGCATAGCTGACACCCTGATTGTACCGTTGTATGCGTTGATTTAGCAAGTAAGAACATGATATATATGAACATGTAGTACTTAACAAAAAATATATAACCTGCATATTAATACATGTATATGTTGATGCAAAATTAAGTTATGCCTGTGGTCATTAATTTCACCATGCTTTCATTTCTTTAATAATGCCCCATCTACAAAGGTAGGGGGGCATATAGTGTTCAGGTCTGTTTGTCTGTCTGTCCCAAATGTTACGAGATAAGGCATTATGTCTCTTGGACATATTCTTGTTTGCAAAGAACGAGGCGTCTTGCTTAGTATTTAACGTTAACATTTTTTTTTTCCAGAGAAACTGATTCCATTGATGAGCATTCCAAGTCTTTGGTATCCTTGTTGGAGATCTGTCAGAAATATGACCTCAATCCTCCATCACCCGACAAAGATCCTCCTCATGCTAAGATTGCATCTGACATCATGTCATGTCTATTTATGGTAAATATGTAGTGTATGACATCGTTACTTTACAGGCATATCGTTATCTCTGCAAACCCCCCCCCCCCAAAACTGATTTGATACAGTGGGTTTATTTTTGTGAGAGATTAATTTGAAAATTTAATATTAACAAAAGCAAAAGGATATCACAACACAAGAATTAAAAGTTTACATTATATAATTGTGTTGCTTTTTTCTGTATAGAAGATAAGATGTAGAATAAATGAATTCAACTTGACTTGCAAATGTCAGTCGCAGTTTAGAAATCTGCAGTGGAATACAATCAGCAGTCAAAATGTAACCTCCAGTGCTGTTCACTGTTTTCTAATTGGGCCTAGATTAATAAAAAGCAAACACTTCAAACACAATTCTAAAATTACACAGGCAATTTGTCTTAACGTAAAATTAACATTAAGCTCAATTAACACTAATTTAACGTTAATGTAACAGTTATTCAAACTTTTTAACGTTAATTTTACTGTTGAGTAATGGGACGTCAAATGTTAAACTTTAACGTCAAATTAACAATCGAAGCTCGATTAACACTAATTTAACGTTAATTTTTAACGTTTAATTAATATTAACAAAATTGCCTTTGTGCCAATGAAAGATCCTTAGCTGGACATAGAATAACTAATATAAAGAGTTCAAGTACCGGTAAAATATAAGCTTTGATTAAGATTGTAGGCTATGGACAGACTCTTGTAAAATGTGGCAGGGTAAATTTAGAATAAGAAAATGATGTCTAAAGTTAATTTTTTTAGTAAGATATTTATATTTATGGAGGAATTGTCAAATTTTTTTTTATGAATTTGTGATATCATTAACCTTGTTTTGTTATTTTGACAATTTTCCTCAGTAAGTTGTCATGCATATCATTTAAACCCTTGAAATCCGTATATGTATTCTTCATTTACAGTGTTCTCCCCAGGCCCTTATAGCATCTCGGGACCGAGACGCTATTGTAATTTGCCAAGATGCTATCAGTCTTTACCGAGACGCTATTTCAAATTGTTAAAAATACAAAGGTATTGAGTTGAAGTCCTAATGAAGCCACTGACTGATTGATGATCATTGAGTGATTGACACAGTTACAACCCCAAGCCAATTAACAAATAAGTTTTGTCAATTAATTAGGAAATATCGATCTTTGAACTGATTAGCCATGCAGATTACAGGTGAACACCTTTTGGAAAGTGAATTATTTCTATTGGACAACCAACCAGGACCAATAGGATTTGACCAAAACAAAAACAAACATATACACACGTGCTTTATTTTTACCAGGTGTGTTATTAGAACATGAGCCAATTAACTGTCATTACCCAAACTCAAAGTAAAGAAAATGTTTTTTACCTTTATGAAACATGATTTAATTCCATTGTAACATTTGTTATTCCAAAATATTGATTTCTAGACAAATTGTTTGACCTTTGGTCAAATCAGGAAGTTTATATAAAAATAGATTCCTATTACCTTATCTAGCATTTTCTCCTTTTGGCAGGAGAACCATTGGCATCTATATGATTCTGTCAATTTAGTGACTCTTAACCAGTGTGAATAAAATGTAAACATTTGTACTTGGTAACTTATTTATGCCAAAAATAAAAGCTATTTAATTATTTTCCAATGCTTCAAACCCAGGCAAATGGCTTTCAGGCCTGTCTTTTCCTCTTCCATCCTTGGTGAATGGATGCAGTTCACTGGGAGTTTATAGTTAACAAAAGACATACTGATGTTTTAGCAATTGTTAAATGGCTACAATCAGTCCTACTACAACTCTTTCTTAATATGGAACTATAGTATCATTAGCTTGAAGGTAGACTTACATCAAATGGGGTGGGTGGGGGAGGTGATCAGGGGGGGGGGGGTATCATAATACACTTACACATGATTCATGGTCAAGAACTTAATATTAACTGATAGTGAAACGTCGAACTACATGATTTTTTTTTACCTTTCTGTTACTCGATATTGTTTACTATTGTGTTACGCAAAATGTGATGCTATCCAAAATTTCTGGAGAGAACACTGATTTATGGAATAAAATTTTACAATTAAATATCTATTTATTATTTTTGCTGAAAGGATTTGAACACAATAACTCAAATAATAAAAAAAAGCATTTGGAACATAGAAGCAGAGGTACCAATTGGGCATCCCAATGTCAAAAGTCTGAGAAGGCAAAAACAAACACAGTTCACATGCACGAGAATAGTACGACACAAAAACACAAAATTAAAAAACAACTGAATAGCAATCAACAAGGCAAACTCAAGTCGTAACGAAAGTAAACTCAGGTACTCCAGAAGAGTAAGCAGTTCCTGTTACCTATAGCACACCCATTATGCTGCTAGTGGTCAGTATGTCGAATCTAGTAAAGACGGCCAAAACATAGCCCTATGACAAACCAACATTTGCACTCATCTGAGGGATAGAAACCCAATATTTGTCTTTGATGTCTATATTAAAAATATCAAACATAAATGTATATACATGTAATGTATAAATAATGACTGTTCTCGTCAGTCGATGTGTTCACAATAGAAAATAATGAGATGTGGAATAAGTGTACACTACACGGCCCACAATCAAGCGGCAATTCAGAAAAACTACAATGAAACTCTTTTTCTTTTGATCCTTTTAATTCTTTATAATTATAAATGTTCATTTATATGCATTGTGAGCTTTTGATATATTTCATCTATTTCAAATCACCCATTGCAGCATATGATTTTTAATTCCAAATTTAGCACTACAGTAAAACCTTTGATATATTTTCCAGTGATATTTTCATATAATTTTTACTGCTGATTTCAGAACTACAGTAAAACCAAGGTGATGTTTTCATTTAATTTTTAACTCCAATTTCAGCACTACAGTAAAACCAAGGTGATGTCTTATTTTTAATTCCAAATTTAGCACTACAGTAAAACCTTTGATATATTTTCCAGTGATATTTTCATATAATTTTTAACTCCAATTTCAGCACTACAGTAAAACCAAGGTGATGTCTTTAGCCATTCCAGTCGTAGTCAACTTTCTGAAGTGTAGTAACAAAGAATTGACGAGAAACGTCTCCAGTTATCTGTCCTTGGCGGCGTTGGACAACGCGGACACACTAGCTAAATATGTAGATCTGATAATCAGTACAATATTAAGAGGTAAGATAGTATATGAACATTTATGTATGTATTAGTGAAATCTTGGGATTAGAACAAAAATCTCCTGACTTTGAGTTGACTGTTAGCATCACAATTTGTTTGTTGCAACAAACAGAAAGTGTTTACCTTTTCGGAGCACCTGAGTTTACTCTCGTTAAGACTTAAGTTTAGATTGCTTTTTTGGGGTGTCTGTATGTGTACTTCACTAACAAAAAGTATACATTTGTAATTTGTCCTCTCAATGGGGGATATTTTGAGACTTCCACAATTTAATTTTGTGTTGTATTAGTGAATTATTGAAAAATAATAGAAATATTATTCAAGTGATCTTCACAAAGAACAGTTTTTTCAATCCATATATTTGGCCAGACTTTATAGAATGAAAAATGCAGGTTATAAAATGGTGAATGGGGAAATAATTTGTAACAGTTTTCTCAGCATCTAATAATCACAGGAATCCCATACTGTTGGATTGGATTTCAAGTCTATTGCACACCTAATTCCTGTTAAATTAAATCTGGCCAATTTTTTTTCTGTCAAAAACTATGAAATAGATGAAACATGTTTCAATGGTACTATTACATTTGTTGTTGTAGGGAACTATTTCCTGTGTACTGTACTACCACAGATTTACTCACAGAATCGTAAACCAGTCATGAATAACGTGGACAAGTTAGTGAAGCTGATCAGTACGTGTGACGTGTCGGAGAGGGCCAGTCTACTTCAGGTGTTTGGAATGATTTCCAAACATGAACCAAAGGTAGAGAAAAGGTGGGGGGGGGGGGTCACAAAAATTCTGCGGAATTAATTATAGTATAACTAATGAGGGGTGGCGAATATTAATTTTAATGTCACGAGTCTCGAATAACGCCAGGATTCAACAAGTTCCGCGCACGAGTTGAATCCTCTAGCATTATTCGACACGAGTGACATTAAAATTAATATTCGTTACCTGTATTAGTTATACTATTTATTATGTACATAATTTGAATAAATGTGTCAAATAGATCATGAAAATAATGAAAACAAAAGAAATTATTGATTGATGAATTGTCTATTGCGCACTAATCTATGTTACATACTTTTCGCGGGAAACTTCACGAGTGTTAGATAAATTCGCACGCGAGTTAGATAAATCCTGTAATTAACTCCGTCAAAATCTAGAAATTTATTTAACTCGGAAATCACGATATTTCATATATATCTATATCATAATAATTGATATTCCTAACATATTTTCTTCAATTACCGTACATGTATTTAATTATCTTGAAAATTTGGAATGATTTCTTTGAGTGAAACAAAGTAAGTATAACTATAAAGGGGTTTCGAAAATATTGGTTAAAGAATAGAATTGATATTCCTCATCATTATTTTTTATTACAGGATTCTGTTCAGAAAAGTAAATTTTACAAATTAAAAACAAAATATTGGGATGCCTGTTTGTTTACATTGTATTTGTACATTTCAAGAATTTTAAAAATACTGTCTAATTAAACATATTTCAAAGTATTCATATTAACAATAGCAGAGTAAATATCATGATAATCCAGATTTTAGAGCCACATATCGCAGAGTTTATGAAATACCTGTCATCAAGTACTCTCACTGGATTGGTTCTGATGATGTTTGTTGACATGGCGACAGCCAATCCTAGAGCTTTTGTCATTCACCTCTCTAATTTGAAAGATTTGGCAGAACAGCAGCCAATGTACTTGGTTTCGGTGATACAGATTATTGGAGCTGTTGGCAATATTGATAAGGTATAAAAAAGTATCCACAAGGTTTGTGATTTTATAAAGTGTAAGGTTTTCAAAAACTTATTTATTCTTCACATTTGTCTTTTTAAATGGCTGTTTATGACACAAACATATATAAAAGTTTCATGGTGATTTGTCATTGAACATCATAGAAAACACACAGACTTATTAATGGATGATATAAAGAAACTCTGTACATTTATTAAGACTTCATTATTGACATTTTATGCCTAATACTGAAAAAGCAAAGAGACACTTGAGTGTCAAAAGTCCGAAAGGGCAAGGACAAATCCGGTAAAAACGAACAAGAACAGCACGAAGAAACACAAAATCAATCAAACAGAAATTTTCATGAGGTGATATTTTTGTGCATTTGACAGGATAACCTTTCATGTGGGGGATAAATTCATGGCTTTTTAGATTATTTATATTTTATACCTAAAGAATTAACTATTAACGGGAGAGACAGATAGTTAGTAATCATGAAGTAAGCAAAAATAACCCCCTTATGAAAATTTCCACACTTACAGTACTGGGAAAAGGAAATTTCTTTGAGGATTTGTATCATGATAATTGAATTATAAATAGAAAATAATGAGATGTGGAATAAGTGTACGCAACACAGCCCACATAACAAGCAGCAATTTAGAAAACCACAATGGATAACCACCAGCAGCCTTCAACAAGGCCATTAGGCGCTGCTCGCGGTTCTGCAATCGGCCCATGGTCAAAATAAAATGCATATAATTCAAATCCAGTCCTGAAATAGTCACAGATAGACTCCCTTCTTAAACAAGGAACAGAAATCATCAAAAAGACAAGGTTATATACCTATTTCACAAAAGTTGGACTAATGATTGCACTTATTTAAAACAGAAAAGGTTATTAGAATAAAGCAACATGAAAAGATCCCCCATTTACAATAATAAAATATATTATTTTTGGCCGGATTTCACAGAGTTATAAAATGGTGAATGTCGGGCGGGCGTAACAGTTTTCTCAGCATCTACTTATCACAGCCACTTGATATTTGGTATACATACCACATTATGGTGTGGTCCCATAACGTGAGATTCAATTTCAAGTCTGTCGCTGACCTACTTTCTGTTCAACTAAATTCAGCCATTTTTGACTTTGACAGATTTTTCATCTGTATGTTTGCAGGAAAATGCTAAGAACAGTATGGACTATTTTGTATCGAGACTTTCCATGAAGGATCAGACGGCCCTGGCAGTGATTCTACAGGAAATTAAAGCCCTCAGTATCAACAACCATAAACTTTTGGATGATAATATCGTAGAGATTAGTAAACTGTCACAGAGTGGATCGAGTACCGTCAGACTGTTAGTTCAGCAACTCAAAGAGGACCTTAAGAAATAGTAAGGTTTACATCAGGGAAGGTATTGAGGAGTGGAATAAATGTACACTGCACAACCTAAGGCGATTTAACAGCTATTTATTTTCGTGATTCTTTGTTAAAGCAATTATATAACTAAAAAAATTAGTCTTTTCATGTCAGTTTATTTTCATGAAATTCTGTTCCTTGCAAAATACATGAAAATAAACCACTCGCAACCATATTGTTGAGACATATTTGATTGACAGAACTTTTTCCTGTTCTCAATTTTTTTTCTGTTTTTCAGCTCATCACCACCATCAGAAAAAGAGACGAGATCTGTATCGAGCCAGACTGAGGGACAAGTAACAGTGATTACTGTTGGGAACCCCCACCCACATCACCCCATCTATGGCGGGGGTCCCATGACTGTCAGACAAAACGCCATATCACAGAGTACAGTGTCAAGTCAGCAGAGTATTCCTAAATCTTTAAGGTATATCAGAGGCCTGTGATGAATAGTTGCAGAAGGCGATACATAGGTATTACTTTCTGATGGCATCTACGGTGATAGCTTTTTGGACGGGTTTCATGGAGTAAAAAATCAGGGTTATAAAATGGTAAATGTCTGGCAGTTGGGGAAGAAATTTTCGTTACAGTTTTCTCAGCAACTATTTGATATTTGGTAAACAGCATCAGGTTGGGGTCCAATAACATGGGGTTTGATTTTAGATCTGTTGCTCTACTTTCTGTTAAACGAAATCCTGCCATTTTTGACTTTGACATATTTTTTTAAGATTATTGTGGAAAACAGATAATATGAAAAGTAAAGTTCCAAGGCATCTGATATTTGGTTTACAGACAGTATGTGTTGTGGTCTACACAGCTGTCACCATGTTGTGTGACCCTAACTCCATTTTCATACCTTTTTATGCAACAGTGACCATGCTGTGTGACATTGACCCCATTGAAAATTAAGATATGTTGCTTAAGAGAAAAAATACCAAACACAATACTGTAGATTCATTTATTTTTTTGGTTTGATGAAAAATGACCATTTCGTGGATTCTTATATTTGTGGTTCTGATGTCTGCAGCATGCAGATCAATGTTAAATTTTCTTTTGGTAGGGTTATTGGGGTATCAAATTTTGTGGGTCAAGGCCACCCAACAAAACCACGAAAATTGATACCCATCGAATATATATAGATAATTTTTATAAACAATATTATTTTATTTATTACATGGCAACAGGAACAGTTCAACGAATGCCCGATATGAGAGACCAGTGAGCCCAGCTTCTACCATCCTGTCAGACAGGCTGTCCCTGGGGAGTCTATTGACTGTGGGTAGTACACAAACAGGGCCTCCCTTACCAGTAAGTTCATGTTGTAGTACAGTAGTCCCCCTCTTGAAAGACCACCCTATTTGCAACAGAAAAATGGTCTTACAAAAGAGGTGGTCTCTCAAAAGGAATTCAAACATTTCAAAGAAAAAGTAACTTGCCAATATTAATCATATACAATGTATTATTGTAGGGATGCAAATTAAATTAATGAATTATTTTAAGAGTTTAAGGCTATATACAATAAAAAGGAAATATTAAAAAAATAACATTTTCTTTGTTAAATCTGTTTTACAGTGAGGTTTTAAACTATGTAAAATATCATGTGTTATGTTAAATTACCCGTTTATATTATATAATCATTAGTTTGTCATCACCAAGTGTCATAACTGTTTATTTAGCTAATTAAAACCATTCAATATAATCTCCTTACATAAAAGAAAACAATGTAAAGTCCTTATTAATTAACTCACTTTTGTCAACAATTGTTATTTGGGGAAGTAATGGGCCTCAGCTTGGGCAATGAAGTTAATAATTTCAAAATAAAAAAAAAGAAGGTTAAAGAGACCAGATTCATTTTAGAAAGATTGTATTTTCGGCCATTTTCTTATATGAATGTAATATCTACATGTAAGATCAAGTTATGTAAATAAAATTTCTTTATTCCTTCTGGTATTATGTGGAAAAATATATGTATAAAGGGTAATTTATCTGTAATATTTAGTATATAAAATACATATAATTTTAAAAAAGTGGTCTTTCAAGAGGGGGAAAATATGATTTTTGTCTCAAAAGGGTGGTCTTTGGTCAGGTTAAAGGGGTGGTCTTCCAAATGAGGTACTTTTGTTGTTCACAAATGAGTTAATGCAAGAGAAATGTGGCCTTTGAAAAGGGGTGGTCTTACAAATGAGTGGTCTCTTGAGGGGGGGATTACTGTAGTTTACAACTTATTTCCCTATTGAGCATTAGAATATCATAAGTCCAAAAAAAAAATCCAAGAAAAAATCAGTAGATGACTAAGACAATATGGATAAAAAAGGGAGAAATGCACAACATACATGTAACAAATTATACCATGTATATACAAGGCAACTAAACTGTCAGCAACATGAACTCAAGAGCTGGTTGTGTAGTGGTTAACGTGTCAGGCTACTAACACCAAGGTTCGTGGTTCGATCCTCGTCAGGAGTGAAAATTTCATGAACCGATTTTCTGTGTCTCTCTTTGCAAAGATGGTCTCAAGAAACAATGATAGTCCTTCAGAAGGGATGAAAAAAGGTTGTCCTGTGTATGGGGAGAGCAATCACCTGTGCACGTTAAAGACTCCTTTGTAGAGTTCGATAAGAGTAGGCTCAATGGGGGCCGTTAACAAAGGCCACACTCACAAACTGGAGAGGGATTTATAGAAGCATAAAGCTTGTATCCCAATCCAGGATAATAAATATGTTTAAATTAACATGAACTCAAGTCGAAATGAAAGTGAACCAGGCGCTCAAAAAAGGTAAGCAGTTTCTGCTTGTTATAACACACCAAAAACTGGTTTATATGTTTTCAAAAGGATTTAAATGTTAAAAGTACATGTATATATTGTAAGACAAATTGGGGGTGGGGGTATATAGGAATTGCTCTCGGATATCATTCAGGGGAGATAATTGGACTTGTGAACTGATATAAACGTAAATTCATGAAGAATGCAAAGGAGTATCCAAAGGGCATTCAAAATATCTTAAATCCCAATATTTGTTGACAATTTCAGTAGACACAGATAAAAAAAAACAACCAAGCATAACAATTCAGGTCATCATTTCAAAACACACAACATAAAAAAAATAACATTCAGGTTAATATTCAAAACAGTTTCAACTTTCAGATAATTTACTGATCAAAGGGCGGTTTACCAATTGAAATATCCAACCAGAAAAATGACTGCCTGTTGTGAATCTTGGAATTTAAACAAGCGCTATTGTCATAAATCATTGGTACCCACAAAAATGCATTTTTATAAAAACTTTCACAGTAAGTAACAATAAAAACTTAATTTTTAATATACAATAATTAATTACTTGTAGGCTGAGCCAGTGAGGGATGGTATACAACACTTCTGTGAGAAGCACATGTCAACCATCAGAAACTTTATCTGTCAGTTCTCTGCCAGGATTCCCATACCAGCTAAATGTGACATCATCAGTATGTATAAGGCCAAAACAAAATACCGTATATGGGGTTATTTTGGCGGATGAAAAATTTGTGGTGTTTTTGCTGTTATATTTGCAGGTTTAATTTTGGTGTTTTTTATTTTGGTGTTTTTCTTTATTTTTACCATTTCATTAGACACGATTAAAAAGATGGCGTTTTTTATTTTGGCGATTTTTTCTTGTCCGCAAACATAGCCAAAATAACCCGATATATGGTATATGTTTGTTTCCTGCTTCCTGCTCTTGAAAATTAGGGTAGGTAGGTAGGTAGGAATTTTTTTAAACAAAATTATTTTACATTGAGTCAATGGGGAAGCAATCCCAACTTTAACGGTGCTTGTTCCAAAATGCCAATAAAAATTTTAGGGTAGGTAGGGAAGCAGGAAACAGACATATATTTTTTTGGCCTTAGCTATTTTGGTTAAATTAAATTTGATAATACTCAAACTTTCAAATTAATTTTCTCAATATTAGATGGATATTAAATCATCTCCAGTTACTACTTACTACATTATGAAATACTATGCATATAAATTCAAACAAGTTTCATCCAGCTAGAATAAACCTTTTCTACAAGAAAACAGATTATTTGAAATAAGCATTCAGTTTTATTTCACTCTACCACTTTGTGAGAGTAAAATTTTGCTATAAAGACATCTTCTTTGAACAAAATTCAACTTTCAAATATGTCCACTTAGATGAACCTTATCTCTCCATTGACAGATGGCAGACATAGACAATTTATCAGGCTGTTCTTCTTATGTGGAGACCAGAAAGATAGGTGTCTCTATGGTAACAGTTACTTTACCTTGGATACCAAGTTTCCTAAACTGTGGATACATTTGATGTTTTTGGCAATTCAGGTTAGTTTCTTAGCCCAATGTTTGGTAGAAACTGCAGGACAACTTTATAAAAAAGGTAGCAAACTCGAGCATTTTTTTTCAAAGTTCACAAAATATCTATTTTCAATAGATTTTGGATTTACTGTATAGTGGGAAATTTTCATGAGGTACTAATTTTTAGCTCACCTGACCCGAAGGGTCATGTGAGCTATTGTCATCGTTAAGCGTCCGTCGTCCGTCCGTCGTCCGTCCGTCATCCGTCCGTCCGTTAACTTTTCTTCAAAGATCTTCTTCTCTAAAACCACTGAAGGGATTGCATTGATACTTGGTATACATGATCTTTAGGATGTCCTCTACCAAATTTGTGAATTATATACATGTCGGCCAACCAACATGGCCGCCGTTGCTAAAAATAGAACAGCGGGGTCAGACCATTGTTTTTGGCTTATAACTCAAAAAGTATAAGAGATAGAGAAAATTCGAAGCAACCTCTCTTGTTCAGCATCAAAAGCTCTACAAATCTCTCCATTGAGTCGAAGTTGTGAAACGACTCCTTATAGGAGTTATTGCCCTTTAATCATCAAATTTGACCATTTTTGCAGTTTTTGGACAATATCTTGAAAACCGTTAGAGCTAGAGAAAAAGTTAGCATTGCAGAATGGTTTAGCTCATTGAGATCTATCAAAGTGATTTTTCAGGGTCTAAATTGTCAGATCAGCCGTTTAAGAGTTATTCCCCTTTAACTGTTTTTTCCATTAATTTACACTGATTTTCAAAAATCTTTTTCTCTAAAAGAGATAAAGAAAATCGGAAGCAAATTTTCTTGTTCAGCATCAAAAGGTCCTTACAGTAGTTATTGCCCTTTAACTGTTTTTTCTATTAATTTAAACTGATTTCCAAAATCTTCTCTGAAACCACTGAAAGGATTGTTGTGCAACTTTGTATACTTGAAAGTTTGTGAAATTTATTCAAACTTTGGCATAAGAGATCACGTGAGCGATACAGGCTCCTGGGAGCCTCTAGTTATCTTATTCAAGAAATCTGAAAAATATCTCTGTAAATTCCTAAATGATTAAAATGGAATATTTGTAGCTAACCATACAATATTTTGCACTTAATTATGAATCTAATTAAATGTATTTGTGCATCACAATTTAAACTTTCATGAAAGGTTTTACAACAATACATAAATTTTCACCTTTGACCCCTGTATAGTTGCCTACAGAATATGGAAGAAACAAAGTTGTACCTTTGAGGCAAAGTCTAAGTCTAAAAGGCCAAGACAAACTGGTAGACATTAAAAGAGTTTACAACAGACAAAAGACACATATACTAAACTGCTATTTGCAATGTCATCAATGTTAACTCAAGTCGAAACAAGAGTGTGCTCAGGTGCTTTGGAAGGTTAAGCAGAAGCAAAGAGGCACAAATGGGGCATTCGAGTGTCAAAAGTCAGAAATGGCAATGACAAAACCAGTAAACACTAACAAGAACAGCACAAAGAAACACAAAACATAAAATCAACCGAACGGAAAACAACAATGTCGTAACAAGAGTGAACTCAGGTGCTCCGGAAGAGTTAGTGGTTCCTGCCTGCTATAGCACACCTGTCATGCTGCTAATTTCCAATTCACTTCCTGCTTGCTGTAACAAAGCAGTAACATTGCCTACAATCAGTTTTGTGGAAGTTCTGATAAAGGAGTAGGTTCAGTAATAGCCAAAATCTGCCCAAAATTTCAACTTAAAGTAAACTTCTTAAAGCAAGTGGGAAATATGTTTTGAAATCTTGTATTTTGAAGGAAAACTAGCTGTTAAATATTCAATGGATAGGAGAAAATTGGGCTAAAAATCATATGATTTCATGAAGTATTTAGATTTTTGACAATTTAAGGGCTTTTTTTGTGACAAATCTCTCAATTAATAAAACATAGAGCACACACATCGACAAATATAATTTTGTGAAGATATGCATATTTTTGCCTGACAAATAGATAGGGAAAAGAATTAAAGTTGTCAACGAATGTGCTCTATACTAATTTGAAGAAAAACCACTAACAAATCCTCAAAATGAAGCTAATTTTGATATTTTCTGAGTTTTTAGCGAGTTTATGACGTCATAATATCAAGAATGTTGCTGTCAACTTGTGAAATCGATTGAATATGTAAAGTTTAGTTACCTAATGACCGAATTACATCAAATCCATTGAGATCGTACAAATTTGAAAATTTGGTAAAAATATGGGGCCTATCTCAGTACTTACTGAACATACTCCTTTATTACTTGTCTTGACATTGTTAAAAATCTTTTTCAGGCCCAGTCAACTTCAGCATTGAGTCAGAACGACCCCAGCATTAGTTTACTGAAGTCTTGTCTGGAGGTGATTTCAGAGAAAGGACATAATAGTTTCCTGACAATTGTTACTTCATCATTCCCTGCAGCTAAGGTAGTACATGTTTAGGGGCCTTGGTGGCTGGTTTAAAAACAACACTACACAGGGAAATTCGACTCACATGAGTTTCTAATGAAAAAAATCACATCTAATTCACCTGAATGGAGCTTTTATATAAATGTGAAACTCACATGAAAAAGTTCACATGAGTTCAATGTGAAATTAGCTTTCACATGAATCTCATGTGAATTTCACATGAAAACACTTCACATCAATTTCCTGTGAAAAGTTCACATTAATTTCATGTGAGTCAGTTTCATGTGAAACTCATGTGATTTTCATGTGAAATTCATGTGAGATAAACATGAATTTCATGTGAAGCTCAATTCATGTGAAACAGATGTGAGTCAAAATTTCCTGTGAATTGATCATTAGTCAATTTCCACTTCCGTTTGTTGAATTGAATCGTGGTTTGTAGTTTACAAAAAGGAACTTTCACCTGTATGTAATTTGGTTTGTTAGTTACTTACCAAAGGTCTTCGGTTTCCTCCAGGTATTTCAGTTTTGCCACTTTTAAAACTGACCACCCTTTATGTAAAAAAAAAAGGGTCCTGAATCCCCAACACACACTCATGCAAAGGTATTAAAAATATTTACAGCATGTTTTGACTGGTTTTCTGAGTTCAAATCTTTTTTTTGCCCCATCTACAAAAGTAGGGGGCATATTGTGTTCAGGTCAGTTTAGTCTGTCCATCTGTCCCAAATGTTGTGAACGATGGGGCAATATGTCTTTTGGACATATTCTTGTTTTAAATAACAACTATGTTTAACATGCATGTTTCATATGGGGTGCTTTATGAATTTAGAAACAACAACTTACAAAGTTTCATTACATTTCGTTCAGTAGTTTCAGACAGATTGTGATCACTGACAGACTGACATATGTATGAACATGCGGGCCAGTCGAAGCACCAAAACAAACAAAACCAAACAAAATTCTTGTGATTAGCTCATCAAATTCATTTGAATATTTCGACAATTAAAATTAAAATGAAATTAATTAATCTAGCAGGAAAATGACCTACAAGAGCAGTGGTTTTAAATTACTGACGGTATTGTGAAATATGGTATATTTGCAAAAAAAGTTCTAAAACAGGATATTATTCCATATTTGATATTATTATCAAATATGGAATTTTAAAAAAATCAGTAATTCAATAAAACATTACTTTTAAGTCATAATGCTGTGCACTGTCCAGGATATCAACCAATGTTGCTCATATTTTATATGGAAATAAGCAAAATCTTAGCAAAATTGGTTGATATTCTGTGCCGCTCGCAGGATAATTCTGTGCAGCGCACAGAAATGACTGAAAAGAAACGTTTTATTGAATTATTGAATTTATTCAAATTCCATATTTGATAATAATTCCAATTTTAAATAATACCTTGTTTAGACTAACCAAGCGCTAGAGAAACTAAGAAATACAAAGGGACAATCAATAAGTACTATTCCTAATGTAAGCTAAAAACTCACAACAACAGCAGCAAAATGAACTCTTGAAAAACTTATCTAATTTATTTCCATTTGGATAAATTTTCACTGTTTCCCCCAAAAAGGTTATTCGATGGATTTTTAATTTCAGGGTTGGCAAGAAGGAACAAATGTAGAATTTACACTTTTTGGGATTCTTTTTTTATTGGCTGACTACCAACCATGAAAACGACACAATAGACCCCCCCCCCAAAAAAAAAAATATATATTAATGAAACCACAATTTTATAAATAGATATTTTTTTCACTATCACATTTTTACTTATCATTTCTTTAAGGACCAAGATTTCTTACTCCAAGAGTTGAACAGACTAAGATTTTTTGATGTTTTTGAATTCAATGCTGTGAAGAAACAGTGGGCATGTTTTGTGTGCAATCATCCAGAAAAAGTTGGAGATCTTATGCAAAATGGTGTTCCTGTGATGGCGGTAAGTTCAAAGAGGTCATTCATAAAACTAGAATGGCTGTCTTCAATGGAAGACATATGTTGCCTGCATCTTAACATATTGGGCAAACAGGAAGTAGATGAGTTATGGGGCATAAATGGCTTTTCACCATTTAGTACTATAGGAGGGAACTACATGCCAAATATCAAGAGACTGTGACATGAAGTTGCCAAGGAAAACTGCAACGGAAATTTTGTGATGCTGCATGACGACATCAGACAATGCAGGACACAGGACAATGCAAGACAACAGATAGTGTCAAAGTGACTCCTATAAGTTGTTTGCAACACCTTGTAGGCAACAATTAATAAAGACATTGTCAACACTTTTATTATGAAAATA
This sequence comes from Arcuatula senhousia, assembly GCA_963971305.1. Lineage (NCBI taxonomy): Eukaryota > Metazoa > Mollusca > Bivalvia > Mytilida > Mytilidae > Arcuatula > Arcuatula senhousia. The sequence continues at coordinate 45,070,878 of OZ020316.1, read as the reverse complement.
TATGAAAGCCACCTTATTTCTTGTTGAAAATTCTGAATTGTTGATAATAACTAAAGAATAAAGGTAACAACAATCTGCTGAACTGGGATGATCAATCTCATAAAACTGTTACAACCAAGGAGAATAGACAAAACAAGGCAAAGACATACCAGAGAAATTGAAGATGGCAATGGTTTTGACTTGGTACAAGCATTTCTAAAGGAATTGCGGGTTAAACCAGGTTTTATTGCGCAAAACTTCCCTCATCCATTGCAATCCTCGAGTACAAAATTAAAGGTAGAATTCTGTAAATATTCTACTTTTTGCAGGTACTTATTTCATGATTTTTACGATTTCACCAAAGTTTTCTGGTACTTATTTTGGGGCTTTATGTACATTTTTATTTATTTGTGACACTGTAAAATTTGCTTGGAATAAAAGGTTAAATTAAAAGATGAATATGAAGTATGATGTACATGTATATAACAGATTTAGGGCTGTTCCAGAATTAAATGTGTAGGGGGTCGGGAGGCACTTTTTCCTTTATCCCACCAACCATCTAATAATAAGTATTTTTTTATCATTGTTTCTTAACAAAATCTTTCTCAAACACCCACCACCCACCAATTATATAATAGCACTTCCTCCCGACCCCCACACGAGCCCTTATTTATACCTACTACTTTATTGATGTTGAGTCATTCTCATCTATGTTTACAGGGTCAATTGAAAGAAAAGAAGGGGAAATGGAAGTTTCTGAAGCGATGGAAGACACGCTACTTTACTTTATCTGGTGCACATATGACCTATAATAAAAGTGATCATGTAAGATTTGTTTTAAGGCATTTTTAGATTAAGACGTTCCATAACATTTAAGGATTTTTAAACCACTTTTACCTTGATTGAATTCAATATTTTAATAACAAATAAAAAAAAAAAAATACAAACCCAAAATGAAAACAATTACAAATATGTTAAGCTCTTCTATATATTTTGTTGTTAAGAAACTTATTTCTTATACATGTAGTAGGTAGTTTTCACTCTGTTTACACTTAATTTTTTTTTCTAGTTGTCATTTGCATATATTTATTCTGAGTCCATCCAAGTGCAAGAAGTTAAACAATAACATTTTATTCCCCAGCTACGAAGTAGGGGGGCAAATAGTGTTCAGGTCCATTGGTCCATCTGTCTGTCAATATTACCTAAAACCAGAAACATATAAGAGGAACCAGTATATTTGCAACAGGATATGACGTCATGCAATGTTTGCATTGCAAATTTTAAAATTTCATTTGTTTAATTTGGTGTTAAATCAAGTTCACTTACGCCACATTTCATTCAATCTATTACAGAGAAAAGAAACATTGCCAGTCAGTAAAATACAAAGTGTGAAAGCTGTCAGAAAAGGCATCCGAGACATTCCCAAGGCATTTGAGATTTTTACCGGTGACGAGACCTACACGTTTAAAGCTAAAGGACAACAGAACATTGAACAGTGGGTGCAGTGTTTACATATAGCTGTGGCTCAGGTCCAGGGAAAAGAGGATACAAAAAAGAGCGGGAAAATGGTTCCGATGCCGAGCCACGTCAACCCGCTCAACCAAGACAATGTGGTGATTGAGAGACCACGATCTGTTATGGATACTAAATTATAGCAATGAATAGAATTATACTGAAGGACTTTGATTGTTACATTTAAGTTTGAAATTTTAAGATTGGTTTTGAATCATGCATTTATATGTTTGATCCAAGGCCAATTGTAAGATGACATATACATGTAGTGTCACTGGTAATTTTTGCCTTATTTCCCGGTTGACACTCAACTGTAGAATTTAAAAGTATGAGGTATTCTTATCTTTTAAATGATGAGGTAAATCCACAGAAACTAAAAATAATGAATTTTCATTCCAATCCACAAAAATTTCACTCCACAAGAATTACCAGTTATAAAGTATTGCAAACAGTATTGCAACTACTGTTGGTTGATGTAGGTTGTGTCACATATACTTAGTCCACATCTCATGGTTTTCTAAATAACATTGACAAAAGTTTGTTCCAAAATGATTTGTTTCTTAAAATTGAACTTAAAGAATCCTGTTCTTTTTTTGATTTATAATTGATTGAGAATTTTGTAAATCTTTGTTTTTAAAAGATTCATCTTTTGACACGTATTTTGGCTTATCAACATTCTTTTAAAAAAGATCATCAATTCATTAGAAAACTGCTGAGATTACATTTTGGTATACCAAAAACAAATGAAATCATAATTCTCCTAAAGGTAAGATCATTCAAAGTCCTTCAGTATAAATATTATGTATGTAGAGCTTTGATTTACGGAAGAAATGAATCTGTTTGATTGTACATATCTGCCACTAAGGTTGTAACTATATATTTAGGAATTGATTTAATCATTTGAGCTGTAGTCAGTTACATTGAAAAAGGGGTACAGTTTATGTATGAATTTAGAAATTAAAGGGATGTGAAATAGGGGGTGCTAATGATTTTGACTGAATAGTCTCTAGGAAAAAGAGATAATGATTGCACCTCATGTTTCAACCAAATTAATATAGACAAGTGACTTTGAGTTTAGATGAGGCTTTTTATTTTCACATCAGTATTTTTTCTTTCTGGAAACAGAAACCTTGTTGCATTATATGTTTGAATATTTGAAAATTTTACTATTTCTGAATATACATGTATCTGATTATATGAAGAAAAATTTACTTCAATGATAAAATATTTTGTGTTATAAATGTTTGAACATAAGGCCAATATAAAAATTATGCTAGATTCTCATCCCCTCCCGCCCCATTTTTCACAACCACCTTAAACAATTTTAATTTGATTTTTTGACAAATTATATCCGTTTTGGACTTTTTTCTTTAAAATGGCAGCATATTTGATCAAAATGGATAAAAAATAAAAAAAATTAATTCATCCAATTATTTTCAAGAAATTTGGATGAGAATCTAAGAATTATTTTATTATGACCTAAAATGTAACGGTAAATACATGGAAGTGTTAGTATTTCAAAGACTCCTTTTCTGTACATAGAATATGCTTGTTTTCTTGAATTCTGTAACAACTTTAAAAACTAACTGACACACAGATACTAAATGTTTAGTTTCTATTTAGTTTCAATTGTCATAATATATTTAAAACATAAATTTTGATAATTTCTTAATTTGTTCCATCAGAAACATGAGAAATAATGAAATGGTTTTACAGAAAATTCTGTGTTGTTTGTTTTAGGTTGTACTTTGAAAAAAATTCTATAGTTTGTGTATTACATGTATGTGTTATGATTACAGGAATCAAATTAATTGTAAAAAGTTGATTTGAGCCTTCCTTTTTTACCCTGCAACAAAATCTTGTGAGGCATTAAATTTAAAGTTGCATGTACATTCCTTTATAAAAAGTATAAATTCTTCAGTACATTTCTTGTTCAAGTACTGTGGATTCATTCATTATGTCGCCTGCAAGGTGTTGCAAAGCGACATATAAGCTTAATTTTGACACTATCCCTCATCTTGCTTTTGTCTGCGTCCTGTGGTGTCACAAAAATTTGTGTCGCAATTTTCGAGGCAACTACATGACACAGCCTCTTGATATTTGGCATGTAGCTTCCTCCCATAGGATGTAAAGTGATTTTATCACTGTAATATAGACTTCCCATTTACCGAATTTTTTAAGACCCAGGCGACATAGGTCTTCCATGGAAGACTGCCATTCTATATTTCATGGGTATCAATTTTCGTGGTTTCTCCAAAAAGAACATTTAGTTGAATTTTTCATTTCTTGGTTTGTCATTTTCTCTGGACTATGAGATTGATCATTCAAGTTCGGTAGTTTTGTTATTACCTTTATTTGCAAAATATTTAATGATAGGTTGTAACTTCTGGGTTGTCATAGGTTAAACATGCTTCATATTAATGAAACCACAGTACCCAGATAGCAGGGTTGATAAAAATACATGTATAAGTTTGTTGTTTTCCATGTTGTGTCTTATATTATACACAGATATTTGACTGCTACAATGATTTTTTAATTTGTGTTTTATATTATATTTTTTAGCAATATATTATTTTATGTGTGCCATTTTGATTTTTCTACAAATTTTATTGTTTGGCACAGGGACTAAAGTGAATTTCTTTCTGTTATTTAAACTTTACCATAGTGTGCAATATGTATTACATGTAATTAAAATCTTTTTAAAATTATTTGATATTGGTAAATGGTTACAATATTACTCTAGAAAAAAGATGAATTTCTACTTGTGTGTGTAGCAAAATATATGATTGTTCATTTAAAAAAAAAAATATATTGATGTGCTTGTTGTATATTATAAACATGTCTTTCATTTATTTAAAAAAAAAAGAAAATATGCAAATTTAACATGGCCATAAAAAATACAACAATATGAATGTTTATGAATTAAAAAAAAATGTATAGAAAAAGAAAAAAATTTGCTTTTAAGAAAAAAGGCTGCAGTCATTCAAAACCATTCCACCATTTATCTTACATTTTAACTTTTTATGGGTTGGGGTTTACTTACCTGTCCTTAGGTACAATAAATGTTAACTGTCATTGCCTGCAATAGTTCTTAAATGGTAAAAAAAAAATTATGTCTATTGTCTAATATAATTTTTGGACGGATTTCACAGAGTGAAAAATCCAGGTCATAAAATGGTGAATGTCAAGCATGCCGGCAAGGAAGAAAGATTCGTAACAGTTTTCTCAGCAACTACTTATCACAGCCACATAAGGTGGGATTTGATTTTAGGTCTGTCGCTTGCTAAATTCATGTTAAACAAAATACGGCCATTTTTTACTTTGACAGATTTTTGTATTTTTTGTGCATATTTTAGGCAAAATTTCCTGGACCCCCTTTTTTCTAAGTGACTACAAGCAGACCCTCCCAAATTTGATATTTTGAATACCTATACTGTATCCAACAAACAATCTTGGACTCCTTTTTGGGAGGAGACAGTATTCTTGATTTTTAACCAAATGACACTGAATGACAGTATTTAAGTAATTTATATGTATAAAATGGAGTGCATGTAGTAGTAATATAAATTGACCTTACTAGAAAATTTTTTTGATGAATAGAGACGATATGGCAATGTTGTGTTAAGGTCCATTAATTCCATTTGTCAGTCCGTCCCAAATCAGTCTTAAGTTTCTTTTCCATGAGCATGATGAGGAAAGTGTGATATTGCCATGAAACTTTATACATAAATTCATTAGGGTATGAACAAACATGAAAGAATTTTATCCCTTTCACCAAATTCATGGTTCAATTATTGTGGAAAATGGACATGTTTGGACATATTGGGCATCATATGTCATTTTGACATATTCTTATTTTTGTTTGTGGTTATATCAAGCTGTGCTGGGCAGAGCTTTTTTTGTTATTTCTTATAAAGAAATCAATCAGATATTTATACATATTGAATTTTTATAACAGTATAAACAAATATATATATATTATTGTTAATATTTTGTGTTGTATATTTTAACGTGTGGTGCTTCCACATTCCTATTTACGCCTAATAAAACCAACAAATATCTGTTCTCAAGTTTGTCTTCTTGGTTTCTACAAATTATTTCTTCTAAACACAAATACACATATACTAAACAACACAAGAATCGGACCACTTCCATTCATTTTCTTATGAAAATATCTCACAAAGTATTCATCAGAATGATCTGAAATTTTAGCACAGCATGTCTGGGGTTTATAACTACAAACGCTGCAAATTTTGGAAATTCTGATTTTTCATTTTTAAAATTTCTAAAAAATGCATTTTTTTTTACCCAAAAATGAAAAATTCATCAAATTTAAGAAAATTTGATGCCTGTGCAAATGTTTTACAAGAAACCAAGGGAGAAAGCTTTATTTTCACCAAAACTGGTCAAACATGCATTTTCAAATTGACCAATCTTAGACTTCGTTTTTCGACTTGGTTATCAAAATTTCATGCTGTAAACTCGCCAGTGCCATAATTGCAAAAATAAAGGATTGGTTTTTCATTGAATTTGGTTTGATTTATCAATAGCATAAAAGAATTTATATATTTTTTTTTTTTAAGTTTTAAAGAACTCTGGTAGAAAAGAAGTGGTGTGTTATTTGTGTTGATCAGTATATGATAAAAAAATAATATGATGTGGAATGGACAGGGCCTACATAAACAAGCAGCAATTTTCATAATAATAAGAAATATTGCATAATGCACTCATTGACAAATTGGGGGTTTCTATCTTTCAGATGAGTGCAGATGTTGGTATGATGCGATCATAGAGCTTTGTTTTGTCTTTCATTAGGGACGGATCATTTTACTTGAAGGGGGGGCTTGGTTTTTTTGTTTTGGTCAGAAATTTTTTGAAGGCATCACAACAGATTATTTTTTTTAATTATTAGCATTATTTTATGTGGCAGAAATCCTTCTTCAGAATATTTTTTTTCTTACCCTCTGCTGAGTCCCAAAATATTTTTTTCATCAAAAATAATTTTAAGAATATTTTTAAGGAAAAAACCAAAACGACCCCCCCCCCCCTCCTTGAAGTTAAATGTTCGGTCCCTTACTGGATTTGACATGCTGAATTGACCATTAGCAGCCCAACAGGTGTGTTATAGCATACAGGAACTACTTACTCATCTGGAGCACCTGAACACTCTTGTTACGTCTTGAGTTTGCGTTGTTGATTGCTATTCAGCAGCCCTTTTCACAAAAAATCTTAAGAGTAAAATTTATCGTAAGTGTAGATTTCGGCCAATCAGAATTCTGGAAATTTACACTTACGATAATTTTGAATTATTTTTGTGTTGTCTGTTTCTTTGTGCTGTTCTCATTCATGTTTTATGGTTTTGTTTTTGTCCTTTCCATGCCTGAGAAACTCAAACATGTCAAAAGTCTGATTTACATTTAATGTAATTTGAGAAATCGAAGAATGTCACTCCATGTATATTTGTTGAATAATCATGATAATTGTAAATAAAGCAATAACAGTTTATTTTGTTCAATTTATAACATTAAGTTACATTCCTTAAATCCGGACTTGTCCAGGTTAATAGAATCGCCTAAACAATATAAAAACAATTTCTGGCTTAAAATACAGGCTTTACTATTATTTTTGGTATATTTAAGATCTGTGACAAATTTCACATGGAATGACATTCTCTGATTCTTGCAAAAAAGTGTTCTTTCACTTAATTAGTATCAATAAACTTCTGGGTAACAATATTTGGTTGCGACTTGCGAGTTTCCCAGTCGTGCTTTCAGACTTTTGACATTTGGATGCCTCATTGGTACCTCTGCTTTTTGCATCTTGCATGTAAACCATATGTAAAAGTGGACCAGAACATGCAGAATGATTTTGAATTGTCCATAGCTTTGATCCATAACATAATATTCTTTTGGTGATGTATGCATGTAACAATAAATAAATGTCCAAGATGAAAAGATCGACATATCAAGGCAAAAACACAGGAATTGAAGATTGCAATGGTCCTGACTTGTATTTCAAAGGAATCGGTGAGTTGAACCAGATTTTATATTTTTTGATGAAAATCGGCATTCAGTCCACTAAACTCCACTAACTAATTACTTTGACTGGTCCCCAACTGGAACTTAAGGTTTGCACTCTGACACTGTCCGTCTGTCACACCTCAGTTTTCTGCGCTTTTTTTCTAAATGCCTCTAGATAATAAATTGATTTTTGTAATGTGAGTCTACCATGATGAGTGACAGATCAAGTTTTTAGTTTTATTCTGGTCCACAATTTTTTACAGAAGTTATGGCACTCTAAATTTTGAAATTTCAGTTTTCCACACTTTTTAGCTCACCTGGACTGAAGGTCCATGTGAGCTATTGCCATCACTTGGCGTCCATCGTCGTCCGTCGTCTTCGTCGTCGTCTGTCGTCGTCGTCGTTAATTTTTCTTTGAAAATCTTCTCCTCTTAAACGACTGAAGGGATTGCTTTGAAACTTTACACACTTCATCTATGGGATGTCCTCTACCAAGATTGCACAAATGGTGACCGCCGTCCAAACAACATGGCCGCCGTTACTAAAAATAGACCAGGGGGGGGGTCAGACTACTGTTTTTGGCTTGTAAATCAAAAAGTATAAGAGATAGATGAAATCTGATGCCACGCTACTGCTTCAGCATCAAAAGCTGTTCTTAAGTCTCTATTGAGTCAAAGTTGTCAGATGACCCCTTATAGGAGTTACGGCCCCTTAAAGGTGAAAAATAGCATTTTTTTCATGTTTTTGGCTTATAGAATGAAAACTATGACAGATAGAGAAAAGTTGTTGCTTGCTTAAATGTTCAGCTCATTTAGCTCTACAAAAGTCTCCATAGGGTCGAAGTTGTCAGATGACCCCTTATAGGGGTACAGCCCCTAAAATAACGTTTTTTCATGTTTTTGGCCTATTGAATGAAAACTACAGCAGACAGAGAAAAGCTATTGCTTGCTTAAATGTTCAGCTTATTTAGCTCTACAAAAGTCTCCATAGGGTCAAAGTTGTCAGATGTCCTCTTATAGGGGTTACGGCCCCTAAAATAACGTTCTTTCATGTTTTTGGCCTATTGAATGAAAACTATAGCAGATAGAGAGAAGATATTGCTTGCTTAAATGTTCAGCTTATTTAGAAAAAGTTTCCATAGGGTCGAAGTTGTCAGATGTTCCCTTATAGGGGTTACGGCCCCTAAAATAACGATCTTTCATGTTTTGGCCTATAAAATGAAAACTATAACAGATAAAGAGAAGCAGTTGCTTGCTTAAATGTTCAGTTAATTTAGCTCTTCAAAAGTTTTCAGAGGGTCAAAGTTGTTATATGACTCCTTATAGGGGTTATGGCCCTTAAAATAATGTTTTTTCATGATTTGGGCCTACAGCTACAGAATGGAAACTACATGTATAGTAGATAGAGAAAATCTGTTACTTGCTTAAATGTTCAGCTCATTTAGCTCTAGAAAAGTCTTTTTAGGGTCGACATCAAGACCAGGTGAGCGATTCTGCAGGCTCCTGGGAGCCTCTTGTTTTTCTAAAGTAAACCCTTGCAGATAATGAATGATTTTTGGTATGTGAGTCTACCATGATGAGTTACAGATCAAATTCAACTTTGGTTGGGGTCTGCAAATTTTTACATGAGTTATGGCCCTTTGAGCTTTGAAAATTCACTGAAATTTTAGTTATTCACACTTTCTTTTCTAAACCCTTGCAGATTAACATGATTAATTAATGAATTAATTTTTGGTGTGTGTGTGTGTCTACCATGATGAGTTACAGATAAAGTTAAAGCTTTGTTCCAGTCAGCAAATTTTTACAGGAGTTATGGCCCTTTGAACTTAGAAAATTCAAGGAAATTACAGTTTTCAACACTTTTTCTTCTTATTTCTTAATGTTTATCCATGCTACCCCCACCCATAAAGTTTGATAAACAGAAAGAAGATATTTAACAGTTCTATAGTTGGTATCTGCAATATACATGTAGGACCTTACATGTATATGTACCACACTGAAGTTATTTACCAAATGAAACTTTAACTACATGTATCTGTGATATGCAAACTGCTACATGTATGACTTATGAACATGACGAAAGTTAAGTTGCAGACAGACAGACAAACAGAGGTAATTCAGTATACCCCCTCTTTTTGGAAGTGGGGTATACATGGTATACATGACTTTGTTACAATCAATTAATACATACATATTTAGAACACATTTATCTTTTCAGATTATCATTCTTTAAAACAATGTCGAGGTTACAAAAATAAATAGCAATAACATGTAAATACATGCATGACATGATACATGTAAATCTTCAATCCAATTGCTGAACAACAAAAATATTGACATAATGACTATATCATGTATATGTACAATGCTTTATGATGATCATGATGAAATTAAAGAACACACTAGTTACTGAATGATGTTTAAATCATTATAAGAGATTCTGGAAAATAGATTTGTCTGTCAATATTATACTTAAGTTATACAAAAATCCCATTATCAGATTCATTTTGGCAATGTCATGAGGGATTCTCTGTAGATTCCCCTTCATGTATTTTCTCTCCAGGTTGAATGCTTCATATATACACAGAAAAGGCAAGAACATCCATATAGAAATGTGAACTCCCATTAACGCAAACAAGATAAATGGTACAAAAAGAAGAACAGTAAATAAAAAATAAGATCCTGTTTTGCCTATAATGATTGCCAATGTGACAATGTTTGCTCTCTGGTCAGATTCCATGTCTCGAACATTATTAGAATGTAATATTGCTTCAGTATTCAAGGCTAGTGGTATGGCAAACAACATCGGTGCAATAGATAATTGTCCTCCTTGTGATAAATAGGCAAACAGACCAGATAGTGGTCCAAATGCAAATATGATTAGAATGTCACCAAGTGCAATGTATTTAAGTCCAAAACCCCCTGTATAAAGAAAACTGCTAGAAAGTCCTCCAAAATAAACCAGAGCCAAATGTTCCATCCGAGCTGTACTCGTTAATGTCAAAATTAGAAATCCTATACATCCGAATAAGTAAAATGCAGCACCTAAGCGAGCAACTTCTGGAGGTGTCAGTATCATATCAACCAGAGTTCTGTCATCAGCTGTTTTTGTGTCGATTCCACGAATATAGTCGTAATATGTATTTACTAAGTTTCCTGCGGCATGGATGGACAATGTCGTTAAACAGGCTACAACAAATGAAACAATACTAAATTCTCCAGTGTATTTGTATGCTAGTGTACTCCCTAGGGCCACTGGAGTGAAACTGGCAGTGAATGACCATGGTCTCAGAGCTGATACATATTTTTTACATTCTATCAAAAGTTCCTCTTTAGTAAACATACTTCTTGGTGTCTTGTCTCCAGTGTATTCAACCGATCCGTTTGTTTCGCACTCATTTTGTTTCATATTACGTGTTATACAACGAAAATATGATTGGAAATCAACTTTGAAATCAGGCTAAAATATTACGTCAGTGTCAACCAATTTTTTTCAATGCTACTTTCACTTTCTTGTTGACAAAACGCATGGGCGACTAAAAAGTCTCTAACCCAAATGATTCACGGTTTGTTTTGTTTTAAGTCTATGAAGCATCTAAAAGATTTAAGAATAGATTTAAAAATCTTGAATATGCTTCAAGGTTTAAAATCAGCTGTAGAAATGAAAAAATCTTATAGGAAAAACGTGTAGAATTTTACTTCCGGTGTAGCAAATTTATCTCCCTTGTCAGAAGAAAAAGTTCAAGTTTAGATTTTGAAAAAAGGAAAAGATGTAACTTGAAACATGTCTTAGTTTCTATGTTAGTGCATACAAAACGTTTCAATGCCACTTATTTATTCTGGTTTCATTTCATTGCATGACAATATCATTTTAGCTATTTGAATGACATGTTTATAAAAGATGATGGGAATTATCTCTGCAAACTTTATCAGTTTATCTAAAATGAGAGAATTGAGAAGAAAGATTTTGTTTCAGAATTTATTCTTATGTTATACTTTTATCGATAAAAAGTAGATGGAGATCCATTTGATAAGTGTAATGTAAAAAACGTAATATGAGGCAGGTAAAACCAGTTACGCTCCCGAAGTTTGAATAATTTTTTTTTTTGTTCGAAAATAAAAACAAACTAGCTTTTCTTGTGGGTTAGGTGAGCGTTTAATGACGTCTAAAATTTTCAAACAGTCAAGGAAATTTGGATTTTTTGGGTCAGGACATTCGGTCCCATCATTGGCCAAGATTCACAGGACCAAAAGAAAATATAGAGGTCCAATAATGCATAATATGTAAAATACTGCCAACTTCTACTGGACATTCGGACCTGTGAAAGGCACAAAAACACCAGACCAAATGAGTTTTTACAGGCCTTGGCCTGTCGGTCCTGTGCAGATTTCCATGACTGTTCAAAGATGAAAACGTTAAAAAGATGCCGAAAGTTCGGGAAAAACAAGCGCGTGCTAAACCGGACGTTGAAGGAAAATTCAGCTCATAGTACAACTAAAATATTGACATTTCTACCATTTATCGCTTCCTTCGGGAGCGTATCATTTTTTTTTTTTTTTGGTTAGAAAATAAAAACAAACTAGCTTTTCTTGTGGGTTACGTGAGCATTTAATGACGTCTAAAATTTTCAAAGATGAAAACGTTAAAAAGACGCAGAAAGTTCGGGAAAAACAAGCGCGTGCTAAACCGGACGTTGAAGGAAAATTTAGCTCATAGTACAACTAAAATATTGACATTTCTACCATTTATCCCTCTCTTCGGGAGCGTATCAATAAATATTTTACCAGCCAAAAATGAATTTCAAACGTGTTTAAATGTGATAAAATTGTAACAATTCATGTTCGAAAATAAAACCAAACTGCGACATAATTGTTCTTTTTCCTATCTAGTGACAATTTAGCAACAATAATGTAGCTATGTTAAGCTCCTTCGACATCTTTGATTGGGTGGAGCTACAATGCAGTCTCATTAAATGTATTGGAGGAATTCAAATTTCTTTCTCCGACTCAAACAAAGCTTCAAGATGGTTTGAAATAACCAATAACACTTTGATTAATATTGAATCATTAATTATTTTGGTCGAAAGTCATAGGTAACTAATAATTTGTTAGAAAACTCACATTTTCAAAATTTTGATCCCGAACTTCATTATAAAGTTCAGGAACAATCTTTTTCAAAAAATGGTATTTTTACAAAAAGTCTTTTAGATTGCGCAAAATTTTTGAAAATTTAATTGAATTCGTTATTAAAATACTATTAGCGATATTTTAATACCATGCAAATTTGACGTGTAATGGATTGATTTGCGCCGGGTGTGATTTTGCTTCGTTACGAGCAATGTTCCGCATTGTAGCTCTGTCCAATTTTAAAGATGTCAAAGGAGCTACATATGGATATGGAAAGAAAGTTGTTTGAATGAACTGTTGATATGATTTCATTTACATGTAAATTTCATTTTATTTTTCTCAAAAGGTTGTTATAGTGATATTTAACCATGGCTTGACAAACAGCGTGTATATAAACCGTGACATTTAAACATCCAGAATGTCGTCTCTCACCCTGATGCCTCAGTACATATCTGGGCTAAAAAATAAAAATGAAGATGTACGAATCAAGACAGCGAATGACCTTCATAGGTTTGTTAGTACTGAGCTACGAGAAATGCCCTTTGAGGAACACACAGCATTCATGGATAAATTCTTCCATCAGGTGTTTGAGCTTGTCTCCAGCACAGATTTAAATGAGAAGAAAGGAGGGATCTTGGCTATTGGTAAATTTTACATATTGCATGTATTATAAAATATTACTGTTAATTTACATTTTCAATTTTTATTCTTTATTGGTTTAAAATCCAAAATAAACGAATTATTACCAAAACATACAAAACAATACGATACGATTTTTATGATTAAAAAGAAAAGTTATTAATTACCAGTAAGTCATGAAATTTAAAACTCCAAAAGGCTTCATCACCACTTCCATGATATTTTTTAAATAATATCATTAAGGCCATTACAATAAATATCCTAGATTCTCGTCCCTGAAAAATTTGATTTTAATTTTTTTGGCACTTTCTTTTAAATAGCAGAATATTTTATCAAAATTGATAAAAAAATGAAAAATCAAAATACGCTCCCCTGCCCCACATTTTCAAGAAATATGGATGAGAATCTAGGAATTATCTTATTATGGACTTAATAGAAACATGTTTGTATTTACATGTCAGTCTGATTAGAAATAAAGGTGACCTGCATGACGTTGTAGAAAACAGTAGCCCTATCATGCCTATAGTCATTATAGCTTTGCACATTTTTATTGTCCTGGTCATCTTTCCCATATCAGATTTACCTTCAGCATGTTTAGGTTGAAGTTTCATTTTCGTGAACATGAAGAAGGTACACACAAACATAAATGACATAAATAGACGATATTGAGATGTGGAATAAGTGTACGCTACACAACAAACATAAACAAACAGCAATTCAAAAAATCATAACGGAAAACAGCAAGCAGTCTTCAACATGACAATAGGTCACTGCTTACCGTCTTGCATTGGCCCAAGACTTATAATACAATACAAAAGTTTCAAAACCAATCCCTAAATCATCAACGAAAGACCCAATTCTTGACATAAAACAGTTAACACTTGTATAATTTGTCTCATCAATATCATGGTTGATTCATGGAAAAAAAATTACGTCTTTTTAACAGATTCTTATTTTTGCCTTTGAGGTGTTTTGTTAAGACAAAGTTTATTACACTTATTTGCATTTTTAATTAGTGATGTTCCGATCAATCGATTAATCGAAAAATATAAGCGAAATGGGCTTCCGATGCTACTAATTGATTATAAAATCAATAATCGATTAATCGGAAAATATTCAATTTTAGTGATTTTACACAAAAACGACAAAGAATTACATTGATTTTGGGGGTAAATTAATAATTTTCATGAAAAATAATGTCAGATTTTATAATCGATTAATAATCGATTATGATCTTCCGATCATTTCTGATGATCAATTTAGAAATATTTCCAATTGCCCAACACTATTTTTAATTTATCTAGTGAGTTTGATTGGCGTTGATGTTGGGAACAAGTCCGCTAACGTTAGCCGCTTCACAAACTATCTGCGTAATCTCCTTCCGTCCAGCGATGTCAGCATTATGGAAATGACAGCAAAGGCCATTGGGATATTAGCTCTGTCGTCTGGAACATATGCTGCAGAACATGTGGATTATGAGGTCAAAAGGTCAATTGAATGGTTGACTGGTGAACGGAACGAGGGCAAGAGACATGCTGCTGTAAGTTGAAGTAGTCTAGAGCAATATTGTGCATGGAAATCTGTTAGTGTTATGCAATGTCTTTCAATGTTCTGTTTAAAAAACAACCCAAAACTCAACCATATTCAATAGGGTAATTTAAAAAAAAACTATTATAACTATTTACTCTACTCATGCTAATTCTCTTTATTCTCTACTCAACAGGTATATGATCGGTAAAAGTTGCCCACATGTACTTAAAACTTCTCTTTTTTCTATTCAATATGTTCTTGTTCCAAGAGAGTTAGCCACATGTTATTAAACCTTCTCTATTTCTATTCAACAGGTACTTATTCTGCGAGACTTAGCCAGTTGTATGCCAACCCACCATTTTCAAAACTACGAATTTAAAAATCCATGTACTGATCCTTTTTTGTCAAACCAAGAAAATGAGTACCCGCGAAAATAAATGAATCATCAGTATTTTCTTTTTTCAGGTACTTGTCCTGCGAGAGTTAGCCACTTGTACTCCAACATTGTTTTTTCAACAAGTCCAGCAATTCTTTGATGTAATATTTGCTGCTGTCAGGGATTCTAAGGTATTAAACATGTTTCAGGGAATTGTAAGAGTTGTTGCCCTTTGTTTATTTTAGAAAGCATTTTCTGATCCCCTGTTGTTGCAAAAATGTAATACCAAACAAATATACATGTATTATGCTTTAAAAAAAGATAATTTAAAGCATACATATACATTGTGGATTAGTCTTCACAAAATGTGCCAGGCCGCCGAACCAGTCAGGTGAAAAATTTATAAATCAGCCAAATTTGGTCAAATTAACAATTAAAATGTTCAGTGGGTCCTGCAGACCTTTGTTATTGGTCAGGCAAGAATTTCAACATTCGCGAAGACTGGTGGTTTTTTTTGAATAACCACTTGTTGATGTAAGTTGTGTATCAACATGTTAAATAGAAATGAAATATACTTAATACAATATCTATAAAAATATGAATTAAAAATTTTGCAAAGAATGGCGACTGCTTGCTTTATTGTATTTTGCCAGGAAAAACAAATATTAATTTATCACCAGTTTCAGCTTTATTGATGTGATAAACATGCTACAAATTAAAAAAAATCTTTGACAAAGTTAAAACTGTTCGATTTTGAATACATAATATTCATTATCTGTAACAGGCTGTGTTAAGAGAAGGTGCAGTAGCTGCCATGAGAGCTGCCCTGGCTGTGACATCACAACGAGAGTCAAAGGCTATACAGAAATCACAGTGGTACAAGGTAAAGAACCATTACTCTGTCACAGTGTTAATAAGTCACAGTGATATAAGGTAAAGACCCATAACTCTGTCACAGTGTTAATGAGTCACAATGGTATAAGGTAAAGACCCATAACTCTGTCACAGTGTTAATAAGTCACAGTGGTATAAGGTAAAGAACCATAACTCTGTCACAGTGTTAATGAGTCACAGTGGTACAAGGTAAAGAACCATTACTCTGTCACAGTGGTACAAGGTAAAGAACCATAACTCTGTCACAGTGGTACAAGGTAAATAAACATTACTCTGTCACAGTGTTAATGAGTCACAGTGGTACAAGGTAAATAAACATTACTCTGTCACAGTGTTAATGAGTCACAGTGATATAAGGTAAAGAACCATAACTCTATCACAGTGTTAATGAATCACAGTGGTACAAGGTAAAGAACCATAACTCTGTCACAGTGTTAATGAGTTGCATTGGTATAAGGTAAAGAACCATAGTTCTGTCACAGTGGTATAAGGTAAAGAACCATAACTCAGTCACAGTGTTAATGAGTCACAGTGGTACAAGGTAAATAAACATTACTCTGTCACAGTGTTAATAAGTCACAGTGGTATAAGGTAAAGAACCATAACTCTGTCACAGTGTTAATGAGTCACAGTGGTATAAGGTAAAGAAACATAACTCTGTCACAGTGTTAATGAGTCACAGTGATATAAGGTAAAGAACCATATGTCTGTCACAGTGTTAATGAGTCACAATGGTATAAGGTAAAGAACTATAACTCTGTCACAGTGTTAATGAGTCACAGTGGTATAAGGTAAAGAAACATAACTCTGTCACAGTGTTAATGAGTCACAGTGATATAAGGTAAAGAAACATAACTCTGTCACAGTGTTAATGAGTCACAGTGATATAAGGTAAAGACCCATAACTCTGTCACAGTGTTAATAAGTCACAGTGGTATAAGGTAAAGAACCATAACTCTGTCACAGTGTTAATGAGTCACAGTGGTATAAGGTAAAGAAACATAACTCTGTCACAGTGTTAATGAGTCACAGTGATATAAGGTAAAGAACCATATGTCTGTCACAGTGTTAATGAGTCACAATGGTATAAGGTAAAGAACTATAACTCTGTCACAGTGTTAATGAGTCACAGTGGTATAAGGTAAAGAAACATAACTCTGTCACAGTGTTAATGAGTCACAGTGATATAAGGTAAAGAAACATAACTCTGTCACAGTGTTAATGAGTCACAGTGATATAAGGTAAAGACCCATAACTCTGTCACAGTGTTAATAAGTCACAGTGGTATAAGGTAAAGAACCATAACTCTGTCACAGTGTTAATGAGTCACAGTGGTATAAGGTAAAGAAACATATGTCTGTCACAGTGTTAATGAGTCACAGTGGTACAAGGTAAAGAACCATAACTCTGTCACTGTGGTAGAAGGTAAAGAACCATAACTCTGTCACAGTGTTAATGAGTCACAATGGTACAAGGTAAAGAACCATAACTCTGTCACAGTGTTAATGAATCACAGTGGTATAAGGTAAAGAACCATAACTCTGTCACAGTGTTAATGAGTCACAGTGGTATAAGGTAAAGAAACATAACTCTGTCACAGTGTTAATGAGTCACAGTGATATAAGGTAAAGAACCATAACTCTGTCACAGTGTTAATGAATCACAATGGTACAAGGTAAATAAACATTACTCTGTCACAGTGGTATAAGGTAAAGAACCATAACTCTGTCACAGTGTTAATGAGTCACAGTGGTATAAGGTAAATAAACATTACTCTGTCACAGTGTTAATGAGTCACAATGGTAAAGAACCATAACTCTGTCACAGTGTTAATGAGTCACAGTGATATAAGGTAAAGAACCATAACTCTGTCACAGTGTTAATGAGTCACAGTGGTACAAGGTAAAGAACCATAACTCTGTCACAGTGTTAATGAATCACAGTGGTATAAGGTAAAGAACCATAACTCTGTCACAGTGTTAATAAGTCACAGTGGTATAAGGTAAAGAACCATAACTCTGTCACAGTGTTAATGAGCCACAGTGGTATAAGGTAAAGAACCATAACTCTGTCACAGTGTTAATGAGTCACAATGGTATAAGGTAAAGACCCATAACTCTGTCACAGTGTTAATAAGTCACAGTGGTATAAGGTAAAGAACCATAACTCTGTCAAAGTGTTAATGAGTCACAGTGGTATAAGGTAAAGAAACATAACTCTGTCACAGTGTTAATAAGTCACAGTGGTACAAGGTAAATAAACATTACTCTGTCACAGTGTTAATGAGTCACAGTGGTATAAGGTAAAGAAACATAACTCTGTCACAGTGTTAATGAGTCACAGTGATATAAGGTAAAGAACCATAACTCTGTCACAGTGTTAATGAGTCACAGTGGTATAAGGTAAAGAACCATAACTCTGTCACAGTGTTAATGAGTCACAGTGGTATAAGGTAAATAAACATTACTCTGTCACAGTGTTAATGAGTCACAGTGGTATAAGGTAAAGAACCATAACTCTGTCACAGTGTTAATGAGTCACAATGGTATAAGGTAAAGAACCATAACTCTGTCACAGTGTTAATGAGTCACAGTGGTATAAGGTAAAGAACCATATGTCTGTCACAGTGTTAATGAGTCACAATGGTATAAGGTAAAGAACTATAACTCTGTCACAGTGTTAATGAGTCACAATGGTATAAGGTAAAGAACTATAACTCTGTCACAGTGTTAATGAGTCACAATGGTATAAGGTAAAGAACTATAACTCTGTCACAGTGTTAATAAGTCACAGTGGTACAAGGTAAAGAACTATAACTCTGTCACAGTGTTAATGAGTCACAATGGTATAAGGTAAAGAACTATAACTCTGTCACAGTGTTAATGAGTCACAATGGTATAAGGTAAAGAACTATAACTCTGTCACAGTGTTAATGAGTCACAATGGTACAAGGTAAAGAACCATAACTCTGTCACAGTGTTAATGAGTCACATTGGTATAAGGTAAAGAACTATAACTCTGTCACAATGTTAACAAATCACAATGGTATAAGGTAAAGAACCATAACTCTGTCACAGTGTTAATGAGTCACAGTGGTATAAGGTAAAGAACCATTACTCTGTCACAGTGTTAATGAGTCACAGTGGTAAAGAACCATAACTCTGTCACAGTGTTAATGAGTCACAGTGGTAAAGAACCATAACTCTGTCACAGTGTTAATGAGTCACAGTGGTATAAGGTAAAGAACCATATGTCTGTCACAGTGTTAATGAGTCACAGTGGTACAAGGTAAAGAACCATAACTCTGTCACTGTAGTAGAAGGTAAAGAACCATAACTATGTCACAGTGTTAATGAGTCACAATGGTACAAGGTAAAGAACCATAACTCTGTCACAGTGTTAATGAATCACAGTGGTATAAGGTAAAGAACCATAACTCAGTCACAGTGTTAATGAGTCACAGTGGTATAAGGTAAAGAAACATAACTCTGTCACAGTGTTAATGAGTCACAGTGATATAAGGTAAAGAACCATAACTCTGTCACAGTGTTAATGAATCACTATGGTACAAGGTAAATAAACATTACTCTGTCACAGTGTTAATGAGTCACAATGGTAAAGAACCATAACTCTGTCACAGTGTTAATGAGTCACAGTGATATAAGGTAAAGAACCATAACTCTGTCACAGTGTTAATGAGTCACAGTGGTACAAGGTAAAGAACCATAACTCTGTCACAGTGTTAATGAATCACAGTGGTATAAGGTAAAGAACCATAACTCTGTCACAGTGTTAATAAGTCACAGTGGTATAAGGTAAAGAACCATAACTCTGTCACAGTGTTAATGAGCCACAGTGGTATAAGGTAAAGAACCATAACTCTGTCACAGTGTTAATGAGTCACAATGGTATAAGGTAAAGAACCATAACTCTGTCACAGTGTTAATAAGTCACAGTGGTATAAGGTAAAGAACCATAACTCTGTCACAGTGTTAATGAGTCACAGTGGTATAAGGTAAAGAAACATAACTCTGTCACAGTGTTAATAAGTCACAGTGGTACAAGGTAAATAAACATTACTCTGTCACAGTGTTAATGAGTCACAGTGATATAAGGTAAAGAACCATAACTCTATCACAGTGTTAATGAATCACAATGGTACAAGGTAAATAAACATTACTCTGTCACAGTGTTAATAAGTCACAGTGGTACAAGGTAAAGAACCATAACTCTGTCACAGTGTTAATGAGTTGCATTGGTATAAGGTAAAGAACCATAGTTCTGTCACAGTGGTATAAGGTAAAGAACCATAACTCTGTCACAGTGTTAATAAGTCACAATGGTACAAGGTAAAGAACCATAACTCTGTCACAGTGTTAATGAATCACAGTGGTATAAGGTAAAGAACCATAGCTCTGTCACAGTGTTAATGAGTCACAGTGGTATAAGGTAAAGAAACATAACTCTGTCACAGTGTTAATGAGTCACAGTGGTATAAGGTAAAGAACCATAACTCTATCACAGTGTTAATGAATCACAATGGTACAAGGTAAAGAACCATAACTCTGTCACAGTGTTAATGAGTCACAGTGGTACAAGGTAAAGAACCATAACTCTGTCACAGTGTTAATGAGTTGCATTGGTATAAGGTAAAGAACCATAGTTCTGTCACAGTGGTATAAGGTAAAGAACCATAACTCTGTCACAGTGTTAATAAGTCACAATGGTACAAGGTAAAGAACCATAACTCTGTCACAGTGTTAATGAATCACAGTGGTATAAGGTAAAGAACCATAGCTCTGTCACAGTGTTAATGAGTCACAGTGGTATAAGGTAAAGAAACATAACTCTGTCACAGTGTTAATGAGTCACAGTGATATAAGGTAAAGAACCATAACTCTGTCACAGTGTTAATGAATCACAATGGTACAAGGTAAATAAACATTACTCTGTCACAGTGGTATAAGGTAAAGAACCATAACTCTGTCACAGTGTTAATGAGTCACAGTGGTATAAGGTAAAGAAACATAACTCTGTCACAGTGTTAATAAGTCACAGTGGTATACAAGGTAAATAAACATTACTCTGTCCCAGTGTTAATAAGTCACAGTGGTATAAGGTAAAGAACCGTAACTCTGTCACAGTGTTAATGAGTCACAGTGGTACAAGGTAAAGAACCATAACTCTGTCACAGTGGTATAAGGTAAAGAACCATAACTCTGTCACAGTGTTAATGAGTCACAATGGTACAAGGTAAAGAACCATAACTCTGTCACAGTGTTAATGAATCACAGTGGTATAAGGTAAAGAACCATAACTCTGTCACAGTGTTAATGAGTCACAGTGGTATAAGGTAAAGAACCATATGTCTGTCACAGTGTTAATGAGTCACAGTGGTACAAGGTAAAGAACCATAACTCTGTCACTGTAGTAGAAGGTAAAGAACCATAACTATGTCACAGTGTTAATGAGTCACAATGGTACAAGGTAAAGAACCATAACTCTGTCACAGTGTTAATGAATCACAGTGGTATAAGGTAAAGAACCATAACTCAGTCACAGTGTTAATGAGTCACAGTGGTATAAGGTAAAGAAACATAACTCTGTCACAGTGTTAATGAGTCACAGTGATATAAGGTAAAGAACCATAACTCTGTCACAGTGTTAATGAATCACTATGGTACAAGGTAAATAAACATTACTCTGTCACAGTGTTAATGAGTCACAATGGTAAAGAACCATAACTCTGTCACAGTGTTAATGAGTCACAGTGATATAAGGTAAAGAACCATAACTCTGTCACAGTGTTAATGAGTCACAGTGGTACAAGGTAAAGAACCATAACTCTGTCACAGTGTTAATGAATCACAGTGGTATAAGGTAAAGAACCATAACTCTGTCACAGTGTTAATAAGTCACAGTGGTATAAGGTAAAGAACCATAACTCTGTCACAGTGTTAATGAGCCACAGTGGTATAAGGTAAAGAACCATAACTCTGTCACAGTGTTAATGAGTCACAATGGTATAAGGTAAAGAACCATAACTCTGTCACAGTGTTAATAAGTCACAGTGGTATAAGGTAAAGAACCATAACTCTGTCACAGTGTTAATGAGTCACAGTGGTATAAGGTAAAGAAACATAACTCTGTCACAGTGTTAATAAGTCACAGTGGTACAAGGTAAATAAACATTACTCTGTCACAGTGTTAATGAGTCACAGTGATATAAGGTAAAGAACCATAACTCTATCACAGTGTTAATGAATCACAGTGGTACAAGGTAAAGAACCATAACTCTGTCACAGTGTTAATGAATCACAGTGGTATAAGGTAAAGAACCATAACTCTGTCAAAGTGTTAATGAGTCACAGTGGTATAAGGTAAAGAACTATAACTCTGTCAAAGTGTTAATGAGTCACAGTGGTATAAGGTAAAGAACCATAACTCAGTCACAGTGTTAATGAGTCACAGTGGTACAAGGTAAATAAACATTACTCTGTCACAGTGTTAATAAGTCACAGTGGTATAAGGTAAAGAACCATAACTCTGTCACAGTGTTAATGAGTCACAGTGGTACAAGGTAAAGAACCATAACTCTGTCACAGTGTTAATGAGTTGCATTGGTATAAGGTAAAGAACCATAGTTCTGTCACAGTGGTATAAGGTAAAGAACCATAACTCTGTCACAGTGTTAATAAGTCACAATGGTACAAGGTAAAGAACCATAACTCTGTCACAGTGTTAATGAATCACAGTGGTATAAGGTAAAGAACCATAGCTCTGTCACAGTGTTAATGAGTCACAGTGGTATAAGGTAAAGAAACATAACTCTGTCACAGTGTTAATGAGTCACAGTGATATAAGGTAAAGAACCATAACTCTGTCACAGTGTTAATGAATCACAATGGTACAAGGTAAATAAACATTACTCTGTCACAGTGGTATAAGGTAAAGAACCATAACTCTGTCACAGTGTTAATGAGTCACAGTGGTATAAGGTAAAGAAACATAACTCTGTCACAGTGTTAATAAGTCACAGTGGTATACAAGGTAAATAAACATTACTCTGTCCCAGTGTTAATAAGTCACAGTGGTATAAGGTAAAGAACCGTAACTCTGTCACAGTGTTAATGAGTCACAGTGGTACAAGGTAAAGAACCATAACTCTGTCACAGTGGTATAAGGTAAAGAACCATAACTCTGTCACAGTGTTAATGAGTCACAATGGTACAAGGTAAAGAACCATAACTCTGTCACAGTGTTAATGAATCACAGTGGTATAAGGTAAAGAACCATAACTCTGTCACAGTGTTAATGAGTCACAGTGGTATAAGGTAAAGAAACATAACTCTGTCACAGTGTTAATGAGTCACAGTGATATAAGGTAAAGAACCATAACTCTGTCACAGTGTTAATGAATCACAATGGTACAAGGTAAATAAACATTACTCTGTCACAGTGGTATAAGGTAAAGAACCATAACTCTGTCACAGTGTTAATGAGTCACAGTGGTAAAGAACCATAACTCTGTCACAGTGTTAATGAGTCACAGTGGTATAAGGTAAAGAACCATTACTCTGTCACAGTGGTATAAGGTAAAGAAACATAACTCTGTCACAGTGTTAATGAGTCACAGTGGTAAAGAACCATAACTCTGTCACAGTGTTAATAAGTCACAGTGGTACAAGGTAAAGAACCATAACTCTGTCACAGTGTTAATAAGTCACAGTGGTATAAGGTAAAGAAACATAACTCTGTCACAGTGTTAATGAGTCACAGTGGTAAAGAACCATAACTCTGTCACAGTGTTAATAAGTCACAGTGGTACAAGGTAAAGAACCATAACTCTGTCACAGTGTTAATAAGTCACAGTGGTATAAGGTAAAGAAACATAACTCTGTCACAGTGTTAATGAGTCACAGTGGTAAAGAACCATAACTCTGTCACAGTGTTAATGAATCACAATGGTATAAGGTTAAGAACCATAACTCTTCTCCTTTTTTATACCCCGCCACACGAAGTGGCAGGGTATTATGTTATGCCCTCAGTTTTTTTCGGTGTCTGTCCGTCCGTCCGTCTGTCCGTCCGTCTGTCTGTCCGTCCCCCGAAGGTTTCCGACCAATAACTTGAAAACGCGTCAAAGGATTTGAATGATATTTTACACAGCTGTTTAGTACAATAAAATACAGGTCAAGTTCGATTTCCAGCATGATCCAAAAAATAGTTTTTGAGATAGCCCACTTTGAAAAATCAAATTTCATGAAATTTTGAGTTTCGGACCAATAACTTGAAAACGCGTCAAAGGATTTGAATGATATTTTACACAGCTGTTTAGTACAATAAAATACAGGTCAAGTTCGATTTCCAGCATGAACCAAAAAATAGTTTTCGAGATAGGCCACTTTGAAAAATCAAATTTCATGACATTTTTAGTTTCCGACCAATAACTTTAAAACGCGTCAAAGGATTTGAATGATATTTTGCACAGCTGTTTAGTACCATAAAATACAGGTCAAGTTCGATTTCCAGCATGATCCAAAAAATAGTTTTCGAGATAGGCCACTTTGAAAAATGAAATTTCATGAAATTTTGAGTTTCGGACCAATAACTTGAAAACGCGTCAAAGGATTTGAATGATATTTTGCACAGCTGTTTAGTACAATAAAATACAGGTCAAGTGTAATTTCCAACATGATCCGAAGAACAGTTTTTGAGATAGGCTACTTTGAAATCAAATTTTATGAACTTTTGATATTATAACGTGGCGGGGTATCATTTAATGTCCCATTACATGCCCTATTTTCTTTCTTTATTATGAGTGAAATATTAAAGAGGCAAAGCAGTACTAGTAAGGTATTTGAATGTCAGAATAGATGTGGAATAAATGTACACGACACAACCAACATAAAGAATCGGCAATTTAAAAAATCTGAACAGAAAACAACCAACTGTCAATAGACACAAGAAAAAATTAGTCAACACAAAGAAACAGATAAGAACAAAGGCAACTATACTAGTAACAGAAAGCTAATCATGCTGGATTAAAATACATGTAGTCTTAAGATCATGATGATAGTAATTTCAGTTGACAAAATAGTTGCCACAAGCAACATTTCAATTAATGAATAAAAATCTGTGAATTCTTGTTGTAAGTCAGTGTTTACATTGTAAACTTATTATTTTCTTGAATCTATCTTTAGCATTGTTTTGATGAAGCAGCCAAACCATTTGACGAAGGTATCGGTCGTGATAAGAAACTGACGAAAGATGACTGGGCTCATGGATCGCTTCTTGTCATTAATGAACTTCTCCGCTGTAGTAATATGGAGGGAGAGGTATTTAACTTAATAGGGAATAGAATACTGTAGAAGCAGAAATGTTGGTGGGGGATTTAATTTCGTTTATTTCATGGATAAGAGAAATCTGCGAAATTTAATTCCTTTGATTTAGAATATTTAGTTGATGAGTGTATTTTAAAATTAGATATCCACGAAAATTTGTCCCCTCCAATTCAGTTTTGTGCTTCAAACCACGAAATTTGATCCCCATGAAAATAAATGATTATACAGTATTACTCCTAGAGAGAGATAAATTCAGTGTACGATACTTCATATTTTTGACTCGTAGCCCGATATTCATTTTTCATACAGAAGTCTTTATGGAAAGACCAAAGTTTTTATGTCTC
Source organism: Arcuatula senhousia (assembly GCA_963971305.1). Lineage (NCBI taxonomy): Eukaryota > Metazoa > Mollusca > Bivalvia > Mytilida > Mytilidae > Arcuatula > Arcuatula senhousia. The sequence goes on along the minus strand of OZ020316.1, from coordinate 45,045,117 downwards.
TACTGAAATTTTCATAGCCTAGGGCTATAGGTTTAACATGAATTTCGCACACTGGATAAACTTGTATTGAAAAAAGTTCTTGTTTTTCTTAAAAGCTGTAGAATTTCCACTAGTAGGTGTGTCAGTCTCTTTGTCTGTGTGTCTGTCTGTCTGTCTGCATCTGTGTAGAACCTGCATTACAAAATAGATTTTCTATTATAAGTCTTTTCAAGATCGTTCAAATAGATTGTGACTTCTTTTTATCATCAATTATAAGATGATTTGTTTGAATAATGGGAGCTGTCTAAATGACATATAAACACACCACTACCAATTTTCCACAGGGGACCTTTTTATGGCATGTGAGTATCAGCATTTGCCAGGTTTTAATGGCCTTTTAATCAATTTTGCTAGAACTTAGATCCTGACTTTTTGCCATCACATTTATAGTAGTTTAATGCTTTGGTGACCTACTTCGATAAAACTTTTTTTATATTTTAACACGTTTTGTTTTTAATAGTTTGAGTTTTTTTCCATATAATATAGATACCAAATATATATTTACTTAAGAAATAACTAAAGATCCTTTTCACCAAAAGAGCAAAAGAGGAAACAAATAATTAAAGATTCATAGCATGATCAGGCATGTTGACCCAGTAGTTAGAGTTTGTGATGCATTTAATCCTCATATTTTTATCTCCTACCATTCCAACCTTTTATAAAAATGGGGGTGGATAGATTTAGAACTTTTAGTCACTCTTACAATGTTTAGAATATCATTCACCTAACACAAATCTTACTAGGAAATAAAGACATGTATTGATTGAGAGGTCAATAGCTCAAAGGTCAAGGTCAATAGACCGAGAGATCAATAGATCAAAGGTTAAGGTCACACCAGTTAAGAAAAATACAAAACAAGGAGAACATGGAGCACTGCTGCTTTTTTAGAGGTTGCTTGATAAAATGTTATACCAAAGAAGTCTAAAAAGTTCCATTTAATTGAAGGTGTCCGTAAACCTCTTATTGGAGTTATAGCCCCTTAAATGTAAAAAAAGAATGTTTTTGTCATATAGCTAAGATTTTTAGGCATTGACGTCAGGGAAGTGCTAAGACCTATGTTAATGTTAATCTCTCATACCTTTTTTAGCTCACCTGACCCGAAGGGTCATGTGAGCTATTGCCATCACTTGGCGTCCGTAGTCCGTCCGTCCGTCGTCCGTCGTCCGTTAACTTTTTAGCTCACCTGGACCGAAGGTCCATGTGAGCTTTTACCATCACTTGGCGTCCGTCGTCGTCGTCGTCGTCGTCTGTCGTCTGTAAACAATTTTTCAAACGTTAACTTGCCCAACACCATTAGTCCAATTGCAACCAAACTTGGTATAGTTGTTTAGTGGCATTATGTGTACAAAACTATCGTTCGGATTTTTGATTCGTAAAAAAACATGGCCGCCATGGCTAAAAATAGAACATAGGGGTCAAATTACAGTTTTTTGCAAATAACTCAAAAACGGTAACAGATATCAAAATTCTGGCATAGGGTAAAAGTGATCAGCACCTCAAGATCTACCTGCCCAGAAATTTTCAAAAAGATCCAACAACCGATGTAGGAGTTATTGCCCTTTTTCTGGATTTTTTCAAAATTTTGCACTTATTTAGCCCTATATCTTGAAAACTATACAAGATATTTTAAAAATTCAAATTGCATATGATTAAGCACATCAAGATCTACATTTCATGTAATTAGGTCAAAGCTGTAAAACCATTTCTTTTAGGAGTTATGGCCCTTAAAGCGTCAAAATTTACCATTTTTCATTACTTTTACCCTGAATTTCAAAGATTAACTTGTCTGACACCATACATCCAACTTCAACCAAACTTGGCACAGTTGTTTAATAGCATTAATGCTACAATTCTATTGTTCGGATTTTTGATTCGTCAAAAAATATGGCCTCCATTGCTTAAAATAGAACATAGGGGTCAAATTAAATTTTTTTGCAAATAACTCAAAAACGGTAATAGATATCAAATTTCTGATGGAAGACAAAAGTGATCAGCATCTCAAGATCTACCTGCTCTGAAATTTTCAAGAAGATCCAACAAACGACATTGGAGTTATTGCCCTTTTTCTGGATTTTTTCAAAATTTTTCACTTATTTAGCCATATATCTTGAAAACTATACAAGATATTTCAAAAATTCAAATTGCATATGATTAAGCACATCAAGATCTACAATTCATGTAATTAGGTCAAAGCTGTAGAACCATTTCTTTTAGGAGTTATGGCCCTTAAAGCATCAATATTTACCATTGTTCATTACTTTTCCCCTGACTTGTCTGAAACGGTAAGACCAACGGCATCTTAACATGGCACACTGTTTAATAGCTTATATGCTACAACTCTATCGTTCAGATTTTTGATTCGTAAAAAAACATGGCCAAGATGGCTAAAAATAGAACATAGGGACAAATTTCATTTTTTTGCTAATAACTCAAAACTGGTTTCAGATATCAAAATTGTGCAGGAATCAAAAGTGATCAGCATATTAAGATCTACCTGTCCTGAAATTTCTGAAAAGATGTGTCTGCTGATGTGGGAGTTATTGTTCTTTTTCCTAATTTTTGCCAAATTTGCACTTGTTAAGCCCAATATCTTGAAAACTAACCAAGATATTTCATAAATTTAAATCACATATGGTTAAGCACAATAATATCTACAAATATATGTATCTGTGTAGTTCAGGTGAGCGATTCAGGCTCTTGGGAGCCTCTTGTTCAATCGTTAACTCCTCTGACACCATAAGTCCAATTGCAACCAAACTTGGTACACTTGTTTATTGGCATGGGTGCTTCAAAACTATCGTTTGGATTTTTGATTCATAAAAAAACATGGCCGCTGTAGCTAAAAATAGAACATAGGGGTAAATTGCAGTTTTTTGCAAATAACTCAAAAACGGTGACAGATATCAAAATTCTGGCATGGGTATATGTGATCAGCATCTCAAGATCTACCTGCCCTGAAATTTTCAAGAAGATCCAACAACTGATGTAGGAGTTATTGCCCTTTTTCTGGATTTTTTCAAAATTTTTCACCTATTTAGCCCTATATCTTAAAAACTATATAAGATATTTCAAAAATTTAAATTGCATATGATTAAGCACATCAAGATCTACATTTCATGTAATTAGGTCAAAGCTGTAGGATCATGTCTTTTAGGAGTTGTGGCCCTTAAAGCGTCAAAATTTACCATTTTTCATTACTTTTCCCCTGAATTTCAAAGATTAACTTGTCTGACACCATAAGACCAACTGCATCTAAACTTGGCACACATATTCAATAGCATATCTGCTACAATTCTATCGTTTGGATTTTTGATTCGTCAAAAAATATGGCTGCCATGGCTAAAAATAGAACATAGGGGTAAATTGCAGTTTTTTGCTAATAACTCAAAAATGGTTACAGATATCAAAATTTTGCCAGATTTTAAGTGATCAGCACCTCAAGATCTACCTGCTCTGAAATTTTCAAGAAGATCCAACAACTGATGTAGGAGATATTGCCCTTTTTCTGTATTTTTTCAAAATTTTTCACCTATTTAGCCCTATATATCTTAATAACTATACAAGATATTTAAAAAATTTAAATTGCATATGATTAAGCACATCAAGATCTACATTTCATGTAATTAGGTCAAAGCTGTAGGATCATGTCTTTTAGGAGTTATGGCCCTTAAAGCGTCAAAATTTACCATTTTTCATTACTTTTCCCCTGAATTTCAAAGATTAACTTGTCTGACACCATAAGACCAATTGCATCAAAACTTGGCACACATATTCAATAGCATATCTGCTACAATTCTATTGTTTGGAATTTCGATTCGTAGCCAAATATAGCTGCCATGGCTAAAAAAAGAACATAGGGGGTAAATTGCAGTTTTTTGCTAATTACTGAAAAATGGTTTCAGATATCAAAATTGTGTAAGAATCAAAAATGATCAGCATATGAAGATCAACCTGTCCTGAAATTTTGAAAAAGATCCTACTGCTGATGTGGAAGTTATTGCCCTTTTTCGTAATGTTTGCCAAATTTTACACTTATTAAGCCCTATGTCTCGAAAACTTTAGAAGATAATTGAGAAATTTAAATCCCATATGGTTAAGCACAATAATATCTACAGAATATTTGTATCTGTGTAGTTCAGGTGAGCGATTCAGGCTCCTAGGAGCCTCTTGTTTTATTAAACACATGCAAATCAATGATCTAATTGCACAACTTTTTCCACAAACATTTCAAGTGTTGTAACTCTAGACGTTTCTTGTGTAAATTCCTAGTTTTTGAAAGCTGTGGAATGAGAATATTTTTTTCTATATTATTGAAAGATTTAGAATTGTGGTTTCTGAAATGTCATTTTGTATTTGAGTGACGTCTTATTGTCAATTCATTGTGACCTTGGTCATTTGACTGCAGCAACTGTTGATTTAATATACTGATGATTTCTTTTGCACACTAACCCCTACTTTTAATGACATTTTCTGATTATGAAAACCTTTCTTGAAATTTTTGATACAACTTAGAGTTAAAGGAATGAAAAATCTAATGGAGTCTGGTTCCTATCAAGGTTTGTGCATCATATTTCTCGAAAACCAGAACACTGACCAATGGTTTTCATTTTATGATTTAATAAAGTGGTCACATTATAATCATTTCCAATCCAAAAAGATGTTATTACTCGAATATACAGAATTTATCTCATTTTCTTTTTATGATAGTATTCTTGTATCAAGTACAGTGTTTTTTTCAATTTGTGGACATCAATTTCTGGCCGAATTTCACAAAGTGAAAAATCTTGGTTATAAAATGGTGCATGTTGAGTGGGCGGGCGGACGGGGAAGAAATTTTGTAAAAGTTTTTTTATGCCCCCGCGACGACATGTCGGGGGGCATTAAGTTTTACTCATGTCCGTCCATCCGTCCGTACGTCCGTACGAACTTCCGTCAAGCTTTTCTCAGAAACCGTAAATGGGAATGACTTGAAACTTGGTAGGATGGTTCAGTATGACAAACTATATGTCCTAAGCGAATTTTAGGCCTGTCGGACATCTACTTCCTGTTTGGGGCTGGATCGATACCAAAATCGACATGAAAATTTCCGTCAAGCTTTTCTCAGAAACTGTACATGGGAATGACTTGAAACTTGGTAGGATGGTTCAGTATGACAAACTATATGTCCTAAGCGAATTTTAGACCTGTCGGACATCTACTTCCTGTTTGGGGCTGGACCGATACCAAAATCGACATGAAAATTTCCGTCAAGCTTTTCTCAGAAACTGTACATGGAAATGACTTGAAACTTGGTAGGATGGTTCAGTATGACAAACTATATGTCCTAAACGAATTTTAGACCTGTCGGACATCTACTTCCTGTTTGGGGCTGGACCGATACCAAAATTGACATGAAAATTTCCGTCAAGCTTTTCTCAGAAACCGTACATGGGAATGATTTGAAACTTGGTAGGATGGTTAAGTATGATTAACTATGCGTCCTAAGCGACTTTCAGACCTTTCGGACTTCAACTTTTTATTTGAGGCCAGCGGGGGCATCCGTGTCCCATGGACACATTCTTTCTTTATTGATATTTGGTATACAGCATTAGGTTGGGATCCCATTATGTGGGATTCAATTTCAAGTCTGTTGGTCACCTACTTCCAGTTTAATGAAATCTGACCATTTTTGACTTTGACAGATTTTTGATTTAATCTCAGGTTAGATCCTAAAAAAGTGATTCTTTTTTTTCAGAGACTACACATTGAAATGGAAGAAATTACCAACCAACAATATCTTCATGAAAAGACTGTTAAGGTAAGTTCTAAAGCTAAATATTGATGTAAGATCTGCAAGTATGAAACCTGGCCTAGGTTTGGTAGGTCTTTTAAAGAGAGGTGGCACTAAAATATGAAATGAATATTAGCAAGCACAACTCATAGCGGGCATGTAGTGCCAGCAAGAGCAGAGAGCTCTTTGGCAGGTTCCTGCGTAAATATATGCCTAATGCTGAAATTGAATTTTTTTCGTCCTGCCATGCTTCTTAAAGTTACAGGTGTATCTTATAATAATAATGGCTTCTAAAAATATATTTTGTGTTTTAAACATGGAGGAAATTTTTAAAAATTTAAATGGGGCAAATAATTACTGGGAGCATAATTTACTTGCATATTCATTTATTGTTGTATAATGAAGTAAATATTGTCAATGTCATCATTCAAAATTTGAAGCAAAACATCACAAGCTCATAGGCACCATTTTCAAAATCAAGCACAGAATTCACGGTGTTGCTTAAGAAATTAAATTAGTTGAAAGAAGTTTTTTATAATTATCAAGTTAAAACATTCTTCCTCTTTTTCCCGTCAACATGATCAAATGAAATAAATTGAATAGTTATGCTGTGCTCCCAGCTAGGCAATGCTTATATCATAATAGAGTTTGCAAAAAAAAAAACCTTTTGGACAAATAAAAACAAAGAAAAAAATAACAATTAAAAACCAATATATCCAAAACTTTATAAGGCTTGATTTAGCTTGATGTTTTATACCTGCCTGAAATGCTACATAAGTCATTATACTTGTCTTTAGGAGATGCATAAACATAAATCAATGGGGAGTGTGATGGCACTACAACAATTACAGAACAAGTCATCTCCCCTGAGTAGTTTTAGCCACGGTAATAATCAGACCACGTCGAAGAACAGTTTGTATGAGAGTAGAACATGTAAAGAACTCATCAGCAAAAATTATGAAAAGGTAAAAATATTTAATTTATGAAAGGATATGGAGTAAATGAACGTGAGACCACAACACATACATGTATGTTCACTCTAACTGCAATTGACTTTTTATGAGCTGTATGGCTATTTCGGAAAATTATTCCTCATCAGCAGCACTAGAAACCAAACATTGGAAATCCACTGTTTCTTTTGTTTGATTTTAATTTTGCCTGCAAGATGTTGCAAAACGACTTTAGCACTATCTGAAATATTACTGCCTCCATTGTGCTGTCACAAATATCCATCATAGCTTTCTGGGCAACTACAGTTTAATGCCTCTTGATATTTGGGATGTAGCTTCCTCTATAGTACCATATACATGTAGTGTAAAGCAAATTTATGCCTGTTTACCAAATATTTAAACATGCACAGAACAAGACAAGCCAGTTCTATTGTTCAACTGATAAGAATCTGGTTTAGACATTAAACTTTTCTGAATGTTTTCTTTTATTTTAATGACTTGAAATTTGGTATATGTATTTAGTATGAGGTCCTTTATCGTGAGTCTGTCAGATATCAACCTTCTGTTAACTGACTTTGTCATTTTGGGGGGTAGCGGGAGTATACTGAGTGAGCAGTGGCTCACAGATTTCTTGTTAACTACTATTTATTGAAAATGACATTTTTTCTCAAGCATAGTAACGCCAATTTCTACTTTTACTTTTCCAGATATGTAGTATTGTATTACGCCACAGGACCAGTAGAAACGCCCATGTCCAGCAGGCATTGTTGACTATTTTCCCTAGAGTGGCAGCCTTCAACCCTACAGTCTTCTCAACTAAGTAAGTTCTTCTAATGTTTGAGTCATTTCTAAACAAGCAGACCTAATTTTGAAAATATATATCGTGTAGTTAAACTAACCTGTCTGTATTTCCGATGCTTAAAGTATGATGCAGGAATTTGAGGCTAGAAAGGTATCAGAGTAGATTTATACATATAGCATGTATAAAAGGCCTTTCAGACTTTATAAATAACTTAATATTTACTCACGCCCAATAGTTTACAGTTAAGATTACAAATACTAAAACCTGGGTAGAAACAGTAAATTTGGACCCGTACTTGCAGATTGGTGTCAATCAATTAATTGAATATTTAGCAAGGAAATGGTACATGTTCTGATATATCTTTTATTCCAGATACAGTGTATTCGGATGATAAAGTAATTTTTTTCCTTCTGACATTGTAATCTACTGTCTATTTTCAGATATCTAGACGATTCAGTGAACTTTCTCCTTGGGACACTGAAGAACCCTAAGGATAGAACAGCAGGTTTTCAGGCGATCGGTCTGATGGCGATTGCTGTTCAGGAGAACATTTCCCGTCATCTTCCAAGAATCATGGAAGTCATACGCAGTTCTCTCCCTGCAAAAGATCTTCCTATCAAGTTTGTTGAAATACTGTAGAGAGAAAATTTTTATAAGGGGATTATTTTTTGCAAAGTTCTCATCATCAATTTTTCATGAAAATTAAACTACACAAACGCATACAGCATCAGGGTGGGGTATTTAGTTTCAAGTCTGTTGCTCACCTACTTCCTGTTTAACAAAATTCTTCCATTTTTTACTTTGACAGATATTTATGTTTTGAAATTACATTAAAAGATTGGGCACTGTGCGAAATATAAACCCGGTAAATGCATTTCAGAACAGAAAAAGTAAAACCTAAACAATGATAAGATTTCAGTGCAGTGAAGGACCAGACATTGTACCTTCGAGGAAATAAACATTGACATGTACATGTATATCAATTTGAAAAAAAGAAATCACTTACATTCATGAAAATGTTTTTGTCTTTGTAAATATACTCTTAATTCTAGATTGTGTTTTAAATACTTTTCAAGAGGTATTTATTTTCACGAATTTGGCGGTAAGACATTTTTTGCGAAATGAAATAATATGTATAAAATGAACAGAATTTTGAGCAGAAAACTCAAAAATAAGTACGCCTGAACTTGGGTGAAATTGTTAATTTGTGAAAATAAGTACTGTAGAAGCAGTAATATTCGTGGAGAATTAAATTTCGTTTATTTCATGGGTATGAAAAATCCACGAAATTAAATCCCCACAAATTTAAAATAAGTAGTTGAACAGTGTATATATATAAAAATTAAAATCCTTGAAAATTTGTCCCTTCCAATTCAATTTTGTGCTCTTAACCACCAAATTTTATCCCCATGAAAATAAATGATTATACAGTACCTGCGAAAATAAGTATGTTTACAGTAAAAAAGTTTTCACTTTTTCTGAAGGGTTTATGTACATGTATTGTTTTATTTTGTAGGAAATATAAGAGTTTCATTGTTGATCCTGCAGTATTTACATGTATCAGTATGTTGTCTAGAGCTGTCGGTAACAATATGTCCAAGGATGTCAGGGAGCTATTAGATTCCATGTTAGCTACAGGTCTAAGGTATTTTCATAATTGTAAAAATATCATTTTTTGTGGGGTAGGAATTTTCATGGTTTTTGTTGGTCAGGCAAACCGACATATGAGAAAACATTGAAATAAAAATTCATGAATATGCATTTTATTCCACAAAAAATTATGCCATCAATTTGAACTCTCTCAATTTTAGCACACAACTATATTTTCTGGTTGAAAAAGGGTAAGAACTGTGTGTATGTGTAATTAATTTTATGGTTGATAATTTTAACGTAAAAGGGGAGTTATACTTAGGTTTACTTGCAGGTTTAGTTTACTTGTCTATGAAAGACGTATCATGTGTCATGAAACTTTAAATACATGTACATATGCATCAGGATAGAACAGAACAGAATTTTTATTTGTGTAAAATCTAAATACAGGATTGTTACCAATACAATTACAATTATATATGTTACAGTAAATATGCGTAATTAGGAAATTCATGTATTTACTGAAAATTATTAAATACGTGAATTTACTGATGCACCCAGTAAATACATGTATTTACTAAAATTGGTCGGTAAATACATGAATTTCCTAAAAATTTTAAGAGATTTTACACGTTTTTACTAATTTATTTTTAGATAGAGTATAATTGAATAAATATGCAATTTGTTTAATTAGATAGATACATATGACTTTGTGCCTAAAGGCAAAAATGCAAGCCAGAATGGTAAACAGGTAAACCTTTATTGATAAAAAAAAAAGTGTTCACTATAAGAAAATTTGTGAACATTAGGTCAAAAGATTGAAAATAGTTCATTAGTTTCATTTGAAATGGTGCAGCCAATGTGTTAAGATGGCACAACCTAAAGAAAGAATATTTATAGATGAATTGTATGGCTGGCTTCAAAGTTACAAAAATGACAAGTTACTTATTTCTAAAGAGAGACTCTACTTAGAAGAAAATGAGAAAGAGAAAAAAGGCAGAGAAGATTATTACATTGTAACAAGGTAGATGGCATTTTACTTTAAATTGCTGCAGCTGTCTTCCCAAATTACTAAAATATCTATTTTTTTTTTATTTCAATTAGAAGCACACAAACAAATCTGAAGACATTTATGAACATTACAATGTTAAGCATGTCAATGACAGAAACTTCTTAATATTTTTAAAAAAAGTCTATCTGCAATCTGCATTTTTAAGTATGATATAAATTAAGTTCATTCTAAAAAATACTAAAATACAGATAAAGAAGAAAATAGTGAAAGAAACTATTTCCAAAAGTCTGAAAAAAGACAAGCAAGGCAGTCACACTGAAGATATCAAAGATCGCAATGGTCTTTACTTTGTACGGACATTTCGAGTTCTTTACCCCCACCCCCTTTTTACATAGAAAAAATTTAAGAACTGCAACTGAATACTAATATAAGCAAGTAAATTTTAATCCTACTCGGTTAGTCCGGTTTAATTCTGAAACCTAAAACTGATAAAATACTATTTTAGGTTTCAAATACTGACCATTGGAGAAACCAAGAAACTTATAAAGAAAATGAAATCTGAGAATGACCCAATACGATACTTTGTTGCAATTGAAGAGACTAATGATATTATTAAAAATGCCCACTTGGCCTTAAATCATCCAGGACGGGATAAAATGTTGAAAGAATTAAATAAAAAATATGCAAACATAACTGTCAACTCAATTAATTTGTTCAAGTCTCTTTGTGAGGAATGTCAGCTAAGGCAAAAGAGTAGTAGCCAATTTTATCCAAGGAGTTTAATTCCAGAGGTCAAGTTTACCTCATAGATATGCAAAGCATGCCGGATGGGAAGTTTAGATTTACATGTATAATGAACTACCAAGATCATCTTACAAAATTGTGTTTGCTTGAAAGTTTAACATCGAAAAGGGCTGCAAAAGTTGCACACAAATTGTTAACCAATGTGTTTTTGGTGTTCGGGGCACCCCATATCTTACAAAGTGATAATGGGAGAGAATTCACAGCCAACATTATAACTGAGCTTAAACAACTATGGCCCAAACTTATAATTGTACATGGTAAACCACGTCACCCGCAATCCCAAGGTAGTGTTGAAAGAGCGAACGGGGATGTGCATGATATGATTGTTAGTTGGATGCGGGATCATGACACAACAAACTGGTCTACAGGAATAAAGTTCGTTCAATTCCAAAAAAATCGTCGTGATCATTCCACAATCAAACGGTCTCCTTATGAAGCAATGTTTGGTTGTGCACCAAAAGTAGGATTAACTTCATCGCCAATACCACAAGAACTCCTTAATGTTCTTCAACAAGAAGAAGACCTGTTAAACTTTAACACTCATGAACGTTCTGATGTATTACCTCAACTTCAGCTGATGGAGAAACATCTCATGAGGTTCCTGACTATGAAAGACATTGTATTACATGCAATGGTATATTTCAAACCAATTCATCAGATCAAGTGTCTTGTGATGTATGTGTACTTACAGAAACTATACAGAGGCAACGGCATGCTAGTAGCTCCAATCTTGAACGACAGGCTGAAAGAATGGTTTGTCGCAGCAACCAGATTTTACGTCCAATACAAGTTGGCGATACAGTCACTGTGGCAATTCCAGTGGTGGACAGAGGACGTGGTGACCCACGGAATCTTCTTTGTCTTATTACCAGTCACGATGACAAAAACAATCAATTTCAGTTGGCAACTAAATTTGGTCGACTAAATGGCTCCTACTCTAGAAACCAATTCACTCCCACTGTTAAAAGCACACTTATGCAAAATGATGTCGAATGTGACAAAGAAGTTAGCGTTCGGGAAGCAGGAAAACTACAGTCAATTGGCACGGGACAAGGCTTTGTAAAGTGTTGTTGTAAAACTGGCTGCAAAACTAAAACCTGTACATGTATTAAGGCTCAAGTTTTGTGTAATTCAAGATGCCATAATAGTTTGCCTTGTAAAATTAAATAAAATAAATATGTGAACAATTGCATTGTAAAATCATACTTATTTTACAATTTGATCGTTTTTTTCATGTGATTTTACTTGTATTTTATTTTATGTTTCGATTTTGTAATAAAGATTGGTCAGTAAAAACGTGTAAAATTTGTCATAAAAATCAGTAAATACATGTATTTACTGGTCATTTCAGTAAATACACGTATTTCCTAAATGGCCCAGGAAATTCGCGTATTTACTGACATGATTAGGAAATACGTGTATTTCCTGATTACATGAATTTACTGTAACATATACACATACAAACATACAAATTAGTGATTAAGACACATGCCTCATTATTATCTGTATAACAAAAAGATATATATAATTTACCAGGTTTGATTAGTATTAGTTTGTGTATCAATATTTTAAGTATATATTTATTATATAATTGGAGGAGGTGGTGCAAAATAAATGAATAAATGAATACAATTATATGTTAGACTACTACTATGCACAACAGTTAATAAGTAACTCAAATCTCCTTTTATACATTTTATTAACACCGATAACAATGACCTTTACAATATCATAGTCTTTACAATTGAATAAAAAGTTAAATCTAACATCTGAATCAAAATTAACAAAAGAGACATTTATCTGTGAAATATGAATGAACAAAATTCATCATAAAATTCCAACTCAGGTTTATGCAACTATTAGATGAATTTTAATGTACAGCAAGGGGTGTTAATTTACAAATTTTCTTGTTTCCATTTCAGCCCAGCTCTGACGGCCGCCTTGAGAGACCTTGCCACACAGATTGCCCCTCTTGTTTCCATTTCAGCCCAGCTCTGACGGCTGCCTTGAGAGACCTTGCCACTCAGATCACCCCTCTTGTTTCCATTTCAGCCCAGCTCTGACGGCCGCCCTGAGAGACCTTGCCACTCAGATCACCCCTCTTGTTTCCATTTCAGCCCAGCTCTGATGGCCGCCTTGAGAGACCTTGCCACACAGATTACCCCTCTTGTTTCCATTTCAGCCCAGCTCTGACGGCTGCCTTGAGAGACCTTGCCACACAGATCACCCCTCTTGTTTCCATTTCAGCCCAGCTCTGACAGCCGCCTTAAGAGACCTTGCCACACAGATCACCCCTCTTGTTTCCATTTCAGTCCAGCTCTGACGGCCGCCTTGAGAGACCTTGCCACACAGATCACCCCTCTTAAGAAGGACATCCAGGACGGGCTACTGAAGATACTGTCTATGGTTCTGATGGGACGGACGTTAAAACACCCAGGTGCTCCAAAAAGTCCTCTGGCAACACTCCCCTCACTAGGTACTGCCAATCATGAGTCAAAAATAAAGTAATATGTGTTTGGGGCTGTTCCAGAATTAAATGTGTGGAGGGGTCATGAAGAACTTCTATTTCATATATGATGGTTGGTGGGTGTTTTAGAAATATTTTGAATACAGCATCAGGATGGCTTTTCATGATATGTGATTCAATTTCAGGTCTGTCACTCACCTATTTCCTATTAAACCAAATCTACCCATTTGTGACTTTGACAGATTGTTTTAAGAGTAGTGATAGTAATTACTGTGGATTAGTTTAATTCCGTGGGTACCAATTTTCTTGGTTTGATGAAAAATAATTGGTTTGTGGATAATGAAATTTGTGGTTCTGAAGACTGCAGCATACAGATCAATATTAAATTTCCTTTTCCTTGGGTATCAAATGTAGCGGGTCAAAGCATTCCACGAAAACCACGAAAAATTGATACCCCACAAATAATGATGAAACCACATTATTATATAGCAGTCTGTACATCAATTTGATCAAGCCATACCAATCACCCTATTGTTTACATTTTGACAAATGTCAGTAAAGTGTGTCGTTTGTTTATGTTCTAGGAGTGGCAACATCCCCCACTGATACCAATGATACAACCAACATAACCCTGGCACTCAGGACACTCGGAAGCTTTGATTTTGAAGGTAAGTGAAACCACCAGTCTTTGACTTATAAATTTTACATAAATTTTACGGCACAAGCCAGTACATTTTCAAACCAAAATGCCCTAAGAATTTTTTACAAGCCCTACAAAATAAATATACTACATTTCTAAAAATTTCACAAGCCAGACAGGCATTCAACAATGCACATTTTACATGCCCCAAAAGCCTTTAAACAGCCACAGGCGTCAGGCTGTTGGCCAATTTCAAAGACTGTACCACTAGTTTAACACTGGCTCTCCAGACACAAGGGAGATTTGATTTTGGAGGTAAATGATACAATAACATAGTAGTATTTCCCTGTATTGTAGAATAAGTGGGCAAAGGGATAAGCTGTTTTGCTTTAATACTGCTCCCTTTCTTTCTTTTCATACCATATATCAGGAAATTTTTGTAAGGGCCTAATTTTCGCTTTATTTGCTAGGTCTTAGGAATCCCTTGATTTTATTGCATAAATATGAAGACACTTTTTTTCAGAAAATGCAAAAAAATTAATTGAGTGAGTGAGTGAGTTGGTGTTTTACGCCCGTGCAACGCTAAAATACTTTCCTTTGGATACAAATCACAAAATTTGCAGCTCGCTAGAATTACCTGCTATACGGTATGTTTTTAGCCTGGATAATTGCTATAGTGATTAGCCATGGTTATAGGGACAATAGCATTTCAGTAACTGACCAATGAAAAAGCTAGCTGGTTGCGTTGCATTTGATTTATACCATGGGCCAATTGCATAACTGCGAGCTGCACCAACTGGAAGTTGTCCATTGTGGTTTTTCGGAATTGCCACTTGAATGAGGGCTATGTCGCGTACACTTATTCCACATCTCATTATTTTCTATTACATGTTTTGTTACAGGCCATTCCTTAACTCAGTTTGTGAAGCATTGTGCAGAACATTATCTATCCAGCGAGTCAAAAGAAATCAGAATGGAAGCTGTCAAAACTTGTGCCAGATTATTATCTCCCTTGTTGAAGGTGGGTTATAAATAGGAACGCATGAGAAATTTGAAATCTAAGGGAAATGAGGTCATTAAAAACATTAAATTTTTAAGGTGGAAAACAATCAAAATTCCTTATTGTTCTTTCTGTATTGAAAACTGCCATTTAGAATCCTGCAGCATTTCAAATATTTCTGTTGCAGTTTTCCAGCCAACTACATATCACAACCTCTTGATAATTGGTATGTAGCTTCCATCTATGGTACTTTATGGTGTATAGCGATTTTATGCCCGTAACTCATCTACTTCCTGATTACCAGATATTTTAAGATGCAGGCATGGAAGACCGCCATTCTAGTTTGTCATTTATGCTTTATATTTAATTCACATCAGATAATGTAACTGGAACAGTCCATGTAACTATAAGAAAATCTGGCTCTTGTTATTCCTTCCTCTCTTGTTTTAACACAAAGTATGTATTAAAAAAGTCAATATTTGTTTGTATATTGTAGCTGCTAGCCTCTAACCAGAGCCAAGTTAGTATGGCTGCCATTATAAGAAATCAATATTTTGTTTGTACATTGTAGCTGCTAGCCTCTAACCAGAGACAAGTTAGTATGACTGCCATTATTAAAGAAATCAATATTTTGTTTGTACATTGTAGCTGCTAGCCTCTAACCAGAGACAAGTTAGTATGACTGCCATTATTAAAGAAATCAATATTTTGTTTGTACATTGTAGCTGCTAGCCTCTAACCAGAGACAAGTTAGTATGGCTGCCATTATTAAAGAAATCAATATTTTGTTTGTATATTGTAGCTGCTAGCCTCTAACCAGAGTCAAGTTAGTACGGCTGCCATTATTAAAGAAATCAATATTTTGTTTGTACATTGTAGCTGCTAGCCTCTAACCAGAGACAAGTTAGTATGGCTGCCATTATTAAAGAAATCAATATTTTGTTTGTATATTGTAGCTGCTAGCCTCTAACCAGAGTCAAGTTAGTACGGCTGCCATTATTAAAGAAATCAATATTTTGTTTGTACATTGTAGCTGCTAGCCTCTAACCAGAGACAAGTTAGTATGGCTGCCATTATTAAAGAAATCAATATTTTGTTTGTACATTGTAGCTGCTAGCCTCTAACCAGAGACAAGTTAGTATGACTGCCATTATTAAAGAAATCAATATTTTGTTTGTACATTGTAGTTGCTAGCCTCTAACCAGAGTCCAGTTAGTATGGCTGCCATGAATACTGTAGCAGAAGTTCTACACCTATTATTGGTGGTGGGGATAACAGATACAGGTGAAGTAAAATTCTACACTTTAGGACGACACATTGATGAGTTGGGCCTTTTGAGCTGTTCCATAATTTTACCTGTAGGGGGATCAGGAGGAACTTCTATTACCGTATAGCGTGTTATTTTCGCGGTTTCCAAAGGTGTGTTAAAAAATTGTGTGGGTTTTATTTTCGTGGTGTTTGAATGCACTTGTATATGATTTCTATATATATTAGATAGATATTTTTGCACGGTTTATTTTGGCGATTTCACCCTACCCGCGAAAAATAAGCAAAAATTAAACCACCGCGAAAATAACCCGCTATACGGTACATATATGGTGGGTGGTGGGTGTTTGAGAAGGATTTTGTTAAGAAACAATGATAAAAAATTAATTATTATTAGATGGGTGGTGGGGTCAAGAAAGAAGTGCCTCCGGACCCCCTCCCCCACACACACACATTTAATTTTTGAACAGCCCTTAGTTCAATAGGTCTAGCTATCCTACCCCCTCCTCTTCCCCCTCCAAAAAAATAGAATTAAAAAGATTACCCCTTAAACAATTTAGCTCACCATGCTTTCTTATAACCTAATGTAACTTGAGATAAACTTGTGTTCCCATTGTTTACAAATGTTGTCATGATAATTTAATTTCTAAATTATATAACGTTGTATAAGTTGGCAAAATTATGAGCCAAATTATGATGTTTTTTTTTAATGCTGATAATTCATGAAAATTAAAACCAAGAAAAGGAATGTGTATACATATTCACTTTGTACAACTGAAATCAAATAAATAATGCTAAATTCAATACTCCTTTAGAAAACAACAGGTTACAAGTAATATGAGAAATACACAAATCTATTGGGATTGTTTGAACTGAATTGAGCATTATTTTGATTTTGCTTGTACATGATGATATTTGTTATACTGTAAGCGTATTTATTTTAGCGAGGTATTTTTTTTTTCACGAATTTCGGGGTCAGTCATTATTCACGAATTTAGATACCCATTAAATAAAATGATATACATGAAATGAATTGACTAAATAGTGGAAAATGGAAATTTAGTACTGGTGAACTTGTGTGAAATAATTAATTCTTGAAAATAAGTAAGTTTTCATGTTTGAATCTCAGGGTTATAAAAATTGTAATTAATTCTCACTTTATTTGGTTAAAAAAAAGTCTAAAATTTGTCTGCGTCCATTCTATTTTTCAGATTCTGACATCAGGTTTTGTGTATTGGCCTCCTTGGACGAGAGATTTGACCCTCATTTAGCCCAGGCGGAGAACCTGAGTGCCCTGTTTGTTGCCCTCAATGATGAAGTATTTGAGATCAGAGAACTAGCTATCTGTATGATTGGTCGTCTGAGTAGTAAGAATCCAGCGTATGTTATGCCATCACTGAGGAAAACACTTATACAGGTAGAATTAAATTCCTTTAGTTTAAACATATTTATTCATCCTGGATTTGGAAACAAGCTATGCGCTTATGTGAATCCCTCTCCAGCTAGCAGTTTGCGAGTGTGGCCTTTGTAGCGGCCCCCATTGAGCCTACTCTTATCTAACTGTACAAAGGGGTCTTTAACATGCATGGTTTATTGCTCTTCCATACACGGGAAAACATTTTTTTGTCCCTTCCGAAGGATGAGCATTGTTCCTTGGGACCATCCTTGCAAATGGTGTCAAGAGAGAGTAGGAAAATTGGTTCATGAAATTTTCACCCCTGATGAGGATCAAACCATGTACCCCGTTGTTAGTAGCCTGACGCATTAACCACTACACCACCAGCTCCCCTTAAATTCCTTTGGCTTGGGATAAGAACTTTCTTTGTTGTATAGAAAGATATCTTAGTTCTAGGTATATATATATTGGCCCTTGCTGAGAAATTGTTTTAAACAGATAAAAGGACTGTGCCTATTGTTTGAAAATAGACAAATTTATGATGCATATGTACATCTAATAAATGTAAAAAAAATGCTTAAGAAAATGCTAATGGGAACTGAATCAAAATAAAAGGTGTAAAAAAAAGATAGCCTTGAAATAGTTTTTTGCTATACAATAAAATTTTTGTTTTGTTTCAGATTTTGACAGAATTAGAACACAGTGGGGTAGGAAGAAATAAGGAGCAAGCTGCAAGGATGTTAGGGCTGTTGGTAGCTAATGCTTCTAGACTTATTAGACCTTATATGGAGCCCATTCTTAAGGTATTTATTAGTTTTGTTAGTAGTCTTTGGTTAGCTCCACAAAATCAGAACATAGTTATCAAGTTAAGGCCCCGGCCTTCAAACTTTTTGGGGGGTAAATGTAACACATGGTATGAAAATGTCCCCATTTTTGACACAGAAGAAGACCCAGTGTTGATTCTGGAGTCGGTCCTCACAATTGCTCTAAGAGAGAGTAAAAAATTGGTCCATGAAAATTTATTGGGATGGAACCGTGTACAATGATGTCATTAGTCTAAATTTTTAACTTCAACTCACTAAGCCTTGTGTGTTTTACATCAATTGTTTTACATTTTTTATGCTCCACCTACATGTATGAGTTCTGGTCTGTTTGTTTAATCCTTTGTTCATGGTCCATCCATCTAGCCCATATCAGCTTAACCCTCAAGTTGAAGTTACTTTTTGGCCAGATTTCACGCAGTGAAAAACCCGGGTTATAAAATGGTGTGAATGTCCGGCATGCAGATGGGTGGGCTGGTGGCAAAGAAATTTGTGTAACAGTTTTCTCAGCAACTACTAATCACAGTCTTTTGATATTAGTTATACAGCAACATGGTGGGGTCCCATAACGTGGGATTTGATTTCAGGTCTGTTGCTCATCCACTTCCTGTTTAATCTGGCCACTTTTGACTTTGACAGATTTTCATCATGTCTTTTGAATAAAGTCTTGTCTTTGTCCACATGACCTTTTTTTTTATTTTATTTTATTCCAGGTTTTAATACCCAAACTGAAGGAACCAGACCCCAACCCATCAGTGACAATTAGTGTATTGGCTGCCATAGGAGAACAGGCCCAGGTAATTGTATTATAGATGCCCAAACTGTGATAAAATGATTATGATTTTCATGTATCTCTGTTTAACCTTTATTAACACTCAATTATACATTATTTCAATTTGTTTATTCTATTTTATTTTATTTTATTTTTAATATTATTCAATCATTGTACAATCACACATAATCATTGTATGAGATTAACATTAATTGAACTGCCTGAAAGGGTGATTTAATTATCAAATTAACATATCCTATCTTATCTTATCTTATTTGATTATAAGTCATATAAGAAATCTTTTACAAATACTGTGGATTCATTTATTGTCATGGGTTCCAATTTTCATGTTTGATGAAAAATAACCCATTTGTGGATTCTTAAATTTGTGGTTCTTAATAGGTCTGCAACAATTTTGCCATATTTAGAAATTTTCAAATATCAAGTGCCAAAAACATTTAAAATAAAACAAAACTAGAGGAAAATGAGTACAACATAACACAATTACAATTAAACAAACCAACAACACACATTTAAACATATCATCGCAAACTCATCAACCAGCAAAACAAATACATGTATATACATGTATATATCATAAGAAAATGAAATGATGTTCTTAGGAAAGATAAAAGTTATCAATATTTACCTCAGGTCAGTGGAGTTGAGATGAAGAAATCAATGGATGAATTACTACCTATTATAATAGAGATGTTACAGGACTCGTCATCGCTACAGAAAAGGGAGGTAATCATTGACATTGTAGTGATTTAATTTCATATTTACTTTCAAAACTAATTTTCAGATTAATTTTTTGTTTTAATTTAAATGAAATTGTATAAGATTTTCTACATTTTTGGTCAGATTTGATGAAATGAAAATCCTGATTATAAAAGTTTATGTCAGATGGGTGAGTGGGAAGTGTGTATGGGGAAAAGATTTCGGTGAGGCCAAAACAAAATACATGTACCGTATATGTTTGTTTCCTGCTTCCTACTCTTATAAACTAGGGTAGGTAGGTAGAAATAGAATTATTTTTTTAACAAATTATTTTACATTGAATCAATGGGGAAGCAATCCCAACTTTGATGGTGCTTGTTCCAAAATGCCATTAAAAACTTTGGGTAGGGTAAAAAATCATCAACATGGGTCCCATATCTTGGAATTAAATCCTGTATCTGTTGCTCACCCACTTCCTGTTTACAAATCTGGTCATTTTTGACTTTGTGACAGATTTCAACATTTTAAGAAAGCCATGTGATAGTTTTTGACATGCTTTAATACCTCTAAAAAAGTTCACCAAAATTCAGTTTATTGCTAATGCAGCTTATGGATATCATATTCAGATATAACAGTAAAGAAAATTTTCAAAAAATTTATTAAAACTATGATTTCTAGGTTGCCCTATGGACCCTGGGACAGTTGGTTGAGAGCACGGGATACATAACAGAACCTTACAAGAAATACCCAACTCTGCTAGACATACTTCTGGCCTTCCTGAAAACAGAACAGTCTCCTGGGATACGAAGAGAGGTTAATATCCTATTAATATTAATATCCTATGGATAGGTTAATATCCTATGGATAGGTTAATATCCTATCAATATTAATATCCTATGGATAGGTTAATATCCTATCAATATTAATATCCTATGGATAGGTTAATATCCTATGGATAGGTTAATATCCTATCAATATTAATATCCTATGGATAGTGGAATGAATAATATACACCTGAATTAGGGGTGAATAATACTTTGAAGTAATGAAAAACCACAGTATTTTGTTTAATATAGGTGTACATTACAAATTGTCCATTTTGGATTGGCTATGAGTTCAGAATTGAACATCTCTTTTTTAGCCTCTTCTGTGTCGATATATCAAAGTGTCATCCTTTATGCTTATTTAAAATTAATATGTTAATATATATTATGTACTGTATCGTATCAAAAGAAATAGCATTAATATGTTCAATTTCTGTGCTACACGTGTGTAACTCTAACAACTTATCAATCAATCATTTCTATAGCAATGTTTCTGAATATCTGTTTCTAGGTAATTAGAGTCTTAGGTCTACTAGGGGCACTAGATCCACACAAACACAAGATGAACCTGGGTCTGATACAGAAGATTGAGGTCAAGGTCACCTTTCCTGTCAATGATGCAAAGGTTAACCAAGACACATCTCAGCCAGGTAAAATATTAATGAAACTGAAATTAAAGTAAATAAAGGTCAAGGCAAAAAATAATATCCCCCTGCTAACAAAGTTTTGGGGTATATAGGAACCACTCCTGTCTGTCCATCTGTCCACATACCTTGTAACTCCAACCCTTTATAGACTTTGACAAAACTTCACATGATTAAGAACATCCTATGGAGATGAATATGAAGAACTTTCGTTGTCTAATATCATACAAGGTAGATAATTAGGGCCCCGCATCGAAGATGCGGACGCCCTATAGTTTTCACTTTGTCCGTCCGTCCGTCCGTCTGTCCGTCCGTCAACAATTCTTGTGAACACTAAAACTCAAAAACTATTAACACCACAGTTCTGAAACTTTGCACAGCTGCTAAGTAGCATGTCATGATGTGCATATTAAAATTTCGTGCAAATCTGTTTAATATTTTTGGAAAAAACTTCATTTTTATCGAAAATCACAGATTTTGAGAATTGGACTTTGTGAACACTAAAACTCAAAAACTGTTAACAATACAGTTCTGAAACTTTGCACAGCTGCTAAGAAGCATGTCATGATGTGCATATTAAAATTTCTTGCAAATCTGATTAATATTTTTGGAAAAAACTTCATTTTTTATCGAAAATCACAGATTTTGAGAATTGGACTTTGTGAACACTAAAACTCAAAAACTGTTAACAATACAGTCCTGAAACTTTGTACAGCTGCTAAGTAGCATGTCATGATGTGCATATTAATATTTCGTGCAAATCTGTTTAATATTTTTGGAAAAAAATTCATTTTTTATCGAAAATCACAGATTTTGAGAATTGGACTTTGTGAACACAAAAACTCAAAAACTGTTAACAATACAGTTCTGAAACTTTGCACAGCTGCTAAGTAGCATGTCCTGATTTGCATATTAAAATTTCATGCAAATCTGTTAAATGTTTTTGGAAAAAACTTAGTTTTTTATCGAAAATCACAGATTTGAGAATAGGAATTTTTGAACAATAAAACTCAAAGGCTATTAACAATACAGCTCTGAAGTTTCATATGCATTCCATGGAACATGCCTTAGTGGTTATAATTAAAGTTCGTATGATTTTGAAAACGCTTAGATATTTTGCCGCGGGGCCCTTTCTGACTTTGTCAGTATTCTAGTTGGACTTTAGTTTTTTTTTTCAAATATATGAGACCATCTAAGCCATCCTCTTCCTATACGGCTTGACAGATTTTGATGCAACTTGATCTTCCATGAAGGAAGAATATCTGTCACGAGTAGAGAAGTGTATGAAAAAAATCCATTTCTCTCAGATTTCAAATGTGCCAGCAAAAAGAGTGCTTTCCTTCAATGGTAATGCTGAAAGCTTAGTTGATAAAAAAAATTAAATAACATCTGCTTGGTATTTTGCATTTTGAAGCATTTGCTGGTTGAGATAACCTAATACTGGCTTTAGTACTAAGAATAAAAGATCACTTTTAAGGAGAACCATGACATTGCTGTGCAATGATGTCACAAGTATATGTTCTTTCACGTCAAATCATGAATGAACATTTGGGAAAAGGTCATTCATAAAATTGCTGCATTAACACAACAGAATAGATTCTTCATTATAGCAAGTCAAGTCTAACAATCCACGACCTTGGGTTGCATGACCCCGGTGAACTCTGGTAAACTTGTGAATAATCTCTCTGTTGAAATTTGCAACAATGGAACTTGATCTCTTTAATCAGTTAAAGTAACAGCTATACAAACAAGATTATCTTGTTTTAGGAAAGAGAAATTTACCTGTATGAAAATTTTACCTGTTTGAAAAATTTACCTGTAGAAATTGAATAGTACGAACTGAACTAATGAAATGCTATACAGACTACCTGTAGTAGGTTACATGTTTTTTTTAGGAATTACCTGTAGTAGGTTACATGTTTTTTTTAGGAAATACTTGTTATTAAAAACTATTTTCTATATCAGAGTACTTTTAGCATATTAAAAATATTTTTTTATGAAATGCTTTAATAATCAATTTTTTTATGGTTTTTACAACTCTATTCATCATAGTTTGTCCTCAGATATATCTGAAATATCTGATATTACTGATTATTCAGATGTCTTATACATTTTTAGTCATAAACGAGGTCATTCTTATCGAAAGTATACTGTTGAATGACTTTAGATTACATTGACTGTTTAAGTGTCTATCTGTATATATAGTTTTTGGGCTCGTTTAGAAGGGGTACCAATATCCCCCCCCCCATCTTTTATCAAATATTCCATTTCCGAAAAAAAGTGTTTGCCAATATCCCATATCAGGATTGAAATTTCCCATTACGGGAAATAAAATATGAGTAGAAGCGGTTTCCATATTTGCTTCATGTTATACATGTATTTTCAATTCTATGTGAATCAAATGGTATGGTCTTTGATGGTGTAAAATGTAAATGATGCATAAGTAAAAAGATTTTGTCCTTAGTGTAACATTATATTAAACAGATTTTGATTTGAAAAGTAAAAAACTATCAAATTGATGGTCATATTACCATCTTTGATGTAGGAGTTTTCTTCCTTCAGAGTAGGAGTTTTCTTCCTACAGTGTAGGAGTTTTTTTCCTTAGTGTAGGAGTTTTTTTCCTTCAAGCAAAAAAATTCATACCCATAACAAGTTAATCTCCTCTGTATAGATGTCAATTTAACTGATCACAGTAATCATCTTCCATTGTTGCAAATTTCAATAGAGGGATTAAGTTGTAGTTTACCTAATTTCATTAAGGAGTACCAATATAAACACGGGGATTATAATTCTTTATTAGCAGTAACAAAATTATAAGGAATGATACTTGCTATGATAAAATCCATCATGTGTTAAAAACAAAATGCAATATATTCCTGATTGATGAATTATTTTAATAAATCACTGATTAGACACAGTAAAAAATTGATTTCTTACATTTTGATGAAATTTTGAAATGTTGGTTAAAAGTTTGTTTATCTTATAGAAAATACAAGCGAGATGCTGGCTAATATGAGTGCCACGTCAACTCTGGAAGAATTCTATCTAGCCATCGCCATAGCAACACTGATGAAGATCATCCGAGATCCCAACCTATCCCAGCACCACACTATGGTCGTCCAGGCGATAACGTTTATATTCAAATCGGTGGGAATCAAATGTGTGCCCTACATACAACAAGTGATCCCAGCTTATCTGAATGTTGTCAGGACGGCAGAAACCAACTTCAAAGAGGTAAGTTGTTAGCTGATATAGAAAAACATTATAATAAAGGTAATAACAAAACTACCGAACTTGAATGATCAATCTCATAGTCCAGAGAAAATGACAAAAACGAATCAGTCATACCGGAGAATTGGTGGATCGCAATGGTCCTGACTTGGTACAGGCATTTCAAACGAAATGGTGGGTTAAACCAGGTTTTATGGCGCCAAACCTCCCTCTTCCATTGCGATCTCCAAGTCAGGGAGACAAACAGTATAAGGGGCGTGTTCAACATTCCCTCCTAGGGCACCCTGGATAGATTATTTTTCCCGGGTTAAAAAATAAAACAGAACGCAGGTGACCTCTGTTTTGCATGGGTCAATGATGTTTTTAACAAATGTAAATGTAAATTCGGAACAACCTAGGGTAACATACTACATTACCCAGGTTGTTCTCGTTCTGCTCCAAGTGAACAACTTTTTTTCTACCTTGGGATCCCGTGTTTTAGTGTCAAACACAAGCAAGGCAAAATATCTGTGCTATAAATAAAGATATTCAAGAAACTACTGAGCTGGGATGATTAGTCTTCAATGTCCAAAAGTAAAGCAAAGACAAAACATTTTTGATAATTTGAAGGTCACAATGGTCCATGCTTAAAACAGGCATGTCTGAATAAATGTTGGGTTAAACCAGGTTTTATGGGTCTAAATTGCCTCTGCAGCCGAAGGGTCTTGTCAAACAAACACAACATGATTGTGAGACTTGTATTTATAGTTTGGATAGTGAGGTGCTCATCTCATGACATGATAAGATATAGAGACCTAAGGCTTATACAATTTTCTGTGTTTAACAGTATAACATATATGGGGGGTGGACAGGGGGTTCTCTTCCCCCGTTCCCCGCCCCCTCCACCCCCGCTCCCCGCCCTCTCCACCTCCGCTCCCCGCCCCTTCCACCCCCTTTACCCGCCACCTCAACCCCCGTACCCCGGTTCCCCTTGTCCGCCCCTGAACCCCCACTCCCCGCCTCCTCAACTGCCGTACCCCTGTCCCCCCTGTCGGCCCCCCTCATATATATGTCTTCAGTGTGATTTTGATAAGCTTTATTCTGTGATTCTCATATGAGTCAAATGGTTTCATGTTTGATTTATGGTATCAATGTTGTATTAAAATCTTTTGTCTTTTTTTTTGCAGTTTTTGTTCCAACAACTTGGTGTAATAATATCCATTGTTAAACAGCACATTAGAAACTATTTGGATGATATATTCAATCTAATAAAGGTATGGTATGACTAATTATAACAATTTTGTAACTGAACTATTTGTCCACAGAAAACACAAAATGGCATACTACATGTAGAATCCAAATAATTGCTTTTCGCATAAAACTTCATTTTTGCCTTAAGTCATAGTTCAGTAGTGCAAATGCAGTCAAATAAATTAGGATTTGTTAGACTGGTCTTAGAAAATTAATATTAAAAGAACAGAAAAAAAGTAATGTTGACTTGCTGAAGTAAAAATTAAGTAAAACCACAGAAAAATAATCAGACGTTTGGGCCAGTGATGGCTAAATAAAAAGGTATCCAAACATAGATTTTATCAGTCGTGGACCAGTGATCATGCATAATTTGGAAGACTGAAAGTAGAGGTATTATTAGACAGTGATCATTGTTTCTCATATTTCTTGTTGCAACATAATATTTTGGTCCATGTTTCAGTCCATTTGAGCCACTGTAATTCGTTTACTACAAAATGCCTTTGTTCTGAGATTAATATGACCTCTTGTGATAACTGGTTGAAATAATAAATATATTCTAGGAATACTGGATCTCTAACATTTGAATATATGACACTACATGTATTATAACCTTTTGGTCCATTTCTATTTCAGGACTATTGGACCCCAAACAGTCAGACACAGACCACTTCATGTATTATAATTTTTTGGTCCACCTTTATTTCAGGACTATTGGACCCCTAACAGTCAGATGCAGACCACTATTATACTCCTGGTAGAACAGATAGTCTCGGCCCTGGGGACAGAATTCAAGATCTACCTCCCCCAAATCGTACCACAGATACTTAAAGTCTTCATGCATGATACCAGTAAAGACAGAGCAGTTACTGATAAGGTAGGGTACCAGTAACTGATAAGGTAGGGTACCAGTAAAGACAGAGCAGTTACTGATTAGGTAGGGTACCAGTAACTGATAAGGTAGGGTAGCAGTAAAGACAAGGCAGTTACTGATAGGGTAGGGTACCAGTAAAGACAGAGCAGTTACTGATAAGGTAGGGTACCAGTAAAGACAGACAAAGCAGTTACTGATAGGGTAGGGTACCAGTAAAGACAAGGCAGTTACTGATAGGGTAGGGTACCAGTAAAGACAGAGCAGTTACTGATAAGGTAGGTAAAAGACAGACCAGTTATTGATAAGGTAGGGTACCAGTAAAGACAGACCAGTAACTGATAAGGTAGGGTACCAGTAAAGACAGACAAAGCAGTTACTGATAAGGTAGGGTACCATTAAAGACAGACCAGTTACTTATAAGGCAGGGTACCAGTAAAGACAAGGTAGGGTACCAGTAAAGACAGACAAAGCAGTTACTGATAAGGTAGGGTACCAGTAAAGACAGACAAAGCAGTTACTGATAAGGTAGGGTACCAGTAAAGACAGACCAGTTACTGAAAAGGTAGGGTACCAGTAAAGACCGACCAGTTACTGATAAGGTAGGGTACCAGTAAAGGTAGGATACCAGTAAAGACAGGGCAGTTACTGATAAGGTAGGGTACCAGTAAAGACAGGGCATTTACTGATAAGGTAGGGTACCAGTAAAGACAGACAGGGCAGTTACTGATAAGTTAGGGTACCAGTAAAGACAGGGCAGTTAATGATAAGGTAGGGTACCAGTAAAGACAGGGCAGTTACTGATGAGATAGGGTACCAGTAAAGACAGAGCAGTTACTGATAAGGTAGGGTACCAGTAAAGACAGGGCAGTTACTGATGAGATAGGGCACCAGTAAAGACAGGGCAGTTACTGATAAGGTAGGGTACCAGTAAAGACAGGGCAGTTACTGATAAGGTAGGGTACCAGTTAAGACAGAGCAGTTACTGATAAGGTAGGGTACCAGTAAAGGTAGGATACCAGTAAAGACAGAGCAGTTACTGATAAGGTAGGGTACCAGGAAAGACAGAGCAGTTACTGATAAGGTAGGGTACCAGTAAAGGTAGGATACCAGTAAAGACAGAGCAGTTACTGATAAGGTAGGGTACCAGTAAAGACAGGGCAGTTACTGATAAGGTAGGGTACCAGTAAAGACAGGGCAGTTACTGATAAGGTAGGGTACCAGTAAAGACAGAGCAGTTACTGATAAGGTAGGGTACCAGTAAAGGTAGGATACCAGTAAAGACAGAGCAGTTACTGATAAGGTAGGGTACCAGTAAAGGTAGGATACCAGTAAAGACAGAGCAGTTACTGATAAGGTAGGGTACCAGTAAAGACAGGGCAGTTACTGATAAGGTAGGGTACCAGTAAAGACAGAGCAGTTACTGATAAGGTAGGGTACCAGTAAAGACATGACAGTTACTGATAAGGTAGGGTACCAGTAAAGACAGGGCAGTTACTGATGAGATAGGGTACCAGTAAAGACAGAGCAGTTACTGATAAGGTAGGGTACCAGTAAAGACAGGGCAGTTACTGATAAGGTAGGGTACCAGTAAAGGTAGACCAGTTACTGATAAGGTAGGGTACCAGTAAAGACAGGGCAGTTACTGATAAGGTAGGCTACCAGTAAAGACAGAGCAGTTACTGATAAGGTAGGGTACGTGTAAAGACAGAGCAGTTACTGATGAGATAGGGCACCAGTAAAGACAGGGCAGTTACTGATAAGGTAGGGTACCAGTAAAGACAGGGCAGTTACTGATAAGGTAGGGTACCAGTTAAGACAGAGCAGTTACTGATAAGGTAGGGTACCAGTAAAGGTAGGATACCAGTAAAGACAGAGCAGTTACTGATAAGGTAGGGTACCAGTAAAGACAGGGCAGTTACTGATAAGGTAGGGTACCAGTAAAGACAGGGCAGTAACTGATAAGGTAGGGTACCAGTAAAGACAGAGCAGTTACTGATAAGGTAGGGTACCAGTAAAGGTAGGATACCAGTAAAGACAGAGCAGTTACTGATAAGGTAGGATACCAGTAAAGACAGAGCAGTTACTGATAAGGTAGGGTACCAGTAAAGACAGGGCAGTTACTGATAAGGTAGGGTACCAGTAAAGACAGAGCAGTTACTGATAAGGTAGGGTACCAGTAAAGACAGGGCAGTTACTGATAAGGTAGGGTACCAGTAAAGACAGGGCAGTTACTGATAAGGTAGGGTACCAGTAAAGACAGAGCAGTTACTGATAAGGTAGGGTACCAGTAAAGACAGGGCAGTTACTGATAGGATAGGGTACCAGTAAAGGTAGGTTACCAGTAAAGACAGAGCAGTTACTGCAGTCTGCACCAAATACTTTTTCAACAACTAGTCTGACAACAAGTTTTAAAGGTTTAAATGTCTATATAAAATCTTGGCTATTTTTCACTAGTCCAAACAAATTTTTACTAGTCTGGGGCATCGAACTAGTGGCTAACTGTGCAGACTGTTACTGATAAGGTAGGGTACCAGTAAAGACAGGGCAGTTACTGATAAGGTAGGCTACCAGTAAATACAGAGCAGTTACTGATAAGGTAGGGTACCAGTAAAGACAGGGCAGTTACTGATAAGGTAGGCTACCAGTAAAGACAGAGCAGTTACTGATAAGGTAGGGTACCAGTAAAGGTAGGATACCAGTAAAGACAGAGCAGTTACTGATAAGGTATGGTACAAGTAATAACAGGACAGTTACTCATAAGGTAGGGTACCAGTAAAGACAGAGCAGCTACTGATAAGGTAGGGTACCAGTAAAGGTAGGATACCAGTAAAGACAGAGCAGTTACTGATAAGGTAGGATACCAGTAAAGACAGAGCAGTTACTGATAAGGTAGGGTACCAGTAAAGACAGAGCAGTTACTGATAAGGTAGGGTACCAGTAAAGGTAGGATACCAGTAAAGACAGGGCAGTTACTGATAAGGTAGGGTACCAGTAAAGGTAGGGTACCAGTAACTGATAAGTTAGGGTACCAGTAAAGACAGAGCAGTAACTGATAAGGTCAGATATTACAATATTGGAGTATGTTACAGAGAGAATCAGAAAAACACATGTCAAGATTTGTATCATGCTTTATATTTTTGAGAGACCATTATCTTGCAAAGAGTTAAAGGCCTAAGGGATGTTGGTCAAGACGATATGTTTCTCTCAATATGCCATAAATCTATAAAATGATTATGAATAATTTTTTTGCTATTATTTTTGAATGTTTGAGTGCTAGAAAATTTGAACTCATTTATTTTATCAATGGATCTCAGTAAATATTGTATAGAGCCATACCATGATGGTTTCCTTTCATTAAAGATTTTTTGGGAATTTAAAAGGCATGTTTTGATAATATAAAGTTTGAGGAGGAATCTAAATTATGCCAATAGTTAACCATGTTTTTGATAATATCATAGTGCATGGATGTTCTTCCTAGTTCAGAAAGAATACCAAAATTGGTAGCTTTTTTATGCACTCCAAGAATAGATTTACAGAATTTTATATGTAGTTTATCACATGCTAAATTATTATAAAGTTTATCAAGAGGGCAGAGGCCTTCTTTTAATTTTTGGATAAAGGGGTTAAAATAGCCCCATATCTCAGATCCATATAATAAGATAGGTTTAATAGTGTGGTCAAATACATGTGTTGAAATATTAATACCTGGATTAAGTGAGAGAAGATCAGATTTTAATTTATAAAAGGCCTTTGTTATATAATTCTGATTGGGCTAATGAGAAAGATCCTGAACTTGTAAAATGAAGACCCAAGTATCTGTATGAGGAGACACACTCTATTTCTGATCGTCCTAATTTAAAGAACTGTTTGAGATGCCTGCCTGCCTTGTTGAAAATCAGAACCTTTGTCTTTGATATGTTAATATTAAGACACCAATCTTGGCAATAAATATGTAGCTTATTTAATTTTGACTGAAGTCCTTCTGACGAAGTTGAAAAAATCAATATATTATCTGCATACATCAAACAATGAATTGGAAAGTTATTTAGAAAAACTGGGTCTTTACAGTCTTTTAATATATTGAACACAGTTTGTTATAACACATATCTAAAATTTAAGTCCTGCTGTACAAAAACTTTCCAACCTGTATGTTAATAGTTTGACTGTTACCTTCACAAGGTCAGTGGTTTCTTCTGGGTACTCACATTTCCTTTACCATTAAAACTGACCATCTTGTATGACCCAGGTCTGTTGAAAAAGGATTTAATCCCCAACACACCAACACCCACATTTTTGCAATATTTTACAAACATCAGGACAAAAACTAAGGACGGGCAAAATATTAATTTATATAATAATCAGTTACAATTGATTATGAAACCACAAATATTATATTACGTGGAAATAAAAGCACACTTTTTATCAAGAAAAACACAAAATTAGCCACTCACAAAAAACAAAACAAACACTTATACAGTGTTAATTCTACACATGAAATAGATCGAATGTTATGCTATCTATGTTTTAACATATATTTTATTTCAATCTTTGTAGTTGCTGAAATGTCTGCAGCTGTTTGGTGCCAACTTAGACGACTATCTACATCTTTTACTGCCACCTGTTGTCAAATTGTTTGACTCAGCTGACATACCTCTGCCAGTAAGGAGGTAAGTGATTGATTTTTATGCCTCCATGACAGCATGTTGGGCATTAGGTTTAAATCTTGTCCCTTTGTCTTTTCAAATTTCTGTCAACTTTTCTCAGAAACCATACATGAGAATGATTTGAAATTTGGTATGGTGGTTCAGGTTGACAAACTTTATGTTTTGACTGATTTTCAGACCTGTTTTTTTACTTCCTGTTTGTGGCACTTGGTGGGGCAATCTGTGCCCCATGGGCACCTTATGGGGCACCTTTCTTCTTAATTTTCTTTCCAATAAAATTACAGTCAAACCTGTCTTAAGTGACCCTTGAAGGGATAAGGTGAAAAAGGTCACATAAGACAGGTGGTCACTGAATACAGGTTTGGCATCGGTCATATTATCCATGCCAAAATCTTTAGATTTTTGTATGCCTGCAAGGTACTGTAAGGCCTAAGGGGCAAAATAATTTACGATGGCAGCTTCATGTAGGAATAACCTTTGAATTAATGTAAATACATGTATCATTTATTTACCAATACAAATTAAAGGCATGCGGCTACTGGTAGGACTAACCTTCAAGTTTATGTAAATATAGTTCATTCACCAGTAAAAACTAAAAGTTTAAGGGACAGATAAATTATTATACTGATAAAACTGTTTACCAATTCCAAGAGTTGTAAGGGCTAAAGTAATTTTAGATGACTGAATGAACTAACCTTTGATTTTATAATCCACCATTGACATTTGAAAGTTTGTGGAACAGATTGTTTATTATGACGATGAGACTGAATTCCATCCCTAGAGTTGTTCAGTTTTAATCTTCATTTGCCAACTTAATACATTAACAAATCTACACATGGAAATTCAGTCCTTCCTGCTGCTAAACTTCACCTAGTATAATCTGTTTACTTTCAAAATTTCTGTTTCGATTTGGGGGTATATTTTTGATGGGTAACGAAACACAGCAATTTTTGAATAATATTTCCGATTTTCTGACAACTTCCGGTAAATAAAAAGTCGCATAACGGAGGATTTATGGTCGTTTATGAACTAAAAACATGGTCGCTAGTCGCGTTAGACAGGTTGTCGCTGAATACAGGTGCAAAACATAGTAAAAACTGTATGGGGGGAATGAATAGGGTCGCTCAAGACAGGAGGTCGTTGAATACAGGTGGTCGTTAAGACAGGTTTGACTGTACATTTATTTTCTTTATCATTGAAGGTGATAAATCTGTCGAATTTCAAGCAAAGTTAATGTGTTTTTTTTTTTAAATCAAAATGCATGGCCTACAAAAGTAGAGGTAAGGGTGTAAGTGTAAGTGGTCATGTTGTTTGGATACATATTTTTGTTTTATTTACTATATTTTTACATTTTCCAGGGCTGCCCTAGAGACCATTGACAAATTCTCAGATACCTTAGATTTGACAGACTACGCCTCACGGATCATCCACCCCCTCGTCAGGACCCTCGATACCGTGACAGACCTGCAAACCACGGCCATGGATGTTCTGTGTTCCCTCATCATGCAACTGGGACAGAAGTTTTGTATCTTTATCCCCATGGTTACCAAGGTCATGACCCGACAAAAGATACATCATCAGAAATATAATGTACTATTTGTTAAGATTCTGAAGGTAAAAGCACAGGGTTAATTAGACTTTTTTTAGAAATCGTTGATGTTTAATCTATTACTGTAAACTGGGAAATTTTCGCGGCAGTTTTATTTTTGCGTTTTTTGCGATGATGTTGCTAGCGCCAAAATTAACACTCGGAATAAACTTGTCTTCTATTGTAGTCTATGGACAATTACATTTCAGCACGAATTTAAAACTTCGTCAATTAAAATTCAGTCGTCATACTGCGAAAATAAGACGGCGCGAAAATTTCCCGGTTTACAGTATACATGAGGTAAAATAATATTTCATGATATACTGGTATTATCAGTGAAGAATGAAAACGTGAAATGAAAAAGAAACAGATATCTTACCATAACACTGATTTTTAAGTAATTATTCCTGATTTGAGTTTCAAAATATGCATTACTGATTTACCCTCTGAAATTATGCATTTATGCAATTGTAACAATGTTAATACATGTATAAAGCTTGCTCTTTTTGTTATTTTATTTTCTTCTATGTTTAAACCACTTTTTTTTATAGAAAATCTAAATAGCTTCAGGCTGGATGACTATTTTGTATATTACAAACAAAAAACTGATGAGTG
This sequence comes from Arcuatula senhousia, assembly GCA_963971305.1. Lineage (NCBI taxonomy): Eukaryota > Metazoa > Mollusca > Bivalvia > Mytilida > Mytilidae > Arcuatula > Arcuatula senhousia. The sequence continues at coordinate 45,011,401 of OZ020316.1, read as the reverse complement.
TTGGAGATAATATCCTATTCCTATGTCACCTGTAAAAAGTTTCAGATTTGATTACTGGTCAAAATTCATGAGAGATAGTAAGAAAGAAAGAAAGAAAGAAAGACCAGTTGCTGTTGGTTGTGTTTGTAATTGTCCCAGGCCCAGTAACACTGATAAAAATCTATGTTCACATATGTATGACTCAATTATTCATTCAAAGAGTTTTGAATTCTTTATTAAAAAAAAAACTCTTTCTGAAAACACAGCCATAAGAATTTTGATATGAACTAAAATGTATTTATACTTCCTTTGTAAAAGTGAATTAAAATTTAATTTAGAAATTTAAAAAACAAAAGGTGGTGTCAATATTCATACTTCATGGTCCAGGAGTAAAAATATCATCAGCGTCATTTTAACCAGAAAGAAAGGTTTAAAAAATTGTAGGTACTGTGGTTTCATTATTATTCGTTGGATATCAATTTTCGTGGATCACATTGACCCACAAAATTTGAAACCCCATGAAAAATAAATTTAACATTGATTTATATGCTGCAGACTTCCAAAACCATGAATTTAAGAATACACAAAATGGTCTGTTTTTGTCAAACCATGAAAATCGGTACCCTCGGAAATAAATGAATCCATAGTAATGTAAATCGGGAAATTTACGTGCCGTTTTATTTTTCGTGGTAAGACGACCAAGTTTTAGTTTGAGCAGTTTTTAATTTGCGCTGTTATGTTATTGTTCATAGATTACAATAAAAGACAAATATATTCGCGCTGCATAATTTTCGTGCTAACAGTGTCAAAGCGAAAATGGAGAAAATAAAACTGGCGTGAAAATTTCCCAGTTTACAATACAGTATTTAAACAGAAGCAGTTAGGGTTTAAAATATTTTTCTAGTTCTTAGAATTGATGATAAGCTCATTCTTTTGTAATATTTATGGTTTTCTAAAATGCTTTGCATAATTTTAAACCACTAGAGGAAGGTTCCTATTGTATTAGGGGTTGGTTGCCCCTACTGTTTTATTATGTCGCCAGCAACGTGTTGCAGAAGCGACATATAGGGGTTACTTTGGCACCATCCGTCGTCCTGCAGCATCACAAAAATTTCCTTGCAGTTTTTCAGGCAACTACAAGTCACAACCTCTTGATTTTTGGAATGTGGCTTCCTCCTATTGTACTATATGGTGTAAAGTGATTTCATGCTTGTATCTTATCTACTTCCTGTTTATCGAATATTTTAAGACGCAGGCGACATACGTCTTCCATGGAAGACCGCCATTCTAGTTTTGATATTGTCAAAGAAACATGTTTCATAATTTTCATTTCTTCAGGGCTCCACTATTGCTGAAGAAGAAGATGATCCAATCTTGGTGAAATACAGGAAGAATCGGAACAAACATTCGGACGCCTCATCCACAGGGTCAGAAACAATTATCAGCAAAAAACTCCCTGTCAGCTTTCCTAATCTTCAGAAGGTAGGATTCATATAAGATAATCTTATAAATAAGATGATACCAATTATACTAAAAAGTACCTGCAGAATATTCTTCCATACCCACTCTCAAACCATAGGGATGAAATAAACGATAAAGAGATGTGGAATAAGTGTACACGACACAACCAACATTAAAGAAACGTCAATTTAAAAAATCACAATGGAAAACAGCAAGCAATAATAAGCCAAATTACCATGTCAAGAGGATTGTTTTTGAATTTACGTGCCTTATAAACTACATTTCCATAGAATTCAGGATGTGATATTCCTTTTACAATAAAAAAACGGCGTGTAAAGTGAAAGCCAGAAAGTACATGTATGTACTAAAACATAGCATGACAAAAAATGAAAACGCACTTATTGCTATAACTATACATAGAAATTAAGAAGGTTTTCAAAATACATGTTTATATCATAATATTTAATTTTCTAAAATGAATATGGTATGATCAAGTTGAACATTTTGCAGTGCTCCTCCTAGGACTTATAGCATCCTAGCAATGTGATGCTATCTGAAATCATCCTTAATATACATGTATTCTATTCTATAATTTCAAGACAGGGGATGTTATTGTAGAAACTGAAAATACCAGAATGTTATTAATTCATTATTCATTATTTTTCTTAGTGTATCAATTTTAGTGTTTTTTGTGCGTGCCTTTGAACCACGAAATTTGATACTACACGAAAAGGAAATTTTACATTTATCTGTATGCTGCAGACTAAAGAGCCATGAATTAAAGAATCCATGAACTGATTGTTTTTCATCAAACCACAAAAATTTGTACCCTGGAAAATAAACAAATCGACAGTACCCGTAGCAGGAGATTCCGAGCCTACCTTGGAATTCCGAGCTATTTATTCGGAGTTCCGAGCTCAATCATTCGGAAAATGCTGATTGAGCTCGGAAGTAGCTCGGAAAAGTTAAACTTTGTTTTTTTTTAGCTCGGAAAATTGGACTTTGTTTTTTTCCAGCTCGGAAATAGCCCGGAAAGTTTGACTTAGAATTTTCTTAGCTCGGAAATAGCTCGGAAAATTGGACTTTGTTTTTTTCCAGCTCGGAAATAGCTCGGAAAATTGGACTTAGTTTTTTTCCAGCTCGGAAATAGCCCGGAAAGTTGGACTTAGTATTTTCTTAGCTCGGAAAAGTCGACTTTGTATTGTTATTACCTCGGAAAATTGGACTTAGTTTTTTTTCAGCTCGGAAATAGCCCGGAAAGTTGGACTTAGTATTTTCTTAGCTCGGAAAAGTCGACTTTGTATTTTTATTACCTCGGAAAATTGGACTTAGTTTTTTTCCAGCTAAGAAATAGTCCGGAAAGTTGGACTTAGTGTTTTCTTGGCTCGGAAATGTCGACTTTGTATTTTTATCACCTTGGAAAATTGGACTTAGAGTTTTCTTAGCTCGGAAAGTCGACTGTATTTTTATCACTTTGGAAAATTTGATATTCATTTTTTTCATCTCCAAGTTCATGTTTTTCTCGTTATTTTTTGTCCAAATTTTCTTGTCTTGTTTCAGTTTTTGTGTTGTGTTCTTGTTTATCTGTATTTGTAAATTATTGGAATGCTGGATGCACTTCTGTTTTTAGGTAAAACTAGAAAGATACTGGTAGTTAGAATGGTTACCGAAAGAAAACCACTTTTAAAGTATACTGATTAGTAATGGTCACTGACAGATAACAACCCACATTTTGTTGAACAGGATGTGGATGTTTGACACACCCAAAAATGGACCCAAGCATAAAGGACCACCATTTAGGCTAAATACCAAATATCAAATGCCTATGATTGATACTTGCTGAGAAATCTGTTATGAAATGTATGGACAACTGGACCTCCAGCCAAGCATTCATCATACTGTTCATAACCTGTGTTCCATTTCATGAAATCCTGGTAAAAATCAACTTGAAACTCCATCATCAGATTCTGCATAAAAAAGCATGAGGCAAATGAAATAACTTTGTATAGCCTAAATGTACAAAAATTGGCCAAATATAGAAAAACATGAATTTTGTTAAACAGGAAGTATACGTCGGACAAACCCAATAGGAGATCCCACAATATGGGACGTCAAAATTAGGATGCTTTACGAATATCAACATGATTCACCATACTATAACCCATTTTCACTATCATGAAATTCAGGTAAAAATAAATATTATATCAAAAGCCATATTTTGACCTTAAAGCCAAGTCTGTATAGATGCTCATTATCAAGTAATCACAGAATATTGTAAAGCTGTAGATAGACAAAAACAACCAGCAATCAATTAATAAATCATATTATTGTAACAGGACTGAAAGTAATGTTATGGCATTCAACTGCATCTTTTTGTTTGAAGGGACAAGACTTGAAGTTGCTGGATGATGAAGTAAAATAAAAGTACTAAGACTGTCAGACTTTACTAATGGATAGTCAATTTTCAACATACAAATTAGCAAACATGTACAATTAATAAATAAAGTTCTTCTCCAATGTCTATGTGTCTTCTTGGTTAAATAGTTAAACATGAGTAAACATTGTCTATGTATTATCAGTGGTCACAACATCTCGGGCCTCCACATCCACAGCAGCTACTTGTGTTTCTTCCTGTGTAGTAATTTTTTATCCCTGGTCTTTCTGTTTCTTAAAAGAAAAAATGTGTTCTTATTTACAACATTGAATAAACTTTAGTTCATTTATCATGTTTATGCAACAAAGGAAAATATAGTATTCATTACATTACACCAAAATTACAATATATTTATTACCTTGGTGATAGAAGTTACAAAATATGCAATTGTCAAAAAATGACGGATTTTGTTTAACAGAAAGTAGGTGAGCAACCTTTAATTGAATCACACAGTATGGAACCCCAAGCTGTTGTTTAACAGCAAGTAGGTGAGCAACCTTTAATTGAAACACACAGTATGGAACCCCATGCTGTTGTTTAACAGCAAGTAAGTGAGCAACCTTTAATTGAATCACACAGTATGAAACCTCATGCTGATGCATACCAAATTCCAAGAAGTTGTGATTGGTAGATGCCGAGAAAACTTATGAAATTATTTCATATATGTCTAGTCTAGGTAAATACCTGTAATAGTAATATGCAGACTTTGGTAATGAAGCATTATCTTCTACTTCATAGAGGTTGTACTGCTTTGGGGATGTCCAGCTGCAAATTAATAAAATTAGGAAGTCATAAATGTTATCATGTAAATTGCATATCTATAGTTATAAAAAAAGCATATAATATGAGAACAAATGACATGTTCGTGTGTTGATTAAACAAACAATGACAAATAATGTTCATATCAGATTTTGTACAGGTGTTGGTTTGTCATTGGGGTTTGTTTTGTCATCCTTTACCAGATTTGATGTGCAGAATTGACTGTTAGCAATGGAACAGATGTGTTGAAACAAGCCTAACATGTAACCTTCCAGAGCACTTGAATTCAGTCTTGTTACGACTTGACTTGGTGTTGTTAATAGCTAGATTAATGCAAAGGTAAATCTGGGTGTGACAGACGAATAAATAGACTGAAAAACTGTATGTCCTGCCAACTTTCATTTTGTCATACAAGTAGTAATGTTAATCTGACTGCCCTTTGTCCTTTTTTGACATGTGTATAAATTATCTCTTAATACCTCGTATGTAAAGAAAAATCAAAAGATGACTCTGTAGGGTCTGTTTCCGTGATAGTTTAATGTTACAATTAGGTACAGGACATAACCAATCCTTATTTTTCTGTTGACAGACGACTTAAGCTCTTTGTTGTCCATCATAATGTAAATCTGAAATCATATAAAATATAAGTTCATACATGTACCTAGAGACATTTTAAAATCATGAATATAGATAAACAGGGTATTATAAATAGAAAAGAAACAGCCTGAATTGTTTTGAAAGAATGATATTAAAACATTATATATCCATTGCTACTGAAATAAAAGTGTTTAAATCCTGCAGTTTCAATTGATAATAGTGAAAGTGAAAACTTGTCCATCTTTTAAATTATGTGTAAAAAGAAAACGTTATGGAGTCAAATTATAGGTTATATTAGTGTCATAATTTTTACTTGAAGTGTAAATGTGTAATGTCAAACTGGGCTTCTGGTTTTTAGAGGACTTTGGCAAGGTACATTTGTACAGTATAACAATGGTATTTAATGAGGTGTCATACTCTTATTCCTCTTGGCGTTAGGATGTTTGAAAACGTCTGACTGTTACATTTGTTAGAAAAACAAGAATCTGTCCGAAAGACATAATGCCTTAATTTACAATTTATGATAGAAAAATGGACAAACAGATGAACAGACAGACGAACAGACCCAAACACTATATGCCCCCTAATTTCATAGATTGGGCATAAAAAATACATTGAGCTGCTAATCCCCTAGACTACAGATTTTCTTGTAAAAAATGAGGTTTAATTTGCCTTAAATTAAACAATATTTCTTATGTTGTAGAAGACAACAGAACTTACAAATTACTGTAACTTTATTTATGTACATGAAACAGTTTTATTTGGTCTGATGGGTGGTGACTAAAACGAGTAACCCGGGCCCGGGCCCGGGCCAACATCCGCTAACCCAAATATTTCAAAATGCTCTAAAATCTTTATTTCTGCATATTTTTTAATGAAATTTGAAAATAATGTGTAAAAGTATAATATCTGATTGCTTATTATCGATTTTCCAAATAAAAATTCGTAAATTTTAATTACGAGGCCATTTCCGATTTTTAGGTGACTAAAATGTGTAACCCAACGAAAAGTGGAAAATTCATATTTTCTCATATAAAACACATTTGAATCTAACAGGAACTTAACAACGATGAAATGATACAAATCAGTGATGGACAAGTACATGTTTTAACTAAAATAACGGTAAAATATTGCTTTTAAAGCGATTTTTTCTATTTTTTTATCGACCCGGGCCGCCGATTGTCGAAATGGTATGACACGGGTGTTGCTAAAATATGACCAGCGTAACCGATATAATTGATGTATTAACTATCGAAATGGGAGTATATTCTTTGTTATAAAAAGTTTGTAACTGATGGAAACACTTTCAAAATGTATCCAGATATTTTTATTCATTGAAATATTTCCATAGTATTATAAATCGAATTGTTTTTATGTCGGTACTGTCGTACTTCTTTTAGCTCTACCCGGGCCACCGGTCGACGGCCCGGGTCCGTAGAAATGTATGGAAATAGCTTTAAAACGAAAATTCGAATACATTTTAGACCAACTCATGGCCTATTTTAACATTTTTATCCATATCTTTAATTATTATCTCCACTTTTCGTATTATAAGTGTTTTGGATGTGCAAATCGAGTATTTCCACTTTTCATCGGGTTACACATTTTAGTCACCTAAAAATCGAAAATTGTCTCGAAAATAAATTTTACGAATTTTTATTTGGAAAATCGAAAATAAACAATAAGATATTATACTTTTACACATTATTTCCAATTTTCATCGACAAATATTATGCGAGCGTAGCGAAGCTCACTATTGTAGAGAGTCTGCCAAATTGCACGAGACTCAAAATACTATGGAAGAAAAATCGTTCTGTCCGGAAACATTCGATTTTCGGAAGTTTTCGAAAATGTCTGCGCGTGCTGAAAAATTGCGGGAAATAGTAATACATCGTCCCAAATTATCTCGTCCCAGGCATAATTCGAAATTTTCAATGGAATTATCTACGCGAGCTTTTAAGGCAATGCCTTTTTCATATTAGAAAATAAACTTATAAGAGCATTTTGAAATTTTTGGGTTAGCGTAAGTTGGCCCGGGCCCGGGCCCGGGTTACTCGTTTTAGTCACCACCGGTCTGATGTCAGTTTTCCGACGAATATTTGGTTCTGTGATTGGCTATATGATCGATGTGAACATAGATAAACAATAGGAGTCTCCAAACATTACTAATTGTGATTTATTCGCACCTTTTTTGATTAACGGGAAAATATAATCTTTGATTGTTTTGAGATTCGAGGATTTTTTGTTCCGATGTCAACAACAAATATGGCGTCGTATGCGCGCGCAGTCTCTGAATTATAAAAATAAATCTACAGAACTTCATTGAAAGATAATATTCCCGTAATCTAATTATGTTTTTCTTTTATTTAATGAAAAGGTTTTAGGGATATAAAAATCTTTGTAAAATTTATTCTAAGTAGTCTTATCGTCTACGTTGCATGGCGTTTGTCGCCGAGTTTTGACGATTGAAATAAATTGACCAATCAGCGAACGCGTATAAGCGTGGGTAAATATTTTGAAATATTTGAACATGTGTGGTAAAAATTGTAAACAACACAAAGTTTTTTTTTTCCAATTCGTAATGGAGTCCGTGGTTTTGGTCTGTCACTTTCAAGGACAGTCCAGTTACCAGCAATATGCCAAACCTTTATTATAACAACGCTGAGCCCTGTAAAAACTTTGCTGACAATGCAATTGCAAGTTTATCGAAAATGCAATGGCACATCCCCCCGGGGCCGGGTTAAACCAAAATGTCCAGGTTTTGGTGTCCACGAGACAATGATTCGACGTAAGTATGTTCTATTTATGTTTATTTTGTATGATTTCGTAAATCTGATGATACAAACCTTATTTTGACATGTGGAAATGGTTAAAAATAGAGGGGGGGGGGGTACATTGTACCAAAACAAGTCAAATCTTACCAAATGGAATATAATTAAATGCAATTATATTTACAATGTATTATATGAATTTTCACCAAATCTTAAGATAGATGTTCAGCATGTTCAGTTACTGAACAAATCACACTGACAAACAGGAAATTTTGAAAATTTATCTGTTTATATGAAACATTACAATTTTAGCACAGAGGCTCGGTGCGATTTTTTATTCATTTACTAATATAGCCCTTGACCTTGTGATTTTAGTTTGATGTCTGTGGCAATTAAATTTTTTAAAGCACACATTCAAACAGTGTGATGGAGAATATATTCCTTTGCTGATTAACGCAAGAAGAGAAGAGAAGAACATTATGGGTGTGACAGCAGTTTTTTTTTTGCAAATACGTATTAAACAATTATGTTTCATCTACAAGAAAAATTACATGCCTCTTTCTTTTTTTTTCAGAAGAGCCTTTCATACCTACATATGTATATAGCCATAGAACTTGAGCTGACAGAGCTTACACAGATTGAAGAAAAACAGTAGGTGAACAATTGTAGCAGAATAAATGTACAACGTTTGTCACAAAAAAGAAAAATTATTAAAACAAATCCTTAAAACTACCCAGAAGTTTCTATCTACATGTAATTGTTACAAAATAAATATATAAATATCCAGAACAGAAAAGCATTAATTTTGCTTAAACATTGGGTCCTTGTCGCCAATGAAAGGTCAAAGCAAGAATGTACAGTTCAGATAGTTACATGTATTTATTAAAGCCGAAACGTTACTACAAGATAATATACGACAGCGTAACAATGAAAATACCTGACGGTTGTATACCACAACATAACTATGAAAGTACATGAAACTATTATTAATGCAATGAATCCATCAATTACCATGTAGGAAATAATGAAATGTGGAATAAATGTACGTGACAGAGCCAACATAAACAAGTGTTAATTTAAAAAGACCACAATGAAATACAGCCGGAAACCTTCAACAAGGATCATGGCCAGTAGGCGCTGATGGCTGTTTTGCGATTGGCTCAAGGCTCTTCTTGCTATTTAATAACAGGAAAAAAGTTTATATATATTTTTTTACACATTCGCTAACTCCTTTTGCTGAAGCCTAAATAGAAAAAAAATGTATAACATGTATAAGTAACTTTATATTTACAGCTACTCACCTGTACTAGTCAGTCTGAATTTAAAATGAATTCTTGAACGTTGTGCTATCGAATGACTCGCCAACCGCACAGATTGCCAAGCAGTCTATCCCAACAATCTGAGGACACATGCATCAACTGTATCATCCTCCGTGTATGGTTAATATTAACACCCACAGATTGCAGCATTTCAGAGTATTGTCAAGATGTTGCAAGCGGAACTCCAGAGCAGCAACAACTTCAACCAGTCGCTATAGGCTCAGATAAACAGTATGCAATATTACTTGCAGACATTTTTATCAGGTTTGAATATAAAAATAAATTAACATTTTATTATTCTTAAAAATGGGTATTGGAATACCAACTTGTGAAAAAAACAAGAATATGTCCGAAAGACATATAATGCCTCATCTCCCAATATTTGGGACAGACGAACGAACAGACCCAAACACTATATACCCCCTACTTTGTAACTCAATAAGCACACGCATGACTCACTGGAAAAGCTAATTTGTTTTTATTTTCGAATAAACAAGTGTGGCCAACATAAGTATGTTTCGCCTGCTAACACCATCACGGAAATCAACTACCTCAGCTTTCATTTCTTGAAACACAAAAAGTTTTTGTATACCCAATATCAGATGCCTAGCTATTTAGCTATTATACTTTTCAAGCAATTCATTGTCCACAGAGGTCTTACAAAAAAGTTTTCAGTCTGAAAAAACACCTTTAGCATGTTAAGTTAACAGTCAATAGTGCATGAAAATAGGGTCAGGGTCAAAAGTCATGGTGACAGTTGCGTAGACCATAACATCAATTGTCTGTATACCAAATATCAGAAGCCTACCTATTATTCTTTTTTAGCAATTCATTGTACAGAAAAGTCTTACAAAAAAGTTTATGCCGCTACCGCCGGAAAGTAATACCTATGTCTTGCCTTTTGCAATGAGACAAAAATGAATAAAATTGTTTAAATTTATTGTGTTTTAAACATTTTAAAATTTATTAAAGCTTGTAAAATATTCAAATTTACATTGTACCTTCGAGAGCGTCACAGGTTGAACCTGCCTCATACATTGTCATATTAGATTTATATTATTGTGCCAAAAAAAATTGTTAAGATCTTAGTGTTTTACTATCATGACTATGCAAGAAATTTTTTTCACATTAATATGAAAACTTTATAATGACAGTGTCAGCATAAAACAAGGTGTAAAAGTATAAAGTATTTGTAATATAAGAACAGACTCGGGGTGCAATTTTAGCATTTACTCTTAAAGTGGCTACTGTACCATTAGATTTAAGTTTTCATTTATAATTTGTAACAACAATTAAAACATGTATAAATATTTTCTTTCTGAAACTTTGTTATGAAGTATATGTGAGCTCTAATGCATTTTTTATAATTTATGGTTTTATTTTCAGAGGTCAGAATGAAAGACTTTCCATATGTTCTATGCATAGCAGCAAACAAACATGCAGCAACACCAGTACTAGACCATCAAGACAGCTTCATCTTCTCTATGGTAATAAAAAAACAGCAAACACTGAGCCCTGTTTTATACCCCCGCTCACAAGAGAGGGGGCTATATTGCAATCACCTTGTCCATTGGTCTGTTCATCACAAATTTTTGTAACAGACGTCTCTGCCTCTTCTGAAGGGATTACATTCAAATTTGGTACATAGCTTAATTATGATGAGCTGTAATCAAGCATTTCCTTTCCAGTTCAGTCGGGCATCTACTTCATGTTTTTGTCTTGCCTGCTATGGCTGAGGTATGGTGATTCTGGTGGGCCGCTATCACAATTGTTAAAGTTTTTGCTTAAGTCTGTTTTTTGTGGACTACTTGCATGACTTATGGAACACCATTGATATTTGGTATGCAGTTGCATTAGCAGCAGTACAAATCAGTTTTAAAAGGATTTCTTCTCTATGCTCCTGCAGTCACCATGGTCACGGTCTACTGACTTGACAGTTTTATACTGATTTGGCCAGTGTTAACCTTTTTATGGCCCGACCACATATGTGGATCGGACATATAGTTTTACCCTTGTCCGTCTGTAACACTTTGGTTTAGTTCTTGGTTAAGGTCCATATCTTGAATACTACATGTTAGGGGTCAATAATATTTCACTACTCGATGAGTCTTGGTAACATGGCACCACCCACCAGAAATAAGGTCACAGCGACCTATATTTTACACATGAACGCTTTTGATCAATTTTTTGGTTAAGGTCCATATCCCAGGCAATACACATTGAGGGGTAATGATATTTCAAGAACGGGAGGGCCATCCTGTGGCTCATAGACACATTTGATAGTTGCTTGATATTTGGTATACAGTTGCATTAGCATTAGGACAAATCAATTTCAAGGGCGTTTTATCTTTATGCTCCTGCAGTCACGGTCTAGTGATTTTGTAGATTTTATACTGACTAAGCTAAATGTTAACGTTTTTTCTTACGTCTGATTAACATGAAGCAGTTGTGGTATACCATTAATATTTGGTATGCAGCTGCATTAGCATAAGTACAGATCAGTTTTAAAGCATTTTATCTGTATGCTCCTGCAGTCACGGTCTACTGACTTTGCGATTTTATAATGTTTTGGCCAGTGTTGACCTTTTTGCTTAAGTCTGTTTAGCATGAAGCAGTTTTGTTACATAATTGATATGCAGTTGCATAAGCATCAGTACTGATTCAAGGATGTTTTATCCTTATGCTCATGTAGTCATGGTCCACTGACTTCGAGATTTTATACTGATTTGGCTAAATGTTAATATTTTTCTTAGTCTGTTTTATGTGAACAAGTAATGATAGAGCAAAGATATTTGGTATACAGTTGCATTCTCTGGACTATGAGATTGATCATTCAAGTTCGGTAGTTTTGTTATTACCTTTATTTGCATCAATACAGATAATTTTTATGAGTAATTGTCACTACTGTAGTCAATTAAAATATTGCATTTTTCAACCTCATTTTAAACAGTGTCCATCTGTGACAGGCGAGACATATTTCGGTGTTAACAGTTTATCTGAATGGTCAATTGTTTTGAACGCTTGGTCTATTTTCTTCATGGTTGTACAAACAATTTAACATACATACTGATTACGCTTTATGCCATTAAAACTTATAATTCAGTGGATATTACAGAACTTCTTGTTTAACGAAATTTGTTCTCCAACAATCAAAGAAAGAGGTTCCAAAACAACAAAAACAACTATTGTCACAATACAAGCTTTAACATGTTTAAAAAAGTATTTTATTTCAATATTGACTTTTTATGAACCATCAAAGGAAAGAACTTAATCAAGAACAAAAATTTTCTTCAGAGCCTGTAAATATGATCACAGAAATGAAGTGACAATTATATATGTTGTCGTCAGTTGTTACCTGTTTATACATGTACATGTTTTTATTTTGTAGAGATAATGTGTAAGCTGTGGTCAGAGGTTCCCAAGACACCTATTGATGGGAAGTTGGTAGAGGCACTTAAGCCTAGTGTGAATATGAGTTTTAACAAAAGACGAAGTAGACATTATAGCATAGAACATAGAAATTGTTTGCATCTGACATATCTGATTGTAAACATGTTTGTATTTACATGTAGTTTTTAAAAAAAATGAATTTTTTGCATCTGATTGGTTATGTAATTGTATTTTTGACCTGCCAATGTTTTGATTCAAATGCTGATGATGAGCAGGTTACTCCTTGAAATATGTATATATATACAGCCAAACCAAATTTGCTGTTTTATACGTAATCTAGTATTTGTATTTAGAAAATCACAATTTTGGCCAGTTGGAATTCCTGCCACTAACTTACAATAAAAACTTTTTATTCTGATTAAACATAACAATATGTTAGAGCTTTTCAGGAAAAAATGTCCAAGGGGGTTGTAACTCTTTAATTTTTATTTCCTTGGTGGTGGGTTAAACATGTTTCTAAATGCTTTTAAAAAGAGTTCTTAAAAATTAATAAAATTCTGGCGGTGGTACCCTAAATTGTGAAAACATTTTTTTCATATTTATAAATATATGTATAATATATATTTTTTTAAATGAAGTATATTAATAGTAATTGAGAAAGTTAAATGATATTAATATCTGAAATTTATATTTTGTTTAAATAACGATAATGCTTTCATAAAAAGACATGTGTAAGTTTTTAGTGCATTTTTATAAAAAAAAAATTCTTAGGCTATATATGTATATATTTATATAAAAGATGCTTATGTTTAAATAAATTGTTATTGTTTTCTAATGTTTATTTCATTAATCCTAAATGGTTGAAACATGCTATCTGCACCTTTCAATTTATTATTCCAGGAATATACTTTCCCAGCAAAATATTTGAGATCAGAAGTTTATTTTTCCGATCTTAAATCAAGGCTGAGCACATCACAATTATTTTCCAAGGTAAAATTCTGATCTCAATTCTCCAAGCAGCTTGGAAAAAATTTCCGAGCTAAAATGTGAATTTCCGAGCCACTCGGAATTACGAGCTTAATTTTCCGAGTGGCTTGGAATTCCGAGTTCAATTTTCCGAGTGGCTCGGAATTCCAAGCTCAATTTTCCGAGTAGCTTGGAGTATTCGGACTTTTCCGAGCTAGATTTTCCGAGGGGCTCGGAGTATTCGGACTTTTCCGAGCTAGATTTTCCGAGTGGCTCGGAATTCCGAGCTTAATTTTCCGGATGGCTCGGATTATTCGGACTTTTCCGAGCTCAAACACCCAAGTGGCTTGGAATTCCGAGCTAAATTCTCCGCATGATTCGGAAAATTACTCGGAATTTTTCCAAAACCCCTCAAAACAGCCCGAAAATATTTTTTTGAGCTCGGAAAAGTCCGAATACTCCGAGGTCCAATTTCCGAGCTATTATTCGGAATCTCCTGCTACGGGTAAATAAAAGATTGAAAATTATTATTACAGACCTGAACATGATGACTGTTAAGTTAACAAGGCCTGCTGTAGTGTATGAGACAGACCTGAACATGATGACTGTTAAGTTAACAAGGCCTGCTGTAGTGTTACAAAACAAAAGAAGAACCTGTAAAATGTTTGGGTTTTTTTTATAGGCATTGACAACAGGAAGAAGGGAAAACAAAGAAGATTGGATGGAATGGATAAGACGTCTCAGTATTGAGTTGTTAAAAGAGTCACCTTCTCCTGCTCTCAGGTCGTGCTGGGCTCTAGCTCAGACATACAACCCACTAGCAAGGTAATATGACTCGATATTGAGTTAAAAAAAGAGTCAGCCTCTCTTGCCCTGAGATCCTGCTAATCCTTAGCTCAGACAAAGAACCCACTTGATATGGAAATTCTGTACTCTAGTTGTTGATACTGTGGTTTTATTATTATTCGTGGGGTATCAGTTTTCATTAAAATTTGATACCCAGCCAAAAGGATATTTAATATTATTTTGTATGCTGCAGACATCATTACCACGAATATAAGAATCCAGGAAATGGTCCTTTCTCATCAAACCACAAAAATTGATACCCAAGAAAATAAATGAATCCACAGTATATGACAAACTGCATGTCACAAGAGGCTGTCAGATCTATAAGACAACTACTTCCTGTTTTAATTGTTCAGACATGAAAATTTTTGTCAAGCTCTCTTAGAAATAATACATGTATATAGGAAAATGATTTGAAATTTGGTAGGATAGTTCATAATGACAAATTGTTTGTCATAAGTTTCTTTCTGACTCATCAGACACATGATTCCTGTTTTGAACTATTTCTATCAAGCTTTTCAAGAAATTGTACATGTGAATGTTATGAAATTTTGCATGGTGGTTCAGTATAACAAACTGTTTATCCTCAGTAATGATTAGACATGTTGCACTTTCAGGTAGTACATAGGAATGACAAATTGAATGTGAATGGGAATGAAATTTAGCAGTGTGGTTCAATATGACAAATGTATTTTCCAAGTGACTCTCAGAAATGTTTGACTATTACACACTGTTTTTTGCCCTAACCAAGGGCATCTGTGTCCCATGGACAAAATCCACCTTTACTAAAATTTTAATTTATCGGTAATAAGCGGCTTTTTCCTTTGATCTCATCTGCCTGATATTTTTTAGTATCATGGACAGTCCGTGATACAAGAAAATATCAGGTGGGATCACTTGATAACTGTGACATCATTACCTATAAAAAGAATATTATATACTTTCCTTTTTGATACTATCTACATCTAGTCTCGTATCAGACTCGTCCTACCGGACCCGTCTGATACTCACCTAGATATAGATAGTATCAAAAAGGGAAGTACATAATATTCTATATTTCCATTTTTAGGGACTTGTTCAATGCAGCTTTTGTTTCCTGTTGGACTGAGTTGTGTCGTAAATCCACCTTTACTAAGATTTTAACTTTCATTTTTAGGGACTTGTTCAATGCAGCTTTTGTTTCCTGTTGGACTGAGTTGTGTCGTAAATCCACCTTTACTAAGTTTTTAGCTCACCTGGACCGAAGGTCCATGTGAGCTATTGCCATCACTTGGCGTCCGTCGTCGTCCGTCGTCGTCCGTCGTCCGTCGTCGTCCGTCGTCGTTAACATTTTTCAAACGTTAACTCCTCTAACACCATAAGTCCAATGGCTTTTAAATTTGGCACAGTTGTTAATTAGCATAGGTAGTATAAAACTAGCGTGGGGATTTTTGATTCGTTGAAAAACATGGCCGCCATGGCTAAAAATAGAACATAGGGGTAAATTGCAGTTTTTTGCAAATAACTCAAAAACGGTAACAGATATCAAAATTCTGGCATGGGGTAAAAGTGATCAGCACCTCAAGATCTACCTGCCCAGAAATTTTCAAGAAGATCCAACAACCGATGTAGGAGTTATTGCCCTTTTTCTGGATTTTTTCAAAATTTTGCACTTATTTAGCCCTCTATCTTGAAAACTATACAAGATATTTTAAAAATTCAAATTGCATATGATTAAGCACATCAAGATCTACATTTCATGTAATTAGGACAAAGCTGTAGAACCATTTCTTTTAGGAGTTATGGCCCTTGAAGCGTCAAAATTTACCATTTTTCATTACTTTTACCCTGAATTTCAAAGATTAACTTGTCTGACACCATACAATCAACTTCAACCAAACTTGGCACAGTTGTTTAATAGCATTAATGCTACAATTCTATCGTTCAGATTTTTGATTCGTCAAAAAATATGGCCTCCATGGCTTAAAATAGAACATAGGGGTCAAATTACAGTTTTTTGCAAATAACTCAAAAACGGTAACAGATATCAAAATTCTGATGGGAGACAAAAGTGATAAGCATCTCAAGATCTACCTGCTCTGAAATTTTCAGGAAGATCCAACGAATGACATAGGAGTTATTGCCCTTTTTCTGGATTTTTTCATAATTTTGCACTTATTTAGCCCTATATCTTGAAAACTATACAAGATATTTCAAAAATTCAAATTGCATATGATTAAGCACATCAAAATCTACAATTCATGTAATTAGGTCAAAGCTGTAGAACCATTTCTTTTAGGAGTTATGGCCCTTAAAGCCTCAATATTTACCGTTGTTCATTACTTTTCCCCCCGACTTGTCTGAAACAGTAAGACCAACTGCATCTTAACATGGCACACTGTTTGATAGCTTATATGCTACAACCATATCGTTCAGATTTTTGATTCGTAAAAAAACATGGCCACCATGGCTAAAAATAGAACATAGGGGCAAATTTCATTTTTTTGCTAATAACTCAAAACTGGTTTCAGATATCAAAATTGTGCAAGAATCAAAAGTGATCAGCATAATAAGATCTACCTTTCCTGAAATTTCGGAAAAGATCTGACTGCTGATGTGGGAGTTATTGTTCTTTTTCCTAATTTTTGCCAAATTTGCACTTATTAAGCCCAATGTCTTGAAAACTAACCAAGATATTTCATAAATTTAAATCGCATATGGTTAAGCACTATAATATCTACAAATATATGTATCTGTGTAGTTCAGGTGAGCGATTCAGGCTCTTGGGAGCCTCTTGTTTAACTTCCATTTTCAGGGACTTGTTCAATGCAGCCTTTGTTTCCTGTTGGACTGAGTTGTGTCGTAAATCCACCTTTACTAAGATTTTAACTTTCCATTTTCAGGGACTTGTTCAATGCAGCCTTTGTTTCCTGTTGGACTGAGTTGTGTCATAAATCCACCTTTACTAAGTTTTTAACTTTCCATTTTCAGGGACTTGTTCAATGCAGCCTTTGTTTCCTGTTGGACTGAGTTGTGTCGTAAATCCACCTTTACTAAGATTTTAACTTTCCATTTTCAGGGACTTGTTCAATGCAGCCTTTGTTTCTTGTTGGACTGAGTTGTGTGGTAAATCCACCTTTACTAAGATTTTAACTTTTCATTTTCAGGGACTTGTTCAATGCAGCCTTTGTTTCTTGTTGGACTGAGTTGTGTCGTAAATCCACCTTTACTAAGATTTTAACTTTCCATTTTCAGGGACTTGTTCAATGCAGCCTTTGTTTCTTGTTGGACTGAGTTGTGTCGTAAATCCACCTTTACTAAGATTTTAACTTTCCATTTTCAGGGACTTGTTCAATGCAGCTTTTGTTTCTTGTTGGACTGAGTTGTGTCGTAAATCCACCTTTACTAAGATTTTAACTTTCCATTTTTAGGGACTTGTTCAATGCAGCTTTTGTTTCCTGTTGGACTGAGTTGACAGAATCACAACAGGATGAACTGATACAGAACTTAGAGCAGGCATTAAAATCAGAGGAGATACCAGAAATCACTCAGACTCTACTCAACCTGGCCGAGTTTATGGAGCACTGTGACAAGGTTTGTGTTGTAGATACTGTGGTTTCATTATTATTTGTGGGTTATCAATTTTCATGGTTATCCTGGGTGGCCTTGACCCAAGAAATTTGATACCCCACGAAAAGCAACTTTAACATTGGTGTGTATGTTGTAGACTTTAGAATCACGAAATTAAGATTCCACGAAATGGTCCTTTTCCATCAAACAAGGAAAATTGGTACCCACGAAAATAAATGAATCCACAGTATACTTTAAGTTTGATTAACAATATATTGTAAACAGATTTATTTTAACCCATGGATTCCTTCCTCCTAAGTGCCCCTTTGCTGACCATAGATTTATCCCTTCCAGGCCAAAGGGCCATGATTTGTATGCTATTGTCATCGTTTAGCGTCCGTCGTCCGTGGTCCGTCCGTTAACTTTTCTTCAAAGATCTTCTTCTCTGAAACCATAACATTGAAACTTGGTATACTTGATCTTTAGGATGTCCTCTACCAAGTTTGTGAATTATATAAATGTTGACAAACCAACATGGCCGCTGTTGCTAAAAATAGAACAGGGGGGTCAGACCATTGTTTTTGGCTCATAACTCGAAAAGTATAAGAGATAGAGAAAATCCGAAGCAACCTTCCTTGTTCAGCATCAAAAGCTCTACAAATCTCTTCATTGTGTCGAAGTTGTGAAACCACTCCTTATAGGAGTTACTGCCCTTTAATCATCAAAATTGACCATTTTTGCAGTTTTTGGACTATATCTTGAAAACCGTTATAGCTAGAGGAAAAGTTAGCATTGCAGAATTGTTAAGCTCATTGAGATCTACAAAAATGACTTCAGGGTCAAAATTGTCAGATCAGCCGTTTAAGAGTTATTCCCCTTTAACTGTTTTTATTCATTAATTTACACAGATTTTCAAAAATCTTCTTCTCTGAAAACCACTGAAGGGATTGCATTGATACTTGGTATACTTGATCTTTAGGATGTCCTCTACCAAGTTTGTGAATTATATACACGTCGACCAACCAACATGGCCGCCATTGCTAAAAATAGAACAGGGGGGTCAGACCATTTTTTTTGGCTTATAACTCGAAAAGTATAAGAGATAGAAAGAATCTGATGTAACCTTCCTTGTTCAGCATCAAAAGCTCTACAAATCTCCCCATTGAGTAGAAATTGTGAAACGACTCCTTATAGGAGCTGTTGCCCATTAATCGTCAAAATTGACCATTTTTGCAGTTTTTGGACAATATCTTGTAAACCGTCAGAGCTAAAGGAAAAGTTAGCATTGCAGAATTGTTAAGCTCATTCATATCTACAAAAATGATTTCAGGATCAAAATTGTCAGATCAGCCATTTAAGAGTTATTCTCCTTTAACTGTTTTTTCCATTGATTTTAACTGATTTTCAAAAATCATCCTCTCTGAAACCACGGAAGGGATTGCCTTGAAACTAAGTACACTTGATCTTTAGGATGTCCTCTACCAAGTTTGTGAATAATATACATGTCGACCAACCAACATGGCCGCCATTGCTAAAAATAGAACAGGGGGGTCAGACCATTTTTTTTGGCTTATAACTCGAAAGTATAAGAGATAGAGAAAATCCGAAGCAACTTTTCATGTTCAGCATCAAAAGGTCCTTATAAATAGGAGTTATTGCCTTTTAACTGTATTTTTCTATTAATTTAAACTGATTTCCATAAATCTTCTCTGAAACCACTGAAAGGATTGTTTTGCAACTTTGTATACTTGAAAGTTTGTGAAATTTATTCAAACTTTGGCATAAGAAATCAGGTGAGCGATTCAGGCTCCTGGGAGCCTCTAGTTTCTATTCATTTAAACTGATTTCCAAAAATCTTCTCTGAAACCACTGAAAGGATTGTTTTGCATCTTTGTATGCTTGAAAGTTTGTGAAATTTATTCAAACGTTGGCATAAGAGATCAGGTGAGCGATTCAGGCTCCTGGGAGCCTCTAGTTATATTTAACAACTTTTATGTTAGGCCCCCTCCCCTTGGACTCCTCCCTACTGGGACAGAGAACCATGCATATGTAGAGCTTTCCTAATTGACATTCTTTTATTTCAAGGCCCCCTCCCCTTGGACTCCTCCTTTCTTGGTTCCATGTTTTGTACAGCCCTTATTATATTTTGTGAAACTTTATATTTCAGGGCCCCCTTCCCTTGGACTCCTCATTGCTAGGCCAGAGGGCCATGATATGTAGAGCCTATGCTAAGGCCCTCCATTATAAGGAAGAAGAGTTTAACAGAGGACCAACTACAGAGACACTTGAAGCTCTTATCAGGTATTCATTGGGGGGAATTTGTGTGTCTTTCTGAAAATCATGCAGAGGGTGATTCATGGTAAAAAATAACACATGTGTTTGAACATGGTTTCTAATACAGAATGGTCACCTATTAACAAAAACAACAGCCATTTGTTTCTATGATGTTGGTCATGAGAGATAAAATTTACATAGATTGAATACTGTAAACAAGGGAGATAACTCTTTTCTTGCTATGCATTTCAACTGATTTCACCAATGACCAAGACCAAGAAACCCATGTGTTATTTTTTACCATAAATCACCATTATCATAAAACCCTGCATGATTCTTAGAAAGACAGATCCTTAATTTTGCGCTTTATTCTGGAGGTTCCAGGAATTGGCAAAATTAAAGATGCTAAAATTTTCTACACCATATAGGTTACACAATCTAGATTCTGAAGAAGGGAAAAATTAAGACTGTTAAAATTTGCAATTCACTAGAATTACCCACTATACGGTAGTAGACTTGGGAATTGGAGGAAATAATTTATGAAAGCATATGGAGTAAATGAATATGAGACCACAACACATATGTTAACTCCCGACTGCAATAAATTTTTATGAGCTGTATGGCCATTTCAGAAATTATTCCTGTCCTAAAATCTATATGCATAGTTTTTTTTTGTTAGGTCAGTTGCAAAATACAAAGATACTACTGTCTGTGTTGAACAATAGCAGTTTTCTGATAGAAATCAAAGGGCTGTTCCAGCAAAACATACATGGGATAGGGGGAAGGCAAAATTATATTGCCACTATGGGTGGGCCTTAGCTTTAGTAATCTCAATGAAAATAATGTTAGTTTAAAAATTAAATTTAGTGGGTGACACCCCTTTCAAAGAAGTGCCTTCCCCCCGTCCCATGTATGTTTTGCTGGAACAGCCCAAAGTTGAAATGCTCTGAATGTTGTGTCAAAGTACAAATTAACATTTTATCTCTCATTTTAGCATCAACAATAAGTTACAACAGACAGAGTCGGCCTCTGGTGTATTGGAGTACGCCATGAAACATCACAGGACAGATTTGGTAAAATGTTACAACTCAATTTACATATAAACAAATTGATCATTGAGTGAAGTATAAGTGAAATGATAAAAAAATTTAAACTGTTTTATTTTACTGTAAAGCAACTAATTTTGGCAAGCGATTCGCGATGAACAGAAATTTGCAAATATAAATTGTCGCAAACTACTTCATTTTCATAGTTATATAATTGTTTTTCACGAAGAATCGCCAAAATAAATAGTTGCGAAGTTGCCCTCTGAGACAGAAACGTGAAATATTCTAGCCGCGAAAATAAATTGGTTTAGAGTATATATAAAAACTAAACTGTAAATAAAAAGAAATAACCACACCAATCCAAATTACATACATGTATAATTTATGAAAGGATATGGAGTAAATGATATAACACTAACGTTAACTTCAACTGCAATAATATTATCATGTACATATGAAATGAAACTTATTAAACTTAAGCATTATTACATGGGGACATGCAAAATTAAATAAGTTGCAAATACCATTGTTTCCATAATTATTTTCTACTTTCATTTTCTTAACAGAAAGTACAGGAAGGATGGTATGAGAAGTTACATGAATGGAATAAAGCCCTAGCAGCCTACGATAGTAAACTGAAGGAGAAGAATTCTGATGACTTTGAACTTGCCTTGGGGAGAATGAGGTGTCTGGAGGCCCTGGCTGAATGGTAAAAATATATAGGATCACAAAGCATTAAAATAAATACCATAGTAAACTGAAGGAAAAGAAATCTGATGATTTTGAACTGGCCCAAGGCCCTAACTGAATGGTAAAAATATATAGGTTCACAAAGCATTGAAATAGATACCAAATATAAACTTACATGTAAGAAGACTTTGAACTGGCCTTAGGGAGAATGAGGTGTCTGGAGGCCCTGGCTGAATGGTAAAAATATATAGGTTCACAAAGCATTTAAATGATAAACCATTTAGTTAAAAAAAATATTGTTAGATCATTATTGTTTGAAGACCACCTACTAAACGTTAGACCAAACAAAAATGTGTTTACCTGATATATGCATATGGATGTAAATGTTTAATATACATGTACTAGGGCATCAAAAATAGAATTAATAATTTTAATGGCAATTCAATTTTGATGTCACTTTCTATCAAAGAACTGTAACTTACAAAAAAACTAGCTATGCCAATATGGCCTCAAACGGCTAGCAGTCTTCAACATGACCAGAGGTCACTGCTTGCCTTCTTTATGGTTTATACATGTAAGTACATGTGTAATTAAAAAAAAGCAAGGATATTCTTCTGTTGTATGAGAGACCAGATGAAAAATCTTAATGTGTCTAGTAAAAGGGAACAATTACACAGTTGCATAACAGATAAGAGGTAAGGGATTCAGATTGCGTGTATGCGTTTATAATATGACATAATAATATAAAAGATTTACAGATGTTTTTTTTACAGGGGTCAGTTACACAGTACTGCATGTGACAGATGTTTTTTTTTCTTTTTTACAGGGGTCAGTTACACAGTACTGCATGTGACAGATGGGCCATCAGTAGTGATAAAGAAAGAGGGAAAATGGCCAGGATGGCCTCTGCTGCGGCCTGGGGTCTAGGTAAATATATGTATTAGTGACATGTCAATCATAATGCAGAATATAACTTATAGGAAACATTTAGAATTTAATGTGCAAGTTAAAATTTTGCCATGTTTAAAATATTTATATAAAATTTTACATTGAAACTTTACTTGTACCTTGAGGATGGTCAATCTTTATGTTTCAGAATTTCAGTCTGATTTCGGAACCTCTAGATTTTACCTTTAAATATTGAAGAAATTTTTTGCACACTGACCCCTATATTTTATGATATTTTCTGATTATATAGACCTTAAAAACCAACTACATGTATATAAAGTTTCTTGAAATTTTTCATACAACTTCATGGTTTTTAGGGATTTCCCGCCAAAATTTTGATGTCATATATCTTGAAAACGAGCATATGGACCTATCATTTTCTTTTTGCTATTTGATTCAGTTAACAATCACCTATCATTTCCACCACAAGTCATAAAATCTTTGATATAAAAAAGTTCAGGAGTGACAATCCTTAAGTGATCACAATAATTTTGTAGGTCAATGGGACCAATTAACAATACTTTTGTAGGTCAATGGGACCAATTAACAATACTTTTGTAGGTCAGTGTGACCAATTAACAATACTTTTGTAGGTCAATGGGACTAATTAACAATACTTTTGTAGGTCAGTGGGACCAATTAACAATAATTTTGTAGGTCAGTGGGACCAATAAACAATACTTTTGTAGGTCAGTGGGACCAATTAACAATACTTTTGTAGGTCAATGGGACAGTATGGAGGAGTACATGTGTCTGATACCTAGAACCACATATGATGGAGCTTTCTACAGAGCTGTGTTTGCCTTACATACAGAGAACTACCACCTGGCCCAGCAGGTAAGTTATCTCCCTTTAGAGATCACATGACCTGGCCCAGCAGGTTAGTTATCTCCCTTTAAAGATCACATGACTTTACTTAAGGTCATGTGATGAATTGTTATTATGTATGCCAGTAGATTTCTCCTTTGCCAGGAAAACACCCATGAAATGAGGTTTAGAAAAAATCTCAGCTTTCATTACATGGATTGCTTTGCATTTTATAGAAGTTGGACCCAGTCAGATCCCCTTTTCAAAGCCATATATGTCTGGCCTACTACTGTAACAGGACAATTTAAATACCTGTGTTCTAGTAGGTAATATAAAGCCACAAGTTATCAACTCAGCTAGAAGTTTAAATCTTTAGCTCATTTGGTAAAGAGGTGGCTTGTCACAGGGGCCACCTGAGTTTGATCCTTGATGATGGTGTTCTGTGTCATGCTCTCCGGTTAGATTTGGCGCCCAACTAAAAAACCCACTGGGTTTAGAGAGCTAGTTGTGAGTTGTTAAGAGTCGTTCATTGAGATATGAGGCGAAAATCAGGATAGTTTAAACACCTATGTTCTAGTAGGTAATATATTAAAAGGCTCAAGTTATTGACTTGGCTAGAGGTTTAAATCTTTAGCTCTTTTGGTAACTATCTGGCTTGTCACCAAGACCTGGGTTTGATCCTTGGTGACTGTGTTGTGGATCATTGCTCTCGGGTTACACTGTCATTGTACTGAGTTTTTAAACTCTTACAAAATACTTTCTGAAAATGACATTATTGAGTCTATTTGCTATAAAAATTTGAGTCTGTTTCTGCATACAACTTGTCATATATAAGGGATATTCATAATGTATTAAATTTTTTGATCAAACAGGGATTCATTTAGATAGACTGCACATATTGCAATTTTTTATCTTGTGATATTTTACTTGAGGGTAGGATATGAAGTTTGTGCAGAAAAGGGGGAATTAATTTGTGAAATTTTCTAGACGCATTATTTAACATGTTTTGGTCAGGATAATCTCTGATGTGTCACAAAAAATTATGAAATATCTATTTAAGAGTAGTTTTCTCTAAACTTGCTTCAGTTTTGTTTATTAATATGAATTTGTGGTCATGAATTATGCTTTATTTGTTTGGCCCTATTTTATGAAGTGAAAATATGTGGGTTATAAAATCGTGAATGTTGGGTGGTTAGCAGGTTGGAAATTTTCGTATCAGTTTTCTCGGCAACGAATCATCACAGCCACTTGATATTTGACAGACAGGGGGGTTTGGGGTCCCAAAACATAGGATTCAATTCAACCGCTAACTCTTCTGGAGCACTCTCATTCAACTAGAGTTCGTGTTGTTAATTGATTTTCAGTAGTTTTTGTGTTTCCATGTTTATATGTTTTTTTTTGCCTGTCCAAGTGTGTGTTTACTGGTTTTGTCTCTGCCCTTTTGGACTTTGACATTCAGATGCTTCATTGGTACCTCTGCTTCTTGCTTCCTTCAATTTCAGGTCTGTCTCTCACCTACTTCCTGTATAACAAAATTCAGGAATTTTGACTGACAGATTTTTGTTGTTGACATTTTGTAAATTGTGTTAGTTTTACAGGTTTCATGTGTGAAAAAAAAATGAATAAACTTTTAAGTTTAAAAATGCTGATGTGGTATTTCCTTTATTCCTCTAGATGAAATCCGTTCTTGTATATCTCAACACTGACTTTTCAGAACTTTTATAAATGACAAAGGAAAACAATAATAGAATAATAGAAAAAATAAAAAAAAACTTATGAAAGGAATTATTTATTACAAGTGTCTTAAAGACTTTATTTCAGCTGACATCAGGAACTAATTAAAATAAACAAACAAAGGAAAAATATATTTGTGGGTTTACTGTAAACAAGGAAATTTTCACAGCTGTTTTATATTCATGGTGACATTGCTAGTGGTAAAATCAAATAGCACAAATATATTTTTCTTCCATTGTTGTCTATGGACAATAACATTAAAGTGTGAACAGAAATTCTATCATGAAAAAAAAAACATGGCATGAAAATTTCTAGGTTTATAGTAAATTTGTTTAGAAGTCAATGGAAACAGAGATTCAATTATATCTCTTGAATACAAAATGATTATAATTTGTGCACTATTGTGCTATACTTTATGGTTAGTTGTCCAAAAAATAAATTAAATGGGTCTTTTGCAAACTTTGATCATTAAACAGTACCAAAAAAATGCAAGATATGGTTGGTTGGGTTTCCATTGAGCTTGTTTGACCTTTTTTCCATAAATTTTAATCTGAATAGTTATATAAATGTTTAAAAGCATTAAATATAACTTGAATTAAGAGATCCAAAAGTGACACATAAAACAGATTAGTGACAAACAAACAGTGTTTTAACACAATGAAAATGAACATTACAAATCTTATTTCTCTAGTTACAAATTACAATTCTTCTCTCATTAGTGCAATCAAAATTCTTATTTCTCCAGTAAAAATTACAATTCTGATATCTCTAGTACAAATTACAATTCTGATATTTCAAGTACAAATTAAAATTCTGATTTCCCTGGCACAAATTGCAAGTCTTATTTCTCTATAGTACAAATTACAATGCTTATTTCTCTAGTACAAATTACAATTCAGATTTTTCTATTGCTAGTGCAAATTACAATTCAGATTTCTCTAGTACAAATATCAATTCCGATTTCTCTAGTACAAATAACAATTCCGATTTCTCTAGTACAAATAACAAATATTAATTCTCTAGTTCAAATTACAATTCTTGATTTCTCTAGTACAAATTACAATTCTTGATTTCTCTAACACAAATTACAAATCTGATTTCTCTTACACAAATAACAACTCAGAATTCTCTGATACAATTTAAAATTCTGATTTCTCCAGTAAAAATTACAATTTTGATTTCTTATTTCTCTAGTACAAATTACAATTCTTGATTTCTCTGATACAATTTACAATTCTGATTTCTCCAGTAAAAATTACAATTTTGATTTCTTTTTTCTCTATTCCAACTCACAATTCTTATTTCTCGAGTACAAATTACAATTCTCATTTCTTTAGTACAAATTTTACAATTCTTATTTCTCTAGTACAAATTACAATTCAGATTTCTCTATAGCTAGTGCAAATTACAATTCTGATTTCTCTAGTACAAATAACAATTCCAATTTCTCTAGTACAAATAACAAATATTAATTCTCTAGTACAAATTACAATACTTGATTTCTCTAGTACAAATTACAATTCTTGTTTTCTCTAGTACAGATTACAATTCTTGATTTCTCTAACACATACATGTGACGGATCCGTGATGACAAAGCTGGAGATTTTGATTTTTTTGGCTTGAGATTGGACAAAAAAGCGGGAGATTTTCAACGCTCATTAAAATTACATTTCAATGTCAATTGAGGGCACTAGCGTGTGCCAAATATAAATGGCTTCACTGATTAATCTCAAACTGTTTAAATTATACAATCATCATGTCAATTATGGCAATAAACCTTCAATTAACACCATTGCTTATTAAATTAACATTTACCTAATTGACAAACCCTTAAAACATCGGAAATGTTTTATGATTGACCAATTAAAATGACCTGTCTGACACGATTTACCATAAAATTTCTAATATTTTTGTCGCTGAAATCTCCGATTTTTAAATTCAAAATTGTTTAAAACACCAGGTTTCTTTCCTTGTAATGCACATGGTCGATATCCTCGGTGCTGGATTTGGTTTCCTTGTTTGAACGTTTTGGTTTTGAGTACTTTTCGTTTTCAATAGTTTTGGATTTTGACCTTCCAGTGTTTTGATTTAAATGCTACTGATGAGAGGTTACTCCTTGAAATATCGATATATAGCATCTCCAAATTAACCGTTTATACCCGCGTTTTGGTATTTGTAATCTATAAAACTAAAATTTTGTCATGTCTTGAAAAAGCGGGAGATTGCACAAATAGTCGGGAGAACGGGAGATGGGGCAAAAGGTCAGGAGATTTTGTCTCCCGGCGGGAGAATCGAATGTATGCTAACACAAATTACAATTCTCATTTCTTTAGTACAAATTTTACAATTCTTATTTCTCTAGTACAAATTACAATTCAGATTTCTCTATAGCTAGTGCAAATTACAATTCTGATTTACAATACTTGATTTCTCTAGTACAAATTACAATACTTGATTTCTCTAGTGCAAATTACAATTCTTGATTTCTCTAACACAAATTACAATTTTGATTTCTCTTACACAAATAACAACTCAGATTTCTCTGATACAATTTACAATTCTGATTTCTAAAGTACAAATTACAATTTTGATTTCTGTAGTCCAAATTACAACTCATTATCTAAATAAAATACAATTCTGATTTACCTAGTACAATTTTCATTTCTCTAATACAATTTATAATTCTCAATTCTAATCTTTAGTAATAAATACAATTTGTATTTCTCTAGCATATATTACAATTCAGATTTCTTGAGTGCAAAATACAATTCAGATTTCACTAATACATGTACAAATTACAATTCTGATATTTTAATTACAAATTACAAATCTTTTTATTTTAGAACAAATACAATTCTGGTTTCTTTTGTCCAAATTACAATTTTTATTCCTTTAGTACAAATTTTACAATTCTCATTCCGCAGTACAAATTATGATTCTTATCTCTTGATCTGTTGTTCAAATTGCGATTTTCTACTACATATTACAATTCTTCATTTTGTAGTACAAATTACAATTCTTATTTTCCAGTACAAATAACAATTCTTTAATTCTCTAGCATATATTACAATTCTCATTTCTCTAGTCCAAATTAGAATTTTTATCCCCCTCTTCAAAGAAGAGGGTGGTATACTGTTTTACCCTTGTCCGTCCGTTCGTTCATCCGTCCGTCCATCCGTAACAAAACTTCCGTAGCAGTTTTCTAAGCAACTACATGAGGTAGAGTTCTGATATTTTGTATACAGCTTTATCCTTTATGCTCTTAGGTAGTCCTGTTTACCGAATACTTAGGTTTTTACACATAATGGACATAAATGCAAAATTTCCGTCACAATTTCCCAAGCAACGACATGAGATAGGGGTCTGATATTTTGTATACAGCTTTATCCTATGGTATTAATGGTGTATTCTGATTTTATGCTCCTAGGTAGTACACTTCCTGTTTACCGAATACTTAGGTTTTTACACATAATGGACACAAATGCAAAATTTCAGTCACAGTTTCCCAAGCAAAGACATGAGATAGGGGTCTGATATTTTGTATACAGCCTTATCCTATAGTCCCATATGGTGTATAGCGATTTTATGTTCCTAGGTCAACCACTTCCTGTTTACCAAGTATTTTAGCTTGTATACGAGGCTTAGTTTGGGGAGTGGGGGTATCACTAGTGAGCATTAGCTCACAGATTTACTTTTTATTTCTGTAGTACAAATTCCAATTCTCATTTCACTAGTACAAATTACAATTCTAATTTCACTAGTACAAATTACAATTCTAATTTCACTAGTACAAATTACAATTCTCAATGTATATGTCAAAATTAGAAAAAAAAACAATACACCAACACAAAACATTCAGGTATGAGATTACTGCAGTAAATCTGACAGGTGTCAACAACAGTTCAAACATTAAAATTGTTGTAAAAACATAATTTATCTGGAGAACATTTGATGCAGTAGGTTTAATTCAGCTTATGTGTCCTATCAAGTTATAGATAACCCTACCCCATGCGCCTTCTATTCAGATTCACTTGCCTAATTGAAAACACAAAAGCTGCCCCCCATCCCAATTGATAATCACCAGTTTCCTCGTACTACTGTCATACTGTACAGCAATAGGATACCACAGTCCGTCATCCTTACCTAGTAGCTGATGACATGTGTCACCATTTGAAGAAAGCATTACTAAATTGTTGGAATATGCGCCTGTGACATAGATGTTGTTGTCATCATCGATAGTCACACCACTTGGACTTTTTAGTACCCTCTCATTGCTGTATGTACAAATAACATTGTACTGATTGTCCATTACAGTGACTTTGTGTGTTTCAGGACATGTGTAACACAAAATATTGTCGCTTATAGCTACATGGGAATAACAGGAATAGTAACTAACATCCTTATCACGAAAAACAGTTTTAACATTTCCGCTGTCAATATTAACGCTAACAAGCCCTTTCCCGTGCACACAACACACAATAAATCTGTCTCTACAGCACAACCCAAACACTTGCTCTCCAATGTTCAATGTTTTCACTATAGTTTCTGTTTGAACATTAACAATTGATAAAGAGAGGGATTTTGGATGAGCCACAGCAACATGGTAGTCATCTACTGGTTTCACGTCACAAATTCCCTCACTCTCTTTAAACTGAACAAAGGATCTACAGGATCCATCTGTATTTAGTATACTTAATTTACAATCTCTATCCCATATGTTGCAAGATTCCGCCAACACCATTACTCCACTAGGTAAGGTGCAGCAACCATAGTACCATAGTTTACTCTCAATATTTATCCTCTGTTGAAGATGGAGTCGCACAGGACTTTTTGGTTGTACCGCTTTCTGAGCGTTGGTAGGTCTCGAAGTGTGGATTGTTACAGCTGATTGTCTGCTGGTGGATTTCCTTTCTCCCCAAGGCTGGATACTTTTAACAATCTCTTTTAAAGTTTTATTTAAGTCAAATGTAATCTGACGATGATGCAATTTTTCATTTTGAACTAATCTTCGGATAGTATTTCTGGTTTCAAGGACAATCTTATTAATGTCTTTGATGGCTAGAAAGATCTGCTGGTTGGAAGCATGAATTTGTATTGCATCCTTCTGGTCTAGTATGGCATTGAGTTCTTTCTCCTTTGATTGGGCCAATTTTGAAGTAGAAGATATGTCGTTTGCCAATTCATTGTACTCAGAGACTATTTCAGAAAGGGTTTTTTCTTTCATCTTAATCAGATGGTTAATCATACTGTCTATTTCCTTTTCCAAGCTCTCTTTAATTTTGTCACGCATGGTTTGTAATTGTTTCAGATTGTCGTTTTGATCTTCGTCAATTTTCTTCAATGTTCCACATACATTTTTGATTTCTGTAGTTATGTCTTTGAATAATGGCGATTCTTTTATGGTTTTGGCTATTTTATCTATTTTTGATACCCTTTTACACTCGTGATGGAACATTTTTTTACATTTTAAACATATTGGTTCATCGTGGCTGTAGCAAAACTCCATTAGCTTCTCGCCATGTCTGGAACAACGAAGTTTGGTCTTCAGTATAAATGGTGGTAACTTTTGATAATCCTCATGTGATATGACATTGTGTTCTTTTGTAGCTTCTGAAATTTTATGGTTTTCTTCACATGAATGGCAAAGTAGTTGATCACAATCTTGGCACCATACTGTAGGAGGCGAGGATCTCTTATGTTGGTGACATGAACCACATATACCTGCTTAAAAAACCCAAAACAAAAAAAATTAACAAAACTATGGCTCTCAAACTTTCATTAAAAACATTTTAAATTGCAGGAAAAGTCACGTTTTAAAAATGATTCCACCATTGGCTGGCTGCATGTGTACAAAGCAATTTACTATCCATATTGGGCATCCAACATTCACAGTTCAATTTATTATGGTTATATCATGCTGCAATCAGCATAGCATTTTATTGTAGTTTCATTATTATTTGTGGGATATTTATTTTTGTGGTTCTCGTGAGTGGCTTTGACCCACAAAATTTGAAACCCCAGAATTAGGATATTTAGCATCGAAATATATGCCACAGACTTCAAAACCACAATTTTAAGAATCCACGAAATGTTTCTTATTCATCTAACCACGAATATTGGAACCCACCAAAATAAATTAATCCACAGTATAGTGAGCTTTTATGTTATCATTGGATTCTTAGAAGTTTCATGCTTTAACGTGCTTTCCAGAGCCACAGTACCCAGTATGTAGAACCCCCCCCTTTTGAAAAATTCTGGATCCGCCCCTGTTTTCATGTGGAAAAAGTGTATATTGCACATGTGAGTCTACATGATCATCAGCAACAAAAAACAACACACAATGAAAAATTGATATAGAATACCTTCTGGTTCTGATTGAGAGTCTGGCTCCAATATTGCTGTTATAGGATTAGACTTAAATATCTGGCTGCCATTCGACTTGGATTCTACTGTTTCTAGTAAATGTTGGATCTCTCCTTGAAATGCTTCCTGGGAATTAAGAATGGCAGATTTGACCTCGAGGTGAAGTTTAAGTCCTCCTTTGTTAGACCTGGCATCATACAAGTCCTCATTGTCATCTCTTTCAGAAAAACCTGAAAAAAGATTATTACAAGATACATGTTATTTTTGGAGAGGGCCAGTCAGGAATATTTTATCCCACCTCACGAAGTTACGAAGGCTTTTGTGATACCCTGAGCTTCAGTGTTGGTGTCTACTTTAAGATACAGAAGAATGGTGAAATTAATTCCTGTCAACTGAAAAGTGTTACATGAACCATATGGTAGGTGTAGCTAGAGATAATAAGCCCAATGCATTCTTCAGTAGCATCTTTTTCAGCGTGGATGACCACTGATAGTTTCAAGTCCATTCCCACTTATTTACAATACTGCATAATAAGTTTAGCTCTTTCTCTCACTCTCTCTTTTCTTATCTTATCTCTAATTGGTTTTTTTTTCACAAAACCTACATATATGTCAATAGCTTACCATAATATTCAGACACCACAATATCTGGTGCTTTGAATAGGTCTTTTAGTTTCTTCTCATTCAGTACTCTGTAAAGAAAAACTTTTAGCTCCTTCTTGAACTTGTCATTATCCAGTAATACCATCCTTTTCACCAAAATTTCAAGTATAAGACTGCCTTTTGTTGCGTTTTTTAGCTTTATGTTGACAAGGCCACTGTTGATTTCTTCTTTTAATTCTTTTTCAATCTGTCTGACTATTTCTTGGTCTGTGACCTCAGGAAAGGTCAAGGTTATTGGTTCCATTTCTTCTAGTTTATCTAAATATTAATAAAAACATAAGGTTTTGTTATAAATGCCCTTGTAAGAGTGGGCTATATTGCAATCACCTTGTCCGTCTGTCCGCCACTGTCTGTCTGATACAATTTCTCAGCTGAGAACTGAAGAAATGATTGATTTCAAAATTGGTACACAGCTTAAGCATGGTGAGTTATACCTTGCTAGGCTTACCAGATCAGTCAGCCATCTACTTATTGTTTTCCTATTGGAAAGACTTTTTTATGGATAAAATATCGACTTTTTGTAACAAATTTTTTCTGCTTCTACTTAAGGGATTGATATAATTTGGTACACACTCTGCTTTAGCATAACAAGTTGTACTGTGACACCATTGTCCAGATCATAAGGTCATTTATTTCCTGTTTTCTGAATGGTCAAGTGGAGCTATGCTCAGCACCACTGAGTGCATCCCCTTGTTATCTTTTTCATATATTAAGGGCCCACATCAAGAATATGGAAGCCCAATAGTTTTTTTTTTTCTGTCTGTCTACACAATTTGTGAATGCTTAAACTACAAAAATATAAAGTTATGCATTTTCCAAGAGAAGCTTAGCACATTTGCTTCTCAATGATGTTGAACATGATTTCCTGGCTGAGTCACTTTGACACAATTGAATACATAATTATATTACATTGTGATAGCAGTGAGCATTGAATACATAATTATATTACATTGTGATAGCAGTGAGCATTGAATACATAATTATATTACATTGTGATAGCAGTGAGCATTGAATACATAATTATATTACATTGTGATAGCAGTGAGCTAGATCTAGAGCCAATAAAATTTCTATTTAAATGACCACTTTGTTGGGGAGACAAAGTAATACTAGTATTGTGTTTCTTATATCTTTCTATCATGTCTATCCATCTGTTAATCACAGGTTTTACACATTGGAAACTGCTTAGGAGATTTTGATCAAACTTGGCGTGTGGCATGAACATTATAAGTTGTTGTATATATTATCATTAAGTTTTTCCTTCAATTTTTAAGGCCTTTTGAAAGTAGAACTTGCTTTAAATCTTCGTAGGTCCATTTGAGTTTAGTTTAAACATTAATTTATTTATCCTGGATTTTTGAAGTTTGTAGCTTACAAGTCTGACCTCTGTAGAGGCCCCCCCATTTAGCCTACTCTTATGGAACTCTACAAAGTAGTCTTCAAGGTGCATAGGGTATTGTTCTCCACATACACAGGACAACCATATAATAGTTCATTATATATGCACAATGCTAAGAAACTAGAATTGAGCAAAACTTGTTATTTAGCAAGTACACTTTACTACCAAGAAAAATTTTTCCTTGTTTCGTCTTGTCTTATGGACATTTGAGATTGATTATCCAAGTTTGGTAATTTTGTTATTGGTAGAGTTGTGGTCCTTTGAATTTTAGATTTGTACCAAAAGCATCGAAAGCAGTAAATCATAGCAAATATGTGAGATAAGGGAACATTGTTGGTGCAAATAATAACAATCATCAATATGTTTTTACCAGATCTCTCCTTGAGCTCCTGGAGTAATTCTCTCATAGACCCTGTCTGATAAACTGTA
The DNA here is from genome assembly GCA_963971305.1 of Arcuatula senhousia. Taxonomy (NCBI): domain Eukaryota; kingdom Metazoa; phylum Mollusca; class Bivalvia; order Mytilida; family Mytilidae; genus Arcuatula; species Arcuatula senhousia. The sequence continues at coordinate 44,976,978 of OZ020316.1, read as the reverse complement.
AATTTTCTTTTTTCTGTCTCAATAACTAAAAAAGCTGAAAAAAACAACATTTACTTAAAATCTTGTTATTTTGCTGAATGTTCAATGTATTACTCAGATGCCCCCTGGTCCCAAACAGGAAGTAGACAGGTCTTAAAATAGCTTTTGACATCAAGCTTGTCATACTAAACCATCCTCATTGTCATCTATAGTTTCTGAGAAAAGCTTGACGGAAATTTTCATAGTCATCTAGTATTCATATATTTAAACATCAGTCTAAGTCCCAAACAGGAAGTGGATGTCTGACAGGTCTGAAAATAGCTTAGGACGTACAGTTTGTCATACTGAACCATCCTACCAAGTTTGAAATCATAGTCATGAAAAGCTTGACGGAAATTTTCATATCATATTCATATATTTTCACATTTGCCTAAGTCCCAAAGAGGAAGTAGATGTTGGACAGGTCTAAAAATGGCTAAGAACGTACAGTTTGTCATACTGAACCATCTTACCAAGTTTCAAATCATTGTCATTTAATTTTTTCTGAGAAAAGCTTGACTGAAATTTGTATGGACAGATGTATGTTAGGGCGTACGGACAGACATGAGTAAAACTTTATGCATCCCGACATGTTGTCGGGGAGGCATAAAAATAGCTGAAAAATATTGGAAAATATTTCAATTTATACTGTGACATCACATACTGTGGATTCACTTATTTTTGTGGGTACCAATTTTCATGGTTGAGTGGAAAACGATCAGTTCATGGATTCTTAAATTTGTGATTCTGAAGTCTGCAGCATTCAAATGCAAGTCTAAAACTTTATTTATACCTTTCAGAGATTTTTCTTCTGTGTAAATCTTCTCTATTTCTTGCAGCCTGTGCCAAGGTGGAACTAAATAGGACTTCAGTAGTGCTGTAAGTGACTCGCTGTCTGATAGATTCAGATATACATCCACATGCCCACAGATGTCTTCAACTTTCTCAAAAAATTCCTTATATTCTGCTTCTGTGAGTGCTGTTTTAACTTTATGGAAGAAATGATTCCTTATAAGTCTAAGTCTCTGTGCATCGTCTCCTATTGTTAATTCGTTAAACTGGGGGTCTGAACTCCAGCCTCTTGTTGGTGGAGTAACAAAAATGTTCGAAAAATGAGTTATGATTTTGAAAATGATTGTTAAATCTAATTTTGTGTAACCATCTGTAGATAGAGTTTGTATGGTGTGGTAATCTGACTGTACCATTTTCTTCTTGAAATTATTGTCCTTCATAATTTTGTCAAACAGACTTTTAGCCGGAAATTTAGAATCTTCCATGACTTTTTGTAGTATCTTTGGGAAGACATCCATCACAATATTAACACAGTGAAGACACATACACCTCTCATCAAGTCTTTCCATTTTTCTGGAAAAAAAGATAAAAGAAATGAAAAAAGATAAAACAAAATAATAAGAAAACCTATTAGGGACTGACCATTTAATTTTTAGGGGGCTATGGTGAAATTTGCAATAAAAAGGCAAGATGGCACAAATCCAGAAAAAAAAGACAGGACAGTGCTTTGAATTAAAAATAGGGCAGGTTGCTAGTTTGGACTTAAAATTTATAAAAGCTTTAAAAATAAAAAAAAATTGGTGTATGCAAGAGCGCAAAAAATAATCCAGGCTCTGCCTTTTCCAAAAAATAAAAAGGCAGGACAAATAAAATATCCATTACTTCCCATTAAAATCAAATGGTTGCTTCCTTGCATGTAAATTGATTTTAAATACTCACTGTCTTCTAACATGAATGTTTACCAAAGCGTATGTCCTTTTCATGTTAGTTCACCTTTTGATTATTTACTTGCTGCTCTGTTACTGAAAGTCTAGGTTTTTAATTCAGTGTGTCAAATCCAATATTGAAAGGAAGACAAAACCCTTTGACAAACCAAGTCATCTGCACTTGTCTGTGAGATGGATAGTCCCAATTGAATGGTAAATGTCCATTCAGGCTTACCCACAAGTGCCACATCAACCATATTTGTATGTATGTAGGTGCACCTAGTGATGCTAAGCACAATGTTTGCTTTGAATGCTGGCTGTGACCTATATTTTCTGGATGGTTGACCAATTACTGAAGAATGGTAAGAGTCAATTCCCACTTACAGACAAGTGCCACATCCCTCATATTTGTGTGGTTGGCCACCTAGTGATGCTTAGCACAATGGGTGCTTATAATGCTGGCTGTGACCTATATTTTGCACTTATTGAAAATAGTTAAAGTCTATTCTTGCTTACAGACAAGTGCTATTTTATCCATAAATTGGTGTGATAAGTGCACCTAGTTAGACTAAGCACAATGCAGGCTTTGGATGCTAAATGTGAACTTACTTAAAATGTTTGGCCAGATTACACAGAGTGAAAAATCTGGGTTATAAAATGGTGAATGTTTGGCAGACGGGCGGCCCGGGGTAAGAAATTTTCGTAATAGTTTTCTCAGCAAAGTTCTGCACCCCTGCAGCTTATTTCAACAGCACTGCTTAATGAGGAAAGCTTTGAAACTAATATCTATGTTATGGAAATGTTCAATTGTGATGTTTCATAAGAGTTTGTAAACTTTTGAAAATGTGGGGAAATGCAAAGGAATTCATTATTTCCAAAGGTGTGATCTGGCTAGACAAACTAAAGTGGTAAATACACTCAAGTTCTTCTTAATAATGAGTATTGTAATTTTGATCATATGGTAAATTGCCAGGCAATCAGGAACGACAACTGGACACAATAAAGGCTGCTGGCTGTTCACCATTTTGGATTATTAAATTGGGGTTGATATATGTATGGTGTGTCACAAAATTGAAGTTTAAAAATTTCCGTACCCCCCTTTATTTTCAAGTTGGAAAAATGTGGGATCAAAATGGGAATATATAAACTTTTTGTAGTTCTTGTTTATTTGTGGTCCGTTTTTTTGTATCTCAGTCTATTGGATCAAAGTTGTCAGATGAACCCTAATAGTAACTAGGAGAGCCATTCAGGCTCCTGGGAGCCTCTTGTTTGGTATCTCAGTCTATATTACTTTTGGATCAAAGTTGTCAGATGAATTCCCTAATAGTAATGAGTTGAGCTATACAGGCTAATGGGAGCCTCTTGTTTGGTATCTCAGTCTATATTTCTAATATCATACCGCTTCTTCATATTTGATTGTTCTATGCTCTTCATATATCTTCAGATGAACCCTGATAGTAAAGAGGTGACCCATTCAGGCTCCTGGGAGCCTCTTGTTTGGTATCTCGGGCTATATTTCTAATATTATACCTCTTCATATGTGATGTTTATCTTTTATGTTATGACATAAGATCTTATCAGTAAAATCTTGTCAATAGTTACTTACTGATAACTATTGATTTATAACAAGGTGGATTTTTAAAATTTGATTTTTTAGGGATTTTTTAGCTTCCGGTATTCATATATCATGTTTGTACAAACAAAATAAAGCTTTTGAGAGAATGATTTGTAATAAAGACTAATAATTCAATCATTTGTTTGTTATTTTGTCTAAGGTTTGATTTAGTGGCGACTAATGCCCTTTGTGGAAGGCTCAATCTTGTTTAGACTTGGGCCGATTGCAGAACAGCAAGCAGTGCCTACTGGCCTTGTTGAAATCTGCTTGAAGTTTTTAAATGTTGTTTTTAGCTCACCTGACCCGAAGGGTCATGTGAGCTATTGTCATCGTTAAGCGTCCGTCGTCCGTCCGTCGTCCGTCGTCCGTCGTCCGTCCGTTAACTTTTCTTCAAAGATCTTCTTCTCTGAAACCACTGAAGGGATTGCATTGATACTTGGTATACATGATCTTTAGGATGTCCTCTATCAAGTTTGTGAATTATATACATGTCGACCAACCAAGATGGCCGCCATTGCTAAAAATAGAACAGGGGGGTCAGACCATTGTTTTTGGCTTATAACTCAAAAAGTATAAGAGATAGAGAAAATCCGAAGCAACCTACCTTGTTCAGCATCAAAAGCTCTACGAATCTCTCCATCGAGTCGAAGTTGTGAAACACCTCCTTATAGGAGTTATTGCCCTTTAATCATCAAATTTGACCATTTTTGCAGTTTTTGGACAATATCTTGAAAACCGATAGAGCTAGAGGAAAAGTTAGCTTTGCAAAATTGTTTAGCTCATTGAGATCTACAAAAATGATTTCAGGGTCTTAATTGTCAGATCAGCCGTTTAAGAGTTATTCCCCTTTAACTGTTTTTTTCCATTAATTTACACTGATTTTCAAAAATCTTCTTCTCTAAAACTACTGAAGGGATTGCATTGATACTTGGTATACATGATCTTTAGGATGTCCTTTACCAAGTTTGTGAATTATATACATGTCGACCAACCAACATGGCCGCCATTGCTAAAAATAGAATAGGGGGGTCAGACCATTGTTTTTGGCTTATAACTCAAAAAGTATGAAAGATACAGAAAATCCGAAGCAACCTTCCTTGTTCAGCATCAAAAGCTCTACGAATCTCTCCATTGAGTCGAAGTTGTGAAACGACTCCCTATAGGAGTTATTGCCCTTTAATCATCAAATTTGACCATTTTTGCAGTTTTTGGACAATATCTTGAAAACTGTTAGAGCTAGAGGAAAAGTTAGCATTGCAGAATTGTTTAGCTCATTGAGATCTACAAAAATGATTTCAGGGTCTAAATTGTCAGATCAGCCGTTTAAGAGTTATTCCCCTTTAACTGTTTTTTCCATTAATTTACACTGATTTTCAAAAATCTTCTTCTCTAAAACTACTGAAGGGATTGCATTGATACTTGGTATACATGATCTTTAGGATGTCCTTTACCAAGTTTGTGAATTATATACATGTCGACCAACCAACATGGCCGCCATTGCTAAAAATAGAATAGGGGGGTCAGACTATTGTTTTTGGCTTATAACTCAAAAAGTATAAAAGATGCAGAAAATCCGAAGCAACCTTCCTTGTTCAGCATTAAAAGGTCCTTACAGTAGGTATTGCCCTTTAACTGTTTTTTCTATTAATTTGAACTGATTTCCAAAAATCTTCTCTGAAACCACTGAAAGGATTGTTTTGCAACTTTGTATACTTGAAAGTTTGTGAAATTTATTCAAACTTTGGCATAAGAGATCAGGTGAGCGATTCAGGCTCCTGGGAGCCTCTAGTTCATAATCACCGCTTGTTATGTGAGCTGTGCCGCATACACATTGTATGCTTTGACCATTACTTCTTGTTTTGGAAGTTTTTGGTTATTTTGCCATTTTCGTTGTTTCAGACGACAACAAATCAGTCACATGACAAAAAGAAGTAACTTAACAGAGTTTGGAATCGGGATCTACAAAAAATCAGGAACAAACAGTTCAAACTTTAACCAAACTGGAAAAAACTTCTCAATGAAAAAAGGGGAAATGTCATGAAAAATCATCATTTTCCAAAGTCATGGTTTTTCATAAGATACCTGACTGATGACAATGATTTGAAATTTGGCAAGGGGGTTCAGTAGTATTTATTATCATATACTTAGACATATTAATGCTTAAATTTAACAACATGATAATAGAGTAATTTTTAAAGAGAATTTGATTTTTTTCCAAAAAACACCTTCACCGTGTGATAATCACTTTCATTATCAACTGGTTCAGGTTATTATCAACTACTTCCGTTTCATTATCAAACGCCAAAATCGGAATTGTATTACAGGCTTGACCGTAGTCGATTTAAGTTATAGACATTTTCAAAACTTATGGCAGACGACACAGATGCACCTAAAAGAGTGCAATTTTTGTGTGAATTATACCACCTTCCCACTTCTCGGTGGGTTTCATTTCTCGGTGGTATAAATTACGTTCATTCCAACCAAATATTGTACTGTGACGTCACCGTTTAAGTGTAGCTACGTAGGTTTCTACGTAGCTACGTACCACGATTTTACGAGATACATTTGTTTTGTTTGTTATACAAATTTTAATCAGTTGCTGTATCCAAATGCCATTTCAAAATACCATATATATATATTTCACACTGATATTGAAGTATATGATAAAAAGATCATAACATGTCATTTTTCATATCAGACCAAAATCAGCCCGCGGTCATTATCATCCCTCGAGCCTACGGCTCTCGGGCTAATATCATGACCTGGGGCTGATAATAGGTCTGATATGAAAAATGGCATGTTATAATCTATAACTATAAGTCTTAGCAAATTTCTGATCTGTGGAACTGCATCTTTCTGTTATGGATTTGGCCAATATGGAAATAATCAGTAAAAATTTCATTAATGTCTTCTCTGAAATTTTACATGAGAATATTTTAATTAAGACAGGGTAGACTGAACTGCTCATTCTTTGGGATAGTGTCAGACTACTACTATTAAAGTGTTTTGAGACTAGGCCAATATGAAGATTTCCTTTGATCTTTATACTCTTATTTTCATGGGTATCAATTTTTATACGACCGCAAAATTTTTGCGATCGTATAATGTCGTCGTTGTCGTTGTCGTCGTCGTCGGCGTCGTCGTCGTCGTCGTCTGTGGACACTTTGGTTTCCGTGCGATAACTTGAGTAAATATTGACCGAATGTTATGAAATTTTGATATGATGTTTGTTACCACTTAAGGAAGGTTGGTATTGTATTTGAGGGTTGTAGCCCCTATCATATTAGAAAAAAGGGCCGAAAAGGGCTAAAACTGGTGTATTGACAAAACTGTTGTAAAATGTTTATTATTCATTCAATTTTGAAAATTCTTTTTTATTGAATTCATCATTAAATTCTGTCAACAAAATGTGTCAATGGTTTTGATATATATTGCACTGTTACATTGAAACTGGGGGTCATAAAGGGGCCACACCCAAATAATTGACTTTTTTATTTGTGGTCCAATTTTCCAAATCTTTTTTTCATTGGAATCCTTGTGAAAATCCCTGCCTTCATTTTTCAATCAGATTTGCAATATCTCTTACCGTTTTTGAGAAATTAGGGGTCAAAGGGGCCAAAAACGCCATTTTTAAAAGTTTGTCGATGCAAATAGTTTTATACAAAAATTAAGTTGTAGTGGGCCTGTCAATTGTTATGAAGTTTATATATGATGATTATATCCACTAAAGGAATCTTGGTTTTGTATTTGGGGTTTGTGGCCCCTACTGTTTTAGAAAAAAGGGCCAAAAAGGGCTAAAACGGGTGTATTGACAAAACTGTTGTAGAATGTTTATTATTCATTAGATTTTGAAAATTCTTTCTTTGTTGAATTCATCATTAAATTCTGTCAACAAAATGTGTCAATGATTTTGCTATGTATTTCACCATTACATTGTTACAGGGGGCTAAAGACAGGCCACGGCCATAAAATCAACTTTTTTATTTGTGGTCCGATTTTCAAAATCTTTTTTTCATCGGATTCCATGTACACAATTTCCTATTATTTTTTATCGGATTAGCAATATCTTTTACCATTTTTGAGGAATTAGGGGTCAAAGGGCCAAAATTGTAAATTAATACATGTATAGAAATAAGGCTTTTTGTATAAGATGTTGATGTAAATATATTTGTCAAAAATGCATTTCTAAGTCCACCACAGGATGCATGTGTCAAAAAGCTTTGTAAGTCCACCATGGGCTTCATGTGACCAAAGCAATGGACTATCCATATTGGGCCTTCAAAGTACAGGGTTCAACTTGTTGCGGTCGTATCATGCTGCGCTCGGCGTAGCTTTTTATTGTGGTTTGATGAAAATTGATAAGTTCGCCCATTCTAAAATTTGTGGTTCTGAAGTATGCAGCATACAGATCCATATTAAATTACCTATTCCTTGGGTATCAGATTTCGTGGATCAAGGCCATCCATGAAGACCGCGAAAATTGATACCCTACAATAATAATGAAACCACAGTAAATGTCATCCCTTTAATTTTTAAAACTCTCATACCATTTCTTCCTGTTTGTGACTGGATCAATATGAAATTTTCATTGAAAGTTCTTGAGAGTGCTTTGAAATATGGCCAGGTTGTTCAGTATGACAAACTGTCTTAAATGTTAGACTTCCTGTTTTGACTGTTTGTGGTAGCATCTTTGTCCCATGGACAAATTTCTCCATTATTTCAAATCTTATTTAGAAGAAAATTATGAATTTACCTTTTTCTAATATCATACTCCTTTAAAAAATCATCTTCATATTGAAGGTTTATCTTTTGTGTATTAACATAAGGTCTTATCAGTAATTTCTTGTCAATATAGGTATTTTGCAAAGTTTATTAAAAATATTCTTATTTATCATACCCCATGCAATGAAGTTGCAAAAGATATAATGTTTTTGATTTGTCATTCCTATAATCTATGATTAGAATTTCAATAACAAATTTCTCAGCAATTATTGATACGGTATAAGTTATTTTTTTCTCGGATATCTAATTTTTTGCTTTTTTCATGGCAGTTTGCAACTCGCATAAATATAAACCCTATAAAATAAAATTTCGTAAATAGTATATGTACAATGTATAGTCACATATAAGTGATGGCTAAAATTGAGTTCCGCAAAAATAAGATCTTTTTTAGAAATCAGCGAAATTTTTCTCCCGCGAAAAAAAAAATACTTATATGATAAATGTATAGAGCATATGGTAGGGGTTCCAACTAACTTAAAAAACTTTTAATGCCCCCCCCCCTCCCCAACTTTAAGTTGGGGTGTATATATTTACCCGTCCCGCAAGTTTTCTGGACTTTATTTCCACATGCTTGCAGCTGATGTTTGGTATGTGTGTCTATCATGATGAGTTATAGGTCAAGTTCATATTTTGATTGGGTCAGTTGATTTCATTGAAATTTAATTGCCATTTGACTTGTAAAATTTTTTTATGAAAATAACTGTTTTCCTGACTTTTACCCACATGCCTGTAGATATTGAGCTGATTTTTGGTATATGAGTCTATTGGGATGAGTTATAGATCAAGTTTGCATTTCATTATGGTCCCTTAATTTTGACCGCTATTATGGTCCGTTGACTTGCAAAATTTTATGAAAAAGAAGTTTTCCAGTCTTTTTTCCACATGCTTGCGGCTATTCAGCTGACTTTTGGTATGTGAGGCTTTCATGATGAGTTATAGATCAAGTTCACATTAAAATTTGAAGAAAAATTTACTGCCCATTTGTAAGAGTTATTGCCCGTTTTCTTGTTTTTTCCCGAAATTTTTGTACATATCAAGCTCAATTTCATATAAACTTATATTTGATATTTGAGAAATTTTGAATTCAGTGTTAAGTACATTTAGATTCACAGGTGTATGTCATACAAGATACAAAAGCAGGTCTATCACTATCCTATGTATTACTTTTTGTTATTCTAGTGTATAGATAAAGCCCGTGACATTCTGGATACAGAACTAACAGCCATGGTGGGAGAAAGCTACAATAGAGCTTATGGGGTAAGTTATATCAGAAAAAAAATTAAAAATTATCAATCAGTTATTGTCGGGTGGTGGGCAGGGGGTAATAATATACAATTATTGACTTTGATATAGGTTGACATCTATTTTTATCAACCTGAAAAAAATTATATTAACTGAGCCGAAGGCGAGGTTAATATATTTTTTGAGGGTTGATAAAATTGATGTCAACCTATACCAAAGTCGATAAATGTTTTATTACATGAAAACTTGTATGCTAAAGACTGAAAGCACCATACCACTTACATACAGTGATACATGTAAATTTGTGAAAATTACATGTAAAATTGTTTAAAAAAGAAGCTGAATTTTGAAAATTTAGTTTCAACAAAAACAAATTTTATCACAGATTCTTTTGACAAGATTATGACATCATTTTTTAAAGTTGAAATTGATGGTGATATTTGAACATCCATGAAACACTGGCATTGGAAAATTGTTTGGTATACATCGCAGATTCTTTGGAATGCTTTCTTTGAACTTTGTTCGGGGGAAATCACGCGATCTATTTTTAGTCACTTTCAGGGGTCTGGAATCTATTTTTATACGACCGCAAAAAATTTGCGGATGTATAATGGTATGATGCTGTCATCGTTGTCGTTGTCGTCCGTTAACTTTAGTGTATACACGATAACTTTAGTTCTAGTTATCCAAATGCAATGAAATTTGACAATGATATTTCTTACCATTAAAGGATGAATGGGATTGATTTTGGGAGTCCCCCCTTTTTTCGTTTGGAAATTAAGGGCCAAAAGGGGCCAAAATTGTATCTTTTTTGTTTGTTCTTACAATAACTTTTTCAAAATCTTCTCCTCTGAAACTACTGAACAGAATTCAATGAAACTTGGTATGATTGATCATAAGGGTGTCCTGCACTACAGTAATGTTTCAATTTCTGATTCGTCAAAAAACATGGCCGCCGTGGCTAAAAATAGACCAGGGGGGTCAAACTACTGTTTTTGGCTTGTAATTCAAAAAGTAGAAGGGATAGATGAAATCTGATTCCACCCTACTGCTTCAGGATCAAAAGTTCTACAAAAGTCTCCATTTAGTCGAAGTTGTCAGAAGACCCTTTATAGGGGTTATGGCCCCTTAAAGGTGAAAAATAGCATTTTTTCATGTTTTTGCCCTATAGTATGAAAATTATTGCAGATAGCAAAAAGCTGTTGCTTGCTTAATTGTTCAGCTCATTAAGCTCTACAAAAAACTCCATAGGGTCGAAGTTGTCAGATGACCCCTTATAGGGGCTACAGCCCCTAAAATAATGTTTTTTCATGTTTTTGGCCTATGAAATGAAAACTATAGCAGGTAGAGAGAAGCTGTTGCTTGCTTAAATGTTCAGCTCATTTACGCAATTAAGAATTAGTTTTTGCGACCCCCCCCTTTTTCCCCTATTACGTAATTAGGGGCCAAATGGGGCCAAAATCGAAACTTTTTTATTTGTGGTCCGATTTAAAAAAAAATTTTTGCAAGTTTATTCTTGACAGGTAGTGAATCCAAATTTGAGAATTTATTTTTGTGACCATCCCCTTTTTCACTTGTTTTGTAATTAGGGGCCAAAAGGGGCCGTAATCAAAACTTTTTTGTTTCTGGTTTGTTTTTGAAATTTTTTTTTGCAAGTTTATTTTTGTCAAGTAATGAATCCAAATTTGAGAAATTATTTTTGCAACCCCACTCCTTTTTCACCTGTTACATAATAAGGGGCCAAAAGGGGCCGAACTTGATTTTTTTTAATTCTTGTCTGATTTTGACAATTTTTTTGCAAGAGTAGAATACAAAATTGAAAATTTATATTTTTACCCCCTGGGTCGAAAGTCCACCAGAGCAGCATGTGTCAAAAACCTTTGTCAGTCCACCATGGGCTGCATGTGTCCAGAGCAATAGACTATCCATATTGGGCCTAAAATGTACAGGATTCAACATGTTGCGGTCGTATCATGCTGCGCTCGGCGAAGCTTTTTATTAGGAAATAGTAGGGTAACATTGCTTTCCATCGTGTTTATTTACTATATTTAGACATTTTTAGGCTGTTCTCACTCTACATCAAAACTTTTTAGGGTTGTTTAGGCCAATCAAATTAATGCAATTTTCTAGTCATGTAATAAAAAAGATTCATATAAACAGTTTTCTTAACAATATATAATTACAGCCTATAGTTTTACCACGACTGTGTACTGTGTCACTATAAGCTTTTACTTACCCAATGCTTGTTTTGACTTGTGGTGCGTGAAAGATCACATTTGGCTTATCGAGTGCTGACAACAGGGTTCCAATGCCATCCTTGAATTCAAGGAAACCAGGAAAAGTCCTTGAATTTCATTTCAATGCTCAAAAAGCTGGAAAAATCCTTGATTTTTTTTCCAAATATCCTTGAAAAACCCTGGAATTTTATCATATGCAGATTTGTTTACTGTTTGATAAAAAAAGGGCTGAAAAATATTGGATTTTTTAGATTTTTGCAGACTATTTTAATCCTTGAAAATGACCTCAGTACTCTTGAAAAGTCCTGGAAAAACCCTTGAATTTTGTGTCCAAAAAATAGTGGGAACCCTGTGACAAAACTATCATATCTGCAGCTGCTGTAACACAAAAAGAAATTCTGTGTGTGATTGTAACTTGAGATTAGTCCAATTTACCATTTTGCTGTTGGCATAACTCTATTCTAAGTACGTAACATGTTACCCTTAATCTTTAATATAATTAATTTAAGTATATATAATAATTGTACCCTTATATGAAAAAATACCAAAAAGTGCAGACTGGCAAAAAGTCTACAATATTATTTTCATAATAATGACCTTCCAATGTTTAAGTATGTTATGACATGATCTATACTATTAAATTCTGATTTTAATAGGCCATGGTAAACGTCCAGATGCTCTCAGAGTTAGAAGAAGTTATCCAGTATAAACTGATGCCTGACAGAAGAGAGGCCATCAAGACCATGTGGTGGGATAGATTACAGGTAGGTTTTTCCCTGATTTATAAATAGCTACAATAATGCAGATAGAAGAGAGGCCATCAAGACCATGTGAGGTAGGGGTTTCCCTGATTTATAAATAGCTACAATACTGCAGACAGAAGAGAGGCCATCAAGATAGATTACAGGTAGGGTTTTCCCTGATTTATAAATAGCTACAATAATGCAGATAGAAGAGAGGCCATCAAGACCATGTGGCGGGATAGATTACAGGTAGGGGTTTCCCTGATTTATAAATAGCTACAATAATGCAGATAGAAGAGAGGCCATCAAGACCATGTGGTGGGATAGATTACAGGTAGGGTTTTCCCTGATTTATAAATAGCTACAATAATGCAGATAGAAGAGAGGCCATCAAGACCATGTGGTGGGATAGATTACAGGTAGGGTTTTTCCTGATTTATAAATAGCTTCAACAATGCAGACAGAATAGAGGCAGGGTTCGCAAAGTATTGACCGCCCGGGTTTTCCCGGGCTGGGCAATACCCTTAAAATCATCAATACTGGGCAATACTGGGTAAAAAGAACTTATTCAGGAAAAAAAATCCTATTTAATAGTATTATATGCTTCAAAATTTTTCCTCATCTACAAAATTCATAAATTGTATATTTGCACTACTTTTTTGCTGTAATTTTTTTCACTGTCATTACAATTTTGACAATCATGACAATACATGTTGTTTAATCTATGCTAATTATTTATGAAACCCCAGGCTATAAAACAAAACAGAATTGTGAAACCATATACATGAAAAGAATAAATAAGGATAAGTAATCAAAACATCATAATTTTGTCTAATTGTTAATAGGTAGGGCTTGTGTATTCATAAGAATGAGACATACATGCATTAAAAAAAACATTGAACTGGTACAAAGCCATATCAGGTTATTTATAGATCATTTTGCATTTCTATATATGGAAAATTTATCACATATACTACATGTACATGCATATCTTTTTAATTAAATTTTAATCTTTCACTCTCTAAATCTGTTTTTAATAGTGTTGATTTTAGATTTTACTAAAAAGTGTACACACACATCTTAATACTGATTGTTATGTAGCTATTTGATGATATTTTAATAAGAAAAAACTTATTACCCAGTAATGCCCAGTATTGCCCAATAAAACCCAGTAAAACCCGGGTTTTCCCAGTATTTCCCGCTGGGCTGGGAAATACTCTTAAAACCCGGGTTTTGCCAACCCTGAAGAGAGGCCATCAAGACCATATGGTGGGATAGATTACAGGTTGGGATTTCCCTGATTTATAAATAGCTACAATACTGCAGACAGAAGAGAGGCCATCAAGACCATGTGGTGGGATAGATTACAGGTAGGGGTTTCCCTGATTTATAAATAGCTACAATAATGCAGACAGAAGAGAGGCCATCAAGACCATATGGTGGGATAGATTACAGGTTGGGATTTCCCTGATTTATAAATAGCTACAATAATGCAGACAGAAGAGAGGCCATCAAGACGGTATCTGGTCAATTTGTCCCAAGTTCAATTTGTCCCAAACGAATTTGTCCCACTTTTGGTCAATTTGTCCCACATCAAATTTGTCCCAAGTCCTATTTGTCCCAACATTTTTAAAAGTTTATATATATGTAAGTTAGTAAAAATTGTGCCTTAAATTATTGCTATGGAGTTGGTTCTTGATATAATGTTCAGTATATATCATGCATAAAAGGTCTATTTGGTTACTTTAATAGTTCATATAATTAATATTCTTTAATAATTGTCTTTGATCATTTCTGGATTTTGTTAAAAGGTAAAAGCAGCCTATGGTATGTGAAGGCTACTGACTCTATACCATTGAACATTCAGAGTTTTCCTTGGGTGTGTAACAGAGGTTGTGTTGATGTGCTGCATGTTTTACCAGTAGCATTTAAATTACACATTTTTTTTAACTTTGTAATTACAACCTATGTTTTTAGCTGTTGTTTGAATCGGTTTGGCTATTTTAAATGTTCACAGACATGGACTACCCTAATATCCTTGATTCGACATGCAAAACTGACCATTAGCAGCACAACTGTACTATAGCAGATGGGGACCGCTTACTCTTCCAGCGCACACAAGTTCACATTAGTTACAACTTGAATGGTTTGCTGGTGGTTTTTGTGTTTGTGTGTTTGTTTTATGCTGTGTAATTCTTGTTTGCTGGATTTGCCTCCGACATATCATAATGTTTCTTATTTGGACGCCCCTTTGGTACCTCATTGCTTGTATCTGAAAACGCAATGGTTAAATTTTATTTTTCTTATCTTGAATAAAACCCAAAAGTATTAGTTTTATTTTTTATTAATTATAGCTACTTTCTCAACAATACAATAACAAAAACATCTTATAAACATGATAAATATAAAACAACTCTTTGCACACCTATTTAAATATCCATCCACTATCAACTACATGTATTTAAATAATTTACTTTACGCATGTACAATCTCACACTCAACTACAATGAAACATCGATCATTCAACTTTTTCTATCTCACTTAAAGATTAGCAATTCAATGTATCATTTTAAATAAGAATTTTAGAAAAGATATATAAGAAATGGTAACATGTATTTAAAATTATAATAACTTAAACATGTTTAAGCATGTAATGTTCAACACAGTACTTTAAAGATAATGTCAGTATCAATAGAGCTTAACACTTTGGAGCAACGATGAGGCCGACTGATTTCAACAGCTGAGATGGGGTGATCTCGTCAGAAGTGTACTGGTCCCACAGCTCAAACACCTTAACTTGGGATGATCTAGAAGATGCTCTCTGTGTTCTGGATAGCTTCTGTTCAGACACCAACTGCACTTGCATGGGCACGAATCTGGCTTCGTCACTGAGTAGCTTGGTCATGACATAGAGGTGCAGACCCTGGCCTTTGGCTCTTCTGTTCAAACGCTGGTGCCAACCCTCTACATCGTTGTTGGTCCTGGTGGCTTGACCGAACACTGACCAGGCGTTTACTGGAAACTGGGCACCGTCGATCCAGTTGTTCCTGATGTAGGTCATGAGACGTAAGAGCGGTCTAGATGCTAACGGAACTCTGGCGTAAAGTCTGTTAAAGGCAGGGGCGATGTGCTCCTTTGGAAGGTAGGGCAAAGCCATCAGCTGTCGGATAAACTTGTGTACTGCGTCATTGGTGGTGTAGGCTACCTGTAGATAAATAAAATCAATCAATCAATCAAATTTATTGTCATATGAACATCTAGACAGAGTTTGTGACAAAAAGAAATAATATAACAAAACAACAGTAGAAATATATTTATTAACCTCTTATTAATTTATTTATATTAATGAAGATATGTACATTTATTACTATTTCTATTAACACGATTGAGCTAACTGGTGTCTTGTTCATTTTTTTTGTGTATGGATGTAAATAAGAATAAAGCCAGTCAATGACATGTATATTTTTCTTAATATTTCTATGTTGATCTTACTGGTGCTCTGCAGATGCTCTATGTCGTTCCAGTCATCATCAAATTTTACTTTTAGTCTTATCACCATTGTATGTGTAAAAGATGTATATTGTCATGCATATTTACTCCATCTACCATACTTTAAGATTACTGCTATTTTTTTTACCTGAAGCCCAAACTGTTGGGATTTCCTCCAAACTGCTTGCACCCAGTGAAATGCACAGCCACGGACTTTGATAGTTGGCAACACCTTACGGAGGGCTTTCCACATTGCATACTCGAAGTCCAGAACAGCAGCTTTGACGGCACTTGTACATGGCAGCATCCTGATGATAGCTCTAAATACCTATAAAATAGGATGGAAAATTATATAAACAAAAAATTATTTAAATAAATATATTAAAATTATAAAGTTTGTTTGAATAATTAAGCAGAAAATACATAATGTTTTTTTATAACCATTTAATGATACATGTTTCATTCAAATAAAGATTAAGGAACAGGCTTTTTCAATATTTTGTAACTGTATGCTGGTAATTAAGTTTACTCCATGACTTATTATTAATATTAATTAAATCAATTATTAAACATTGTAAAAGAGGTATTAGGCTTTAAGATCCGAATAATTATATAAAGAAAAAAGAAATTTAAAAAGTATCTTTGTCTCTGGTGGTCTTTTGAAAGTTTATACATGCAAATCATGGTGTATGCTAAGTTATATGAGTGAACATTTTCTAGTACACCCATTTTTTGATTGATAAGGATAAAAACAAATATTGGCTTACTGCAATGTAATCTTTGGCACGGCGTCTAGACATAACTGCAAATACCAGGGGGACCTGCTTGGCGTCAGCACCAGAACGAACAAATGCATGTACAGAAAGTAGCTGGTAGAAGGGTCTGCGAACTACTTTGAAGGTGGCGTCAATGTACCAGGTCTTTGCTTTGGAGAGAATACTGAGTTGTCTATCTGTTGCTAGGATCAGGTGACGCTGGTTGTTGACACGTATATCTCTTTTGGGATTTCCCTGATTTATATAGCTACAATAATGCATGACATCTTTGAATGGGCAGAGGTATAATGTGGTCTTGTTACTTGCAATGGAGCATATAAGATTTCCATGTGCAGCTAGAACACAGATTCAAAATGGTTCAGAATTACCAAGCACATTCAAAATAACAATGAGTTTATGAAATTTTTAATATAGAAGCACGATCAACAATTAATTTGTAACATAATTTACATTTTCAATATTCTCGTCCAGAACTTCATTATAAAGTTCAGGATCAAAAGTCTTGAAAATTTGATCTTTTAAAAAAAAACATGAAAATTCCTCAAATGGTAAAAAAAAAATTAACTGGAATTCTCATTGATACGATAAAAGCTACCTTTTCAGCATTGCTTCATAGCCAGGATTTAATCTGACCATGTTATAGCTCTGTCCAATCAAAGTTGATAAAGGATCTATATTATAGTAGCTATAAATAGCTTTGATAAAGATATGTTAAATTTTAGGCATCTCCCTGATTTAAAAATAGCTTTAAACAGCAAGTGATGGAACTTGAGTGGTTTCCAAAACTCTATTTAAAGCAATCTAGGTCACGTGTTGAAAAATCCATGGTGTTCTATTTTCCATCACATGCTTTTCCCTCACAAATTGGTCAACCTTTTTTTAACGATTAAGAAAGGTCAGTGTTGTTGAAACAAATTCCTTATAGTACTCACATTTTTAGCTCACCTGACCCGAAGGGTCATGTGAGCTATTGTCATCGTTAGGCGTCCGTCGTCCGTCCGTCCGTCGTCCGTCCGTCGTCCGTTAACTTTTCTTCAAAGATCTTCTTCTCTGAAACCACTGAAGGGATTGCTTTGAAACTTGGTATACTTGATCTTTAGGATGTCCTCTACCAAGTTTGTGAATTATATACACGTTGACCAACCAACATGGCCGCCGTTGCTAAAAATAGAACAGGGGGGGTCAGACCATTGTTTTTGGCTTATAACTCGAAAAGTATAAGCGATAGAGAAAATACGAAGCAACCTTCTTTGTTCAGCATCAAAAGCTCTACAAATCTCTCCATTGAGTCGAAGTTGTGAAACGACTCCTTATAGGAGTTATTGCCCTTTAATCGTCAAAATTGACCATTTTTGCAGTTTTTGGACCATATCTTGAAAACCGTTAGAGCTAGAGGAAAAGTTTGCATTGCAGAATTGTTTTGCTCATTGTGATCTACAAAAATGATTTCAGGGTCAAAATTGTCAGATCAGCCATTTAAGAGTTATTCCCCTTTAACTGTTTTTTTCCCATTAATTTTAACTGATTTTCAAAAATCTTCTTCTCTGAAACCACTGAAGGGATTGCTTTGAAACTTGGTACACTTGATCTTTGGGATGTCCTCTACCAAGTTTGTGAATAATATACACGTCGACCATTCAACATGGCTGCCATTGCTAAAAATAGAACAGGGGGGTCAGACCATTGTTTTTGGCTTATAACTCGAAAAGTATTCCCTCTTTTCAGTTAACATAGGTTATCTCCCATATGCATGAGTTATCTAACTTTACAGCAGGTATGAAAGTTATTTTCTCTGGATTTATTGTTGAAATCCTTTGATAAATTTGAGGGGTTCAGAAAGAAAAGGAATTTCCCCACATTTAGAGATAGTTATGTAACTTTTTAAAACATTTCCTTTTACAAAAATACTTATTAAATAATGTGCAGTAAAAATGTAAACTTTAAAGATTTTATATAGTAAAGTTCTTGTCAAATTTAGGGAAATCCCTAATTTTTTTCAGATCTCTCTAGATTTTTCTTTCATTTTCCACGAAAAGAAAAGAGGGGTTAAGAAATTACACCTCCTGCAAAGTTAGATAACTCCTGCTTATGGGAGATAACCTATGTAAACTGAAAAGAGGGAATAAGAGATAAAGAAAAATCCGAAAAGGTCCTTACAGGAGTTATTGCCCTTTAACTGTTTTTTATATTATTTTAAACTGATTTCCAAAAATCTTCTATGAAACCACTGAAGGGATTGTTTTGCAACTTTGTATACTTGAAAGTTTGTGAAATTTATCCAAACTTTGGCATAAGAGATCGGGTGAGCGATTCAGGCTCCTGGGAGCCTCTAGTTACTAAAACTACCATCCTTAAAAAGGAATAATTAAATGATTTGTTTTTATCCCCCAGGGTTGTCAGCGTGTTGTAGAAGACTGGAGAAGGATTATACAGGTCCGATCATTAGTTGTCTCCCCTTTGGAGGACAAGAAAACATGGCTGAAATACAGCAGTTTGTGTAGAAAAAATAACAGATTGGTGAGTGTTGACAATAACTCAATACAGAGATTGCACATCTGAGCTATACCCAAAATTCTGGATGTTAGTATGCTCCTATGTCAAAGGTCAACAGGAGGAAAATGGACATCAACAATCATTATTTAGGAGCAATGGAAGTCAGGTTGTCCTTTCATAATGCTATCGCTTATTAGCGTGCTTGTTATCCCTTGCAATTTAAATGAGTTAATGAAATGGCTACCAGATGTTTATTTGTTTATTTCATTGTTTCATGAAAAATTGAAGAACTAATGAAAAGTTTGTATTGTTGGTCAATATTTATTGATCCAAAAAATATAAAGACAAGTAAAGCCAACCGATTCAAGACATGAATCAAACTTTAATAATTTCATTGACAACAATATAGTTGAACCAGTTTGATAACAGAATCAGATAAAACTGCAGATTTGCAACCCATCTTTAGCAGATTAATTTAGACAGTGGAGAGAGAGACTCATTTACTTTTCAATTTCAGGCTTAGCCATAGACTCTATCAGTAATCCAATACATTTTACTGTCAACCATAAATATGATTCATGTTTTAATTCCAGGCACTGTCACACAAGACCCTTGTCATGTTACTGGGGACAGACCCTATGAAACATCCCGACCAACCTTTACCCACCACTAGTCCTGAAGTGACTTTCACCTACATGAAACACATGTGGAGAAGCAATCAAAAGGTAAAGTGTCACCTGTGTTTTCCTCTATCATTGTCCTGTTGTTAAACATGACTATTTGAGTTCTCTCTGTTAGAATAGGGAAAGTATTAACTGTCTCGGGAATTTTCATTTGTTTATCACTCTTTTCTTTTGGAATCTTTCATTGTAAAATTTCCCAAGAGACTATTTAAATATTGGAATAGAAGATAACGAGATATGAAATAAGTGCAGGTGACACAACCTGCAATTTAGAAAATCAGCAATGGAAAACACCCTGCAACCTTGAATGTGACCAGCTTTAAATGGAAGCTTAAATGTCTGTATTAAATTGTAGTCATGAATAAAATCCTGAACCTTGTTTGTACATCTCTATCCCTTTCAATGGAAATTTTAATTCATTAGCCTCACTGACAATTTAAGGATGGTCATTCCTAAAATTTATTATATCAAGTATTTTATTATTTGTGATGAAAATGATAGATAATTGTCCACTTAATCAAATCACAAAAACAAAACTAAAGATCTGTGTGCTTGTTTCTGAGATATATGACGTCAAAAATTTGGCGGGAAATCAGACTCCTCTAGATTTTACTTATCTTTAACATTGTGAAGTATTTTGCCTTAAAACCATGAATTTGAATAAAAAATTCAAAGAAATTTTATACAGTTGGGTTTTAAGGTCTAGATAATAAGAATATGTCAGTTTAAAAATTTTCTTTGGTATTTAAAGGTTAAGTCTAGAGGAGTTGCAAAATTATACTGAAATTTTGGAACATGAAGATTGACCATCCTTATCATAGATTATTTTAAAAGCATTCTAAAAAAGTCCTATCCTGGAAATTGACTTAGTCAATGACATGATATATAACTGATGTGGCACTCTTTAATGACTGTATAATTATATTTACGGTGCATATAATTAAAATGCAGTAATTCTATTGGTTAATTGACACTTTGAATTGTCTTTCATATCTCGATGAAAATTCACTTATTTCATGTTGACTGGTCACACATTTATTACATGAAGCGCTAGCCTGCTACATTCAAAATGTGCTACGGTCAACAGTTTTACACTCCAATGAAATATCAAAATACAAACATTCAATTCTTAAAAGTGTGTCAAAACCTGGTCCAAAATAGACCACTATTCAACTGTGGTTTCATTATTATTGGTAGGGTATAAATTTTTTGTGGTTTTCTTGTAAAGCATTGACCTATGAAATTTGATACTGAACAAGAATAAAATTTACCATTCAGACTTCAAGAATCCAAGAATTGATCCTTTCCAAAACCAAAAATTTGGTACACAAAAAAAAATAGATGAAACCACAGTATCCAATTAACTTTAATACTATTGATATAATCTTATATTTTTAGAGTGAAGCCTATAACAAGCTACAGTACTTTGTTGAACACTCCCTGCAGACGAAAGCTTTACAACTGATATCACCAGAAGATACACAACAAAGACAAGAACTAAACAAACTCTTAGCCAGGTAGGAATCTTTTTCTAAAATTTGCAGACTGATATATTCTTCCGTAAATGACTCTTTTCAGTGTGAGATGACCAGGTTTAGATGCGAACACGTGCAGCTATCTCACACTGGTCAATTAACCAATAATAACCGCCGGTACTGATATTGATCGATGATGTCGACCAATGAAATGCAATGTTATTTAAAACTTTCGGTTTGTAGAATGAAGCCACCTAAGGTTTCAGAATATGAAAAATCTAATTTTTACAGAAGAAATAACTACTTACACGCGTTCTTGGAAAACCGGCAATGATCTTTCACTCGTGATAGAATTTTTGAGGTCTTTTGGCTCGTTCCGCTGCGCTCCACTCGCAAAAAGACTAAAAAATTCTATCACTCGTGAAAGATCAGCCGGTCTTTTCCAAGAACTTATGTAAGAACCTATAAATCTTTTTGAAAATACTATTTACTAAAGCTTATGCTTCAAATGTATATTTCCTTGTCAATTTTATGCCCCTATGATGAAGTGTCGGAGGCTTTAAGTTTTACTCATGTCCGTACCAATTTCTGTCATGCTCTTCTCTGAAACAATACATGAGACTGATTTGAAACTAGGTAGATTGGTTCAGGAAGGCAAACTGTACATCCTTAGAGGCATTCAGACCTGTCAGACTTCTACATCCTGTTATAGCATAGTTGGGAATATGACATGGACACACACCTCTTTGCCCCCTGCCGCAACACAGAGTGGGGACATACAAATGCTGGACGTCTGTCCGTGTGTCTGTAACACTTTTGTGTCTCACGCCTTTATTCTCAACAGAAGTTTGTGAAATTTATACATTATGTTGTGGGCAAGTTCTTATTTGGGTACAGTGGGACTATTTTTTGGCCATGAAAAAAACAGGCTATAAAATGCTGACTATCAGGTAGAACGCAGGCAGGGGGCAGTCGATGGGGAAGAAATTTACGTAACAGTTTTCTCAGCAACTACTAAATCACAGCCACTTGATATATGTATACAGCATCAGGGTGGTGTCCCCTAACTAAGGTTTGATTTCAGGTCTGTCTTCTGTCTTTCACTTACTTCCTGTTTAACGCAAACCGGTGTTTTTTGTCTCTTTTTGTGGAAGTTGTGCCCCTTTAAGTAAACGGGCTAAGTATTTTAGCTGATCAGCAGGAGACCCAGGAGTTCCATTCCTTAGTTTATGATCTAACTCAAAATCTTGTTTTCTAAAACATGATCTTACAATCCACCTTTAAAAATCATTATTGATAAATCTTTGTATACAAATATAACTTAGAATTATGACAATTGCAGATGTTTCTTGAAGCTGGGAGACTGGACTGAAAATTTGATGGGAATTAAAGAGTCCTCCATCCCTCAAGTCCTGGACTGTTATTACAGAGCTACAGAGCATGATAAAGACTGGTATAAGGTAGGCTTGTCCTGATAAAAAAATTGACAAAATCTTGTCTGTTTTAGGCATGACATTTTAACAATTGAGTGAGTGAGTTGGTGTTTAACGCCCGTGCAACGCGCTATATAGGTTATTTACAGGAAATGAACATGAAAAGGGGTGATAAAATGAACATGAAATGGTTAAAAATTTATGTAGTATTGTTTTATATTAGACATGGTATACTACCTTCTCATTATATCCGGGGTTCAACCATTGTATCATGGTAATTATATTCATTTTAACCTAATATCCAGCTGTGACATCACCGTTTCTACGTAGCTAGGTATCATGATATTACAAGATACCAGTATATGTAAAAAATTGACATAGTGTTTATTTTGTCTTGCCTGTGAAGCAAAGTGAGAAAAAGGTGTTACTTATCGGAAGCAGCAGCTTACACTTAAAATGCTTAAGTTTTATTAGAAACTCAATATTTCATGGGGGCCTGGGTGATCGAGTGGTCTAAGGTGCTGGTTTAAATACCACACTATTGATCACTAGCAGATCACCTCTCAGCTGGTGTTTGAGTCCCGTTTGTATTTAACAAAAAAGGGACTTCCCCAACTGTATGTGATTAGGTTTGTCAGTTACCTGCCCAAAGTCGGTGGTTTCCTCTCGGTATTCTGGTTTCCTCCACCATTAAAACTGACCGCCCTACATGGCCCAGGTACGTTGATAAAGGGCGTTAAACACCAACACACACACACACAATATTTCATGAATGATAAATCATATATAAAGGATAATGAAACTTGGTATGAATATGCTCCTGAAGAAACTTAACACCATTGCATCCCCTAGAAGGCTATATTATGTAGAATATATATATGTGATGAATTATGTCTCCCCTTCCCAGAAGGGGGAGACATATTGTTTTTGTGTCAGTTCTTCTTATTCTTCTTCTTCTTCTTCTTCTTCTTCTCATACAAAGTGTGTCCGGGTCATAACTTTGTTATCCTTTGATATAGGGCTTTGATATTTGGCATATGGATGTATGAGACAATGTTTCACGTACCAGAATGACCTTCACATTACCTTGACCTTTGACTTCAAGGTCAAATTAATGCTTATTTTACATGCAAAGTTAGTCAGGGTCATAACTTTTTTGTTCTTTGACATAGGGCTTTAATATTTGACATGTGGATATATCACCATGAGACAATGTGTCGTGCCAGAATGACCTTCATATGACCTTGACCTTTTACCTCAAGATCAAATTAATGCTAAATTTACATGTAAAACATGTTTGTGCCATTACTTTTTTGTTCTTTGACATAGGGCTTTAATATTTGACATGTAGAAGTATCACCCTGAGAAGATGTGTTGTGTGGCAGAATGACCTTCATGTGGCCTTTACCTAAATTTGACCTCAAGGTCAATTAATGATAATTTTATGTGCAAAGTGGGTCCTGGTCATAACATTTTATCCTTTGATATTTGGCATGTGGATGTTTCACCATGAAGGGGAGACATTCGTTTTAGTGTGCTAAAACAGTTTTTCCTAGTTAAATTTTGAATGTTTAATAATTGAGTCTTCACATTTTTATTTTTGTAATGGCATTTTAGAAATAAAAACTACATCATAGTTCCAAACAAAATATTTTGCTATGCATAGCATGCATTCCATCTCTCCATTCATCTATAGTTTTATAGTTACATAAATTTTATTTTAGGCATGGCATGCGTGGGCCCTGATGAACTATGAAGCCGTACTGTTCTATAAACAGAAAAATCAAGAGGAGGAAGGAACTCCACTTACACCAGCTGACATTGGAGCCAGTAAATATGATATCTCACAGAGGCCAGATTCTGTAAGAAAATAGTAGATTTTGTGTTCTTTTTAATATTTCTATCAAACTATTTGACATAAATCTTATTGTGTGAACATCAAAACAACAAGCCATCAGTCATTTCACTGTTCGGAATAGCTAGATTTTCAACTGAAGAATTAAAAACTTTGATGGAAAATTGGGCCAAAAATTCTGACAATGTGAACACCATAGGTTTTAAGGTGATTTTCTCACTATACAAAAAAAACTTAGTAGACATTTCATTAGTTGTTTTGATTTTGATTAATACTGTTTGGTTGTACATTTACCTCAATGTTCTGTGCAAAAAATACATACAAACAAATACAGTTCATTCATGTAATTATCTAATGAGGCATAATCTAATAAAAATACAATGTATGAGTGAACATTACTGAACATTTAAAAAAGCAACAAGTAAATACTTTATCTCATAAAAATTTTCACATGTAGCATAACCTTACTAATCTCTTTCCCATACTCCAATATAATGTGCTAGCAAAGTTGTTTTGTATGGAAAAGGATGAGGGGCATTTAGACCCATTATTGGCCCAATAAAATGCATGTGGTTCAAATATTATGATATTTAAAAGAAATATTAACTCGTGTGTGGTTACAAAGAAAGCACATCATAAAAGGCAAGTTTTATTTATTGTAACATAATTTTGACATCATATTTAGTGGTCTTTTTTGACAAAATAGAGAAAACTAGCAATTTGTCATGGTTTCAGTGCATATTTTCCTTGAGAAAAAATTGGGCGAATGAAAACAACAACTTCAAACTTTTAGAAATGATGGATTTCATCATTTTACACATTTTTGCCAATCATGAAGTTGTTGTTTAGATGCACCCACCTTCTACCAGCCCAAAAAGTTTGTGAAAATCAGCAAGAACCAATGAAATTATGATAATGTCTTTAATCTGTAGCTTTTTGAGTTCACTGATATGGCAAAAGCATATCATTTTCTTTGAACCTAATATTTTATCAACTTTTCAGCAAGTTAAGACATTTGTATGCTCAGTATTAATATCATGGTAAATCTTGGCTTATTGACACTCATCCTATGGTTGATTATTTCAGAATGTCGCAAAGATGCACAAGTATTGTGTACCGTCAGTGCAAGGCTTCTTCAGATCCATAGCCCTGTCACAACAAAACAGTCTACAGGATACTCTCAGGTAAGGGGGGGGATAGAAAATAACCTTGTTCAGTACAAAATGATATATTGTGCTACAAGTACCATACAAAACATTTCAATTTGTTTAATGTGACAGGAATTGTTAGACAAATTTTGGACAACATGCAAATACAATTATTAAAAGTTTTATGCTTGCGGTGGACCTATAGTGCAAGACAATATGTCTGCCATTTCGACTCCATGTATTAGTTCTTTTTAATCAGAAGAAAGAAAAGTTATCATTGAGGTTTATGATACTAGTTATGTTATAACAATTTGAATCGATGGCATTTTAATTTTAAGAAATGAGTATGAGTGAGCATGCTAACTCATGTTCTTAGTTACATGTAGGTGTTGGCTAAACAAAGAAAAGTGACATTTATGTTGGTTTTTGATTTCTTTGTAGATTACTGACCCTATGGTTTGACTATGGTCAATGGATGGAGGTATATGAAGCCCTTGTGGAGGGTCTGAAGACCATACAGATTGACAATTGGCTACAGGTAAGATTTGTTTCATGTTTCTTCTTACAGTGATAAGGATATTTGTTTAAGGGTTTCATTATATTCATAAACAGCTTGATTGTTCAACTTTTACCATGTCCCACATTTTGGCATTGATTATAAATTTAAAACTCATACTTATTTCTAAATTTGTAATTGCTCTTGATTTTCAGGTACTGGTCATATGAAGGCTGCTTGCTGTTTTTCATTGTGTATTTCCTAATTGCCTCTGATTTATAAAAGTTGCATTGTATTGTATACACTTATTCCCTCCTTATTCCACATATC
This sequence comes from Arcuatula senhousia, assembly GCA_963971305.1. Classification (NCBI taxonomy): domain Eukaryota; kingdom Metazoa; phylum Mollusca; class Bivalvia; order Mytilida; family Mytilidae; genus Arcuatula; species Arcuatula senhousia. The sequence goes on along the minus strand of OZ020316.1, from coordinate 44,950,445 downwards.
ATTTAAGGTAAGTGAGGACACCTGTCATGTGACCAAAAAGAGCTAGAAATGCAAAAAACAAGTGAAAATGTCACAAATATCTTAAAACTTGTATTAAATAGTTTCATTTGATAAAACTTAATCAAAATAAATTGATTTTAGCACAAAAAAACAACCATTCCTTCATAAATAAAATTTTCAAATAAAACAAGGGAGATAATCCGCTTGAAAAATGACCAAAATATTACAAAGATTTGTATTGTAGACAGAAAAATAAGCTGGTGACCCGCATTTCTTATTGTTTTATTTCAAAGTATATTGTATTTCATTTATTTTTATCAAATAAAAATAAAATTTAAATTCGTGGATTTTTTCTGCGACAAGATTTTATGCTTATTATTTGGCCTTTCCTATATAATCTATAGTATTTTGGGAAAACAAGCCTGGAAAGGAGGTCCAATATTTTTACACAAGATAAAGTAAATACCTAATACTAATATATCAAAAAATTTGTCAGGTGTCCTCATTAACCTTAATTAGAGTAGATCACTTCAATTGATAGTACATCTTTATCTGATCATGACAAATCTTCAGGTTTTATTGAAAAATAAACATGTATTGTCTCTCTTTTCTCAGGTCATACCACAATTGATTGCCAGAATAGATACCCCACGGAACCTTGTAGGACGTCTAATATCCCAGCTCTTGATAGATGTAGGCAAGGCTCACCCTCAGGTATATTAATTGTTGTTTTGATTGTCATACAGTGGATTCCATTTCATCTACTAACTCTTCTTTGACTAGTCCTCTGTATACCAATTTGCTTTAAACATTGATTTATCCTGAATTGAGAAACAAGCTTGATACTCACGTGACTCATTCTCCAGTTTGCAGTTCACAACTGTGGCATTTGTAACGACCCCCATTAAGCCTACTCTCATTGATCTCTACAAAGGGATCCTTAGTGTGCATAGGGTGTTAATTCCCCATATGAAGGAAATTTCTAAGGGACTAGCATTGTTTCCTAAGACCATCCATACAATTATATCAAGAAGGAGTCTTTTAAATCCATGAATCTTGGCATTGGTAGCCTGACACATTGCCTACTACACCAGAGACTCATAATTTGATGGGCTGTTCTGTTAAAATAAAAAATTGTCAATTTTATTTTATACATCAGCTTTGGAATTTTACTTCATATAACAAGATTATATTTGATTTGTACAAATGAAAAGTACAGATCTAAAACAGTCCAAGGGTTCATAGAATATTATAATGACATTAAGGAGTTATTCATGAGATAACATGGAACAATTTTGATCAGAAAACTATTTTGTACCTTTTGCAACATACTTTATTTATTTTGTACCTTTTACTTTGTAATAAAAAAATTAAGATATGTTTTTTGTCTTGTTAGTTTAGACTTTCTTTTGACAGGATTTGATGTAAGTGATGGTAGCTTTTAATAAATGAAATGTAAAAGCATGAGGGAAGCTTTGACTCATTCAACACATTTTTCATCAATCTAATAAAATGAAGTTTTTTTTTAGTACCGTAAAGCTGGTTATTTTCCTGGGGTAAATTTTTGTGGTTTTTGTGTCTTATGGTATGTGAAAAAGTTTTTCGGGTTTTATTTTTTGCGGTTTGTGAATGCGTTTGTGTATGCTTTCTATTAGATTGATATTTTCAGGATTTTCCCCCACCCAAGAAAAATAATCCGCTATTGGTAATCATTAGGCATCTCTTTACACATTATAACTTATCACTATATTTTTCAGGCTCTGATCTACCCTCTGACAGTAGCGGCTAAATCTAACGTCACGGCACGACAAGTAGCAGCCAACAAAGTTCTAAAGAGCATGAGAGAACATTGCAATACACTAGTTCAACAGGCCATGCTGGTATGTTGATATGATTAGTTTCTGCTTTGTAAAAACAGGCTCATTGTTGAGGGTGTGGATTGGGGTGTCCTCAATTCTTTATTCTGTAATTTTATGGCCCTTAATTCTCTATTTTTTAAAGGTTTTGGCCCCTTTTCACATTATTCTTTATTCTGTAAGGGTCATTATTCTCTATTCTTTAGTTTTTTTACTCATTATTCTTTATCTGTTGACTTTTTACACCCTCATTTTTGGCAGCTTTCTTCAAATTCAATTTTTTAAAATCCAATAAGTCAAACTACACAGTATAAATTGAGAAGATTCAGAACATGTCCATTACCGACATAGATCTGTAATTTCTACGTCAATTTTACTTGTTCTATGGGCTACTGAATCCCGATCACTTTACTCTGTAGATGATGGCAATAAAATCAAAAGAAAACTGTTTTATTTAGTGCTGAAAAGTGCCAAATACTTTTGCCTTTAGTACAAAGTAGTGACCCTACCTGAAATGAAACTATTTTATTTGTTAATGAATGTTGCATATAAATCAAAAGTACAGAACTGCCCCTTGCTCAATGTTGAACGGTTGTTGTCTCAGCCCCATTTCTTGACGTGATGTCATGAATAAAGATGTAATTTTTGAGTTTCTGCCAGTCAGATCATTTTCCGGACTTAATATTGGAACATCATAAACCTAACTGGTTGTGACAAAAAGTATGTGAACTTTTTGGTAAAAACTTAACCTTCAAATTCTGATTTTGTTCTAGGTCAGTGAAGAGTTGATACGAGTAGCCATTTTGTGGCATGAACTTTGGCACGAGGGTCTTGAGGAGGCTTCCAGGTTATACTTTGGAGAGAGGGATGTGAAGGGAATGTTCAATACATTAGAGCCTCTACACAGCATGATGGAGCGAGGGCCACAAACCTTGAAGGAGACTTCATTTAATCAGGTATGGGGGTCACAAAGGGGTAACACTTTATAGCATGATTGATCAAAGGCCAGAAACGCTGAAGATGATGTCATTTGTTCACATGTATGAGGGTCACAAGGGGGTAAATCTAAGCACCATGATGAAGGTTGATCTTAGACAGACATCATGTAACCAGGTATCATAAAACGGGGGGAAAATTATGAGAAAAAAAATTCAAATAACCCCTTTTTCAACAAAAATGTAAGATTTTCTTAACACCAAATATATATGATATTAATTAGGTGTAATATGGCAGGTCCACAACTTATTGTTTGGTCTCTTTTATTTCAGGCCTATGGTAGAGACCTGATGGAAGCCCAGGACTGGTGTAAGAAGTACCAGAGGTCCGGGAATGTAAAGGACTTGACACAGGCCTGGGACCTTTATTATCACGTTTTCAGGAGGATCTCTAAACAGTTACCACAGGTGAAGTAGTTTACATCAATAAGACCTTTTCTTTAAAATGCATACTGTTTATGTTAAATTGTACACATTTCGTAGATTCCCCCAAGAGCATTTAAACAGAACAACATTTTGTAAGTTAAATGAAGGAGCAAGACTTGTTACTAAGATTGAAGAATAAAGAGGGCTGGATCCATCAGAAACAGTTGTATAATTTCCCTACTGAGGAGGTATAACTCCATATTTTGTATTTATATACTGTATGAGGAACATGCACATATCATCAGAAAATCATTGTTTATGGCATACCATTGAGAAAGGCTCAAAATAAGACTAAAGTTTTAGGCTCAACTGATTAGTATTTTTCTTTTGAAGGCTTATCAGAATCCACTCTAGCCAAAGGTCAAAATTGCTCAGTCCTTTTAAATATCAATTAACTATTAGTAAATCATGAAGTCTAAACAAAGCATGATTTTCTTTTCAGTTGACCTCTTTAGAGCTACAGTATGTCTCCCCCAAACTTCTACGATGTCAAGACCTAGTAATATTAACATAATTTCCTCTTTCAGTTGACCTCCTTAGAGCTACAGTATGTCTCCCCCAAACTTCTACGATGTCAAGACCTAGATATAGCAGTCCCTGGAACATACGACCCCAATCAACCTATAGTGAAGATCTGGAAAAATCAAAGTTCACTCCAGGTCATCACATCCAAACAGAGGCCTAGGAAACTTAGTATTTATGGTAAGGATGTAATGTTAACTTGTGATGTCACTTCAGACCTATATTAAGATATATATAATCAGAACGTAAAACTCCCCAGTTTCAAGTTGTCTTGAAAGAAAAGTAGCATTTCATTTCTTAATATTTTACTAAGGACCAGAATGCCTGCATCGGGATGTCTTGGAGCACCTTAATTGAAATTTTAAGGGTAATGGTTGAGGTTTTTTTCGATAAATTTATTGTGCAGATATAAAGGAAAATCAATAAAAAAATTGTGTTTGGTTGAAAAGTGAAAAAGTGGAACTGTGAAAAAGTGCCTTCAGACCCCAAGTCTAATTTTTTTCTCGAACAGCCAAGAAACAAAGCTATAGAATGCACATATATCCATTGACGGATAAATATACATGCAGTCAGTTTTACAGATATGTATGTTTGTGTTTTTAGTTATTTTTTCTTTATCAGTCTTTATGAAACTTGAAACTACAATCACATCAATGCATGATTGAACTTTTAAAGAAAACAATTGTGTTGAACTAGTGTAAGACGAACTTCCTTTGATTGATAATTTATGAAAGGATATGGAGTAAATGAACAGGAGACCACAACGCAATGACTAATAAACATGCAACAGCAGCTTTGTCAATACTCCCGTTTTGGCTTCTTTTTGTCCTGTTTAATCCAACTGTATTAATTTTTATGAGCTGATTGGCCATTTCAGAAAATTATTCCTCATCAGCAGCTTTAGAACCCAAACAAGGGAAAGATGTTCAAAATGCATAAAACCAAACGAAATCCAAATATATGAATAGCTAAGGGCAAAACTACGATGGAGGGAGTCAAACCTTAGGTTTAAGAATTTACTTAAATTTAGATAGTGATTAAAAACAAAGTCTACACATGAGAAGTATCTCATGTACAAGTACACCATATCTAAAAAATAAAGAGCATACATCTTAAACACGGGGCATTCTTCTACAAACTTCACACGGCATAAAAGATAAACTCCAGTAATAAATAATTTATAACAGTTTTTAACAGTTCTTTACATTTTTGGTCTTTACAGGCAGTAATGGTCAGGAGTACATGTTTTTATACTTTTGGTCTTTACAGGTAGTAATGGTCAGGAGTACATGTTTTTATATTTTTGGTCTTTACAGGTAGTAATGGCCAGGAGTACATGTTTTTACTGAAGGGACACGAAGATTTACGTCAGGATGAGAGAGCCATGCAGCTGTTCGGTCTGGTCAACTCCTTACTCCTACAAAATACTGAGACATTCCGCAGAAATCTCACGTAAGATACACGTTCCCAAAAAATTACATGTATATAGAATATATATTGTTGACTGTGAAATTTTGAGCCCTCTTCTTTTCGCAGTAGGAAGACTGCATTTTGTTCGCACATATTTAAATTTTGGTTGTTAATGTCAATAGACTAAAATGAAAGACAAACATATTTGCCCCATTTAAGTTTTGCCCTAGCAATGTCAATGTAAAAAATCACAAAAATAAAATTGCTGTGAAAATTTCCCAGTTTACCGTATGTGATTCAGTATGTAAATTCAGTTATCACAGACATTTGATACGTGACGTCCCTAGAATTGGATAATCAGATGTCCTGGATGAACTGTTCTTCAGAAAATATAATCCGAGCAGATTATTTTATTTTAGAAAAAAAATCATTCTTGAAAATAACTATAATACCCTAAAAAAATCATGGAAAATGCTTGAATTTTTGTTTATCAAAATGGTGGCAATCCTATTTTGTTTTACACCAACAAGTACTATTGGACTAAGCTATAAGACTGTCTCTGACATGTAGTGTGACAAAATTCTGTTGGTAGTGTAGGATAATGTAAGATGCTTGATGTTTGATAAAGTGCCATAGTGGCTCGTAGAGAGCGGATGCTGTTCCTGTACCATCAGGTGTGGATCCAAGAAAAGTTGTACTGACATAGCCCATCTGCCCGCCTTCCCCCAAAACCAACCAAAAAAACAAAACAAACAAAACAAAAAACAAAAAAACTGGCAATATCTACTGTGGTTTCATTATTATTCGTTGGGTATCAATTTTCGTGGTTTTGTAGCCTTGAACCACGAAATTTGATATCCCACTAAAAGGAAATTAAACATTGGTGTGTATGCTGCAGACTAAAGAACCATGAATTTAAGCATCCACAAACTGATACTTTTTCACCAATCAACGAAAATTGGTACCCACGAAAATAAATGAATCCACAGTATGTTAAAAAAAACACACAAAAAACTGCTTATACGCCACAACTTAGAATTGGATCTGACCCTCAACATTTATCATGTGACATATAAAATCACAAAACTTGTTATTAATTGAAGTACATTTATTGTTTTGATTATGTTTTCGTTGCAGTATACAGAGGTTTTCTGTGATCCCCTTGTCTACCAACTCTGGATTGATTGGCTGGGTCCCTCACTGTGACACCCTCCACCTTCTCATCAGGGACTATAGGGAAAAGAAAAAGATCCTTCTAAATATAGAACACAGACTGATGCTAAGGGTAACTAAGACTAAAATATTGAGTGTTTCTATCGGGTCTTGTCCCTCATTGTGACAGTGTTAATTAAGCTATTAGAGATAAAACATGTAACTTATTATAGGTATTATTCCCCATAGACAAAAGTAGGGGACATGTAGTGTTCGGGTCGGTACTTCAGTCCATTCGAAATGTTGTAAGATGAGGAATTATGTCTTTTGGACATATTCTTGTTTCTGATATATTTGACAGTGCTAGTCAATCCTTCAAAGATCATGTTCTCCTGCAGAATTCTTCAATAGCATCAATGCTTTATCCCCTACCTACTACCAGATAGGGGCATTTAGTGTTTGGGTCTGTTCATTCAACATTCCAAAATCAGGTTTGCCTTCAGAATTCAGTTTCTTTTGCATGTTGCAAGGTGGGTATCATGGTTTTTGGACTTATTCTTGTAAGAAATAACAATATTATAATCAGTTTATTTATTTGTGTTTTATTTTCCCAGATTTTAAAACCTTAAATTGTCTGAAACTTTTACCACTGTAATTGTATTGCTTTTTACCCCTTAGATGGCCCCTGACTAAGATCACCTGTCACTTTTACCAGCCATAATTGTATTACTTTTTACCCCTTAGATGGCCCCTGACTATGATCACCTGTCACTTTTACCAGCCATAATTATATTACTTTTTACCCCTTAGATGGCCCCTGGCTATGATCTTCTTTCACTTTTACCAGCCATAATTGTATTACTTTTTACCCCTTAGATGGCCCCTGACTACGATCACCTGTCACTTTTACCAGCCATAATTGTATTACTTTTTACCCCTTAGATGGCCCCTGACTATGATCTTCTTTCACTTTTACCTGCCATGATTGTATTACTTTTTACCCCTTAGATGGCCCCTGACTATGATCACCTCTCACTTTTACCAGCCATAATTGTATTACTTTTTACCCCTTAGATGGCCCCTGACTATGATCACCTGTCACTTTTACCAGTCATGATTATATTACTTTTTACCCCTTAGATGGCCCCTGACTACGATCATCTGTCACTTTTACCAGCCATGATTGTATTACTTTTTACCCCTTAGATGGCCCCTGACTGTGATCACCTGTCACTTTTACCAGCCATAATTTGTATTACTTTTTACCCCTTAGATGGCCCCTGACTATGATCACCTGTCACTTTTACCAGCCATGATTGTATTACTTTTTACCCCTTAGATGGCCCCTGACTACGATCACCTGTCACTTTTACCAGCCATGATTATATTACTTTTTACCCCTTAGATGGCCCCTGACTATGATCACCTGTCACTTTTACTAGCCATGATTGTATTACTTTTTACCCCTTAGATGGCCCCTGACTATAATCACCTGTCACTTTTACCAGCCATAATTGTATTACTTTTTACCCCTTAGATGGCCCCTGACTGTGATCACCTGTCACTTTTACTAGCCATGATTGTATTACTTTTTACCCCTTAGATGGCCCCTGACTATGGTCACCTGTCACTTTTACCAGCCATAATTGTATGACTTTTTACCCCTTAGATGGCCCCTGACTATGATCACCTGTCACTTTTACCAGCCATAATTGTATTACTTTTTACCCCTTAGATGGCCCCTGACTACGATCACCTGTCACTTTTACCACCATAATTGTATTACTTTTTACCCCTTAGATGGCCCCTGACTACGACCACCTGTCACTCATGCAGAAAGTAGAGGTATTTGAGCATGCTTTAGAACACACCCAGGGTGATGACCTTGCCAAGATACTCTGGTACAAAAGTCCAAGTTCAGAGGTTAGTATTTTTTTTCTTTTTTGCTTTTCTCTTATGATATTCATATACATCCTGAACGCTGAGTAAGGATTTACCTAGTTTACATATATTCTATATACTGTTGGGTTTAGAAAATGTACACAACATTACCATATACTGTGGATGCATTTATTTTTGTGGATATCAATTTTCGTGGTTTTATGAAAAGGGGTTGTTTCATGGGTTCTTAAATTTGTGGTTCTGAGGTCAGAGTGCAGTATACAGATCAATGTTAAATGTCAATTTCGTGGGGTATTAAATTTCGTGGTTCAAGGGCACTCACGAAAACCACGAAAATTGATACCCCTCGAAAAATAATGAAACCACAGTACATAAAGTTAAAACTGATAACCTAACAAAATTGCAGTGACAGGTATTATTAACATCAAAGTATGTGAAGTGAACAAATATGCAACCTTATAACATTAAGGCATATACCACAACAATAATTCTAGCTGTATGATTACTACAAGATACACAAGACTAAGAAAGAGGGTGAACTACAATGGATGAAAAGAAAAAAGAAACTACATCATGTACTCTTCCAATTTACACATTCTTAAATCTTGTTAAATAATATGAGGCAGGTAAAACCTGTTACGCTCCCGAAGTTTCAATTTATTTATTTTTTTTGGTTCGAAAATAAAAACAAGCTAGCTTTTCTTTTGGGTTATGTGAGCGTTAAATGACATCTAATATTTTCAAAGATAAAAACGATAAAAAGACGCCGAAAGTTGGGAAAACAAGCGCGTGCTAAACCGGACGTTGAAGGAAAATTCAGCTCATAGTACAACTAAACTATTGACATTTCTACCATTATCGCTCCCTTCGGGAGCGTATTAAACTATGATGGAGAGGATTGGTCTTCAATCAATGTGAACCAAACTATATCTGTTATCTTTCAACATCAATATCGGAAGCTGTTTATGGCATATTTAAATTATCAACTCACCTTATCACCTATAAGAAACATTTTACTTGCAGGTGTGGTTTGACAGAAGAACTAATTATACCAGATCCCTTGCAGTCATGTCAATGGTGGGGTATGTTCTTGGTCTCGGTGACAGGTATGTCATTATTTTTAACTTAGTTGTCATGTCAATGGTGGGATATGTCCTCGGTCTGGGTGACAGGTATGTCAACTAATAAATGGCATAATTTCTTATATTTTTGGCCAGATTTAACCAGGTGAAAATCCAGTTATAAAATGGTGAATGTCAGGCAAGTGGGTGGTGTGCATGCAGGCAAAGAAATTTTAGTAACAGTTTTCTCAGCAACTGCTGATCACAGCCTCTTGATATTTAGTATGCATCATCACCATGGGGCACTATACTGTGGGATTCGATTTCAGAGCTGTTGCTCATCTACTTCCTGTTAAATGAAATCCAGCCATTTTTGACTTTGACAGATTTTTAGATCCATTCATTATCCTATTTTATATGTTTCATTTAATATGTTGTTATTTTGTTCATGTTAATAAGACATTAAGTACATGAAACACAACAATCAATAAATAACACTACTTAATTGAAAAAAAATGAAGAAATATACAATGACTTATTTCATAAAGCTGGTATTTTCACGTGTTTAATTTTCACTTATCTTTGCGGGTTACTAAAAATCGAGAAATTAAATCCCGTGAAAATATCCATCTATTGCAAATCATATTCAAACACATTCTTAAACTGCAAAATTAAACCTGCAAAAATTTTTCACATACCTAATCACAGGAAAACTGTGTTAATTTACCCCTGCAAAAATAACCCACTATACTGTAGTATATGCATGACACAAACTGTAATATGAATAACTCTTTTCTTTTATTGCTGTTCTTTACCCAAAAGTCAATGAGAGATCTTTAAAAACCAAGCAAATGCTTCCACCTTGTTTTAAATTTGAGAGAGTGATGCCTTCTTTAATCACCAGTTAACACGAAATGCTAGTTGAAAATACAAATATCTACTATCTAATTTCAGACATCCCTCTAACCTGATGCTGGACAGGATGAGTGGGAAGATCATCCACATTGATTTTGGTGATTGTTTTGAGGTTGCCATGGTGAGAGAGAAGTTTCCAGAAAAGATTCCATTCAGATTGACCAGAATGTTGATCAATGCCATGGAGGTATGTACAGTGAAACTTCTCTAAACCGGCCGCCACAGGGACCATATAAAATGGCCAGTTTAGAGGGGTGGCCGGTTTTGTGGGTGTTTCCTTAATGTCCATCAATGTTACAACCCATGATCAAAATATATTGATCTTTAATTCATCAAGTATATTCTTTATCCTCTACCTTGCGAAAGCTGTCTCAGTAACATTTAAAAATAAGGTTAATATGTTTACTTATTTAAATTTTATATTTTTATTATTTTGATATTAAATTTGATTTGTAGTAAAGCTAAAAAAGAGAGTATTCAAAGATCAGATAGTTTTATCACATGGACAAGACTTTTGGTTCATTTTATTATTTGGCAAAATAGTTTATCAGTCTGGCATAAATTAAAATGCATAACACATCAAGTTTTAAAATAATGTCAAAAGACTATTTTTCATACCATTAATTATTTTCAGCTCATTAATTCCAATTTACATGATCAAATTGCCTATAAATATTTTGATCAGCTTGGACAGAAAGATTAGAATAAACAAATTATGTCACAATAACTTACAAAGGTGCAATTTTTAATTCCATAAATCCTTTTAATTGTTATTTTAAATCAATTGTTTATATACTAATTACAATTGACTTGTGTAGGGCTTCAAAATTCTTTAATTTGCTTTTATAACTTGTGTGTTGACAACTTTATTGCCTATGGCATTGATTGGTTGGCCAGTATTCAGGGATTTAAATTACTTGATTTATGAAGGGAAAGTTTAAAAAAAGTGGCCGGTGTACGGTTTGGAGGGGTGGCCGGTATTGTGAGGAAAATTTACATAGAATTTTCATAGAATTTTGCAGGGACTTTTCGAAATGGCCACTTTAAAGGAGTGGCCAGTTTTCAGGGGGTCCGGTTTAGAGAAGTTTCACTGTATAAACAAGTTGACGGATTAGTACCTGCGCTTTGAAAATGAAGTTGCATACAGTTTGACTTGCCCCTACTACAAAAGTAGAGGAGCATATACTGTGATTTCATTATTTTTAGTGAGGTATCAATTTTGGTTGTTGTGGGCTGTTCATCAAATCCCTGGAAATATTAATAAAGAAGTGTAAAAATAGATTTGAATTATAAAAAGCTATTGAGCAACTGAATGTCAAAAGTCCCAAAGGGCAAAAACAAAACCAATAAATACAAATGAGAACAGCACGCAGAAACAACTATAAATAAATCAACAACTCAAGTCAAAGAGAGTAAACTCGGGTGGCCCCAATGGTAGCTTTTCTTCGGCAAAATTGAACATGGGTCTACCTTATATGTTATATCTGATTTTAGGTGACAGGTATAGATGGTAACTATCGTATGACGTGTGAGAGTGTGATGGAGGTTCTGAGGGAACATAAAGACAGTCTGATGGCCGTCCTGGAGGCATTCGTCTACGATCCACTGCTCAACTGGAGATTGATGGATAGTAAGTGTATAAAGGAGGGGGGGTGAGGGTCCTGAGGGAACATAAAGACAGTCTGATGGCCGTCCTAGAGGCATTTGTCTACGATCCACTGCTCAACTGGAGATTGATGGACAGTAAGTGTATAAAGGGGAGGGGTGTAGTGAAGGTCCTGAGGGAACATAAAGACAGTCTGATGGCCGTCCTGGAGGCATTCGTCTACGATCCACTGCTCAACTGGAGACTAATGGACAGTAAGTGTATAAAGGGGAGGGGTGTAGTGAAGGTCCTGAGGGAACATAAAGACAGTCTGATGGCCGTCCTGGAGGCATTCGTCTACGATCCACTGCTCAACTGGAGATTGATGGATAGTAAGTGTATAAAAGGGGAGGGATGTAGTGAGGGTCATGAGGGAACATAAAGACAGTCTGATGGCCGTCCTGGAGGCCTTTGTCTACGATCCACTGCTCAACTGGAGATTGATGGATAGTAAGTGTATAAAAGGGGAGGGATGTAGTGAGGGTCATGAGGGAACATAAAGACAGTCTGATGGCCGTCCTGGAGGCCTTTGTCTACGATCCACTGCTCAACTGGAGATTGATGGATAGTAAGTGTATAAAGGGGGGGGGGGTAGTGAGGGTCCTTAGGGAACATAAAGATAGTCTGATGGCCGTCCTAGAAGCCTTCGTCTATGATCCATTACTCAACTGGTGACTAATGGACAGTGAGTGTATATCGGGGGAAGTAAATAAATTAGGGGATGGTTGTGGGAAGGTTAGTAAACAATCTTAAAGGCCTTTGTCTTTGCTCTATTGCTGAACTTGAAACTAATGGACAGTAAATTAAAGGGAATAACTCTTTAATGTCAGATGAATGTTTTTATTCTGAGTATAACAAGCTTCCGAGTGATTATATCTAAAATAGGAAAAATTAAATGTTCCATGAAAATATTTTTTGAAGGATGACCCCAAAAAAATCAAGACAAAACTGCATATAAAAGATCCTTTTCATGTTCTTAAATGCATCTTGAAATTTGATTAGATTAAATTGTAGCTTTTACCTTTGAGCAATGCTTTATTGCTTAATTTTGCAAAATTTATTGTCTGGAACTTTGTTGTCATTTGTATTTCAAGATTCTATAATTGCATTTACCGTGCATATAAATAAAAAGTGGTAATCCCATTTGTTAATACATGTAGGTCCATTGAATCATCTTTCATACCTCAATGAAATGTCATTCGTGTCATGTTGCTGTAATGGGGTCATGATCTTACTACATGTATATATACAACTGAAATTAGTAGGTACATTCTCCTAACTTTTACATTTTACGTTTAGATACTAATATGAAAATGAAAAAAATGGGTCAAAGACAGAAATGGCCGGATTTCGTTTAAAAGGAAGTATATAAGCCACAGACCTGAAATGGTATCCAACCCTATGGGAACCCATGCTGATGCTGCATACCAAATATCAAGAAGCTGTGATTAGTAGTTGCTGAGAAAACTGTTACGAAAATTTTCTATAATTGGACATTTATGTCAAAAATTAACTAAGTCGGTAAACAGGAAGTAGATGAGCAACAGACCTGAAATCTATTCCCACTTTATGGAAGCCCATACTAATGCTACATACCAAATATCAAGAAGCTGTGATTAGTAGTTGCTGAGAAAACTGTTACGAAAATTTTCTATAATTGGACATTTATGTCAAAAATTAACTAAGTCGGTAAACAGGAAGTAGATGAGCAACAGACCTGAAATCTATTCCCACTTTATGGAAGCCCATACTAATGCTACATACCAAATATCAAGAGGCTGTGATTAGTAGTTGCTGAGAAAACTGTTACGAAAATTTTCTATAATTGGACATTTATGTCAAAAATTAACTAAGTCGGTAAACAGGAAGTAGGTGAGCGACAGACCTGAAATCGAATCCCACCTTATGGGAGCCCATGCTGATGCTGCATACCAAATATCAAGAGGCTGTGATTAGTAGTCGCTGAGAAAACTGTTACGAAAATTTTCTTTAATTGGACATTTAAGTCAAAAATTAATTAAGTCGGTAAACAGGAAGTAGGTGAGCGACAGACCTGAAATCAAATCCCACCTTATGAGAGCCCATGCTGATGCTGCATACCAATGTCAAGAGGCTGTGATTAGTAGTTGCCGAGAAAACTGTTACGAAAGTATTATCCCCGCCCGCCGTCCGCCCGCCCGACATTCACCATTTTATAACCCGGATTTTTACTAGTGAAATCTGGCCAAATATACAAACGTACACCATAAAACAAAACAAAAAATGGGAAACCAATAAAAAATCTTTAAAATGTAATGATATAAAGAACTGAATGTTTTTATTTTGATGTGTTATAGGTGTGTAAACTGTTGACTATAGAACATTTTGAATGAATGGCAAATAAAACGGTTTTACATGCCTATGAAACATCAAAATACAAACATTCATTTCTTAAATGATTATTCTGTATCAGTTAAATAGAAAGGTCTGTCTGGGAGAGATCCATTTATCTTAGGAATCTTAAGTTCTCCTAAGATGGTATTTTCTCCCTATATTAAGTTGATCATGCCACGGTCTAATGCACAAGGAATTCATTAGACTGGCCGAGAGGGTCATACAACAATATTAATATTTAAGTTGGCATATTTGATGATAAAAAGAACTCTGCAAAGGATGAAGAGAAAAAAGTTACTTTTACTCTTGATCTCAACCACATATAATTATTATTTCCCCCAAAAAGAAAAGTTGGGGGGGATATAGGAATCACCCTGTTTGTCTGTCTGTCCACATTCCTTGTAAACGCAACCCCACTTAATAACTAGAGGCTCCCAGGAGCCTGAATCGCTCACCTTGCATTCGATGATACTTATATGCTGGATATTTATTAAAGGACTGCTACTCTGTGGAATTATCAATTTTAATGTTCTAAGGGAAACAACTCCTATCAAGAAAGGTCTTACAACTTTTACCCCATTACATAATTTTTAGATCTTTATGTGCTTAACCATATGCAATTTAAATTTTTCAAATATCTTGTATTGTTTTCAAGATATAAGCCTTAAAAGAGCAAAATTTGAATAAAAAACAAGAAAAAGGGCAATAACTCCTACAACCATTGTAAGATCTTCTTCAAAACTTCAGGGCAGGTAGATCTTTATGTGCTGATCATTATTATCCAAATAGAATTTTAATATCTATTACCATTTTTGAGTTATTTGCAAAAAACTACAATTTACCTTATGTTCTATTTTTAGCCATGGCGGCCATGTTTTTTGTCGAATCAAAATTTCGAACGATAATTTTGTAGACCACATACTATTGAACAACCCTACCAAGTTTCATTTCATTTGACTAAGCAGTTTCAGAGAAGAAGATTTTTGAAAAGTTGAACAAAAATCTGTGAAAATGGTCAATTTTTACAATCCAAGGGGTATAACTCCTAAAGGAATGATCCTACAACTTTGACTCTGTTACAACTTTTGTAGATCTTGATGTGCTTAGTCATATGCAATTTAAATTTTTGAAATATCTTGTATAGTTTTCAAGATATAGGGCTAAATAAGTAAAATTTTTGAAAAAAATCCAGAAAAAGGGCAATAACTCCTACATCGGTTGTTGGATCTACTTGAAAATTTCTGGGCAGGTAGATCTTGAGGTGCTGATCACTTTAACCCTATGCCAGAATTTTGATATCTGTTACCGTTTTTGAGTAATTTGCAAAATACTGCAATTTACCCCTATGTTCTATTTTTAGCCATGGCGGCCATGTTTTTTGTCGAATCAAAATTTCGAACGATAATTTTGTAGAGGATATACTACAGAACAACCCTACCAAGTTTCATTACATTTGGCCAAGCGGTTTCAGAGAAGAAGATTTTTGAAAAGTTGAACGACGGACGACGGACGCCAAGTGATTGCAAAAGCTCACATTGCCTTCGGCAAGGTGAGCTAAAAATGACAACAAAGTTTCAGACAATAAATTTTGCTACGCCTGATGCACGTTTCGTCTATTCAAGACTCATCGGAGGCACTCTACCAAAAATATTGAAAATGCCAAACACTATACGATTATGAAGAGCATACAACAGTAAAATGACTGAAATGGATTTTGATGAAACTTAGCGTAAAGAAATAACATCATATGTAGATGTGCATGAAGAATTTTCATTGCAGTTGGATATCATTCAGGGGGAGATAATTGAAACTTACTTTGTTTTCAATGTAATTTAGGTTGTTTTTTAGAATTTGATTTTGATCTGTTTTATTTTAGCCACAACCAAAGCCAAGGCCAAAGCCACAACATCTGGGTCCTTCAGTGGCAGTCAAGAACAATCAGCAGACATCTTGGAAACGGTGGACATTGGAGGTAAAAAGTCAGTTCCTGCAGCTGCAGCAGGAACAGGAAATCTTGCTGGGGGAGATAACTCCATGACAGAAAATCTAAACAAGAAAGCTGTACAGATTGTACAGAGAGTCAGAGACAAGTTGACAGGGAAGGATTTCCCCACAGAGGAGCCAATCGACGTGTCAACCCAGGTGGAGTTGTTGATCAAACAGGCAACATCTCACGAGAATCTGTGTCAGTGTTACATAGGGTGGTGTCCATTCTGGTAGAGGGAATGGGAAAAAGAAAGGATTTTTTATACCCTTGCTTCAAATAAGAGGAATAGTTAAAGACAAGAAAGGATTTTTATACCCCCACTTCAAAGAAGGATTTTTGCTAGTGTCCATTCTGCTAAAGAAAAATTAACATGTACATTCGTAACATCAAAATACAGTTACATTATTAACCTTTGTAGAAATCATTATTTAATCCTGTTTAAAATGAATTGACAGTGATGTGCTATGAAAATATTGATGCGTCAATTTCATGTGAAATTTATGTCATGAGCAGTTTCGCACTAGTTTTGTGCGAAGTATTTTTGTTTGTCTATGAAGTGTTTGTTTTATTATTTGACAGTGATATGAATTTACTTGTTTTTGTTAGATTTATTGAAATTATAGTTTATTACTAAAGCTTAACAAATTTAGATATGATTTGTAATGATATAAAGTGTTGCATGAGGTTTCACTTTGTGATAAAATATATTTATACATGTTGATATTCAAGAATATATGTTACTGTAAATCATGTTATATTTTGTTTTATTTGAACATTTCATGTTATTTTATAAATGACTATCATGTGGTTGTCGGGGGATATGAGGAATCCCTGAATTTCTGCTGCACATGTCCATCTTTACAAAACTTGAAATCAGAGGCGTATCCAGAAAGTTTTGAAAGAGGGGTTATGGCCTATTGTCTACTGAAGATTATAGGGGGATGGGGCAGGGTTCCCACGCCATCCTTGAATTCAAGGAAACCTGGAAAAGTCCTTGAATTTCATTTCAATGTTCAAAAACCTGGAAACATCCTTGAATTTTATCAAATATCCTTGAAAAACCCTTGAATTTTGTAATATGCAGATTTGTTGACCGTTTGATAAAAAAAGACCGAAAAATATTGGATTTTTTAAATTTTTGCCGACTATTTTAATCCTTGAAAATGACCTCAATACCCTTGAAATGTCCTTGAAAAACCCTTGAATGTTCTGTCCAAAAAATATTGGGAACCCTGATAAGGGTTCCAGATCAATTATGCCTAATTTTTTCATGAAAATTACAAATTTTCCATGGAAGAGGGCTCCAACCCTTGCACTACCCCCATTTGGATATGCCACTGCTTGAAATGATCTTATAAAAAAATGTCCTGTGAAACCTTGTATTGTAGATCCATTTATTTTTGTGGTGACAGTTTTTCATGGGTTGTTGAAAAAAGCAAGTTTATAGGTTTCTGAAGTTTGCAGTATGCAATGCAATGTTAAATTTCCTTTCAATGGATCAGCCCCACCAACGAAAACCCCCAATGATTAATACCGCATGGAAAATAATGAAACCACAGGACCTGAGTGGCTCAAAAATTTAGAAATTGCCCTATTTATGATAATATCACTATGGCAGATCAAATTATAATGTTTTGCATTGAAATTTTTAAATGATAAAATCAGTGATTATATTACATTTTTCATTTGTTTTTTTTTTTCATATAAAGTTAAAATTCATACATTGCTTTGTTTCATGTGTCTGATGGATGTCTTTTATTTTATTATTTGTTTTTTCCCCATCAAACTCTGTATGTGACATTAATATGGCAATTAATATAGTTTGTTTAAAAGAATGGATTCAAATGTAGAAGTCAATATTATGTGTAAGTTGTAAGGTGTTGATCAGGAATAAAAATGAAAAATGTGTCGTTGTAAAATTTTTTATACCCAGTGGCAACATGTCCGGGGCATATGGTTTAATTTGTGTCCCTCCATAAGTAGTTTATGAAAGGTTATGGGGTAGATGAACAT
Source organism: Arcuatula senhousia (assembly GCA_963971305.1). Taxonomy (NCBI): domain Eukaryota; kingdom Metazoa; phylum Mollusca; class Bivalvia; order Mytilida; family Mytilidae; genus Arcuatula; species Arcuatula senhousia. The sequence goes on along the minus strand of OZ020316.1, from coordinate 44,932,188 downwards.
GAGACCGCAACACATAAATAAACTCCAACTGCAATTAATTTTAATGAGCTGTATGGTTATTTCGGAATTTGATTCCTCATCAGATGCACTAGAACCCAAACAAAGGAAATAGGTCTGTACGAATTTTCACCAATCTTTTATCAGAAACCATACATGTATGAGAATAATTTGAATTTTGGCAGGGTGGTTCAGTATGCTCAAATGTACTTCCTATGCTAATTTCAGACCTGTCAGACTTCTACTTCTTTTTTGATGCATTACGTTGGGCATCTGTGTCCCATAGGTTTTATTCATAGTAAATAAAATAACCTTTAGGCCATGCCAAATTAATTGATACATGTACATGTAGTTGGTCAGACAATGCATGAAAAAAAGTGTAATTAGGCAACTTTTATTGTTTCACATGATCTAATAATAGAAGTTTTGGACACACAGTAAATTTTTTTACTAGTGTTCAAATTTTAGTTTTAAACAAAGGGTTGCACTTACTTGTGCTTAGGATACTCCTACTCGACCATTTGTAAAACAGGAAGTAGATGCTCGACTATGGGAGGCACAGTACAGCTCATCATACTAAAGCTGTGTACCAAATTTGAAATCAATCCCTTCAATAGAAGCTGAGATAACTGTTACGAAAAATTGTCTATTTTTGACTATTTAAAAGTCTAAGTCGGCTCAGAAAACAGGAAGTAGATGAACTACTGACCTGGATAGGGGAGGCACATTGCAACTCATCATGCTTAAGCTGTGTACCAATTTGAAATCAATCCCTTAAGTAGAAGCCAAGAGATCTGTAACGAAAGTTAGCTCCAGACAGACAGACAGACAGACAAGGTAATAGCAATATAGCCCCCTCTCTTACGAGTGGGGATATAGAAAGTTGAAAGAAGAAGAGAATGCATGAGCAGGATAACTGTTTTCAAATGAATTCTTTTATTAAATATTGATAATTCGTCAGAAATAGAGCAATAGTAAGCTACTACTGGGGCATATACATACCAAGTTTCATCAACCTAGGACTTACAGTTGGTGCTTGCAAAACCTTAACATTGACAACTTTCAATGTCAAAGTCATTTAACAAATTTTTAATCAACCCAATTTTCTATCTTTAGAACCACTGAATATTTATTTTCAAAATGCACTTCAAAAACAATCTTTTTCTGAAAATTGAAGAACCAAAAGAATTTTTTAATTATCTAGAAAAACAAAAAAGTTATGACAATTAAAAGGCGTTTTCCAACACAGTTTTATTGTCTTTTTGCCCTCCAAAAATTTTCCACAGGTAAGCGGTGACGTCATTGCCAACATTCCAATAGTAGTTGCTGAGAAAATTTTCACAAATATGTCATCACCTGCCAATCCTGCTGACCAACAACCACAGTTTTAAAACGCATATTATTCACTTAGTGACTAACAAAACATTCAAAAATGCCTACAGGACCAAGCTCATTTTAATGTGGTTTAAAAGAACTGGAAATTTTCATTCATTAGCTACAAATTTACAATTTTATTAAGGCCATAATAAAATAATTCCTAGATTCTCATCCAAATTTCTTCAAAATAGGGGGGGGGTTGAATTTTAATTTTTATTTTTTATCCATTTTGATGAATTATTCTGCCATTTAAAGAAAATAAGCCAAAATTTAACAAAATTTCTCAAAAAATCTATATAAATATATTTTTTTGAGAGGGCTGAAAAAATCAGGGCAGGAGGGGATGGGAATCAAGGATTTTTTTTTTAATGGCCTTAAGGGACAGATTGACGGAGAGGTTTACTAAGGTGATGGTTTTAAAACCACTTCATTGGTCATAGACCATTACATCTCAGATCCATGAGATCGTGTAGCAGATTTCAGTCCTTCTTTGTAAGTAACAACAAGAGTTAACACTAAAATATGTCTAGCCTGCAGGCACCATCATAATACCTTGCTATTCTTCAAACACAATCAAAACTACTATTGGGCATATGCATACCAAGTTTCATCAACCTAGGACTTACATTTCTTGAGATAAGTAGATGCTCTTGAAACTTTAACATTGCTATTATATGTATTGAAAATTGTCAAAGTCATTCAACTGGATAATCAAGGAGGTCAAAATGTTTAGACAGCTGTGCTAAGCTACTACTGGGGCATATGCATAATAAGTTTCATCAATCTAGGACTTACAGTTCTCGAGATATAAAGGTGCTCCCAAAAACCTTACCATTGCTATTATATGTATTGAAAATTGTCAAAGTCATTCAACTGGAAAATCAAGGTTAAGAAAAAAAGATTGGGATGCAACTGTGCTAAGCTACTACTGGGGCATATACATACCAAGTTTCATCAACCTAGGACTTACAGTTCTTGAGATATAAAGATACTCGCAAAACCTTACCATTGACAACTTTCAATGTCAAAGTCATTCAACCGGAAAATCAAAGTCAAGGTCTAAAAGTAGGGTTGCAACTGTGCTAATTTTCATTAACCTATGACTTATAGATCTTGAGATATGGAGGTGCTCATAAAACCTTAATATTATCATTGCTGCCTGTAAAGAAACACCTATATCTCACTCTGCTTTGCAGGCGAGACAAAAATCTGACTTTCACATTTGTATGTTGTTAGGTTTGTCAGTTGCCTGTCCAAGGAGGTAATAAACTTTATGATAGAAAACTCAAAGCACACACACACTTATAGAAGTCACAAATAACTATGTAGATAAAATTTTATTGACATTAGGAATGTTTTTGCCTTTTCAAGGGCTGTTCAAAATCTAAGTCAAGGTCATTTAAATCATCATCATCGGTAGTCACACTAAAGATTGGAGTGGACAACTTTTTTGTCAACTGAGAGGAACCCTGAGACGGACTATTCTGAGAGAATATTGAAATATTAGATGATGATTCCATAGTGTTACCGGTTTGCTTTGTGCTTTCTATATTATTATTAACGGTAGTCTGCAATGGTAACCTTTGGCTATCACATGTTAAGTTATGCTTCGTATTTCCACTTTTATCGGAGTCATTTTCAGTGAATGCAAATCTTTTTAATTTGGACCTTGTTTTGAAAGACACTGTACTATTACACACTGAACTGTCGTGGTTAGTCTCCTGTGAAGTATCAACCTGAGTGGAAGTTCCTAACTTTTTTTCCAGTGACGTGTTTATCTGAATGGAAGGTCCTTCCTCTTTTGAGAGACTACTATTTTGTTGATCACAGCTTTTGTGAAAAGAAAATTTAGATTTGAGTTCATGAATAAATTTCCTGCCCTTTGCTTGTTTATTACAAGACATTTCACTTTTCTCCTTTACAAAAATCAGCTTCGCTGTACTCTGAAGAGTTTCTGTCTCTGATGGCTTATCAGTTGTACATAATAAATGATTGTTCACCCTTGATGTCTGACTTTTTAATATAGGTGTAACAGGATGGAAAACATCTGGTTTCTGCGGAGAGACTGACCGTCTTTGAGTAGAAGTAAAGGGAGCGTCACTTTGGTGGTTTGACCCAGTGCCAGTGGATGATAAAAAGGAATCTTCTAAACTATTGTTCAGTATACTGCTTCCTTTGTTGAGTAAACCAGTGTCTTTCTTGTTTGTTAGCACAGATTTGCTTTGATTTTTTACCCCATTATTCTGACAAACATTGTTAGTGTTAAGAAGTTGATTGTTATCTTCATTATCATTCTGAGTTAATTCTTTGCTCTGGAATAAACTGTCTTGCTTGTTCAATGTAAGCATAGAATTGTTTAAGTTTGAGTCTCTCTCAGGGGATATCTGTGATGACATGATCCTATTAAGTCCAGTGATCCCCTGTTCCTCTTTGTTTGTATCATTCGCATATGAACCATCAAGTATGTTTATATGTTTGCTGATACTTAAAGACTCCTCCATTATTGATTCATGAATAACTGTCTCTCTGTTCTGGGAACTATTAAGTCTATTTCTACTGGTGCCAAAAGATTCCTCGATTATTGATTCAGGGACGACTGTCACTCTGTTTTGGGAAACACTTCCACTTCCAGGGCTCGGTACAACTTCATCATCTGTTTTGTTTGCAAGGTTTTTAAAACCTTCCATAGTTTTGATTTCATCTTCCAGTATGTCATGTAAATTCAGTCGTGTCAAGACAAGTTCAGCTAAAAATAAAAAGAAAGAACTTGAAAAGGTTATGTCAGGCTGCCCAGTATACAATGTTTAAAGCAAGAGTGAAAATATCGTAAGTCAAAAATTCAAGCAAATCTAATTTAAGGACAAATTTTCCTGAATATTTCCTGTACCAATACAGCAAATTTACTTACTTACTTACTTAGCAGCGACCGCTGGTCACATTTAAGGCTGCTGGCTGTTTTCCATTGTGGATTTTTTAAATTTACGTTTATATTGTAGGTTGTGTTGTGTACACTTATTCCACATCTCATTTTCTTCTATTAGGCCTTTTCTACCTAGGTGGCACATAGGCCACTGATGATACGCCTCCATTTTAAAATTAAAATCTAACCACCAGACAAACATTTTTATGTTTACTGTTTGTTACCTTGTAGTCTGTACTCCTCCTCTGCAACATCAGGAAATGCTGTGTGTAAGGCATTGACACCACCCAGGAGGGCTGCTCCCTGTAATGGAAGATCAAAATATTCTCATCATTTTTTTTGGTATTATTTAAATGGTGATCCTGTGTTTTTATTACAAAAAATCAACTGTACGTTATACAAGTTTTTTTTACATAACTTAGTCCAAAATTTATGTACTATTTTAAAAATGGATGTGTTCTGTGGATTTTTACAATATAATCTTTACAAAATCTTGAAAATTAAACCCCAATTATTTTCATATCAGATTTTCAATTTGCATTCATACCTAAGTTTAAAGAAAGTTTGGAAAAAATACTTGGGTCAAATTATTAGACCCTCCAACTGCACTAAACTTACCTGCATCGTGGACTCCATTAATGTTACAGCTACAACTGCATCTTGAACTGTGACAACATTTCTAAACATTAGCCTGGCGTGGGCTGTAACAGAAGACATAAAATTCAGGTCTACTACTTACATGTGACGATTCCGTGATGAAAAAGCTGGAGATTTTGATTTTTTTGGCCAAAAAAAGCAGGAGATTTTCAATGCTCATTAAAATTGCATTTCAATATCAATTGAGGTGCCAAATATACATGGCTTCACTGATTAATCTCCAACTGTAAATACAATCATCAGGTCAATTATGGCAATAAACCTTTAAGACATTTACCTGTTAAAGTAACGTCTGCCTAATTGACAAACCCCTTAAACACCGGAAATGTTTTATGACTGAACAATTAAAATGTCTATAAAACCAAAATTTTGTCATGTCTCAAACAAGAGGCTCCCAAGAGCCTAAATCGCTCACCTAAACTACACAGATACATATATTTGTAGATAATATTGTGCTTAACCATATTGCGATTTAAATTTATGAAATATCTTGGTTAGTTTTCAAAATATTGGGCTTAACAAGTGCAAATTTGGCAAAAATTAGGAAAAAGAACAATAACTCCCACATCAGCAGTCGGATCTTTTCCAAAAAATCAGGACAGGTAGATCTTAATATGCTGATCACTTTTGTTTCTTGCACAATTTTGATATCTGAAACCAGTTTTGAGTTATTAGCAAAAAAATGAAATTTGCCCCTATGTTCTATTTTTAGCCATGGTGGCCATGTTTTTTTACGAATCAAAAATCTGAACGATAGAGTTGTAGCATATAAGCTATCAAACAGTGTGCCATGTTAAGATGCAGTTGGTCTTACCGTTTCAGACAAGTCAGGGGTAAAGTAATGAACAATGGTAAATATTGACGCTTTAAGGGCCATAACTCCTTAAAGAAATGGTTCTACAGCTTTGACCTAATTACATGAATTGTAGATCTTGATGTGCTTAATTATATGCAATTTGAATTTTAGAAATATCTTGTATAGTTTTCAAGATATAAGGCTAAATAAGTGAAAAATTTTGAAAAAATCCAGAAAAAGGGCAATAACTCCTATGTCATTTGTTGGATCTTCTTGAAAATTTCAGAGCAGGTAGATCTTGAGATGCTAATTACTTTTGTTTCCCATTAAAATTTTGATATCTGTTACCGTTTTTGAGTTATTAGCAAAAAACTGTTATTTGACCCCTATGTTCTATTTTAAGCCATGGAGGCCATATTTTTTTTACAAATCAAAAATCTGAACGATAGAATTGTAGCAATAATGCTATTTAACAACTGTGCCAAGTTTGGTTGAAGTTGGATGTATGGTGTCAGACAAGTTAATCTTTGAAATTCAGGGTAAAAGTAATGAAAAATGGTAAATTTTGACGCTTTAAGGGCCATAACTCCTAAAAGAAATGGTTCTACAGCTTTGACCTAATTACATGAAATGTAGATCTTGATGTGCTCAATCATATGCAATTTGAATTTTTAAAATATCTTGTATAGTTTTCAAGATATAGGGCTAAATAAGTGCAAAATTTTAAAAAAAAATCCAGAAAAAGGGCAATAACTCCTACATCGGTTGTTGGATCTTCTTGAAAATTTCAGGGCAGGTAGATAATGAGGTGCTGATCACTATAACCCTGTGCCAGAATTTTGATATCTGTTACCGTTTTTGAGTTATTTGCAAAAAAACTGTAATTTGACCCCTATGTTCTATTTTTAGCCATGGCGGCCATGTTTTTCAACGAATCAAAAATCCCCACACTAGTTTTATACTACCTATGCTAATTAACAACTGTGCCAAATTTAAAAACCATTGGACTTATGGTGTTAGAGGATTTAACGTTTGAAAAATGTTAACGACGACAGACGCCAAGTGATGGCAATAGCTCACATGGACAGCTAAAAAGCGGGAGATTACACAAAACGTCGGGAGAACGGGAGATAGATCAAAAAGTCAGGAGATTTCGTCTCCCAGCGGAAGAATCACATGTATGCTACTATATGGAAGATACTTATATCACCTTAATGTAAAATAAAGAATGTGTCCATGCGACACAGTTGACCCCTCCAAACCCAAATAAAAGTCCGACAGGTCTGAAAATTGCTTAGACAACATATATTTTATCATACTAAACCATCCTACCAAGTTTCAAATCATTCCCATTTACAGTTTCTGAGAAAAGCTTGATGGAAATTTGTACAGATGGACATACGGACAGACATGAGTAAAACTTTATACCCCCGACATGTCGTCTGTGGGGCATAAATATTCAGTAAACAAGTAGTTGAGTGACATACATATACAAATAATCACTTTATACCATACAGTATACAGTTATTTAATGCCTGGTCATGGAGCAGTCAAAACTATTATCCCGAGGTGCTGGAGATGATTAAGGAACTGTTGCCTGAGGCCGCAGGCCGAAGGCAACAGTTCTTAAATCATCTCCTGAGCACCGAGGGCATAATAGTTTGACTGCTCCATGAACAGGCATTAAATAACTGTTTTATTAACTTATAGAATACATAGAGAGAGTTTGCGCTCGTTTATCAGTGCGACATAAAAACAAATTTCTCTTTATCCCCTAATATTTCATATGATTTGTTAATTTTTCTGTGTGTTCTTCAAAAATGTACCAAAAGAGCTTCTCTTTCGGATTTTCAAATAAACAAAATACAGATAAATAAATTATGCATCAAAATCTGTTGAGAAATGGCATGGGAATAATTTGTGTAATATTAATTTATATGAAATATATAGAAAAATATTAATTTTTAAAAAGTGTGAAATACTTTTGACGTCGCTCTGTACTGCGCATCATTCACGCGCATGGAACAGTTCGTTCCAGGGGTGAAACAGTGAACTGTTACATGCTGACGTCATTTTTAAGAAAAATGAATGAAAACATCCAAAATTGCTTCATATGAAATATATGCACTATAAGTTAATAATTCTAAATAACAAAGCTACATGTAAAATATCAAGAGACTGTGTGACATAAATGCTTGGAAAAGCGAGAAAAAATTGAGTACTATGTATATAATTCATAAATCAAATTTAAAATTTTCAGTAAACAATAAGTTGATGCCTCTCAGACATAAAATCCCTTGACACCATAATGCAATATTATAGGACAAAACTTGATACCAAATATCATGAGGCTGTGGCATGGAGTTGCTTTGAATACTGTGAGAGAAATTTTTTGTCATCCCACAGGATGCACTAGAATGGCAGTCTTCTATGAAAGAAGTTTGTCCCCTGCATCTTCAAATATTCGGTAAAACAGAAAGTAGGTAAGTTACGACAAAAAAATCGCTTTACACCATATAGTACTATAGGAGGCAGCTACATGCCCTTATGGTGTCACAGAAGTGAACATGTTAACCTGTTTAAATTTAAAAAGAAATGCTGTGAAAATGGTAAATTTTAATGTTCTAAGGAAAAACAAGAGGCTCCCAGGAGCCTGAATCGCTCACCTGGTCTTAATGTCAACCTTTTGAAGACTATTGTATAGCTAAATGAGCTGAATGTTTAAGCAATAAAAAGCTTTTCTCTATCTGCAATAGTTTTCATTCCAAAGGCCAAAAAGTATTTTTTGCCTTAAAGGGACCATAACCCCTATAAGGGGTCATTTGACAACTTTGACCCTATGGAGACTTTTGTAGAGCTAAATGAGCTGAACATTTAAGCAAGCAACAGCTTTTCTCTATCTGCAATAGTTTTCATTCTATAGGCCAAACACACTATTTTTTGCCTTTAAGGGGCTGTAACCCCTATAAGGGATCATCTGACAACTTCGACCCTATGGAGGCTTGTGTAAAGCTAAACGAGCTGAACATTTAAGCAAGCAACAGCCTTTCTCTATCTGCAATACTTTTCATTCTATAGGCCAACTAGAGGCTCCCAGGAGCCTGAATCGCTCACCTGATCTCTTATGCCAAAGTTTGAATAAATTTCACAAACTTTCAACTATACCAAGTTGCAAATAATCCCTTCAGTGGTTTCAGAGAAGATTTTTGGAAATCAGTTTAAATTAATAGAAAAAAACAGTTAAAGGGCAATAACTCCTATAAGGACCTTTTGATGCTAAACAAGAAAAGTTGCTTCAGATTTTCTCTATCTCTTATACTTTTTGAGTTATAAAACAAAAACAATGGTCTGATCCCCCCTGTTCTATTTTTAGCAATGGCGGCCATGTTGGTTGGTTGACGTGTATATAATTCACAAACTTGGTAGAGGACATCCTAAAGATCAAGTGTACAAAGTTTCAAAGCAATCCCTTCAGTGGTTTCAGAGAAGAAGATTTTTGAAAATCAGTTAAAATTAATGGAAAAAAACAGTTAAAGGGGAATAACTCTTAAATGGCTGATCTGACCATTTTGACCCTGAAATCATTTTTGTAGATCTCAATGAACTGAACAATTCTGCAATGCTAACTTTTCCTCTAGCTCTAACGGTGTTCAAGATATTGTCCAAAAACTGCAAAAATGGTCAATTTTGACGATTAAAGGGCAATAACTCCTATAAGGAGTCGTTTCACAACTTCGACTCAATGGAGAGATTTGTAGAGCTTTTGATGCTGAACAAGGAAAATTGCTTCGGATTTTCTCTATCTTTTATACTTTTTGAGTTATAAGCCAAAAACAATGGTCTGACCCCCCTGTTCTATTTTTAGCAACAGCGGCCATGTTGGTTGGTCGACGTGTATATAATTCACAAACTTGGTAGAGGACATCCTAAAGATCATGTATACCAAGTATCAATGCAATCCCTTCAGTGGTTTCAGAGAAGAAGATTTTTAAAAATCAGTTAAAATTAATGGAAAAAACAGTTAAAGGGGAATAACTCTTAAACGGCTGATCTGACAATTTTGACCCTGAAATCATTTTTGTAGATCTCAATGAGCTAAACAATTCTGCAATGCTAACTTTTCCTCTAGCTCTAACGGTGTTCAAGATATTGTCCAAAAACTGCAAAAATGGTCAATTTTGACGATTAAAGGGCAATAACTCCTATAAGGAGTCGTTTCACAACTTCGACTCAATGGAGAGATTTGTAGAGCTTTTGATGCTGAACAAGAAGGTTGCTTCGGATTTTCTTTATCTTTTATACTTTTTGAGTTATAAGCCAAAAACAATGGTCTGACCCCCCTGTTCTATTTTTAGCAACAGCGGCCATGTTGGTTGGTCGACGTGTATATAATTCACAAACTTGGTAGAGGACATCCTAAAGATCATGTATACCAAGTATCAATGCAATCCCTTCAGTGGTTTCAGAGAAGAAGATTTTTAAAAATCAGTTAAAATTAATGAAAAAACAGTTAAAGGGGAATAACTCTTAAACAGCTGATCTGACAATTTTGACCCTGAAATCATTTTTGTAGATCTCAATAAGCTAAACAATTCTGCAATGCTAACTTTTCCTCTAGCTCTAACGGTTTTCAAGATAGTCCAAAAACTGCAAAAATGGTCAATTTTGATGATTAAAGGGCAATAACTCCTATAAGGAGTCGTTTCACAACTTCGACTCAATGGAGAGATTCGTAGAGCTTTTGATGCTGAACAAGAAGGTTGCTTCGGATTTTCTCTATCTTTTATACTTTTTGAGTTATAAGCCAAAAACAATGGTCTGACCCCCCTGTTCTATTTTTAGCAACAGCGGCCATGTTGGTTGGTCGACGTGTATATAATTCACAAACTTGGTAGAGGACATCCTAAAGATCATGTATACCAAGTATCAATGCAATCCCTTCAGTGGTTTCAGAGAAGAAGATTTTTAAAAATCAGTTAAAATTAATGAAAAAACAGTTAAAGGGGAATAACTCTTAAACAGCTGATCTGACAATTTTGACCCTGAAATCATTTTTGTAGATCTCAATAAGCTAAACAATTCTGCAATGCTAACTTTTCCTCTAGCTCTAACGGTTTTCAAGATAGTCCAAAAACTGCAAAAATGGTCAATTTTGATGATTAAAGGGCAATAACTCCTATAAGGAGTCGTTTCACAACTTCGACTCAATGGAGAGATTCGTAGAGCTTTTGATGCTGAACAAGGTAAGTTGCTTCGGATTTTCTCTATCTCTTATACTTTTTGAGTTATAAGCCAAAAACAATGGTCTGACCCCCCTGTTCTATTTTTAGCAACGGCGGCCATGTTGGTTGGTCGACATGTATATAATTCACAAACTTGGTAGAGGACATCCTAAAGATCATGTATACCAAGTATCAATGCAATCCCTTCAGTGGTTTCAGAGAAGAAGATCTTTGAAGAAAAGTTAACGGACGGACGACGGACGGACGGACGGACGATGGACGCTTAACGATGACAATAGCTCACATGACCCTTCGGGTCAGGTGAGCTAACAAGAGGCTCCCAGGAGCCTGAATCGCTCACCTGACATATGTGCCTGAAGTAAAGGTTATGAGGCAAAATCTATTTAACGTTGAAAGGGTCATAAGATTAATAAGGGGGTCATCTGACAATATGGTGGATCTAAAGGTGCTGATCACTTTTGTTCTCGATCAAAATCTAAAAATCTGTCACCCTTTTTGAGTTATTGCAGTTTAACCTAATGTTCTATTTTTAGCCACAGCGGCCATGTTTTACAACCAATCAAAAATCCCCACAACAGTTCTATACACCTAATAATAATAAACAATAATACCAAGTTTGGTTCCATTTGGACTTAAAGTGTCAGAGGAGTTAACATTTTCAATATAAGGAAATGCAGTTAAAATGCTCAATTTTGACGTTCCAAGGGCAATAACTCCTCAAAGGAAAGGTCCTACAACGTTGACCCAGTTACAAATTTTGTAGATCTTGATGTGCTTATAAATATGCAATTTAAATTTCTCAAATATCTTGTATAGTTTTCAAGATATTGAGCTTAACAGGTGCAAAATTTGCAAAAAATCCACAAAAAGGGCAATAAATCCTACATGGGTTGTTGGATTTTCTTCAAAATTTCAGAGCTGGTAGATCTTGAGGTGCTGATCACTTTTGTTCCCAATCAAAATTTTGAAATCTGTCACCGTTTTAGAGTTATTTGCAAAAAACTGCCATTTACCCCTACGTTCTATTTTTAGCCACAGCGGCCATGTTTTACAACCAATCAAAAATCCCCACAACAGTTCTATACACCCTATGCTAATAAACAACTATACCAAGTTTGGTTCCATTTGGACTTAAAGTGTCAGAGGAGTTAACGTTTTCAATGTAATGAGGAAATGCTGTTAAAATGCTAAATTTTTACGTTCTAAGGGCAATAACTCATAAAAGGAAAGGTCCTACAACGTTGACCCTTTTTACATATTTTGTAGATCTTGATGTGCTTAACAATATGCAATTTAAATTTCTCAAATATCTAGTATAATTTTCAAGATATTGAGCTAATAAGGTGCAAAATTTGCAAAAAATCCACAAAAAGGGCAATAACTCCTACATGAGTCGTTGGATTTTCTTCAAAATTTCAGGGTAGGTAGATCTTGAGGTGCTGATCACTTTTACCCTGACCAGAATTTTGATATCTGTAGCCGTTTTTGAGTTATTTGCAAAAAACTGCATTTTACCCCTATGTTCTATTTTTAGCCATGGCGGCCATGTTTTACGACGAATCAAAAATCCCCACATCAGTTCTAAGCACCGAATGCTAATGAACAACCATACCAAGTTTGGTTGCAATTGGACTTATGGTGTCAGAGGAGTTAACGTTTTAAAAAGTTTACGGACAACGGACGACGGACGGACGCCAAGTGATGACAATAGCTCACCTGACCCTTTGGGTCAGGTGAGCTAAAAACTCTATTTTTTGCCTTTAAGGGGCCATAACCCCTATAAGGGTTCATCTGACAACTTTGACCATATGGAGACTTTTGTAGAGCTAAATGAGCTGAACATTTAAGCAAGCAACAGCTTCTCTCTATCTGCAATAGTTTTCATTCCATAGGCCAAAAACATGAAAAAATGCTATTTTTCACCTTTAAGGGGCCGTAACTCCCATAAGGGGTCATCTGACAACTTCCACTCAATGGAGACAATAGTAGAGCTTTTGATGCTGAAGCAGTAGCGTGGCATCAGATTTCATGTATCTCTTATACTTTTTGATTTACAAGCCAAAAACAGTAGTCTGACCCCCCTGGTCTATTTTTAGCAACGGGGGCCATGTTTTTCGACGAATCGAAAATCCCCACATCAGTTCTGTGGGGGATACCCTAAAGTACCACCAGACCAAATTTGGTTTGAATCTGTGCAGCCGTTTCAGAGGAGAAGAAGTTTGAAGAAAAGTTAACGACGACGACGACGACGACGACAGACGCCAAGTGATGGCAATAGCTCACATGGCCTTTGGCCAGGTGAGCTAAAAACTCCTAAAAGGAAAGGTCCTACAGAATTGACCATCTACATTTTTTGAAGATCTTGATGTGTTAAACAAAATGAAATCTAAATAACTTTTAGAGTTTTCAAGATATTGAGCTTAAATAGTGCAAATTTTGGGGGGAAAAATCAGAAAAAGGGCAATAACTTCTGCATGGGTTGTGGGATCTTCTTGAAAATTTCAGGGTGTGTAGATCTTGTCATGCTTGTCACTTTAACTTTGCCAGAATTTTGATATCTGTGACGTTTTTTTAGTTTTATGCAAAAAACCTATGTTCTATTTTTAGCAATGGCGGCAATGTTTTTTTGACGAATCAAAAATCCAAACAATCAATATGTAAAGGTAACATTTGACCCAGAGGTTTCAGAGGAGAAGACTTTTGAAAAGTTGGATGACTAAAAAGTATAGTGAATTTTTGGGTACCTAAGGATAGTCTTATTCTTTTTTGGTCAAATTTTGGTGCGTTATGGAGTATGTGATATACATGTATGTACCTTGTGACAATCTTATCATACTCTGTAGTAATCTCATAGTTGTCCTAGCAGCATTTCTGTCGTCTGCTCCTCTCTGGGCTTTGTAATACTCACGTAAAACCCTATCAATACATTTGTAAAAATATTATATCAAGTTGTTCTTTTTCTAATTAACTGCTGGTTAAAGATATGTAAATACCTGCTTGAAAACACATCTAAGCTAGTTAGACTCAGCCTTGAATTTTGTGATAACTTTGAAAGTGAGTTCTTGTTGTTGATTTTGTGTTTTGTGCTTCTTCATGCTGTTCTCATTTGTGTTAACTGGTTTGTTGTTGCCTTTTCCGACCATAAGAATACCTAAATTCATATTGAACTCTTTATATAAAACAACGTTAACTCATGTCGAATTATTAACATTATTCTTCATTTCCAACTCCGTTGAAGGCTGCAGGCGGTTGTCCATTGTGGTTTTTCTAAATTGCCATTTAATTGTGGGCTGTGTCGCGTACACTTATTCCACATCTCTTTATTTTCTATCCTTATGATGAACTTCCCTCATTTCAAGTTTCATAATAATCCATTAAGCAGTATAGGAGTTATACTTACAAGAAATGTGGACAGACATACAGACAGGGTAATAAACTTTGAGCGGGTTTAATATTACCTGCTAGCTCCTTCTGTTAACTCAGGGTTGATGGTTTTAACCAGAGAAATATAGGCTTGCATCTTGTCCATGCTCCAGAGTGACTTTGAATCTATATCACCTGGAAGTTTGTAAAAGTAATCATACACAAAAACTTAACTGTAATTTCTGTATTAAAGTCAACGTGGAAATTTTCGCAGGGTGATATTTTCACGTTATTTTTAAGTTCGCGTTTCAAGTGGGGGAAAAATTAGAGCATTTTCTGACCTTTGTACATGTATCCTACATTTAAAGATTAAATAATTCACATGGGGGATATTTTTTTCGCAGATATTTTGTAAAATGTGATCTAGAAGAGCTACACTGTAAATACTGTATATGAACTTATTTTCACAATTAACAATTTCATGAAACATCTTCATCATGTTCATCGGTAAGTTACGAATTTCTTTTCTTCACCAATATTTCTTTATGCAGGCATTTTTTTTATGAAAAATGCCTTGTTTTAAAATCTATTAAAATAAATATCACATGAAAGCAAATACAATATATTGGTATGCTTCAATAAATCTAGATTAAATTTTGTAGATTTTGTTGATTTTGCATGTTGAAGAATGAATCAAAGCTATGAATTGTCCATAAAATTTTTTAAATTGTCAAAACTCTGGCGTAGGTTGAACTCAAAGTTTGGCATATTGGGGTAAAATGCTTTATGCTCTTCATAATCATGTGGTGTTTGGCATTTTCAATCTTCTGGGTAGAGTGCCTCTGATGAGTCATAATCAACAAAATGGGCTTAAAAAAAATTATTGTCAGAAATATTGTCGTAATTTTGATTTCTTAATATTAGAAATTGATCCTTATAAACCATGACAAAACATCTGAAGTGAAATTGAGGTAGTATAGTTCAAAAAGCCAAGCTGCTGTGGTTTTTCTGAATTGCCGCTTGATTGTGGGCTATGTCACGTACACTTATTCCACATCTCATTATTTTCTATATACCAAATAATTTTACCTATAAACAAAAAACAAGGGAAATGCAGTATAATGATAAAATTTAAGGCACCTGTTTGCAATATATATTTAAAGCCTGGATAGAATTCTAAGGAAACAAGGTCAAAAGTTTACATATTGCACACACTGCACAAACATTCAACTTTCTATGCAATTTTTAAAATTTGGATATCTAGTGTTTCATACTATGGATTCATTTATTTTTGTCGGTACAAATTTTCATGGTTTGATAAAAAGGGATCTGTTTGTGAATTCTTAATTTTGTGGTTCTGAAGTCAATAGCATACAGATCAATGTTAAATGTTCTTTTCATGGGGTATAAAATTTAATGGGTCAAAGTCACCCACGAAACATTGATATCCCACAAAATTGAATGAACCCACAGTTATTGATTGATATTGATATTGAAGGAAATACTGTGAAAGTACTAATTCGTGGGTATCAATTTTCGTTAATTTGGAGAATATTACTTATTCGTGGATTTATGGATTCGTGGTTTTCTGTTCGTTGGGTACTTATTTTCGTGGTTTGCCTGAGCCACCAAAACCACGAAAATAAGTACCCCATGAAAATTAATACTTTCACAGTAGAATAATACCTAAGGGATCCTTGTTCTCCAGTATGAATGATGATACAACTCTATCCCAGTCCTCATTCTGTGAGTCCAGAAGGACCAGTACAAGGTCAAACCTGCTGAGCAACGGACTGGCTAAAGCTATGTTTACACTCAAAGACTGAAAAAGAAATAGCAAAGGACTGGTTATTAGAAGTCTTTATTTACATTTGAGTCCCAATTTATATTTAGTTTCAATTCTGCTTTCAATAGTTCTTTACCTTTTTAATACATGTATGTCTTTGAAAACTAAATTACACCAAATGGGTGTGCTGTTGCAGGTAGGAACTGCTTAGTCTTGGAGCACCCAAGTTCACTCTTGTATCAATTTGAGTTCGGGTTGCCATTTATGATGTCACTGAAAACCTGCATGTCCTTTTGAGATCCTGGTTGAAATACCACACGATTGATCACTATAGCCAATCATCTCTCAGCTGGTATTCGAGTCCCGTTTGTAATTAACAAAAATTGTATGTGATTAGGTTCGTCAGTTACCTGCCCAAGGGCAGTGGTGTCCACCGGGTACTCCAGTTTTGACATACATGTATAGAAACAAGAGTTAACACTAAAGTAGTCTAGCCCGCTAGCACCATCAGAATACCTAGTTATTTAAGTATACATTCATTAATTCTTGACATTTTCCTGTGGACGAACTAAAATGATTCTAGATATCATAGTCACTGAGAAACAGACTTAACATATATGACTTGACAAAAAAAAAACAGTCATTTAGTGTTAAAGTGAGGTCAAGGTCAGATGACATTGTGACAGACACAAAAACCTTAATTTTATCAATATCCTAAATATCAGATGTCTAGCTTTTAAACTTTTCCAAAATTCATTTTCCACAAATCAAAGTCTAACAAAATAGTTTACAACTCGAAAAAGACAAAAGTTCACAGTCACTGAAGCATGAAAATGGGGTCATGGTCAAAAAGCATGGTAACAGTTGTGTAGATCATAACCTCAACTGTCTGTATACTGAATATCAGATGCTTAGATATTATACTTTTCAAAAAATTCATTTTCCACAAATGTCTTACAGAGAAGTTTTTGGCCTGAAAAAAGATCTAAGTTCACAGAGTCACTGGAGCGTGAAAATGGGGTCAGGGTCACATGGCATGGTGACAGTTGCATAGACCATAACGTTAACTGTCTGTATATTAAATATCAGATGCCTAGCTATTATACTTTTCAAGTAATTCATTTTCCACAAAAGTCTTACAAAAAAGTTTATGACACCACCGTCGCAAAGTAATACCTATGTCTCGCTTTTCGGACTATTCGTCGTAGGCGAGACAAAACTTGCAACATTCAAAACATTCATTATATAACTAATTCTTTTGAACATCCAAATACTTAAAATTTAATGACTTTTACAATTGTTATGAATTTAAAACAAAAATAAATGTTGCTGAACTATGTACTATCTGTTGTTTATTGATATTGCCTTCCTGTTCACACTTGTGTACTATAATTTACAATATTATGTACTTATTTGATGTTACATTTAATTATTTGTTGTCATTTGATTACTTATTTGTATATTATGTTAATATTTGTTTGTTGGGGTATTTGAAAAAATAAAAAGTTTCATACCTCATTTGGGTCGTACTTTCCTTTAGGATTTGTGGCCGCTAAAATTGAAGTCTTTGTGTCCAGCTTACAGACCATACCTGCCTAAAATATATAGAACTGACAAATTACATACATGAAATATGTAACCTTATCTGGACATAGATTATTTGTATAAATCAGTACTATAAAAATGTCAAGGTGGCCCATCTCAAGAAATATATTTTCTAATAGTTTTGCTGAAAATGCAAACTGACCTTTATAATTTTAGTGAACTGAAAAGTGGTGTTTTATTTTATTAAAATCAATTCAAGCAATATATGAATTATAGAGGAACAGAAAAAACTTGGATGGATGCTCAACAACTTAGTATGGGGAATAAAACAAGAGGCTCCTAGGAGCATGCATCACTCCCCCGACTCATACATGATTCTCACGCAGGGAGACAAAATCTCCCGACTTTTTTTCCATCTCCCATTCTCCCTACTTTTTGTGTAATATCCCACTTTTTCAAGACATGACAAATTTTTTGCTCTATATAATTGTTAAGTCATTAAACATTTCAGGTGTTTTAGTGGTTTGTCAATAAGTCTGACCCTAATTTCATAGGTAAAGGTGTTAAGGTCTATTGCCATAATTGACCTGATAATTGTATAAACAGTTAGAGATAAATCCGTGAAGCCAGGTATAATGGCACACACTTGTTCCCCAAATTGACATTGAAATGAAATTATATAGAGCATTGAAAATCTCCCACTTTTTTGTCCAATCTCAAGGTAAAAAAATCAAAATCTACCAGACCAGCTTTATCATGAAGAATCCATCAATGTACGCTGACTTCAATGCCTAATTTCACTCTGGTTTCGCATTGTTAATTGACATTCAGTTATTTTGTGTTTCTATGTTTTACATGTTGTCTGTTTTGTCACGTTCTTACAAATTACACTAAATTATTTCAAAACCTCTGTTAAAACTTTTTTGTTTATTATGAAAAGAGACACCTAAACCATGTATTCTGACCTTAGCAACACTAATGGTCTGTTGTTCCTTACCTTAGCAACACTGATGGTCTGTTGTTCCATAGCTTCATGAATACTAGCTTTGTCATGTTCTCTGATGCTGTTAAACTCATCAATACAACACAGGCCCCCGTCAGCCAATACCAGGGCCCCTGCCTCCAGCTGCCACTCCCCTCCATCCTATAATTACACAGGAAAAATTGCAACATATGATAAACATTTGTTTGCAAAAACATAATGTTATCATTTAACATATGTTAATCATATGTTTGGTGCTCATATGATAAACATATGTTTTGATATGACCAACATATATTCTATGTTTTGATATGACCAACATATGTTTTTGAAAAATATAGAGAAAAATCAATATGCACATGGGTGCAAAAGCCGAGTTGCCGTATAACGAAATTACCCTAAAATCATTTGGGTTTCTCCTCTTATAATTGGTAACAAAACAACATTACAAAGTTTCATTAAAATCTGTTGACAACATTTTGAGTATTTGACCAGAAACTGCTTTTTTAAGTAAATTTCAAATGTTTTTCTGTCTCTGTGACCTTGACCTTAAACCGATTTACCCCAAAATCAATAGTGTTCCTCCTCTTACGGTATGTAACAATATCCTAAAGTTTCATTAAAATCAGTACACAACTTTTTGAGTTATGGTCCGGAAACCACTAATTCAAGAAATTTTCTAAGGTTTTTCTGTCGCTGTGACCTTGACCTTGAATGGATTTACCCCAAAATTAATAGGGTTCCTCCTCTTATGGTATGTAACAATATCCCAAACTTTCAATAAAATCTGTTGAAAACTTTTAGAGTTATGGTCCGGAAACCACTAATTCAAGAAATTTTCTAAGGTTTTTCTGTCTCTGTGACCTTGACCTTGAACGGATTTACCCAAAATCAATAGGGTTCCTCCTCCTATGGTATTTAACAATATCCCAAACTTTCAATAAAATCGGTTGAAAACTTTTTGAGTTATGGTCTGGAAACCACTAATTCAAGAAATTTTCTAAGGTTTTTCTGTCGCTGTGACCTTGACCTTGAACGGATTTACCCCAAAATCAATAGGGTTCCTCCTCTTATGGTATGTAACAATATCCCAAAGTTTCATAAAAATGGGTTCACAACTTTTTGAGTTATGGTCCGGAAACCAATTGTTGACGCCTGCCCGCCCGCCCGCACGCCTGCCCACACGCCCAGCCGCCCGCCATCATCATCACAATAGCCGAGTTCAACTTCGTTGCAACTCTGCTAAAAATGATTTTCATTCTATTGCCAAAGCATAACGCACATTTTAATTTTTTATGTGTTTGTGGGCATATGTTAATCATATGGGCACCAAACGTAAGGTAAACATATGATAAACATATGACAAACATATGTTTAACATATGTTGCAATTTCTCCTTTGTACATTTACTGTTTGTAAGCTATGGTGCATTTGTTCAAATTACAAAATATGGCAAGGGGTATTAAGATTGTTTTTTTTGGTTATGCTCTATATGCCTAAATCATGGATTAAGTTCTCATCAGCACATTTGAATCAAAACATTAGAAGGTCAAAAGCCAAAAGTATTACAGGAAAAAGTACTATAACCCAAAATGTTCCAACAGTAAAGCCAAATCCAGCACCGTGCATTACATGGGAAAAATGGTGTTTTCAACAATTTTGAATTTAAACAATCAAAAAGTTTTAATAATATAATAAAGCTACAATTTCCGGTACAATTCTGATAGACGGCCAACGCCCCTGTCTATAAACAATGTTAACCATGACGAAAAGCCGTGTAAATATTTTTAATGTACACAAAATAGACTTCATAGTTACTTAAGTGCTAAAATCAGCGATGTTATTATGCTTTGTGCACAAAATAACATAAAATTGATTAAATAACTTCCTTCATGTCAAGTTTCATCAAAATCAATTGATCTATGTCTGACCAGATAGGAAATGATAGACAGATTAACAGGGTCATTCCTCTACCCCCCCAAACTTTGTTTGTCAGGGTAGGGGGATATAATCATATACCTTGACTGCCGTTACAGTTAGTCCTGCACTAGTGCTTCCTATCCCAGTGGTCAACACTGATCGTGGAGTTATCTTTGTTGCATACTTCAGAAATTGAGACTTCCCAGTTCCTAAAGATACATAACAATTTGGATATACTATATAAATGGTTTCATTTTTTTGCATGTGGAAAATTTTGTGTTTTGGGTGTAAAATGGCATTGCCCCTTGATTGTGGGCTTTGTCGCATACACTTATTCCACATCTCATTATTTTCTATGTTTTTATTTCATGTAAAGTAATTTTTCGTGATTTCCTATCCATATTGATTCTCTGATAAATCAATATTAATATTTTGTGTGTTCTAATTTTGTGTCCTGGTTATTGTTGCAAAAAAAGGAAAAAATAAATCAATGTGAAAAAAAACACTAATATGGTATTTTGATTGTTCCTTATTCAAATGAGATCAACTGGTGTTAATAAAAGCATGCTTTCTATGTTTTACATGTTGTCTGTTTTTGTCAGGTTCTTGTTGGTAATTACTGGTTTTGTATCTGCCCTTTCGGACTTTTGACATTCAGATACCCCATTGGTACCTCTGCTTCTTCCAATTGATGTGTATCTTACTGCAATGTCAAGAGCCAATAGCCAATCAAATTCCTTGAAATTGAATACCTCATCAGGTTGCAGTGGAATATGCAAAATAGTCTTGTCTTGCAATAACTGATAATATTGTAAAACAGTTAAAACAAGAACAGATTTCCTGGGGCCACCTTCAAGCCGCAAAAACTCTTAAGTCTGCTTGCTAAAAGAGCAACAACTTCCACAAAAATATTCATATCGTACTCAAAATCTAATTTGTCTGAGGTATTAGCAATATATACAGAAAGTATAAATTCCACAAACATCCATTCAGAATTGTAGGTGTAAGAGCACCTTAAAAAAGTGCTGGATACATTAACCTCATTTTCATGGTTAAAGGGGGACAACTTCCACAAAAAATAATTGCACAGCACCCAATTTCCGCCTTGTCCAAGCTAATAGTAATATAAATACTATGTATAAAGCCTGAACGTAAAACTGACAAGAGACAGACAGACTTTAATACTATGTCCCCTCTACTCTTGTTAACAAAGTAAAAAAATTATATAACAGTCAAATTACATGAGCTGATTTAAATGATACACCTGAATCACCCACTTAACATATGAATTTCACCTTGAAATCAAAAATACATCAAAGTACCAGACAACAAATTTTGCTACGGCTGACGCACATTTAGTCTATTCAAGACCCATCAGAGGGGCTCTACCCAGATATTGAAACTTAGTAACCAAACTTTATATGAATATGAAGAGCATTGAACAATAAAACCAAAAATATGAACTTGAGGAACCAAACTACGACTATGATCAACCTTCGTCTGGTGTAAGAAGAACCTCAGGGTTTTAACAGTTTTTAAATTCATACCACTAGAAAAAAAATTCACCTTGAACCTATGAATTTCACCTTAAACTTATGAATTTCTTCTTGAACCTAAGAATTCTACCTTGAACCTATGAATTTCACCTCGACCTTGACTTAATTATGATATACCTGGATCTCCAACTAACAACATATGATTTTCACCTTGAACCTATGAATTTAACCTTAAACTTATGACCTATGAATTTTACCTTAAACTTATGACAAATTTAACCTTAAATATACGTCCTATGCATTCACCTCCGACCTTGACTAAATTACAGTGTATGATATACCTGGATCTCCCACTAACAACATATGAATTTCACCTCGAACCTTGGTACCAGTCTCATCTATTCTCTGTAAAACAACAACAGTTTTGCAGATTATTGAAATTAAAACTGTTTCAGTGTCAATTTTCATGTAGATAGACTATTTGAATGTTATTAGTTTGAAAATTCAAATAATTACAATATATTATCAATCTTCATACTATAAACTGGAAAATTTTTCCCCCAGTTTTATTTTTGTGAATTTCACGTTTACATCACTAGCAAGAAACTTAAATGGCCCAAATATATTTATCTTCCATTGCAGTATATGATAATAACAGTGCAATAACAATAAAGTGCAAATTTAAGACTGAGAGAACAAAATTCAATGGTCCTTACGCAAAAACAAAGACAGCACAAAAATCTCCTAGTTTACTGTAACTTTGGATTTTGAATCATTTCTGTCTTAAATTTTTAACCATTTAAGTGGAGATGAGCTGAATATTTTGGAGCTTTTTTTTGGTTTTTGTGTTTCTGTCCTTGTTTGTATTTGCTGGTTTTGTCTCTGTCCTTGTGGGTTTTGACATTTGGATGCCCCACTGGTACCTCTGGTTTTATTTATCAGGTAACAAGTCAATACAGGGGAGGATCAAAGACTTTGTGTAAGAGGAGGCGTGATTGATAAATATGTAAAATTTGTGGTCAAAATTTTTGGAAGCTCTGTCAATTTCATACAAAAAATTGAATATTTCTCATTTAAAGGGGGTATATGCTTAATCTGAATCTGCCCTTGGATTGTGTACTAATTACCTGTACTCCTCCAGCAAGGGCAATGGCCACAGCTAGCTTGACAACATAAAGACCATAGACCTGAGGACATAGACTAGCTAATTACCTGTACTCCACCAGCCAGAGCAATGGCCACAGCTAGCTTGACAACATAAAGACCATAGACCTGAGGACATAGACTAGCTAATTACCTGTACTCCACCAGCAAGGGCAATTGCCACAGCAAGCTTGACTACATAAAGACCATAGACCTGTGGACATAGACTAGCTAATTACCTGTACTCCACCAGCAAGAGCAATGGCCACAGCTAGCTTGACTACATAAAGACCATAGACCTGCGGACATAGACTAGCTAATTACCTGTACTCCGCCAGCAAGGGCAATGGCCACAGCTAGCTTGACAACATACAGACCATAGACCTGTGGACATAGACTAGCTAATTACCTGTACTCCTCCAGCAAGGGCAATGGCCACAGCTAGCTTGACTACATAAAGACCATAGACCTGTGGACATAGACTAGCTAATTACCTGTACTCCTCCAGCAAGGGCAATGGCCACAGCTAGCTTGACAACATACAGACCATAGACCTGTGGACATAGACTAGCTAATTACCTGTACTCCACCAGCAAGGGCAATTGCCACAGCTAGCTTGACAACATAGAGACCATAACCTGTGGACATAGACTAGCTAATTACCTGTACTCCACCAGCCAGAGCAATGGCCACAGCTAGCTTGACTACATAGAGACCATAGACCTGTGGACATAGACTAGCTAATTACCTGTACTCCACCAGCCAGAGCAATGGCCACAGCTAGCTTGACTACATAGAGACCATAGACCTGAGGACATAGACTAGCTAATTACCTGTACTCCTCCAGCAAGGGCAATGGCCACAGCTAGCTTGACAACATAAAGACCATAGACCTGTGGACATAGACTAGCTAATTACCTGTACTCCACCAGCAAGGGCAATGGCCACAGCTAGCTTGACTACATACAGACCATAGGCCTGTGGACATAGACTAGCTAATTACCTGTACTCCACCAGCAAGGGCAATGGCCACAGCTAGCTTGACAACATAAAGACCATAGACCTGTGGACATAGACTAGCTAATTACCTGTACTCCACCAGCAAGGGCAATGGCCACAGCTAGCTTGACTACATAAAGACCATAGAACTGTGGACATAGACTAGCTAATTACCTGTACTCCACCAGCAAGGGCAATGGCCACAGCTAGCTTGACAACATAAAGACCATAGACCTGTGGACATAGACTAGCTAATTACCTGTACTCCGCCAGCAAGGGCAATTGCCACAGCTAGCTTGACTACATAAAGACCATAGACCTGTGGACATAGACTAGCTAAATACCTGTACTCCACCAGCAAGGGCAATTGCCACAGCTAGCTTGACAACATACAGACCATAGACCTGTGGACATAGACTAGCTAATTACCTGTACTCCACCAGCCAGACACAATGGCCACAGCTAGCTTGACAACATAAAGACCATAGACCTGTGGACATAGACTAGCTAATTACCTGTACTCCACCAGCCAGAGCAATGGCCACAGCTAGCTTGACAACATAAAGACCATAGACCTGTGGACATAGACTAGCTAATTACCTGTACTCCACCAGCCAGAGCAATGGCCACAGCTAGCTTGACAACATAAAGGCCATAGACCTGTGGACATAGACTAGCTAATTACCTGTACTCCACCAGCCAGAGCAATGGCCACAGCTAGCTTGACAACATAAAGACCATAGACCTGAGGACATAGACTAGCTAAGATCTTGTTTCTAGCTGATAATGGCTGGTCACAGTTTCTCTCCCAAAACGCTTCTATCTCCTTTTTCTACAAAAATCTGTCAAAGTCAAAAATGGCCAGATTCGTTAAACAGGAAGTAGGTGAGGGACAGACTTGACATCAAATCCAACCTTATAGGACCCCACCAACATGCTGTATACTAAATATCTATGTGATAAGAAGTTGCTGAGAAATCTGTTACGCAAATTTCTTCCCTGCCACCATTTTATAACCCTGATTTTTCACTTTTTGAAATCCAGCCAAAAATGTGATTTTTTGAGAACAGCATTCAACTGGAACATGCTGAACCCTTTACCTGAAAAGTTCAAATAGGTAATCTCACATATTTGTTTTATGCCTATGATAAATAAGAGAGGTGCCGAAGGAGAAGGGAGTGGGGACATGGTTGATTAACTAGAATGGCGGTCTTCCATGGAAGACGTATGTGGCCTGCGTCTTAAAATATTTGATAAACAGGAAGTAGATGAGTTACAGGCATAAAATCACTTTACATCATATAGTACCATAGGAAGAAACTACATACTGAATATCAAGAGGTTGTGACATGTAGTTGCCAGAAAAATGCTACGAAAAATTTTGTGATGCTGCAAGAAGATGATAGATGGTGCCAAAGTTACCTCTATATGTCACTCCTGCAACACGTTGCAGGTGACATAAAAACTCTTTCTTAATTTAAGATGAATTTAAGTATGGAGTAGACTCCTGTCCAAATTACATTTTACATGGAAAACCAACTGTAATCTGTATAGACAATGCATAAAAACTGCTGTTTTACACACAAAAATCTATGATACATGTATACTTAATTCTTTACTTGTTATTTATTAATCATTGTAATGATCCTGCCCCTTGAGGGACCTTAATTGGAAATAAAATATGTCTTGTGTCTTAAACACTTACAAGCTCTTTATTGACGACAACTGTATTTCGCTGCTCATTTGTAACTAAAACGTGGTTAGCTTTCATTGAAACTTCAATATTACATCTGCTGTTTGCTGAGGAGGGCTGCCATCTTCTTTTTACTGTACCTCTGATGAAACAAAATGCATTGTTCTCAAGTTTTATGTACATTAAAGACTTACAGCATTATGCAAACATATTAAACAATAATCAGTTATTGTCCTAGAATGTCTGAAAGCTGAAAGAAATTCTAGCCTGCTGACACCATCACAAAAATGATGAAACATTTTCTACATAAAGTCATTGACTTAAACAGTCAAGTTGGTGAAGCATGTAAGCATGTTGAATTGTCTTGCAACAGAACAGAACTTGTAACTAAGCCACTGCATCCAAAAATTAATTGTTACATAATGAATAGCTGTTGAAAAGACTTTGAATGAACATGAGATTTTAGGCTATGGATACTAGGCTGCTTGAGATAACTTAAAGGTTTGATCAGACAATTCTGAGATTTTAGTGTACAAAAATTCCAAGTTCCACAACAAAACAAAGAGGATCAAAATTTCTCTGTTGCATACAGAATTACAAATGGTGTACTTACTACATATCAAATTTCAAGGAAGTCTGTATAGAAGTTTTGAAGTGCATATGGACAGATTAGAATTTTCTGAAAAAGTTCTTTGGTCAAAGGTTTTGAGAAAAAATTCTTCTTGTTTATATAGGCCATCTTTGGCTAACAAAGTATGGGGGAAATATATTTAGGACCATTGATTTTTGTATACTGTGGATTTATTTATTTTCGTAGGTACCAATTTTCGTGGTTTGATGAAAAAGCCCCAGTTCATGGATTCTAAAATTTGTGGCTCTAAAGTCTGCAGCATATGGATCAATGTTAAATTTCTTTTTGTGGGGTGTTAAATTTCATGGGTCAAAGCCACCCACGAAAACCACAAAAAATGATACCCCACAAGTTATGATCAAACCACAGTACAGACCTGACAAGTGTCAAGCAACTCGCATGAGACTCACGCTTCTAGTCAGCAATTTGGCGGCAAATTTCTTTGATCTTTTAATTTTTTCCTTTGATCTTTCAAATTTTTAGCAAATCTCATGCAAGCAGCTCATAAAAACTTGACAGGCCTGACAGTATGTGGTCTAAAATCTCGCAGTAATCTTACGTAATTGTAACATCATCTCCAGCTTTACAACAATCGACGAGATCTTCCTCCAATATCACCCACATAGACCGTGGTATGGTCCCCACTGCTAGCTTCTGAACCTGTTCTTGGACCTTGATTTCCTGGTAGTTTCGACACTTCACTGGTTGGCCATCTTCAAGTTAAAACTTGTACTTATAAACACATTATAATATCCTTATTCTGTTGTGTGGGTTTGTGTTGCAGTTTTACACACTTTTCATTGAACCCGGGCCATACACGTTGGTCAGTTTTTAATGAGGTGGAAACTCAAGCATCCGGAGGAAACCACTGACCTTGGGCAGGTAACTGAAACTATTTTGTTGTGTTTAAAACTAAATTCTTTATTTGTCAATTCAACTTTTGACCACTATTGTATAACTAGTAATTTAATTTTTGCTTTATTTCATGGTTGACATTCGACTGAAAAATTTAAAATCGTATAAAAAGTTATATGTGGTATTCTTATTTAAAGATGTAAAACCTCAAAAATTAAAATCAGCCAAAAGAAAATCATGAAATTTTCATTCTAATCTGAAAAAAATTCACTCTGCAAAAATTAACAGTTATTCGGTCATGTGTCTGTTATCATTCTTTATTTTTTATAACTTCATGCATATATGATTCAAGAATTATTTTTCTATATGTAACAGTCATAAACTGATTTAACATATTATATCAATTGGTCAGAGTAATAAGTAACTTATTCTTTTTATCGCTGGAAAAACAACAAAATCTGTCAAAGTCAAAAATGGCCGGATTTCAATAAGCAGGAAGTAGATGAGCAACAGACCTGAAATCAAATCTCACATTATGGGACCCTATCCTGCTGCTATATACCAAATATTAAGTGGTTGTGATAAGTGGTTGCTGAGAAATTTTTTACGAAAATTTCATCTTACATGTAGCCTGCATGCTGCCCGCCCACCCCAAATTCACTATTTTATTACTAGGGTTTTTCTCTCTATTAAGGATGCTCGCTAGTCTTGTTTTGGGATTTCTGCCATTTTTCGGAATCCATCAAAATAGTGTTAAATTTTTTGCCCACGAACCCCCTATTTTCTTGTTATCAATGTCTTTATTATGTCAGAAAGAGGTTATAAACAAAGTTTTATCAAATCCTATTTATTCTGTCATGGGTTTTAACAGCTAAATAGTACTAATGTTAAACCTATGAAAAAGTACGATAAAACCTTTTCCCGCCAAAACTTTAACGTCATTTATCTTGAAAACGAGGTCACGAACCTATCAATTTTTTTTGCTTATTTTATACCCTTTACTATTATCTTTTCATTTTAGCATCAAATTTGAAACCTATTTATTTTCAATAATAGTAGCGAACATCCTTAAATCTTGCCAAAAACAAAACTTCTTAATCTTACAAAAGGTTCCATGAGACCTAAAATTCAATGATATAAGTCCTATGTCAAATCTAAACCTTGAAAATAGAATGAGCGATTGAACAAGCAAAACTTTTCTCCTATAACAATGGAGCTCAATCTTGGTCATGTTGTTAAGTATGAAAATAATTACAATTTTTTTTCAAAAAGTCAACAGAGCACAACAGTTACTGAAAACATGTGAAAACACAATCAATAAATCAATAGCAGTTTATAATCTTGACTACAGACTAGAAGCCTCTGCAGCAACTGTTAACTAAAATACACCCTGTGTACAATAAGTAGTCCAGCTCATGACACACCACTGCCAGAGTTAGTTGCAACAGTTACAGTCAAACTGATGACAGAAACATCTTCCACCATGCGAAGGTTCTTGTTATACAGTATTAAAGTAAAATCCTGAATCATAACTTACTAGTATCATTTATGATAGTAAAGTTTGTAGAGTAACACGCCTCGTTAGAATATAACTTACTTGTATCATTCATGATAGTAAAGTTTGTAGAGTAACACGCCTCGTTAGAATATAACTTACTTGTATCATTCATGATAGTAAAGTTTGTAGAGTAACACGCCTCGTTAGAATATAACTTACTTGTATCATTCATGATAGTAAAGTTTGTAGAGTAAAACGCCTCGTTAGAATATAACTTACTTGTATCATTCATGATAGTAAAGTTTGTAGAGTAACACGCCTCGTTAGAATATAACTTACTTGTATCATTCATGATAGTAAAGTTTGTAGAGTAACACGCCTCGTTAGAATATAACTTACTTGTATCATTCATGATAGTAAAGTTTGTAGAGTAACACGCCTCGTTAGAATATAACTTACTTGTATCATTCATGATGGTAAAGTTTGTAGAGTAAAACACCTCGTTAGAATATAACTTACTTGTATCATTCATGATGGTAAAGTTTGTAGAGTAACACGCCTCGTTAGAATATAACTTACTTGTATCATTCATGATGGTAAAGTTTGTAGAGTTACACGCCTCGTTAGAATATAACTTACTTGTATCATTCATGATGGTAAAGTTTGTAGAGTAACACGCCTTGTTAGAATATAACTTACTTGTATCATTCATGATGGTAAAGTTTGTAGAGTAAAACGCCTCGTTAGAATATAACTTACTTGTATCATTCATGATAGTAAAGTTTGTAGAGTAACACGCCTCGTTAGAATATAACTTACTTGTATCATTCATGATAGTAAAGTTTGTAGAGTAACACGCCTCGTTAGAATATAACTTACTTGTATCATTCATGATAGTAAAGTTTGTAGAGTAACACGCCTCGTTAGAATATAACTTACTTGTATCATTCATGATAGTAAAGTTTGTAGAGTAACACGCCTCGTTAGAATATAACTTACTTGTATCATTCATGATGGTAAAGTTTGTAGAGTAAAACGCCTCGTTAGAATATAACTTACTTGTATCATTCATGATAGTAAAGTTTGTAGAGTAACACGCCTCGTTAGAATATAACTTACTTGTATCATTCATGATAGTAAAGTTTGTAGAGTAACACGCCTCGTTAGAATATAACTTACTTGTATCATTCATGATAGTAAAGTTTGTAGAGTAACACGCCTCGTTAGAATATAACTTACTTGTATCATTCATGATGGTAAAGTTTGTAGAGTAAAACGCCTCGTTAGAATATAACTTACTTGTATCATTCATGATAGTAAAGTTTGTAGAGTTACACGCCTCGTTAGAATATAACTTACTTGTATCATTCATGATAGTAAAGTTTGTAGAGTTAAACGCCTCGTTAGAATATAACTTACTTGTATCATTCATGATAGTAAAGTTTGTAGAGTAAAACGCCTCGTTAGAATATAACTTACTTGTATCATTCATGATAGTAAAGTTTGTAGAGTAACACGCCTCGTTAGAATATAACTTACTTGTATCATTCATGATAGTAAAGTTTGTAGAGTTAAACGCCTCGTTAGAATATAACTTACTTGTATCATTCATGATAGTAAAGTTTGTAGAGTTACACGCCTCGTTAGAATATAACTTACTTGTATCATTCATGATGGTAAAGTTTGTAGAGTAAAACGCCTCGTTAGAATATAACTTACTTGTATCATTCATGATAGTAAAGTTTGTAGAGTAAAACGCCTCGTTAGAATATAACTTACTTGTATCATTCATGATAGTAAAGTTTGTAGAGTAAAACGCCTCGTTAGAATATAACTTACTTGTATCATTCATGATAGTAAAGTTTGTAGAGTAACACGCCTCGTTAGAATATAACTTACTTGTATCATTCATGATAGTAAAGTTTGTAGAGTTACACGCCTCGTTAGAATATAACTTACTTGTATCATTCATGATGGTAAAGTTTGTAGAGTTACACGCCTCGTTAGAACATTTTCCAGGTTTACTGAACGCATAATATTGTTCAAAATCTGCCTGAAACAGAAAATATCTATTAAAATTCCATGATTGAAAGATGCCTTAAACAGAAAATATCTATTAAAATTCCATGATTGAAAGATGCCTTAAACAGAAAATATCCATTAAAATTGCATGATTGAAAGATGCCTTAAACAGAAAATATCTACCGGTATTAAAAAAGATGCCTTAAACAGAAAATATCTATTAAAATTGCCTGATTGAAAGATGCCTAAAACAGAAAATATCTATTAAGATTGCATGACTGAAAGATGCCTTAAACAGAAAATATCTATTAAAATTGCATGATTGAAAGATGCCTTTAACAGAAAATATCTATTAAAAAATGTCCCCAGACGACGACGACAACGACGACGACAACGACAACAAGGACAACAGCATCATACCATTATACGTCCGCAAATTTTGTGCGGTCGTATAAAAAGATGCCTTAAACAAAAAATATCTATTAAAATTGCATGATTGAAAGATGCCTTAACCAGAAAATATCTATTAAAATTGCATGATTGAAAGATTCCTTAAACAGAAAATATCTTTTAAAATTGCATGATTGAAAGATGCCTTAAACAGAAAACATCTATTAAAATTGCATGATTGAAAGATGCCTTAAACAGAAAAAATCTATTAAAATTGCATGATTGAAAGATGCCTTAAACAGAAAATATATATTAAAATTGCATGATTGAAAGATGCCTTAAACAGAAAATATCTATTAAAATTGCATGATTGAAAGATGCCTTAAACAGAAAATATATATTAAAATTGCATGACTGAAAGATGCCTTAAACAGAAAATATCTTTTAAACTTGCATGATTGAAAGATGCTTTAAACAGAAAATATCTATTAAAATTGCATAATTGAAAGAAAAAGACATGTTTTTTCAAATCAATGACAAATGTTATCACTAGCCTGGATGTCAGACAAATTTTACCATGAAAAAGTCCAAAGGGCCATTACTCCCACAAAATTTCGCAGATAAAAAATGTCATGGTAACATGCATGACGACATAGGGTGTACTTCTTGCATACCATGTTTCATTGAAACCGTTCAGAAGTTTCAGAGGAGTTGTGTCCACAAGATGAAGAATCAGGATTTTGGGCTAATTTGTAAGTTCAAAGGCCCATAACTCCAACAAAAATTTGGGGATTACAAATTCCTGGTAACATTTACATAACCATAGTGTGAACTTCTAGCACACAAAGTTTCAATAAATTCTGTTTAATAGTTTCAAAGGAATTACAAAATGTAAATCCATAAGATGATGAATCAAATTTTTTGGCAAATTTCTAAATCCAAAGGGCCATTACTCACATAAAAATTGTAGATTTAAAATTTCTGGTAAAATGCACAACTACACATGGTTCACTTCTTGCATACCAAGTTTTGTTCAATTTTGATGAGTGGTTTCAGAAGAATTGTGTCCACAAACTGTGATCACAGAGGGACAGACTGACTGACAGAGGACCGACAGACCAGTCAAAAACATTATATCCTCTGCAACTTCTTTGAGTGGGGCATGAAAATAAAACTATGTCTCACCATTCACAACTTTGTAACAGGCAAGACAAATATGTCTTTAAAATTTGGACTTCTTATATTAAGAAGTTATGTTTCAATAATCATTTCTATTTCTGAGACAATCACTCATCAAATTGGTCGATTTGTATGTGTGGGGGTATGAACAGAATGAGCTTAATCAATGTACCTTCTCTGATATTATACTTCTGCATTTAGTACAGATAAATTCTTTCTCATATTCCAGCATCTTCATAACAGTGGTTCTTATAACAGTCCCTGTAATCAATAGAAAACAATATTATAAAATGGTATAATTCAGAAGCCGCCATTGTTCAAAATAGGTCAGCTGATTTTGACATATGGCCTTTTTCTCCATCTTAATGATATCTTTACACCTATGTACATTGTAGTGTTGGCACCTCCTGCGATTAAGGCCTCAGATTTCAGTCAGTTGCATGATACTTTTGAAAGCTCAGCTGTGAGTTCACTCTCTAAATGCTTGAGTTTGCATTGTCGATTTCTGTTTGGTTGATTTTGTGTTTATTAATGTTTTGTATTTCTTAATGCTGTTCTCGTTCATGTTTACTGGTTTTGTCGTTGCTGCTTTCACATGTTTCAGACTTTTGACACTTGAATGCCATCAGTGCCTCTTTCACTTTCTTTAGGGTTCAGTTAAGATAGGGTTTATTGTACATGTACATGTATTGTTACCTGTAATAGAGATAAAGCTATCAACATCTGCTGTCCGTGGTAAAGATGTTCTGGTTAACTCAGGACAGACTGGCAGGGACATTATTCTTGCATGAACATTTTTCTTCAAGGCCTGAAATGGGAAAGATATAGCTATTGCTACACTTAAATTACAAAAATTCTGCATTTCCACCTATTGTTGAGTTCACCCTAGGACTAAAAAGCGTACACTTAGAGATTGCTAAATGTATATAAGTTGTTCAACTTCTGTTTTGTTCATAAAATTTGTAAAAATTCAACTTAAATATAATTTCTTAAATAAAAGATATTGAATATATGGGGTGACAAGAGAGGGTCTTATTGGCCCTTTACTGAGACTTTAAAATGTTTATAAAAATTTTATCTGGGGACTCCCAAAGTGGATTTAGGAACGGCGTGCCTGGCGCGCCCCGTCCCGTTTGATAAGAAAATTTGGTTAAGAATTGTATGAAACAAGAGGCCCAAGAAGGTTTTTGTTTTATTATTATTTGTGCGCCCTCCCATTTGAAAATTTCTGGATCCGCCACAGGGACTCCCAAAATTACAAATAATATTTTGATAGGGTAGGAAGTTGTTGGAAACCCTAAACAGACATTTGTTTTTTGGCCTCAGCAGTAATACATGTATTACCATTTGCCTTTTCTGTGTATGATTTTCTATCAGTTCATTCTCAGCTGCCAGTAGGGCTGCGTCAAACACAGGGAACAGATCGTCTGGTTTAGACAGCAACACCTCACAGACAGACATGTTGTGTTCAAACAGGGACAAGGCACTGCCAAAATATATACTGTATTACTAAAGCATTTATATTCGTGGGGATAAAATTTCTTGGTTCAGAGCATAAAACTGAAATGGTGGGGAAAAATTTTCGTGGATTTAAATTCTTATGTAAATGTATGCTACATGTAGCTAGCTCTTGTAAATGTATGCTAGCTAGCTCTAGCCTCTTTAACTAAATATTCTAAATTCGGGGGATTGCTCTTTTTCTTTCAGAATTAAAATATTTAACAATAGAATTCATGCGAAAATTGTTATCTTGCACATAAATTCTCATCTTCTTTCAACTTGTTTTAAAAATAAAATTTTGTCTGCTAGGAAAAAATTGAATGCGCGTCCAAAAACACTAGAAATAAAATCATTTTCCCACTCACACCTTATTCTTTTTATACACTGTCAGACAGACCATGAGTTAATAGCTTGTTTTATGATGTCTTACTTGATGGTAACTGAATAATGGTCCTCGTCATCTTCAAACATCAAAATATCAATCAGATCTTTACTATGATGCTCAACTATATATCGCTGAAGAATATCTAAATAAAAAATCTGTCAAAGTAAAAAAGGCTGGATTTCGTTAAACAGGAAGTAGGTGAGCGACAGACCTAAAATCGCATCCCAAATTATGGGACCCCACCCTGATGCTGTATACATAATATCAAGTGACTGTGATTAGTAGTTGAAGAGAAAACTCTTACAAAATTTTTTTCCCCGCCTACCCGCCCGACATTCACCATTTTATAATCTAGATTTTTCACTCCATGAAATCTGGTCAAAAAAATGTAGCTGCATTACAAAAATAGCACTTATGGGCAGATTCAGCTGAAGTTGCATCCATCATCATCATGACCCCTCTTTATTTTGAAAAAAAGGTTCATTTATTTTGTTATCATGGTTATAAAATCTCGAATTTCTCAAAAAAATACCCCTAGATTTTTAAAATCTTTTGACCATGCCCCCCTTTAACATCAAATCCTGGATCTGCGTCTGGCACCAACTTCTAATTGACATCTATTTATCATGTTTATATACTGTTGATGTCCCAAATCCACACCCAATTCCTTACTTCTTGATATAAAGTTGTTGAACATAAACATACATGACTCAAATTTCATGACTTTTCAATCCATCAAACTCTACGGACACAGGGAAAGAAACAGATTTACTCATGTAACTTGAAATTTAAACACTTAACATGCTACATTAATCTGTAAACGAAACAGTAGTTACATGTACAAGACTTTGTTAATTTTTTTTTAATTTTTTTTTCAACATGTTCAACAATTTTAACTTTTTTTAAATTTTATATTTTTTTCTTGTTTTGATAAAAATATAATAACCCTCATAAATGTACATGATGTATATATTCCAACTGATTGTGATTAAAGTTTTAATGCCCAAGGCATGGCATTCGATTTACATACTATAACCTGCATTTTATTTAACTTTTAGGATCTTCAACTGTTCTAAATTACATGTAGTTAAGTTTGAAATTGTAATTGGAATTTTCTAGATTTTACCATAAGATTTCAAACTTTTGACCAAAATAGAACTTTCATAAATCATATTTCTTTAAATATTGTAATATTGTATGTTTGTATGGTAATTTTATCGGTATATATATGTTTCTAAATTGTATGTATGTTGTCTTCGGACGGAAGTTTATTTATAATAGTTGTACATAAAAATATGTTGAACATTGAAACGTGTTCTCTTTTATTTATAACTAGTCTTCCCCCAGAAGCAAGCCCTACCAGCTGTGACAATATTATTATACAAGTGACAGATCCATGATGACAAAGCTGGAGATTTTGATTATTTTGGCTGGAGATAATGGACAAAAACACAGAGATTTTCAACACTCATTAAAATTGCATTACAATCTCAATTGTGGGCACTACATGCACTTGTGTGTGCCAAATATACACTGATGAATCTTTATTCAACTATCAGGTCAATTATGGCAATAAACCATCAACTTAGAATACCGACAAAGTCAGAAAGGGCCCCGCGGCGAAAAATCTAAGTGTTTTCAAAATCATACTTACTTTAATTATACAGTAACCACTAAGGCATGTTCCATGGTATGTGTATGAAACTTCAGAACTGTATAATGCAAATCTGTTTACCGGTAATATTTTTGGAAAAAAATCACAGATTTTGCGAATTGGAATTTTAGAACAATAAAACTCAAAGACTATTAACATGATTAACAATACTATTGTTAATCATGTTAATAGTCTTTGAGTTTTATTGTTCTAAAATTCCAATTCTCAAAATCTGTGATTTTTGATAAAAAATGAAGTTTTTTTCCAAAAATAATTCACATTTTTGCATGAAATTTTAATATGCAAATTATGACTTGCTACTAAGTAGCTGTACAAAATTTCAGAACTGTGGTGTTAATAGTTTTTGAGTTTTAGTGTTCACAAGAATTGTTGACGGATGGATAGACAAAGAGACGGACAAAATGAAAACTAAAGGGTGTCCACATCTTTGATGCAGGGCCTTAATTAATAACTATACCTGTTGAATTAAAGTCTGCCTAATTGATAAACCCCTTAATCAACCGAAATGTTTTATGACTGCATGAACATTAAAAATGTATATATAAACTTAAATTGTGTCAGATCTTGAAAAAGCGGGAGATTACACAAAAGTCCTGAGAATGGGAGATGGGTCAAAAGTGGGGAGAATTCATCTCCCAGCGGGAGAATCACATGTATGTACAATGCATTATAGATGTAATATGCATTCATTAAAAGTATATTTTTATTTGTTAAAAATATGCTTTCTTTTATCAAAATTAACCATTTTAATGTGTTCCATATCTAGGTGAAAAATGTTGTTATGAACCACCTTAACATGTTTAATTAAACAAGTGCCTTTGGTTTTTGAAAACTGCAATTTGATGTCCTAAATTTTGACCTTTGAACAAAATATAATTGATTGTATGATTTTTAAACTACAGGGAACTGTGGGTTTCATTTACCTTTGCACTCTGACAGTGGCACAGTTTCATTTGCCATCTCTTTTCTATGTATGTTATTGTTTACAACACATGTTAACAACCCCTTAACATCAAATACAGCGCGCCATACACTTTTCCAGCCAATCAGCGTACAGGAAGCTTTATAAATGGAAAACGAAAGTGAAAGTAGGAAATAACCTAAAAATTACAACTCTTTGACTTTGAGCTACTGCTACATAGATCTTATTGGTAAGATTTCTACCTTTGAAAATGATAAACGCATTACGAAAAACAGAATTCAACTAGGAATACACAAGAAATTGTCCCACAATCTGGCCCTTTCACTGCGAGTGTACCCAATCAGGGAGCCATCAACAAATGGTCACAAATTGAAATTATATTTCCTTGTTACAAATCAAATCATAAATATAAGCTTTATTTATAGTCGATTAGCAATATACAAATAAGTTCTGGTCAGCTTTTGATTGACTTAGTTAGGGGTGCACAAAGGTAGTGCTGTCAAGTCTCACGGATTTTGCGTGAGAATCACGCATTTTGTCTTTGATCTCAATTTGTTGGAAAATTCCTTTGATCTTTGTTTTATTTTTCCTTTGATCTTTGACTTTTTACCAAATCTCACGCATTTTCGTGATGAAAACTTGGCAGCACTGCAAAGGTCTTCAATTGCTGAATTCATTGATCCCCACATCTGATTACTCAGGGCTGTCAAGTTTTGATGAGCTGCTTGCATCAGTTCTGGAAATCTCTAAATTCAGAAACGTTAACAAATTTGGTAACAGTTACCTAATTTGATAACTTCAGAGCCAAAAATGACTAAATTTTTATTTCATTATTTTCAAACTTGTTTTGCATGTTTAATGATGATGCATACAGTGTAAACCATATATTCATAACTTTTTATCAAATTATACCCAAATTAGAATTTTTTACCATAGTTATCAAATTCGTTAACCCTAGAGATAGCGGATTTACATAGAATTTTCCCAATTTCTATATTTGAATTCTTGTCAAATTTTATTCCGCATGCAGATAGATTTTGATTTTACCAGGCAGAATTAATGAAAATTGTCTGCTCTAGCTTTCTAATGGAACAAGTGACAGTATGCCATTTAACCTTAGGAAATGCCAAATAATTCCAAAGTTAGGGGACAACCATTTGATTTTCAGGGGGGCCTGGCAGTTTTTGTAAATAAATATTCTGGCCTGGAAAAAGTTTGAAATAAATAATCTTGCCTCTGTTTGCAAGAAAAAAAATTAAATAATCTGTCCCAAGATTCTTGCTCAATTTAGCTATTATATGCAGAAAATAAATGTTCTTGCCGCGTAGCGGCAAAAAATAGATATTCAGGCCCGCACAATTTTGAAAATAAATAATCTGTCTCAACCAAAACTGCCAGGCCCCCTCTCAGAATCAAATGGTCGTCCCCTTACCAAATTCATCAACCCTAGAGTTACCATATTTGGAAACCATAATGTTTTCGAATTTGGAGATTTCCAGAACTGGCATGAGATTTGCGGAAAACATTGAAAGATCAAAGGAAAAAATTATAAAATCAAAGAAATTTACCTTTAAATTGCCAACTAGATGCAGTCTTAAACAAGTTGCGTATAACATACTTGACAGGTCTAAATTAATATATTTTAACCCGGGAGCATGAATTATACTTCAAAAAAAAACTGTGCTTCATATCTTGTTCATCGTTCATAATTATTGTTTGCAGTAACACAAAATCGACAAGTCCTGACTGGGACTGGAACCGGGGACCTCAAGGTAGGTAGTCAGAGGCTCTACCTCTGAGCTAAAAGTACTTCCCTAGCTCAACAGTAAATGCTGGCTAATATTAAACCTACTAGCTAATGTACAAAGGGGATCAAACCCGTTACAATATATTGTAATGTTAAAAGATTTTGTGACATGACATTATACAGTCAGGGGCCTTACTTAAATTAGTGATTTTTCACTTGTTTAAGTATTTTTTAGCTATTTTCCTTTACAAGCTAGAGTAACCTCTTTTTCAAAATCACTTGTTCAAGTAGTACAAATAAATCACTTATAACAGTGATCTTATTAAAATGTTTTGCATTTTAAATGTTATGGAGAGAAGTCTGAGTGTTAAATTTGTATAATAAAAGATAGAAAACATCCCCATTTAGATAATGGTATGAGTCATGGCAGGACATGACCCTGGACTGAATTTTGGATAATTACACTCCAAATCACTTGTTAAGTATCATATTATTTTTTACCTTTAAAAATCACCTTTTTAAGTAATATATTGTTAGTTCAACCCCTGCTATCTACAGGCATCGGGAGCATGAAGATTTTGATCACGAACATGGGTAATTAATTACCTAATCAGAAACATAAGATATTGAAGTTAATGAGAAAATTATTGCCACAGATAAGAAAATTCAGAAAGTGAAGTAATGGGTTGTTACATTAGGCCTTTCTTTTATCAGGAAATTACATATTTTTGGGAAATACTGATAACAGGTGGCAATAAAATCTATGATTTTGTAATTTTAAGGAAGCTTCCTAAATCTTTTTTTCAATATTAATTATTTAATATGAATTTTCTTAAACAGTTCTTTTGTAAATTTAGATTTTTAAAAATATCTTTAGCATTTTGAAATGCTACTTGAATCAGTGATTTAAAAATCACTCATTTAAGTAATGCCCCTGACTGTTATATATTACAATCATACGATATATAATTTCATATTATTCGGGGTCACCACTATAATCCGACAGTCCACCAGTCTGACAGCTTAGTAGTTTGACAACAGGAAATGTTCTGACATTTTTCAGTTTTATATATATAAAAAAAAACAATTCATTAATATAGATATTTTAAATGCTTGTTGGTACTTGACTAATAATCTGTCCTCGATCCCTATCCACTTTCATTTCCATCTACTGTTCCTTTTCCTCCGACAAGATCCGGCCATACCAGTTCACCATTTATGAGGTTTCCACTTAATTTTATACAGTTAATAGGCTAATATGTTGGCAAGTGCCTTTGTAGTACATAATGCTGTGTTACAAGAAAAACGTGGATTTTGTTTTACCAACTAGGACACACTTATTTAAACTGATCCATTACACTTCACACTGCTCAAGAGTCTTCATGCCTCAATGAATGGCTCTTAACAGCTCTCAACTAGATCTCAAAACCCCGTTGGTTTTTTGTTCACAGGGCACCAAATGGATTACTAGAACGCAAGTATTTAAGCTGTCCCTGTGCACATATGCATTAAAATAAAAAGAATGTTTTGTCCATGATCTTTACCTTTTCTTTTACTATTTTACAGTATTTTGTCTGAACGCTGAAGTATGGAGGAAGTTCACAGAGAAATCTTACGCAAGGGAGCAGTTTTCCTACCCAAAAATATTCATAATGTAGATGCAGTTTGTGACGAGCTACTTGTACTTAATGTATTGGACGAAGGAATGGTGGATTCAATAATGGTAAATATTGTCTCATCTGCAATGAAAAATAAGTAGTGGCAGATGCTGGCAGAAGGCAAGACATAATAAGTTTTTTTTTTTTTACCAGAGACATGAATTCAAAAAGCAATAGCTCTAATTTTCCAGCATTGGGATAGGTTTTGATTATTTACAAGATGTTGAGTACTGATTTCTATGATAAATGTCTTTATACCACCAATAGAAGATAATGAAATGTGGAAAAAGTTTATGTGACACAACCTACAATATTAACGTCAATTTAAAAAATCCACAATATAAAACAGCCAGCAGCCTTCAATGTGACCATTGGTCGCTGCTCTCTGTTTTTCAATTGGTCCTGGATTGAAAAGAAACTACATATGATTCAAGCCCAATTCTAACATGTCTAAAGTGCAATGAAAGACTCTCTTCTAGACAAAAAACAATTAACATAAATTCAACGAAATACAAACATAAGCTTTGATAAAGATAAAGTATATATTTTATTACCGATCCACAAAAATTTATGCCTTTGAATCTGCAAACTTGATATTACTGTTTAATTTTTCGATAAAATTTTCAGGTAAAGAAACCAGCACCTATAGGTCAAGCTCGTGAGCTATTACATATATTGCCTAGGAGAGGCAAAAAAGCCTTTCAATATTTCAAGGAAGCTTTAATTAAAACAAACAACAAAGATGCTGCAGATTTTCTGTCTGAAAAGGAAGGTGACTCGGGTACAAATAATCAAAGTCTTAAGCATGGACTCGGGAATGATAAACCACCTATTGAAAAGTCCAGTAAGGTCCCAGAAACTGGGAATACGAAGATCAGTGAAACTGGATACACAAAGAAACCTGAAGCTGGAACCACAAAGCAACCTGAAGCCGAAAATACAAAGACGGCAATCTCTGAACAAAAATGTATTGGTAAGTTGACTGTAGGCACTTTTAGAAAGTAGCAGAGGTACCAATGGGGCATGCGAATGTCCAAAGTTCAAAAGGGCAGAGACAAAACCAGCAAATGCAAACAAGTACAGGACGAAAAAACAGTAAACATTTTAAACATGGAAACACAAAAACCACTGAAATATCAATTAACAACATAAACTCTAGTCGTAATGAGAGTGAACTCTGGTGCTCCGGAAGAGTAAGCGGTTCCTGCCTGCTATAGCGCACCTGTCGCCCTGCCAATTTTCAATTCAATGCGTCAAATTCAGTAAAGGAAGACAAAACAAAACCCTTTTACAAACCAACATCTGCACTCATCTAAGAAAGGTCAGGACTGTCAAGTTTTGATAAGCAATTCTACTGAGATTTGCCAAAAAATTTAGAGATCAAAGGAAAAAAAAATAAAATCAAAGAAATCTGCCAACAAATTTGGGACATGATGTGTGAGTCGCATGGAACTTGCGTCAAACCTGACAGGTTGTCGTGCATGCATGTACTTACATCTATTACATTCATCATTATACACAATGATAAACATACAATAATATTTTTAATATTCAATTAAGGTGGAGAAGGACAGTGGTCATGTGACTTGCCCAAAATAAAATGAAATTTGAAAAATATTTTGAGATTTTTGTGTTTTTAGGATCTTTATACCTATTTAAGGCACATTTAATCAATATGATTAAAATTTGTATTCTAAAAGTAGTATAAATTTTTAGCTAAAGTGTGGTCAAGGGAGATAATTTGGCAAAAATCATGAAAAATCATCGTTTTTGGCTCATATTTTTGCTTGTACGTAAAAATCAAGGGAAGAAACCCCACTTTAAATTGATTTAAGATGATGAATTGTTGCAAGATCTATAAAATGTCAAAAAAATAGGGAAATCTATTGACAGGAAAAAAAGTTATGGAACATTTTTGTGTGTTTTTATGGGTTTTCCTTGTATTTCATATTAAAATATTGATACTTTAACTGGATATAACTCGAAAAGTAGGGAAGAAACCCATGAATTTTGAGTCAAATTATGAAAGAGTACATCATTTTGGACATTTATGCCAATTTTGAAGAAAATCTATTGACAGATCAATTTTGTACCCAAGTGCAACGCTCTACCTCAACTTTTTAAGATATAACTCTCTATGACCATATTTGTTTCACACTTTTCAATGAGTTATGTGATGATACTTTATATCATTCACTGTCCAAATTTTTGTTCTTATTTCAACAGATGAAACTTGGCCTGATTTGGTCAATGGATGTAGTAATGTGAGAAAATCTGATATCGTCCCCTCAGACATGAAGATTTATACGACCATAGCCTCCGTCTCTGATAAACAGGTACATGTAATTATATAAGACTAAAATTGTTGTCCTTATTAATAGGCGAAAATGAGATGTGGAATAAGTGTATGCGACACAACCTACAATATAAACCAGGGGCAGATCCAGAGGTCTAAGAAAAGGGGGGGGGCAAAATTGCTAAAAATGTCTGATTTTGAAGAGAATTTGGTCAATTTTATACAGAAAAAAATAAAATTTCTTAAGTAAAGTACACCCTGTCCGCCATCTCTAAATCGGCCACTTTAAACAACTTTTTTTTTAAAATTTGATAAATCTTAGGCTTTTGATATAAGGTTTGTAGCTTCAGGTAGGGGTCTCATATGGTGGGATTCATTTTCAGGTCTATCGATTATTTACTTCCTGTTTAACGAGCTGACTTAGAAAGACAATATCTCTTACTTTTTCCTCACTCTAAATAGATAATCTCTTTCCATAATGTGGACGCGTGGGGTGAGTGCTCATTGAGGTTCTTTCATTAAAAAAAGTATAAAGTAATGCATCAAAGTTTGGTTTTGGTTTTTTTTAGTAAGAAAATTAAAAACTTAGATCAGTATGACCTATATTTTATGCATGAATGACTTTGGTTAGATTCTACGTTATAGTCTATATTACACATGAAACCACAAATTGGGGCAGGTACGTAAGGGAAGAAACTTTCGTAACAGTTGTCTTAGCAACTACTAATTACAGCCTCTTGATATTTTGTATACAGCATCAGAGTGGGGGTAAAATATTGTGGGATTTGATTTCAGGGTGCTGTCTCATAAAGCGATCGTTGGCCTAAAGTGCACGTAAGCCCATTGAATTTACATGGAATAACGAGCACGTTAATTAGCGATCGTTTTATGAAACAGTACCCAGGTCTGTCACCCACCAACTTCCTGTTAAATGAAATACAGCCATTTTTGTCTTTGACAGACTTTAAAAAAAATTGTGAAAGTTTTCCTTTTTTCCAGATCTATGAAATGGCTTGCCCAACAGGTTTGAAGGGAAAGCTCATAGTGATATCAAATGTCCATTGTGGAAGCTGTCAACCTGATCGTGTTCAGGAATGTACCAAACATGTGGATTTTGACAATACTAATATTCAAACTTTCTTCAAAAGTATTGGTTACAACTTTTACAAAGGCTTAAGTAAAAATAAGAAAAAACAGGTAGGCAAATGCATGGAAAATATGTCCCTGAATTCATAATAGCTACAATTTTCAGGCATGAATTAAGAAGGGGGGTGAAGGGCATGCACACCCCTCATCTTCTCAACTACCGTAATGAAAGTAATAGGATTTTTTGCAAAAAAAAAGAAAAAGGTAAAAGGTGTTTTTCTTTTTTTTTTGGCTTGGCTTTGCTCTTGAAAAATATAATTACACCCCTAAACCTGATTTTCAACTGATTTTTGTATAATTTTTACAAAGTTTCATATGATAGTTACTTTGGCACTTTCCATCAACTTACTGTGTTTTGCGTATAGCATCCTGTGTTAGGGGTGAAAATTTCATGAACCGATTTTCCGACTCTCTCTTGACACCATCTCAAACTGCTAGCTGGAGAGGGATTTATAGAAGCATTAAGCTTGTTTCCAAATCCAGGATAATAAATGTGTTTAAACTAAATAAAAATAAAAACAAAGTTCCAGACAATAAATTCTGCTACGCCTGCTAATGCATAATAGAGACTTGTCAGAGGTGATCAACCCAAAATATTGAAAAAACGAAATACTTTATCCAGAATATGAAGAACATTGAACAATTAACACCAAAAATACTGAACAAGAAAACCAAACGATGACTAAGATTAACCTATGTCTGGGGTAGACAGAACCTTAGGGTTTAGAAAATTTTGAAATTTGAAAGGATAATTTATAAACAGCCAGAAGTCTTATAATAATCTCAAACGAAGATAGTAAGAACACATGATAAATATAAATCTAAATAGTAAAAATTGACTTAATCAACAACTTTTTTGTATCAAATTTTAGATTGAATGACTTGCCATGAACATAATAAAAATTGCAACTGAACATGATAAAAAATCATTATCTTTGTTGATTGAGTCAATTTTTACTGTTTAGATTTATATTATCATGTGTTCTTACTATTCCTCAACTTTTTT
The DNA here is from genome assembly GCA_963971305.1 of Arcuatula senhousia. Lineage (NCBI taxonomy): Eukaryota > Metazoa > Mollusca > Bivalvia > Mytilida > Mytilidae > Arcuatula > Arcuatula senhousia. The sequence goes on along the minus strand of OZ020316.1, from coordinate 44,887,361 downwards.
CTTATTCTTATTCAGGAAGTATTAGACTTTTTACAAGAAAGAATGGATGAAATAGACAATGATGATAAACAATACAACAGTTTAGTTGTCACTGTGTTGTCGGGAAAGACAACCTGCAACACGACTAAAATTTACGACTGTGCGGGTGAAGAAATACCTCGAGGAGACATACAAGACATTATCTGCAAGTGTCGAAAGTTAAAAGGAAAGCCCAAGCTTGTTATTATACAAACTTATAATTTTCAAGGTAATTTCCATCCTAAGATTTGAACATTTAAGAAGAATATGAATTTCATCTTCAACATATTTGATCAGAATACGTAACCACTAAGACATTTGAAGTTAACAAGTCAGAAACAAATTGAAGATAATGATAGAAGGTAATGAGATGTGGAATAAGTGTATGTGCCACAATAAACAATTTAACGACAATTTAAAAAATCCTAAATGGAAAACAGCCAGCAGCCTTCAATGTGACCAGCAGTCTGTCTATACACAGTAAATTGTGATAAATGCTTGTTCAATCATTTAAAAAAAGTTACTTTTTTTTTCAAATTGTTGCTTGGAAATATTTCAAAACTTAATGAAAAATAGTGTTATTTTCGCAGAGGTTCATCTATTTTTGCGTAGCCACTGAAATTGCAAAAAATAAATCCATGAAAATATCTGTCTTATGCAAATTATACATGTATAATAATTATCTTATACAAAGACATTAAGAATCAGCCAAAGTAAACCTGCAATTTTCACAAATCTTTTGACATAAAAATTGAGGAAAGGACAAGGTACAGTAAGGGCCATAATTGGCCCCCTTATTTAAAGAAAAACAAATCCTAAGTAAATGATTTGAATATCATTAATGTGTCAAGTTAGATGATTAAACTTTTTGACAATGGTAAACATTTTCCATCATCTACTGTAATTTTAATTTTATAGAGACCTTAAGTAGTGCAAAAGTAACAAAATTGTTGAAAAACTTCATTTTTTATGCTTATTTTGTTATTTTTAATGATCAGTGACAGCGTAGACCATGAATTTCTTGACTGATTTATAATAATTTTATAGTGCAAATTTAAGTTCATAAACAATAACTGTGGTCTAAGTAGTCGCTGGCATCTAAAAATTGAAAATATTAACCAAACCATTGTCAATTTTCTGGAAATCAACATTTACACCATGTTTTGACAAGCAATTTCAAATATATAACATAAAAAAATTCTTATAAATTTAGTTGTTTTATCTTCTTTATTCATTTGACTTAATAATAACAAAAGGACTATTTTCTAGATCAGTTTTCTATTTTTAAGTCTGAGAGGGGGACAAATATGGGCCTTATTGTACCTAATTAACTATTGCTGTTTTCCGTTGTGATTTTTTGAATTGCTGTTTGTTTATGTTTGTTGTGTCACGTACACTTATTCCACATCTCTATATCGTCTACTTATTGTACCTAATGTTCTTTACCACTGCAAAAATAATCCACTACATGGTATGCAACACAAATCATTTATGAATATATGAACTTTTTAGCTCACCTGACCCAAAGGGTAATGTTAGCTATTGCCATAACTCTTTTTTGCAAATAACTCAAAAAGGATAAGATATGATAAGGGCCAAATTTTGCCCCCCAATTTTAAAATTATTAAAATGAGCTAAAAGTATGTGATATATACTTTAAATTAGTTAAACTTTACTATATCAGCATTATTTTGTTTAAAGAGATCCATTATGATGTTGAAATAATTACCCAAAGTTGCTTAAAAATCAAGATTTGGTGAAAAACTGTAAAAAACCTGCAATTTTGAAGTGGTTTTCAACAAATTTAACTATGAGCCACACAGAGTACGACTACAATGATTTATGTAGATAATCATTTTTAATATAGAAACAGACCACAAAATATGTCTGTGGTACATCGTGTGGCTAATAGATAAATTTTCCAAAAACTACTCAAAATTTGCATGATTTTTTACCTTTTTTCACAAAAATGCCATTTTCACATAATTTTATGACGTCACTGTGACGTAATACACAAGATTTAGTTAAAATTAATGTTATTTTACTATACCTTGTTCATCTAAGAACTGAATAGAATAATTTATTTTCAGGTCAATTATTTTAAAAAGTGGTAAATTAGGGGGCCAAATTTAGCACTTATCATAACTTGTCCTTTCCACTGTTACCAAAATTCTGGCAAGGTAAAAGTGATCAGCCCCTCAAGATTTATTTGCCCTGAAAATTTGAAAAAGATCTTACCACATTTGAAGAAGTTATTGCCCTTTTTTTGGATTTTTTAAAATTTACTTTTATTAAGCTCAATATCTTAAAAAAAAAACGGAAACAAAGTTTGGGGGGTATATAGGAAACACCCTGTCTGTCTGTCCATCTGTCTGTCCGTCCATCTGTCCACATAACTTGCTAGTCCTTTTTCTCCTAAACCCCTTGAAGGATTTTGCTTAAACTTAAGATGAAGGAAGTACATCATATGAAGGTGTGCATGAAGAATTTTCATTGCACTTGGACATCATTCAGGGGAGATAATTAGACTTAGACTTTAAAAATACATTATTCAATGGGAGACCTTGTAAGCCCAACTTCTCCTAAACTGCTTGAAGGATTTTAATAAAACTTAAGATTAAGGAAGTACATCATATTTAGATGTGCATGAAGAATTTCCATTGCAATCAGACATCATTCAGGGGAGATAATTAGACTTAGACTTTTAAAATACAGTATTCAATGGGAGACCTCGTAAGCACAACTCCTCCTATACTTCTTGATGGATTTTGATGAAACTGTACATGAAGGAAGTACATCATCAGTAGATGTGTACGAAGAATTTATATTGCTTTCGGTTATCATCCAGGGGAGATAACTGGACTTGAGATTTTTTTACAGTACAGAGTCCAATATGAAGCATGGGTATCCTTTTGTGAGATTGCTTACAGTATTACTTGTTTCCCTAAGAATATGGAAATTGACCATTGTCACAGCATTTCCTCATAGTAATACAAATTGGATAAGTTCAACTTATTGAGCTACACACTTTAATGCATTAGTTTAATTGATGTTGTCAGATGACCCCATATTAAATTTATGGTGCTTTAAATGTCAAAAAAGTTGTCAAAAGCTTTTTGCCTTGCTAGGTAAAAATTCAAGCGTTTAAGTCAGGTGAGGGATTGTTTTATAAAGGTTTGGCCCGGTGGCAATAAGGCCAATTTTGACCAAGATCATGAGTCTCCTCACCCCTCATTATTTTATTAAGGATACTTCTATGCACAATTTAGAACATATTCTTTATTTTGTCATCAAAATCTTGCATTTTGATCGAACTGTTACACATTTTTTCAGAAACCCAAGATGAACTGGATTCTAAACCGTCAGAGAGAACAGATGATCTTAGAATAGAAGGAGCACCCAACAATGACGATCTATTTGTTATTTCAAGTGTCTTAACAACAGGTATTATCAATACTTTTTGGGGAGGATAGGAGGGGGTCTCATTCCTCACTCCCATAAAAATAGATACTAAATCTGGCTTACCAATGAAGTTAGGAATAAAAAAAGCGAAAAAATCACAAATTCCAGCATTTTTTGGGGGGGAGGTCCTATTCCGTTTCCTGGTGAATAATTAAGACTTTCCAGGTGTCCCGAAAAGCTCTTGCTGGACCTTAATAATGTATGAAAGAAGCAGAATAGTAATAAACCATCTTTAATATACTATCAATTAAGGATGATCGCTGGTCAATTTAAGTCTGGCCTGTAATGAATGTTGCAAAAGGCAAGACTTAGGTATGGTGATTCCAGCCGCTCCAGCAGCCACAATTGCTAAAGTTTTTGCTTAAGTCTGTTTTATATGAACTAATTATGATACACCATTGATATTTGGTATGAAGTTGCATTAGCATTAGTACAGATCAGTTTAAAGTGCATTTCATCCGTATGCTCCTGCAGTCACAATCATGGTCTACTGGCTTTGCATTTTTTTACTGATTTGGCCAAGGTTAACCTTTTTTCTTAAGTCTGTTTAGCATGAAGCAGTTGTGGTACACCATTGATATTTGTTAAGCAGTTGCATTAGCATCAGTACAGATTAGTTTCAAGGACATTTTATCTGTTGCTCCTGTAGTCAGGTTTTAGAGACTTTGAGATTTTCTACTCACTGAACTAAATGTTAATGTTTTTTTTCTTGATCTTTTTTACGTAAACAAGTAATGGTACACCAATGATTTACAATTGCATTTGCATCAACACAGATTTTTTTTTTAGTAATTGCCACTACTGTAGTCACTTTAAGTATTTGCATTTTTTTACTACATTTTATACAGTGTCAAGTTGTGACAGGCGAGACATATCTCTGTGTTAACAGTTAATTGATATTTCTGTGAAATTTTAAGAATTCTTTGGATTTTACCATTAAACAAGAGGCTCCCAGAAGCCTAAATCGCTCACCTGGTCTTGATGTCAACCCTATATTTTGTAGAGCTTAATGAGCTGAACATTTAAGCAAGCAACAGGTTTTCTTTATCTACTATAGTTTTTATTCTATAGGCCAAAAACATGAAAAACCGTTATTTTAGGGGCCGTAACCCCCATAAGGGATTTTCTGACAACTTTGACCCTTTGGAGACTAGCAGAGCTTTCTGTGCTGAACATTTAAGCAAGCAACAGCTTTTCTCTATCTGCAATAGTTTTCATACTATAGAGCAAAACCATGAAAAAACGCTATTTTTCACCTTTAAGGGGCTGTAACCCCTATTAAGGGTCATCTGATAACTTGGACCATATGGAGACTTTTGTAGAGCTTTTGATGCTGAAGCAGTAGAGTGGCATCAGATTTCATATATCTCTTATACTTTTTGATTTATAAGCCAAAAACAGTAGTCTGACCCCCCCTGGTCTATTTTTAGCAACGGCGGCCATGTTTTTCGACGAATCAAAAATCCCCACGCAAGTTTTGTGCAGGATACTCTAAAGAGCCATCAGACCAAATTTGGTTTGAATCTGTTTAGTAGTTTAAGAGGAGAAGAAGTTTGAAAAAGTTTACAGACGACGAGGGACGCCAAGTGATGGCAATAGCTCACGGTGAGCTAAAAAGGGATAATTGTTTTGCCCAGGGACCCCCTAATTTCTTTTCATAATAAGGTTTATTTAGTCATTGTAGATTTAAGACTCATCAGAAATGCTCAAACCAAGAGTTGTATAACATATAAATCATTTTATCCTTCCAGATAGTGGACCATGGATGGTTGGTAAAAATATGAACGGATCATATATTATTCAGGGTCTTTTGCATGTAATGAAGAAATTTGCACATAAGTCATCATTATTTGAAATCCTGAAGAAGGTTAGTTAATCATGTATATTACAAACTACAAATTTTATTATATTCCTTGTGATAAAAGAAGTTAGGGCTGTTTTCAGAATTAAATGTGTGGGGGGTCGGGTGGCACTTTTTTCTTTAAATTAATCCACCACCCATAAAAAAATAATCAATTTTCATCATTGTTTCTTCACAAAATATTTCTAAAACACCACCACCCTTCCTCCTGACCCCCAAAACCTTTAATTCTGGAACAGCCCTTATTTTAAACAAGAATCTTTGAGAATTTTGTCAATAAATGAGAAGGAAGTTTTTTTAATCTGTTTCAAATGTTTAAGAAGCAGAGGTACCAATGGGGCGTCGGAATGCCAAAATCCTAAAGGACAGAGACAAAACCAACAAACACAAACAAGGACAGGACGAAAAAACAGACAACATATAAAACATGGAAACACAAAAACCACTGAATTTCAATTATACTCAAATTCAGAATAGTGGTACCTTTTTCAATTGAATTTAAATGGCACCAACAGGTTTGCCAATTCGGTGTCTTAAGAGAAGAAAGAGGTTTAATATTAGGTCAGTGAAGTTGGTCAGCCATGAAACACCTGTTGAAGCATAACTCATAAAATTCCATAAAAAGAATATCAATTCAGGCAGAAATTTAAATGGATCAAACTGACCATTTGATCAGTAATTATTGGACAGGTGAGATCCATTTAAATTTCTACCTGAATTGATATGCTTCAAGGTTTAATACTAACAACAGGTGCTTCATGGCTCACCAACTTCATTGACCCAATTTTAAACCTCTTTCTTCTCTTACGACACCTAATTGGCAAACCTGTTGGTGTCATTTTAATTCAATTGAAAAAGGTACCACTATTATGAATTTGAGTATAACAATGCAAACACTAGTCGTAATGAGAGTGAACTCAGGTGCTCTAGGAGAGTAAGCAGCTCCTTTCTGCTATAGCACACCTGTCCTGCTGCCAATTTCCAATTCAGTGTGATAAATCAGGTAAAGGAATGACAAACCAACATCTGCACTCATCTGAGAGATAGAAATCCCATATTTGTCTATGAGTGCATTATTTCTACTGTAAAATTTCTTGCGTGACGATAGCAACCTAGGAGCAACATAACCCTGTGTTTACAATTTTTGTCTCGCCTGCGAAGCAGAGCGGGACATAGGTGTTACTTTACCGGCGGCGGCGGCGGCGGTGGCGGCGTTAACTTTTTGGGAAAGTTTTATGAGCACCATCATATATCAAGAACTATAGGTCCTGGGTTGATGAAACTTGGTATGTATATGCCCCAGTAGTAGCTTAGCACAGTTGCATCCCCATCTTTTGACCTTGACCTTGATTTTCCGGTTGAGTGACTTTGACAATTTTCAATACTTATATATAATAGCAATGGAAATGTTTTGCGAGCACCTCCATATCTCAAGAACTATAGGTCCTAGGTTGATTAAACTTGGTATGCATATGCCCCAGTAGTAGCCTAGCACAGTTGCATCCCCATCTTTTGACCTTGACCTTAATTTTTGGTTGAGTGACTTTGACAATTTTCAATACAGATAATAACAATGGAAATGTTTTGCGAGCACCTCCATATCTCAAGAACTATAGGTCCTCAGTTGATAAAACTTGGTATGCATATGCCCCAGTAGTAGCTTAGCACAGTTGCATCCCCATCTTTTGACATTGACCTTAATTTTCCTGTTGAGTGACTTTGACAATTTTCAATACATATAATAGCATTGGAAAAGTTTTGCGAGCACCTCCATATCTCAATAACTATTAGTCCTAGGTTAATGAAACTTGGTATGCATATACCCCAGGAGTAACTTAGCACAGTTGCATCCCCATCTTTTGACATTGACCTTGACCTTGATTTTCTGGTCCAGTGACTGATTATTTTTATTGCATATATTAGCAATGTTTTAGTTCTATAAACATCTTTTGATCTCAGAAACTGAAAATCCATGTAAATTCAAAATATAGTGGAAGTAAGAAAGAATAATTGTTTCTGATGGTGCCGGCAGGCGAGACATACTTTAGTGTTAACTCTTGTTGTGTCAAACATGACGCTCTGCCAAGGAAATCGATGTAACTTCTTTATCTTCTTTGCCAATCAAAAAAAGATAATGATAGATTTAATGTTTTAAATGTATTTTTTTACTTGCAAGATTTGTCATTTCTCCTGTCCAATGTGATATCTTGCTGAGAGCGCTTGTGCCCTGGAAAATAAAAAAAATTAGAAATGGATGTTCTTTTATATATTTAGCCTTGCGCTCCTGTAATAGTTTTTTTTTCAAACTGAGACCTCACACACACCTCATAGAATTAATATGAATAAGGCATTGCCTAGCTGTGAGCACAGCATAATTGTTCAATTTGCCTCATTTGATAGGGAAAAAAGAGGAAGAAATGTTTAAACTTGATAATCTTAAAAACTTCTTTCAAAGACTCTAAATCTAATTATAGCAAAGACAGCGCTGTGAATTCAGTGGTTGATTATGAAAATGGTGTCTATGAGCATGTGACGTTTCGCTCCAAATTTTGAATAACTGATGTACTTCATTGATGTGCCATGTACAAAAATAAATAAAAAACGCAAATAGATTACGTTCCAAGTACATACTTGCCATACTAATATTTTAAAATGTCTTCAATGTTTTAAAACACAAAATATATTTTTAGAAGCATTATTAATAATATTCAGGCCACACCTGTAATTCAGTTTGACATGCATATCCAGACGGAAAAAAAATCAATATCAGCATTAGGCAAATTTTTTGCGGGAACTTGCTGTAGAGCTCCCCGCTACGAGCAGTGCTAACTATAAATAAGACATAGCAGTACTTGATACAATGGAAGAAAATGAGATGTGGAATAAGTGTATGCTACACAGTAAACAGCCCACATAAACTAGCAGCAATTAAAAAAGATCATGATGATAAAATAGCAAGCAATCTTCAACATAGCCAACTGGGGCTGCTTGCTGTTAAATGGTTGACCCAAGGTCAAAATTTAAAACGCATTTAATTTAAACCCAGTCTTGAAATAGTCAAAGAAAGACCCCCTTGGTAACAAGAAACGGAAACATGGATTCAAATAATTTGTTGTTTTCTCCATTCCTTTTCGAGTTCATTTTATTCCCTAGATAAAGCAAAGTTTTTTCCTAAGTATTCAAGAATGTCAGATGATCTCTTATAGGGTTGTGGTCCATGAAGGGTAAAAAAAATTGTTTTTTTCATGTTTCACCAGTAGATTGAAAACAATTACTTGGCTTGATTTATCTACTATTTGTTTTCCAGTTAAACCTTCTTCTGTCAAAAGCAGCAGTTCCTAGCAACGAGAAAGAAACAAAGGAAGGTGGTATGGAGAAAGGCAAAGAGATAGATTTTACAAGGAAGTCTGTCGCAGAAGTCATAGTCCTCGAACATTCTGTTGAGAAAGAACTTTATTTTTTTCCTTTGTTGAAATTACCAGATTTATCTGCTTCTCTTGGTGGTAATCCAATCTCTCAGCCTTCATCATAATAATAAAATTATAACATTAATAGTGAATTGATAAAAATAATTGTAATAGAATATAAACGAGTATTGATTGTGACGGCAGCCGTCACAGATGTTCCCCAAACGAACAAGATGTACCTTAAAGCAGCAAAAATACTGCCTTTTTTCAGTATTATAGAATGTGCAAATGATATAAAAATATAGAATATATATGTATAATGTTCATGGCATTGTCAATGATGTGTTTAAACATACCATCTAGGATAATTAAATTTTGGCGTCCATCTTGGATTTAGAAATTTCACGTTTTTTCATTTGACGGAAAAACTGTAAATATCTCTTTAGAACTTTTAAAATATTTTTGTAGTACTTATCAAGCTCTATAATACCACCAATTTTCAAGGTGCTCATCACATGTGTTACTGAGATATGACAATGTCCTATATAATGAACTTTTGCTATTTATTAAGAAAAAGTGGCCATTTAAAAAAATTTCGAAATCCTGAAGGACACCTCTGATGTGGAGCATAACTGGCAACACCAAAATCTACCAGAATATCAATTTTTATCAAAATCCAAGCACTTTTAAATTTTGGCGGCCATCTTGGATTTTGAAATTTCACATTTTCGCATTTTGTGGAAACACCGTAAATATCGCTTCAAATTTTTTTTGGATATTTTTGTAGTACTCATCAAGCTCTATAATCCTACCAAGTTTCAAGGTCCTGACCACCTAGGTTACCGAGATATAGCAATGTCCTATATAATGAACTTTTGCTATTTATAAAAAAAACGCGGCAATTTAAAAAATTTCGAAGTCCTTAAGAACACCTCTGATGTGGAGCATTACTCACAACATCAAAATCTACCAGAATATTAATTTTCATCAAAATCCAAGCACTTTTAAATTTTGGCGGCCATCTTGGATTTTGAAATTTCACATTTTCGCATTTTGCGGAAAAACCGTAAATATCGCTTCAAAATTTTTTTTGATATTTTTGTAGTACTCATCAAGCTCTATAATCCTACCGAGTTTCAAGGTCCTGACCACCTAGGTTACCGAGATATAGCAATGTCCTATATAATGAACTTTCGCTGTTTACTCGGAAACGGTGGCCATTTTGAAAATTCCGAAATCGTTGTGCACACCTCTGATATGTGCCCTATGGCTGTGGAAAGTTTCATAAAGCTCAGTCTTCACATCTCTTCGGCTATACCCGGACAAGCGTTTTTTAGAGTGCGGAAGAAGAAGAAGAAGAATAACTAGGTATAATTGTGTTGGGATGCCAACACACAAGTCGCCCAAAATCGCCTTGGATAGAGTTCCATTCAAATCAGTGCATCAAAATAAGTCTAGAAATCAAATTTCGTTGAAATCGGACAAAGTTGACGTTTTAAGGGGGGTGGGTGTAGTGAAATGGCCGCCATTTTGAAACCGGAAGTCGGATTTCAAATCCGGTCGCAGATTTGAGCTCAGCATACCCGCTTTACCCAGGTGACCAATTTTCAAGACGATCCGATGAAAAAAAAATTTCCGCCCACTTTTTCCGATGGCCGCCATTTTGAAACGGCGGCCATCTTGAAAATTTTAAAAGTGCATTACACAACTTTGAGTGACCCACTATCCAATCTCACAAGTGTTATTGAATTTCCTTGGACCGTTTTCTTGTATTAGGGAGGACAAATTCTCGATAAAGAATCAGAAGAATAATAATAATAATAAGAAAAATAATAATAATAATAATAATAAGAAACGGTGCAAAAACAATAAGTCTCCCAAACTTTGTTTTGGGCGACTTAATAAGAATAATTAAAAATAATCGTGTTGGGATGCCAACACACAAGTCGCCCAAAATCGCCTTTTGATAGTATTCCATTCAATTCTGTGCATCAAAATATGCCTAGAAATCAAATTTCGTTGAAATCTGACCACTTTGAAAATTTGCCGATTTTTGGCCGCCATTTTGAAACGGCGGCCATTTTGAAAATTTCCAAACCACCTGCATAACTTCAGATGGTGCTTAATCACTCTGCAAAGTTTCATTAATCTCATTCAAAGCATGTCAGACTATACCTTCGGACAAAATTGATGATTTTTCATGGGGGGCGGGTGTTGTTACATGGCCGCCATTTTGGAACGAAAGCTTGGACAAAAATTTTGGTTCCAGATTTGAGATTAGGACACCCCATTTACCCTTAGATATCATTTTGAAGATGATCCGATAAATATTTCTTGATGTTACTATTTTTAGAACGGCAGCCATTTTGAAATGGCGGCCATTTTGGCACATTTGTCCGACCACTGCAACCCCGCTTTAGATGATCTATATGTGTGCCAAATATCAAGCCCCTATCTCAATCACTGCTACGGCAATCCTCCGGAAAAGTAACTGTTAAGAAGAATAATAATAATAATAATAATAACTAGGTATAAATGTGTTGGGATGCCAACACAAAAGTCGCCCAAAATCGCCATGGATTATATTTCTTTCAATTCAGTACAATAAAATATGCCTAGAAATCAAATTTCATTGAAATCGGACAAAGTTTCCATTTAACCTGGACGGGAATGTATTAAAAATGGCCGTCATTTTCAAACCGGAAGTCTGATCAAAATTTCAATTGCACCATTGAACTCACCATACCTGATTCACCCAGATAACCCATTTTCATGACAATCAGACAAACTTTAATTTTTTTGTCTATTTTTAGTAACAGGCCGCCATTTTGAAACGGCAGCCATTTTGAACATTCTGAAAACTTCCTGCAAAACTTCACATGAAGGTTCATCACTGTGCAAAGTTTCATTATCTTTGGTCAAAGCATCTCAAACTAGTTATCCGGACAAAATTACCAGGGGGCGGGGGTATAAGAATGACCGCCATTTGAAAACGATAAGTCCAATCTTAAATCCGATTTCATATTTGAACTCAGGATACCCCATTTACCCAGCCATCCAATTTTCAAAATGTTCCGATAAGTATAAGTCGTTGTTACTATTTTTAGAACAGCCGCCATTTTGAGACGGCCGCCATTTTGAATTTTTAAAACTTTACGTTGCATAACTCCTTTTGGTGTTCTATCGCCCTGCAAAGTTTTATAGACCTCCTACAAAGCACTTACGAGCAATCCTTTCGGAAAAGTTCATGGATAAGAGGAATAATAATAACTAGCTATAATTTGTGTTGGGATGCCAACACACAAGTCGCCCAAAATCGCCTTGGATACTTTTTCGTCCCTTTCAGTACAATAAAACATGTATAGAAATCAAATTTCATTGAAATCGGACAAAGTTCACATTTTTAAGGGGGCAGGTGTAGTAAAATGGCCGCCATTTTGAAACCGGAAGTCGGATTTCAAATCCGGTCGCAGATTTGAATTCAGCATACCCGCTTTACCCAGATGACCAATTTTCAGGACGATCCGATGAAAAAAAAAATTCCGCCCACTTTTTCCGACGGCCGCCATTTTGAAACGGCGGCCATCTTGAAAATTTCAAAACTTGATTACACGCCTTTGAGTGACCCACTATCCAATCCAACAAGTGCTATTCAATTTCCTTGAACCATTTTCTTGAATTAGGGAGGACAACTTTACGATAAAGAATCAGAAGAATAATAACTAGCTATAATTTGTGTTGGGATGCCAACACACAAGTCGCCCAAAATCGCCTTGGATACTTTTTCGTCCCTTTCAGTACAATTAAATATGTATAGAAATCAAATTTCATTGAAATCGGACAAAGTTCACATTTTTAAGGGGGGCGGGTGTAGTAAAATGGCCGCCATTTTGAAACCGGAAGTCGGATTTCAAATCCGGTCGCAGATTTGAATGCAGCATACCCGCTTTACCCAGATGACCAATTTTCAGGACAATCCGATGAAAAAAAATTTTCCGCCCACTTTTTCCGACGGCCGCCATTTTGAAACGGCGGCCATCTTGAAAATTTCAAAACTTGATTACACGCCTTTAGGTGACCAACTATCCAATCCAATAAGTGTTATTCAATTTCCTTGAACCATTTTCTTGAATTAGGGAGGACAACTTTACGATAAAGAATCAGAAGAATAATAATAATAATAATTAAAATTTACGTTTCCCGAAACGTGGGATGTCCCCTCCCGTTCTCATTTAATGTCTGTCCTCTTCAACAGAAATTCCGACAATGTGCCGTGAGTCGCCATCACCCATATACCTTGTATACCAAGTTTCGTTGAAATCGGACGATGATTACATTTTTCGCGATTTTCGGCAGCCATCTTGAAAATGGCGGCCATTACAGAAATTCCGACAATGCCCTGTGAGTCGCCATCACCCATATATCCTGTATACCAAGTTTCGTTGAAATCGGACAATGTTTACATTTTTCACGATATTCGGCGGTCATCTTGAAAATGGCGGCCATTACAGAAATTCCAACAATGCGCCATCAGTCGCCATCACCCATATATCCTGTATACCAAGTTTCGTTGAAATCGGACAATGTTTACATTTTTCACGATTTTCGGCGGCCATCTTGAAAATGGCGGCCATTACAGAAATTCCGACAATGCGCCGTCAGCCGCCATCACCCTTATACCCTGTATACCAAGTTTCGTTGAAATCGGACAATGTTTACATTTTTCGCGATTTTCTGCGGCCATCTTGAAAATGGCGGCCATTTCAGAAATTCCGACAATGCGCCATCAGTCGCCATCACCGTTATATCCTGTATACCAAGTTTCGTTGAAATCGGACAATGTTTACATTTTTCGCCATTTTTGGCGGCCATCTTGGAAATGGCGGCCATTTTGAAATTTTAAATCGCAAAAAACACTGTAGGACCTTGGGACCTATCATCCCTCCAAGTTTCAAATCGATCGGTCCACTTTTGTACGAGGAGATAGTCGGACAAGTTCGTGCATCAGGTTGACGGAAGAAAAAGAAAAAAGTATAATAATAATAATAATAAGAAAAATAAGAAACGGAGTAAAAACAATATGTCCCCGACGACACTTCGTGGTCGGGGACATAATAATAAGAAACGGTGCAAAAACAATAAGTCTCCCAAACTTTGTTTTGGGCGACTTAATAATAATAAGAAACGGTGCAAAAACAATAAGTCTCCCAAACTTTGTTTTGGGCGACTTAATAATAATAAGAAACGGGGTAAAAACAATAAGTCGCCAAAACTTTGTTTTGGGCGACTTAATAATAAGAAACGGGGTAAAAACAATAAGTCGCCAAAACTTAGTTTTGGGCGACTTAATAAGAAACGGAGTAAAAACAATATGTTCCCACACTTCGTTTGGGGAACATAATTATCTTGTATAGATTATTTGTTTACATTTATATTCCTTGTCTATGTAACACAGGGTAGTATTTTAGCTGTATTTTATGATTTTTTATAAGTGTGATCAGGTGTGAATGTTTTTATTGAGAGAGACTGAACTTGACCTAGATCTTGCTACTGGACTTATAATGTAATGAAGATCTTCAACAAAAGAAAAAATTGGGGGTACTATGCAAAATATTTTACTTTTCTTTTTTTTGATAGGGAAAACCCTGAGGTGTCAGAAAAAATGTAAAAACTGATGATCAATAGCTGACAGTGCCAACATCCTTACTATGTATACTCTAAGAGCAGTATCAGTTTCTTCATCTGAGTTGATTAATCGGGTAGTTAGCAAAATGCAGAAACAAATATGTCTGTACTGATGATAGTTTTAATCTACACAATGGTCTCATGCATCTGAATCTGATATAAACAGCTTACTTGTGGTACTTGTTGTTCAAAAGGCAAAATGAGTCTCATTATTTTAGTAGTATAGACGTGAGAGAAGCAAAGAGGCACCAATGGGGACATTCCAGTGTCAAATGTCAAAAAGGGCAATGACAAAACCGGCACACACGAACAAGAACAGCACGAGGAAATACAAAACATAAAAAAAAAAAAAAATAAACCAAATAGAAATCAACAACATGAACTCAAGTCCTCACAAGAGTCAACTCAGGTGCTCTGAAAGAGTAAGCAGTTAATTCCTGTCTGCTATAACACTATAACACACCCGTAGCACTGCTAATTTCCAATTCAGTATGTCAAAACCGGTAAAGAAAGACAAAACAAAGCTCTATGAGAATATAAAAGTACAAGAATAGTATGCACATAGTGTTCATTCTTAAATTTGTATGAAAAATATGAAATAAAATCAATATTGTATTTTAAAGATAATTTAATACTATGTCACACTCATGCAAATTATATGTTATTTGCTATTAATTTATTTTATTGTAAAATTATGTTTAGTGGTAGTATAGATACAAATGTATATGTTGCAGGGTACATTCTCATATGCTGATAAATAAATGTTAGAATCACTCTCTTATTAGCTCACCTTGCCAAAGGCAATGTCTTGGCGTCTATCGTCCATCGTTCAACTTTTCAAAAATATTCTTCTCTGAAACCGCTTAGTCAAATGTAATGAAACTTGGTAGGGTTGTTCTATAGTATGTCCTCTACAAAATTATTGTTAGAAAATTTTGATTCGACAACAAACATGGCCGCCATGGCTTAAAATAAACATAAGGGTAAATTACAGTTTTTTGCAAATAACTCAAAAACCATAACAGATATAAAAAAAAATTTTGAAGTTTAAAAGTGATCAGCACATCAAGATCTACTTGCTGTGAAATTTTGAAGAAGTTCCAACAATTGTTGAAGGAGTTATTGCCCTTTTTCTTATTTTTTTTCCAATTTTGCATTTTTTTTAACAATATCTTGAAAACTATACAAGATATTGGAAAAATTTAAATTGAATATAGTTAAGCACATCAAGATCTACAAAAGTTGTAACAGTCAAAGTTGTGGGACCGTTCCTTTAGGAGTTATACCCCTTTGATCGTAAAAATTTACCATTTTACAGATTTTTGTTAAACTTTTCAAAAATGTTCTTCTCTAAAACCGCTTGGTAAAAAGTAATGATAGGGTTGTTCTGTAGTATGTCATCTTCAAAAATTTCGTTCAAAATTTTGATTTGACAAAAAACATGGCCGACATGGCTAAAAATAGAACATAAGAGCAAATTGCAGTTTTTTGTTTCTGTTTGGGTAATAGGGATCAGCACATCAAGATCTACCTGCATCAAAGTTTTGAAGAAGATCTGACACTGGTTGTAGGAGTTATTGCCCTTTTTAGCTCACCGTGCCGAAGGCAATGTGAGCTTTTGCCATCACTTAGCGTCCGTCGTCCGTAGATCAACTTTTCAAAAATCTTCTCTGAAACCGCATAATCAAATGTAATGAAACTTGGTAGGGTTGTTCTAGGTATGTCAAAAAACATGGCCGCCATGGCTAAAATAAACATAAGAGTAAATTGCAGTTTTTTGCAAATTACTCAAAAACCGTAACAGATATCAAAATTCTGACAACGTTAAAAGTGATCAGCACATCAAGATCTACCTGCCCTGAAATTTTGAAGAAGATCCGACAAGTGTTGTATAATTGCCCGTTTTCTTGATCTTTCCCAATTTTGCACTTATTTAGACCAATATCTTGAAAACTATACAAGATATTGGAAACAATAAATTGCATATGGTTAAGCACATCAAGATCTACAAAAATTGTAACAGAGTCAAAGTTTAAGGACCATTCTTTCGGGAGTTATACCCCTTGGATCATAAAATTTGACCATTTTCACAGCTTTTTGTTCAACTTTTCAAAAAAATTTCTTCTCTGAAACCGCTTGATTAAATGTAATTAAACTTGGTAGGCCACGGTTGTTCTGTAGTATGTCGTCTACAAAACCATGATTCGAAACTTCGATCCGACAAAAAGCATCAGGCTGCCATGGCTAAAAATAGAACATAAGAGTAAATTGCAGTTTTTTGCCTAATTTTCTTCTAAAATCTTCTCTGAAACTACTGAAAGGATTGCTTTAAAACTTTGCACACATCATCTATGGAATATCTTCTACCAAAATTGCAAAAATGGTTGGGCAGCTAAAAGAACATGGGTTCCGACCGTGAGACCCTTGGTTTTTGGCTTGTAAATCAAAAAGTATTAAAAAATATAAAGTACATCTGGAGCTACCCTCTTTTCTTCAGCATGAAAAACACTGCAAATAGAAAATAATGGACCCACCACTTCCTTTATTGTTCCTTGTCGTGTTGTTGTCATTGATATCAACTACAAACTGGCTACGATTACCTGGAATTTACCTGGAAAAGTAACAATAAGATAAATATTATTGTTACCTGACGCCGGAAGTCAAAGTAAAATATTAACCGGTCCACGGATGCGGACCTGTTTTTCATGAAAGTAACAATAAGATTTTTTTCTCATTGTTACCGCTCGTTATTGTTACCTTAAAATGTGTTAATTAACAGCGAATTTGGTTTTTTTTATTTTTCATAAGGCTATTATTCTGAACACACCGGGTATTCGGACACATAGAACCGGGTGAAACGCAAGAGACCGGGTGAGCCGAAAAAAAAACAACATTTTGTTCATGTAGGTGTGGTATTTTCTTTATGAACGTATTGAAAAGAGATGACCAACAACAATAAGTTTATACAGCCTTTTGTATGTCCCTTAACTACTATTACGTATACGCCAAGTTTTGTCTATTTTTCTATTTTTACTGAAAAATAAATCCATAGGAACGTCTTGAACAACGAAATTACTCCCCAAAATGTAAACTTTCAACTTTTATGATTGTAACTTATACCAAAATGCAAGTTGAAAACCTGTTTTAGTCAATATAGATACCCCAATGTATACTTGTTTATCTATAAGATGTTCAACTTCTAATTTGACGTATTAAGCACAGTATTAGTCATTATCTTAGCAAGGTGGCGAATTTTGGACACAAGAGACAGCGGGTGATTTTTGATGAAGAACGCTATAAGAACGCAGGTGTTGAACCGGATGCTAGGTAGCGATAACTTCGATGAAATAAATATTCACCACCGGCATCTCGGAAGCCATTTTGATACGTTATAAGCTTTTTTGTTACCGAGGGCCGAAGACAAAACAGACCAAATGTATTTTAACTTGGGGTGGTCTTATAGAAAAGACGGTGTTTCAATATATATGTATTTTTATGATCAAAATTCAAGTCACCCGGGTGGATTTATTAGTTAAAATAAAGGTTAAATAAATTAGTTTTCAATTCCAAAAAAAAACATTATCTATAAACAGGAACATTTTAAAACGTGTTTATTTAATGTTCCTGCTATAAAGAAATAACATATTGTTAATAATATTCTTAAATACAACAATAATATTCAAATTCATATAATCAGGTAACAATAACGCAAAGTAACAATAAGAAAAATACTTATTGTTACTTCCATTAAAACAGGTCCGCGTCCGTTACACGGTTTTCCGTTAGTCCGTCCTTCCGGTGTTAGGTAACAATAATTTTTTTCTTATTGTTACTTTTCCAGGTAACTGTATCCAGTGCCTACTAATTTGATCTTTTCTTTTTTGACACTCGAATGTTCTGCTCTTAGAGGTTCTGCTTCTTTTGTGAACTTTTAAATTGTAAATAAGATTGGAAAAAACATACCGTGAATTGCAGTTGTACAAAATTGACACTCTGACGATTTTTGGAATTCAATAAATGTAGCGATATAACTCACATCTGTATTGTAAAACATCATCATCATCATCTTCCTGATACGGGAGTAGACTCCGTGTGGAGTGTGGAAGTTCCCGGAAAACCTTCAAAAATAAGATAGATCTATCTAAAGCCTATAGCTAATAGCATGATGCTAAGTTAATCATTCACAGGTATAAATTCCTGTACCATTAAAGATTTACAAAATTTACTACAATTTTTCGATAATTGAATACAACGCAAATCCTCCCCTCAGGCACCAATACCATTGTGTTTGAGAACACATCACAGCTTTAAATTTTCCGTTTAAATTTCAAAATTGTCTAAACCCTAAGGTTCTTCCTACCCCAATCATAGGTTGATCATCTTAGTATTAATTTGGTTCCCCAATTTGGTATTTTTGGTTTTACTGTTCTATGCTCTTCATAATCATATAGTGTTTGGCATTTTCAATATTTTTGGTAGAGCGCCTCTGATGAGTCTTGAATAGACGAAACGCGCGTCAGGCGTAGCAAAATTTATGGTCTGGAACTTTGTTGTTATTTGTATCTCAAAGCATTGGCCTTGTTTCAAGAGAATGTGTAATTTGATAGACCAAATGATAGGTTGATCTTTTTTCACTATAAAGTTTATATTTAGATGTTTTAATTTAGAACTCTGGGTTAACCAATGTTTTCTGGAAAATGAAATTTGGAAAAGGAAAGAACTTTGCTCAGATATTCAATGTTTCATTTCAGTGTTGAAACGGTAAGTTAAACAAAATTAATGTCTTATGCTGTTCGGTGTGGTGGACGTGTTTTTCAGCAAACAAACGGGATTCCAATGGGCACTAATTGTGCAACTTTTAGATGGTTTGTTTCTACATTCATATGAAGCAGACTTCTTAACATTTAATCTCTTCTAGACAAAAAAAATCTTAGACTATAACTCTCTCTCTTTCAACCTCACGTTCCGTTATATTGATGATGTCCTTTCACTACACAATTCTCGATTTGATGACTTTCTCCATCTCATATATCCCCAGGAGCTTGAGATAAAGGACACAACAGTTTCTAAGAAGTCTGCTTCATATTTAGATCTACATCTCGAAATTGACTCTCAAGGAAGACTTTCAACAAAGCTTTATGACAAACATGACGACTTCAACTTTCCAATCGTCAACTTCACTTTTTTGTGTAGCAACATTCCGTCCGCTCCTGCTTAAGGAATCTTCGTTTCACAGTTGATTCGTTACTTCAGAGTTTGCGGGAATTACATCGATTTCCTTAGCTGAGCGTCACGTTTGACACAGAAATTGCTGACCCAGGGTTATGTTGCTCCACGGTTATGGTCTTCACTCGAGAAATTCTACGGTAGACACCGTACACTCGTAGACAAATATGGGATTGGAATTTCTATCTCACAAATGAGTGCAGATGTTGGTTTGTCGTAGAAATTTGTTTTGTCTTTAGTTACCGGATTTGACACACTGAATTGGAAAATTAGAAGCACGACGGGTGTGCTATATCAAGCAGGAACCGCTAACTCTTTCGGAGCACCTGAGTTCTCTCTTGTCACGACTTGAATCGCGTTGTTGATTTCCGTTCGGTTGATTTTGTGTTTTGTGTCTCTTCGTGCTGTTTTTGTTCGTGTTTACCGGTTTCGTCGTTGCCCTTTCGGATTTTCGACACTTGAATGCCCCATTGGTGCCTCTTTGCTTTGAGTTTAATGTTTTATTGATTATTTGTTTAGCATCACATTGAATATTATTCTGTACATGTTTAACGCAAAGGTGTTCAGTTAAGGAGACCTATAGTTGTCGAATATTTTTGGATGAAATAGCTCCAAGAGTTTGTAATGTAAAATTCATACCCGTAGCCAGGTGGGGGGGGGTTCGAGGGGTTCGGACGAACCCCCCCCCCCCCCCGTTGGACAAAAAAGTTTATCAAAATAGGGAAAAATCAGGTGAATTTTCCCTTTAAGCACTATTAAAAACAGAAAAATTTGGGAAATCGAACCCCCTCTTCACATTTTCAAACCCCCTGCTACGGGTATGAAATGTAAATGTCATGGTATTGTGTCATTATCTTTAATCTATACCATAGTTACGCTTTTTTTAATAAATAAGAGAATAGATAAAAGATATCATAATAAAGTTCATTAGAGCTCATAAGACAAATATTTGGCTGATCTGTCAACCAAAAATCAAATTTAAGTAGAGGAAGCAAATTGGAATTCGAATACAAACGCCTCATTCCTTTTAAAAGTTTAAATAAGACTAAAATGTACTCATGCATCGTCACAAATTATATTTGTTTAATGGTAATACATGTAATATCCAATATACTCTCGGTATTTTAAAACTTTTACTGCCTTGGTAAAATATGATTTCGTTTTTTAAAAAAACTTTGAAGGTTAAATAGTTTATCAAATAGATAAAATTTATTTTTAGAAGTTTAATTATAAAAGCATTTTCTAAAAATTGTTTTGCAAATTGAAAGCAAATTTGACAGAAATCAAAATGCATTTTTAGTAAACTTTGATGTATGAATCGCCGATGAGTACAGCTATTGGTTGGTCATGATTAATAGTTCTATATTATTATACCTCAGTAGTGCATATACAATATTTTCACTATTTTTTCTGTTTGCTAGCTTTGAACTATTGACCGGTCAATAGTTTCCGAACTATTGCCCTCGCCACAACTATTTGCCCTCTGACGTCATTAGGCCCCGCCTTTATCCAATCGTTTTCTTTATTTCATTTTGATTGATATATTTTATTCATGTTACGTCACACTACATATAATTAATTGCACGAGTTTTCCGTGTTAAACTTTTTTAAGTACTTTCAATGCAACTTTTTAGTACGTTTTAAATTGATTGATTTTTTAATTATTATTATATATGCATTTTTAAATAGTCAAATATTATAAACGTTCTTGTCTGTTGTTTCTTTCGGTATAATAAAATACTTACTGACTGGGTATTTGGGAAATAGATAATTTTCCCTCGGAGACAACTATTGCCTTCGGCTACGCCTCAGGCAATAGTTGCACCTCGGGGAAAATAATCTACCTATTTCCCTCATACCCAGTCAATAAGTATAAAATATTGCCATGGTGTCCACTTATTTTCTAAATTTTGACACTTGAATGTTTTGCTTTTTTGTGAACTTTCAAATTGTAAATAAGAGTGGACAAAACTATTTCTATGTTATTATTACAGGTTTTATGCATTTTTACATACCATGAAAAATTGAAACTCTGACGACTTTTGAATATAATACATACATGTATCAAAATAACTCACATCTTTATTGAACAGTCACCTGTTAAAAGAATCTTTATCTGAAGCCTCAAAGCATGAAGCTAAGTAAATAATACACAAGCATTATAATTCCCGTATCATTATAGATTCACAAGATTTACCATGAATTCGGATAAATGAATACCCTCAAAGCATTGGCCTTGTTCCAAGGGAATGTGCAATTTTATAGACCAAATCATAGGTTGATCATTGATAACTATAAAGTATATATTTAGAAGTTTTATATTTAGAACACTGGGTAAACAAAGTTTTTTGGAAAATGGAAATTTGTAGAGAAAAAAATCATATAAAATGAAAGAACTTTGTTCCGATATTCAATATTTCATTTCAGTGTTGAAACGGTAAGTTAAACAAAGGTCTTATGTTGTTTAGTGTGGTGGAGGTGTTTTTTAGCAAACAATAGGGATTCCAATGGGCACTAATTGTGCACCTTAGCTTGCTGATTTGTTTCTACATTCATATGAAGCAGACTTCTTACAATCTCTTCTAGACAAACAAGAAGAGATTCCAGGTCCCCCGCCCGTTGAACGTTATATTGTTGAAGGGGCATAACTCCAATAATAATGTGTTATTAGATAGAAATTGTTGAATTTCTTACAATTGTACCCTGATAACCGGTAGTTTATAAGAAAAGTGTTACGAAAAATTTACCATTGAGCCTATGGGAGAAAAAATGACTAAGTCATTAAACAGTAGGTAGATGTCAGACTGACTTGAAAATCACTTACACCTTAGGGGACCCCTATAAGAGTCTGCATACAAAATTTCAGAACCCTAGGATTAGTAGTTACTGAGAAAAGTGTTACGAAAAATTTACCATTGAGCCTATGGGAGAAAAAATGACTAAGTCGTTAAACAGGAAGTAGATGTCAGACTGACCTGAAAATTACTTACACCTTAAGGGACCCCTATAATAGTCTGCATACAAAATTTCAGAACCCTAGGATTAGAAGTTACTGAGAAAAGTGTTACCAAAAAATTACCATTGAGCCTATGGGAGAAAAAATGACTAAGTCGTTAAACAGGAAGTAGATGTCAGACTGACCTGAAAATCACTTACACTTTAGGGGACCCCTATAGGAGTCTGCATACAAAATTTCAGAACCCTAGGATTAGTAGTAACTGAGAAAAGTGTTACAAAAAATTTACCATTGAGCCTATGGGAGAAAAAATGACTAAGTCGTTAAACAGGAAGTAGATGTCAGACTGACCTGAAAATCGCTTTCACCTTGGGGGATCCCTATAGGAGTCTGCATACAGAATTTCAGAACCCTAGGATTAGTAGTTACTTAGAAAAGTGTTACGAAAAATTTACCATTGAGCCTATGGGAGAAAAAATGACTAAGTCGTTAAACAGGAAGTAGATGTCAGACTGACCTGAAAATCACTTACACCTTGGGGGACCCCTATAGGAGTCTGCATACAAAATTTCAGAACCCTAGGATTAGTAGTTACTGAGAAAAGTGTTACGAAAAATTTACCATTGAGCCTATGGGAGAAAAAATGACTAAGTCGTTAAACAGGAAGTAGATGTCAGACTGACCTGAAAATCACTTACACCTTGGGGGACCCCTATAGGAGTCTGCATACAAAATTTCAGAACCCTAGGATTAGTAGTTACTGAGAAAAGTGTTACGAAAAATTTACCATTGAGCCTATGGGAGAAAAAATGACTAAGTCGTTAAACAGGAAGTAGATGTCAGACTGACCTGAAAATTACTTACACCTTAAGGGACCCCTATAGGAGTCTGCATACAAAATTTCAGAACCCTAGGATTAGAAGTTACTGAGAAAAGTGTTACAAAAAAATTACCATTGAGCCTATGGGAGAAAAAATGACTAAGTCGTTAAACAGGAAGTAGATGTCAGACTGACCTGAAAATCACTTACACTTTAGGGGACCCCTATAGGAGTCTGCATACAAAATTTCAGAACCCTAGGATTAGTAGTAATTGAGAAAAGTGTTACAAAAAATTTACCATTGAGCCTATGGGAGAAAAAATGACTAAGTCGTTAAACAGGAAGTAGATGTCAGACTGACCTGAAAATCGCTTTCACCTTGGGGGATCCCTATAGGAGTCTGCATACAGAATTTCAGAACCCTAGGATTAGTAGTTACTTAGAAAAGTGTTACGAAAAATTTACCATTGAGCCTATGGGAGAAAAAATGACTAAGTCGTTAAACAGGAAGTAGATGTCAGACTGAGCTGAAAATCACTTACACCTTGGGGGACCCCTATAGGAGTCTGCATACAAAATTTCAGAACCCTAGGATTAGTAGTTACTGAGAAAAGTGTTACGAAAAATTTACCATTGAGCCTATGGGAGAAAAAATGACTAAGTCGTTAAACAGGAAGTAGATGTCAGACTGACCTGAAAATCACTTACACCTTGGGGGACCCCTATAGGAGTCTGCATACAAAATTTCAGAACCCTAGGATTAGTAGTTACTGAGAAAAGTGTTACGAAAAAATTACCATTGAGCCTATGGGAGAAAAAATGACTAAGTCGTTAAACAGGAAGTAGATGTCAGACTGACCTGAAAATCACTTACACCTTGGGGGACCCCTATAGGAGTCTGCATACAAAATTTCAGAACCCTAGGATTAGTAGTTACTGAGAAAAGTGTTACGAAAAATTTACCATTGAGCATATGGGAGAAAAAATGACTAAGTCGTTAAACAGGAAGTAGATGTCAGACTGACCTGAAAATCACTTACACCTTGGGGGACCCCTATAGGAGTCTGCATACAAAATTTCAGAACCCTAGGATTAGTAGCTACTGAGAAAAGTGTTACGAAAAAAAGTGTGACGGACGCACGGACGGACGGACACCGGCATTTCCAAGTCCCCGCTCCGCGTTGCGGCGGGGGACAAAAAGATCGTAGACTAGCTCATCATTAAACCTCACGTTCCGTTATATTGATGATGTCCTTTCACTAAACAATTCTCGATTTGATGACTTTCTCCATCTCATATATCTTCATGAGCTTAAGATAAAGGACACAACGGATTCTATGAGGTCTGCTTCATATTTAGATCTACATCTCGAAATTAGCTCTCAAGGAAGACATTCAACAAAGCTTCATGACAAACGTGACGACTTCAACTTTCCAATCGTCAACTTCACCTTTTTGTGTAGCAACATTCCGTCCGCTCCTGCTTAAGGAATTTTCGTTTCACAGTTGATTCGTTACTTCAGTTTGCGGGATTTACATCGATTTCCTTGGCAGAGCGTCACGTTTGACACAGAAATTGCTGACCCAGGGTTATGTTGCTCCACGGTTATGGTCTTCACTCGAGAAATTCTACGGTAGACACCGTACACTCGTAGACAAATATGGGATTTGAATTTCTATCTAACAAATGAGTGCAGATGTTGGTTTGTCGTAGAAATTTGTTTTGTCTTTAGTTACCGGATTTGACACACTGAATTGGAAAATTAGAAGCACGACGGGTGTGCTATATCAAGCAGGAACCGCTAACTCTTTCGGAGCACCTGGGTTCTCTCTTGTCACGACTTGAATCGCATTGTTGATTTCCGTTCGGTTGATTTTGTGTTTTGTGTCTCATCGTGCTGTTTTTGTTCGTGTTTACCGGTTTCGTCGTTGCCCTTTCGGACTTTTGACACTTGAATGCCCCATTGGTGCCTCTTTGCTTTTAGTTGAATGTTTTATTGATTGTTTGTTTAGCATCACATTGAATATTATTCTGCACATGTTTAATATAACGCAAAGGTATTCAGTTAAGGAGACCTATAGTTGTCGAATATTTTTGGATGAAATAGTTACAAGAGTTTGTAATGTAAAATGTAAATGTCATGGTATTGTGTCATTATCTTTAATCTATACCATAGTTACCCTTTCTTTAATAAATAAGAGAATAGATAAAAGATATCATTATAAAGTTCAATAGAGCTCATAAGACAAATATTTGGCTGGTCTGTCAACCAAAAATCAAATTTAAGTAGAGGAAGCAAATTGAAATTCGAAAATATGAAGTTCGTATCATGATGCGCTCTGCAAACGCCTCATTCCTTTTAAAAGTTTAAATAAGACTAAAATGTATTCATGGAACGTCACAAATTATATTTGTTTAATGGTAATATCCAATATACTCTCGGTATTTTAAAACTTTTACTGACTTGGTAAAATATGATTTCGTTTTTTAAAAAGCTTTGAAGTTTAAATAGTTTATCAAATAGATAAAATTTATTTTTAGAAGTTTAATTATAAAAGCATTTTCTAAAAAATTGTTTTGCAAATTGAAAGCAAATTTGACAGAAATCAAAATGCAATGAGTACAGCTATTGGTTGGTCATGACTAATAGTTCTATTATGTTGCCATTTACCTAATTTTACTCGCAGCCATCACCACAATTAATTAAAAAAGTAGAAAACGGTTACTTTTATGAAACGGTCAAATTCTCGTTTCTTCATTTCAGGTTGCAGTTTGGTTCATTATTAGCTTTTGTCATTTTGTTGTCTTGGTGTCAACTTATTTTCTAAATTTTGACACTTGAATGTTTTGCCTTTTTGTGAACTTTCAAATTGTAAATAAGAGTGGACAAAAATATTTCTATGTTAGTATTACAGGTTTTATGCATTTTTACATACCATGAAAAATTGAAACTCTGGCGACTTTTGAATATAATACATACATGTATCAAAATAACTCGCATCTTTATTGAACAGTCACCTGTTAAAAGAATCTTTATCTGAAGCCTCAAAGCATGAAGCTAAGTAAATAATACACAAGCATTAGAATTCCTGTATCATTATAGATTCACAAGATTTACCATGATTTGGGATAAAGCATTGGCCTTGTTCCAGGAGAATGTGCAATTTTATAGACCAAATCATTATGACATAGGTTGATCATTGATATCTATAAAGTATATATTTAGAAGTTTTAATTTAGAACTCTGGGTTAACCAATGTTTTTTGGAAAATGGAAATTTGTAGAGAAAAAAATCATATAAAAGGAAAGAACTTTGTTCAGTTATTTAATTTTCATTTCAGTGTTGAAAAGGTAAGTTAAACAAATCTCTGATGTTGTTAAATGTTTGATCTATTTTTAGTTTAGCTCCGTAATGGGTTTCACATTGAATATTATGCTGAAAATGTTTAACGCAAATGAATTCCGTTAAGAAGACCTAGTTGTCAAATATTTTTGGATGAAATAAAGGTCCAAGAGTTTGTAATGTAAAATGTAAATGTCATGGTATATTGTGTCATTATCTTTAATCTATACCTTACCCTTTCTTTAATAAATAAGAAAATAGATAAGAGATTTCATTAAGTGCATTAAAGCTCGCAGGACAAATATTTGGCTGGACTGTCAACTACAAATATGGTATGATGCTGTGCTTGTTGTCGTCGTCGTCGTTGTCTGTAAACTGTTTGTGTTAGTACAATAACTTTAGTTCTACACAGGAAAAATCGTAACGCATGTTTTACGCATGAAAAACATATGCAAAACGTATGATCATAACACATAGTAAACGTAGAAATAGTACCACGCATGAAAAACATATGGTAAATTAGAAA
Organism: Arcuatula senhousia; assembly: GCA_963971305.1. Classification (NCBI taxonomy): domain Eukaryota; kingdom Metazoa; phylum Mollusca; class Bivalvia; order Mytilida; family Mytilidae; genus Arcuatula; species Arcuatula senhousia. Next base: position 44,860,057 of record OZ020316.1, on the reverse strand, counting down.
TTAAAGATATTCATATGAGATGTCAACTTATACGGTAATCACCCTTTGAACCTTTCATATTTCTAAAAATCAAATTATTTTAATGTCATGTCCGCACCATTTTAGTCCTTATGGAGAATGGCTTTTAAGTTACATGTTAAACACATGTTTAACATCTGTTACAAAAAATACAAAACACACATTTTTGCTGCATGCGTTTTTATGCGTTTGGTAAAACACATGAAAAACATGCGAAAAACGGATGTTTTTCAAACATGCGAAAAACATGTGTTACTATTTTTCCTGTGTAGTTTTCCGATCGCTATGAAATTTGACAATGATGTTCCTTACCACAAAAGGATAAAAGACATTGATTTTGGGGGTCCCCCTTTTTTTCGTTTAGAAATAGGGTCCAACAAGGACCAAAAATGTTACTTTTTGTTTTTGTTCGCATAATAACTTTTGTTCTGGTTTACCAAATGCTTTGAAAGTTTACAATATTGTTTCATATCATAAAAATATGAATGGGATTGATTTTGGAGGTCCCCCCTTTATTCGTTTTGAAATTAGGGGCCCAAAAAAGGCAAAAAACTCAAATATTTTATTTGTTCTCACAATAACTTTGTTAAAACTTTCTGGTTGGCCAATTGCAATGACATTTGAGAATGATATGCTTTACCATTTAACCATATATCGGATTGTTTTTTGTTTTTTGTTTTTTTTTTTTTTTTTTTTGGTTGTTTTTATTTGGGGGTCCAACCTTTTTTTCATTAAGAAATAAGTGACCAAAAAGGGGGCAAAAATATAACTTTTTTTTTTATTTCTGATCCGATTTTGATTTTTTTTTTGCAATATAATTCTCGCCAAGTAGTTAGTTATAGCACCATCCCTTTTCCGTTATGCAATTAGGGGCTGAAAGGGCCAAAATCGAATCTTTCACCTTTATTGTCCGATTTCGAAAATTTTTTGTCTTTCTTTTTAATTCTTATCAAGAAGTGAAATTACAAAATTGAGGATTAATTTTATGACACTCCCCTTCCTTTACTTGCCGTTAGGGGCCAAAGGGGCAAAAATGAAAGGTGGCAGGTACCCTCGAGTATGTCGAGTAGGAGCCAAAAGGTGTATTTTTTTTAACGGTAATTAATTTTGATCTGCTTTTGAAAAAAATGGATTTCTTGTGAAATGGAGGTTGAAAGTCGACCAAAGGCTTCGTGTGTAAAAAAAATTGTCAGTCCACCATGGACTAGAACTATTGGGCCTAAAACGTACAGGGTTCGACAAATTGCGCTCGGCGAAGCTTATTATTTACAATCATATAATACTAACTTTTTAATGAAGATTTCAATTGACAAGTTCATTTAAGAATGTATAATATTCATCCTGGCAAGAATTTTTTAAGTTTTAATACGACAACGTAAAGAATAATCTTTTTTTTTATATTTGACATAGGTTAATGTTCGATTAAGTACTAATAACACTTACAATGGGGGCAATTTCGTCGTCAGCTCGAAGCATTGAAGATGATTATAAGGATATTCAACAACTATTTCAAGCGGCAAAATTTGGAAACTGGCCACAAGTTCAGAAGATACTAGGAACAAGGGAAAGACCAGGAAAACCATATCTTATCAATCTTATCCCCGAGGATCGACGATGGGGGCTGCTACAACAAGCAGTGTACTGGAATAACACAGCGGTAACGAGACATCTTCTTAGCCTTCAAGAATGCGATAAAAACATGCAAGTTAAGGACGGTGTCTCAGAAAAGGGACCAACGGGAGCATGTACTGCAGAAGATATTGCCAAGCTTTTTGGGCGATTGGAAATATCAAGAATAATAGCAAACCACGTTACCCCTGGTGATGTCGCCTATGACATGGATACATTTTATAAAGGGCCAGCTATAATTGAAAATGAGGCATATGGGCTATTCCGACTAACACTCGCTGCATACAAAATGGCGTTTCATCCTTCGCCGATTGACCAGAAAAAGCCTCTCTCAGAGTTACTGAATGATATTTTCAGTTATGTCAGTTCAGGAAGAAACTGGATGACAGTACGAGACCGTGTCTCGCAATCTCTTTTCCCTGCATGCAAAGAAGCAAGCAAATGCATTGAGGAGTGTACAACAAGAAAAGACTTCTACAAGATGATTATCAATGTCTATACAGATGAAACAACCCAGCTTTATACATACCTGAACACAGCACTGCGAAGGCAAAGAGATTTTGGATATAAACCTACAGCAAAAGATCTTGCCCTCGGTCCTTACATGCTTATGTTTCATATCCTCTTGTTTTGTTGGAACACCTTACAAAGAGAAAGTAAAACTACTTACCGCAAAATGAAAGTATCAGATGATGACCTAAAAAAATACAAAAGGGGGACGAAATTCACGTGGCTATCTTTCGTTTCTTCCTCGGTACAAAGAGAATGTGCTCAGATTTTTCCGTCCTGCGAACCAAGTGGGGATAAAGAGGTTCATTTTGTTATTGATAATGCCATGGATTCCCAGTGGAAACCACTCAACATAGAAGATTATGCCTGCTACACAGAAAAGGAAAGGGTTTATCCTGCTGGTGCCACTTTTGAAGTTACTCGTCGCTCAGAGAAAAATGGCGTCCCCATAATCCGAATGAAACTTCTCAACTCTGCAGTGTAAACGTTTTAGTTTTAAAGGTTCATAAAATAAATTCATGATAAAGAAGTTAACTATATAGACACGTGCTACACATTTTGTATTCTTATTTATAGGTTTGATGTGATCGTTTCCTGTTAATTAGCTCATCAAACGAAACAGTACATTTTATGGAACGCCATCACTGCTTATATGAAGAAACCACCATGACACGATATGAATTGTCATTACTTGATGTCAAACACTGCTGACATGATATAAAGCCTATACTACACTATGTGAAATCGTATCGATTTGATATGAAAATCCAATATCATGATACGATAACGTCATTACATTATACGAATACTTCTTTACATGATATGAAACCTACATTACTTTATACGAAAACTTCTTTACATAATATGAAAACTATACTACTTTATACGAATACTTCTTTACATGATATGAAAATTACATTATATGATGTGAAAACTTCTTTACATTAAGAGCACGGAAGATCTCGGAAATTATCGATCAATCGTTTGGTTTTTCTTGACATTGCACTGCGAAATGCGAGATATAACTTATTCTGGAAATAGTATTGCTTACGGCGATGTAAAAACAGAGATATGCTTAATGAAACTTTATGAAACTTTATTAATGCAACTATAGACTAGTACAGTCATGGCATACAGTACAAAACAATGACAATGACATACATGGGTAATAAAAAATTGACATATAGAATATGAAACAAACATATAGTTAGTAAGGGAGCGACCGTTTGATTTTTATGGGGGGGGGGGGGCTATGGTGAAATTTGAAATAAAAAGGCAGGATGGCAAAAATCATGTAAAAATGTTTATGAAAATCATACCACAAAGAGTACTTTCATAATTCATTTTTTTTTTTTAAAAAGATGTAAGGCTTTAAGGTTTGAAGAACTACACCTCAATTCTGATCATCAAATATTCAAATTTGATTTAGAATTAAAATGTCGGTCATACAGTTACTCAAATAGACGATAAAGAGATGTGGAATAAGTATACGCGACACAACCAACATTAAAGAAACGGCAATTTAAAAAATCACAATGGAAAACAGCCAGCAGTCTTCAACATGACCAGAGGTCACTGCTCGCCGTCTTGCATTGGCCCAAGACTAAAAATACAATACATAAGATTCAAGAATCTCTAGAATATCAAAGAAAGACCCATTTCTGGACATAAAACAAAAAAACAGATAGTAGACAAGGACAAACAAAAGCTTTGACAATGATTCCTGGCTTAGGACAGGCACATATAAAATGTGGCAGGGTTAAACTAGTTTTTTGGGCCTAACCTTCCCCCTATTGTTTATCTTGTACAAAGCACAAAAAATGACGTACTTTAAAAATCAAATCGATAAAAGTTCAATTCACCAAGAGAGAACCTGAGACAAGAGTACTATACGAGAACAACGAAGCGTAAAGGAACTCCATTGAGAACAATCGCAGTTACTGACAGCTAGCTAAGAAGCATTTATCGATTGATTTAAAAAAATCAAACATATTGATTCTAAATCAAACATAACACTTCAAACAAAAAATGATTTAGTATTATATCATCATACAAAACCGACATATTTGATCGCTGTAATGCTTCAAAACAATACAATAGTCAAAAAGTAAAAAATAAATGTTTTAGAGTTACTATCAAATTATCAATATTTCTACCAAAAAACACAAAATTTAAAGATTTTACCATAACTTCCAACTTCAAAGACCCTTCAAAGTTGGGTTCTGATGAACAGATTATGACAATAATAGGTTTCCATACTTTTCGGCATCTGAAAAATAGTCCAAGATATAGTCCAATCATTTATTAATAAAAGCAGACACAATAATGCTTTTATTTTACTCAAATAAACAGACGAAATGAAATAATCCTGCTACAAATATATCAAAAATAAGAATAACTGTTCAGTTTAAAAAAAATAATGTGAGAAGTTTTATGAGTTTATGTCCTTTTAAAATGAGACCAAAACAGACCAAATACTACTTATAGTTTTAATCTGGCGCACAGTACCGCATGAACGGGTGATTTTTGTAGGACGTCAATATTTTGACGTTTTTCTTGAAAAACAAGTGAAAACCATGAAAGATATCGGGATATCTCGTGCGGTTATTAGCGCTATGGGCTTATTTTGGGGTGTACTACCTTGCGCAACATGTCTACTTTTAAAAGATACCCGATTTTAATGAATACGACTTATAGTTTTATCAGAGAACATCATATCGCTCGCATGGAAAAAAAAATTCGAAGCGTCAATTTTATGACGTTTTTCCCGAAAAACAAGTGAAAAACATGAAAGAAACGTTTTGGTCTCGCGCTATTATAAGCGCCACACACTTCATTTAACTTGTACTATTTAGCGCAATATGTTTTCTATTAGAAAATACCCGATTTTACGCAATACTACTTATAGTTTTAATCTGGCGCACAGTACCGCATGAACGGGTGATTTTTGTAGGACGTCAATATTTTGACGTTTTTCTTGAAAAACAAGTGAAAACCATGAAAGATATCGGGATATCTCGTGCGGTTATTAGCGCTATGGGCTTATTTTGGGGTGTACTACCTTGCGCAACATGTCTACTTTTAAAAGATACCCGATTTTAATGAATACGACTTATAGTTTTATCAGAGAACATCATATCGCTCGCATGGAAAAAAAAAATCGAAGCGTCAATTTTATGACGTTTTTCCCAAAAAACAAGTGAAAAACATGAAAGAAACGTTTTGGTCTCGCGCTATTATAAGCGCCACACACTTCATTTAACTTGTACTATTTAGCGCAATATGTTTTCTATTAGAAAATACCCGATTTTATGCAATACTACTTATAGTTTTAATCTGGCGCACAGTACCGTATGAACGGGTGATTTTTGTAGGACGTCAATATTTTGACGTTTTTCTTGAAAAACAAGTGAAAACCATGAAAGATATCGGGATATCTCGTGCGGTTATTAGCGCTATGGGCTTATTTTGGGGTGTACTACCTTGCGCAACATGTCTACTTTTAAAAGATACCCGATTTTAATGAATACGACTTATAGTTTTATCAGAGAACATCATATCGCTCGCATGGAAAAAAAAAATTCGAAGCGTCAATTTTATGACGTTTTTCCCGAAAAACAAGTGAAAAACATGAAAGAAACGTTTTGGTCTCGCGCTATTATAAGCGCCACACACTTCATTTAACTTGTACTATTTAGCGCAATATGTTTTCTATTAGAAAATACCCGATTTTACGCAATACTACTTATAGTTTTAATCTGGCGCACAGTACCGCATGAACGGGTGATTTTTGTAGGACGTCAATATTTTGACGTTTTTCTTGAAAAACAAGTGAAAACCATGAAAGATATCGGGATATCTCGTGCGGTTATTAGCGCTATGGGCTTATTTTGGGGTGTACTACCTTGCGCAACATGTCTACTTTTAAAAGATACCCGATTTTAATGAATACGACTTATAGTTTTATCAGAGAACATCATATCGCTCGCATGGAAAAAAAAATTCGAAGCGTCAATTTTATGACGTTTTTCCCGAAAAACAAGTGAAAAACATGAAAGAAACGTTTTGGTCTCGCGCTATTATAAGCGCCACACACTTCATTTAACTTGTACTATTTAGCGCAATATGTTTTCTTTTAGAAAATACCCGATTTTACGCAATACTACTTATAGTTTTAATCTGGCGCACAGTACCGCATGAACGGGTGATTTTTGTAGGACGTCAATATTTTGACGTTTTTCTTGAAAAACAAGTGAAAACCATGAAAGATATCGGGATATCTCGTGCGGTTATTAGCGCTATGGGCTTATTTTGGGGTGTACTACCTTGCGCAACATGTCTACTTTTAAAAGATACCCGATTTTAATGAATACGACTTATAGTTTTATCAGAGAACATCATATCGCTCGCATGGAAAAAAAAATTCGAAGCGTCAATTTTATGACGTTTTTCCCGAAAAACAAGTGAAAAACATGAAAGAAACGTTTTGGTCTCGCGCTATTATAAGCGCCACACACTTCATTTAACTTGTACTATTTAGCGCAATATGTTTTCTATTAGAAAATACCCGATTTTACGCAATACTACTTATAGTTTTAATCTGGCGCACAGTACCGCATGAACGGGTGATTTTTGTAGGACGTCAATATTTTGACGTTTTTCTTGAAAAACAAGTGAAAACCATGAAAGATATCGGGATATCTCGTGCGGTTATTAGCGCTATGGGCTTATTTTGGGGTGTACTACCTTGCGCAACATGTCTACTTTTAAAAGATACCCGATTTTAATGAATACGACTTATAGTTTTATCAGAGAACATCATATCGCTCGCATGGAAAAAAAAATTCGAAGCGTCAATTTTATGACGTTTTTCCCGAAAAACAAGTGAAAAACATGAAAGAAACGTTTTGGTCTCGCGCTATTATAAGCGCCACACACTTCATTTAACTTGTACTATTTAGCGCAATATGTTTTCTTTTAGAAAATACCCGATTTTACGCAATACTACTTATAGTTTTAATCTGGCGCACAGTACCGCATGAACGGGTGATTTTTGTAGGACGTCAATATTTTGACGTTTTTCTTGAAAAACAAGTGAAAACCATGAAAGATATCGGGATATCTCGTGCGGTTATTAGCGCTATGGGCTTATTTTGGGGTGTACTACCTTGCGCAACATGTCTACTTTTAAAAGATACCCGATTTTAATGAATACGACTTATAGTTTTATCAGAGAACATCATATCGCTCGCATGGAAAAAAAAAATTCGAAGCGTCAATTTTATGACGTTTTTCCCGAAAAACAAGTGAAAAACATGAAAGAAACGTTTTGGTCTCGCGCTATTATAAGCGCCACACACTTCATTTAACTTGTACTATTTAGCGCAATATGTTTTCTATTAGAAAATACCCGATTTTACGCAATACTACTTATAGTTTTAATCTGGCGCACAGTACCGCATGAACGGGTGATTTTTGTAGGACGTCAATATTTTGACGTTTTTCTTGAAAAACAAGTGAAAACCATGAAAGATATCGGGATATCTCGTGCGGTTATTAGCGCTATGGGCTTATTTTGGGGTGTACTACCTTGCGCAACATGTCTACTTTTAAAAGATACCCGATTTTAATGAATACGACTTATAGTTTTATCAGAGAACATCATATCGCTCGCATGGAAAAAAAAAATTCGAAGCGTCAATTTTATGACGTTTTTCCCGAAAAACAAGTGAAAAACATGAAAGAAACGTTTTGGTCTCGCGCTATTATAAGCGCCACACACTTCATTTAACTTGTACTATTTAGCGCAATATGTTTTCTATTAGAAAATACCCGATTTTACGCAATACTACTTATAGTTTTAATCTGGCGCACAGTACCGCATGAACGGGTGATTTTTGTAGGACGTCAATATTTTGACGTTTTTCTTGAAAAACAAGTGAAAACCATGAAAGATATCGGGATATCTCGTGCGGTTATTAGCGCTATGGGCTTATTTTGGGGTGTACTACCTTGCGCAACATGTCTACTTTTAAAAGATACCCGATTTTAATGAATACGACTTATAGTTTTATCAGAGAACATCATATCGCTCGCATGGAAAAAAAAATTCGAAGCGTCAATTTTATGACGTTTTTCCCGAAAAACAAGTGAAAAACATGAAAGAAACGTTTTGGTCTCGCGCTATTATAAGCGCCACACACTTCATTTAACTTGTACTATTTAGCGCAATATGTTTTCTATTAGAAAATACCCGATTTTACGCAATACTACTTATAGTTTTAATCTGGCGCACAGTACCGCATGAACGGGTGATTTTTGTAGGACGTCAATATTTTGACGTTTTTCTTGAAAAACAAGTGAAAACCATGAAAGATATCGGGATATCTCGTGCGGTTATTAGCGCTATGGGCTTATTTTGGGGTGTACTACCTTGCGCAACATGTCTACTTTTAAAAGATACCCGATTTTAATGAATGCGACTTATAGTTTTATCAGAGAACATCATATCGCTCGCATGGAAAAAAAATTCGAAGCGTCAATTTTATGACGTTTTTCCCGAAAAACAAGTGAAAAACATGAAAGAAACGTTTTGGTCTCGCGCTATTATAAGCGCCACACACTTCATTTAACTTGTACTATTTAGCGCAATATGTTTTCTATTAGAAAATACCCGATTTTACGCAATACTACTTATAGTTTTAATCTGGCGCACAGTACCGCATGAACGGGTGATTTTTGTAGGACGTCAATATTTTGACGTTTTTCTTGAAAAACAAGTGAAAACCATGAAAGATATCGGGATATCTCGTGCGGTGGTTATTAGCGCTATGGGCTTATTTTGGGGTGTACTACCTTGCGCAACATGTCTACTTTTAAAAGATACCCGATTTTAATGAATACGACTTATAGTTTTATCAGAGAACATCATATCGCTCGCATGGAAAAAAAAATTCGAAGCGTCAATTTTATGACGTTTTTCCCGAAAAACAAGTGAAAAACATGAAAGAAACGTTTTGGTCTCGCGCTATTATAAGCGCCACACACTTCATTTAACTTGTACTATTTAGCGCAATATGTTTTCTATTAGAAAATACCCGATTTTACGCAATACTACTTATAGTTTTAATCTGGCGCACAGTACCGCATGAACGGGTGATTTTTGTAGGACGTCAATATTTTGACGTTTTTCTTGAAAAACAAGTGAAAACCATGAAAGATATCGGGATATCTCGTGCGGTTATTAGCGCTATGGGCTTATTTTGGGGTGTACTACCTTGCGCAACATGTCTACTTTTAAAAGATACCCGATTTTAATGAATACGACTTATAGTTTTATCAGAGAACATCATATCGCTCGCATGGAAAAAAAAATTCGAAGCGTCAATTTTATGACGTTTTTCCCGAAAAACAAGTGAAAAACATGAAAGAAACGTTTTGGTCTCGCGCTATTATAAGCGCCACACACTTCATTTAACTTGTACTATTTAGCGCAATATGTTTTCTATTAGAAAATACCCGATTTTACGCAATACTACTTATAGTTTTAATCTGGCGCACAGTACCGCATGAACGGGTGATTTTTGTAGGACGTCAATATTTTGACGTTTTTCTTGAAAAACAAGTGAAAACCATGAAAGATATCGGGATATCTTGTGCGGTTATTAGCGCTATGGGCTTATTTTGGGGTGTACTACCTTGCGCAACATGTCTACTTTTAAAAGATACCCGATTTTAATGAATACGACATTTAGTTTTATCAGAGAACATCATATCGCTCGCATGGAAATAAAAATTCGAAGCGTCAATTTTATGACGTTTTTCCCGAAAAACAAGTGAAAAACATGAAAGAAACGTTTTGGTCTCGCGCTATTATAAGCGCCACACACTTCATTTAACTTGTACTATTTAGCGCAATATGTTTTCTATTAGAAAATACCCGATTTTACGCAATACTACTTATAGTTTTAATCTGGCGCACAGTACCGCATGAACGGGTGATTTTTGTAGGACGTCAATATTTTGACGTTTTTCTTGAAAAACAAGTGAAAACCATGAAAGATATCGGGATATCTCGTGCGGTTATTAGCGCTATGGGCTTATTTTGGGGTGTACTACCTTGCGCAACATGTCTACTTTTAAAAGATACCCGATTTTAATGAATACGACTTATAGTTTTATCAGAGAACATCATATCGCTCGCATGGAAAAAAAAATTCGAAGCGTCAATTTTATGACGTTTTTCCCGAAAAACAAGTGAAAAACATGAAAGAAACGTTTTGGTCTCGCGCTATTATAAGCGCCACACACTTCATTTAACTTGTACTATTTAGCGCAATATGTTTTCTATTAGAAAATACCCGATTTTACGCAATACTACTTATAGTTTTAATCTGGCGCACAGTACCGCATGAACGGGTGATTTTTGTAGGACGTCAATATTTTGACGTTTTTCTTGAAAAACAAGTGAAAACCATGAAAGATATCGGGATATCTCGTGCGGTTATTAGCGCTATGGGCTTATTTTGGGGTGTACTACCTTGCGCAACATGTCTACTTTTAAAAGATACCCGATTTTAATGAATACGACTTATAGTTTTATCAGAGAACATCATATCGCTCGCATGGAAAAAAAAATTCGAAGCGTCAATTTTATGACGTTTTTCCCGAAAAACAAGTGAAAAACATGAAAGAAACGTTTTGGTCTCGCGCTATTATAAGCGCCACACACTTCATTTAACTTGTACTATTTAGCGCAATATGTTTTCTTTTAGAAAATACCCGATTTTACGCAATACTACTTATAGTTTTAATCTGGCGCACAGTACTGCATGAACGGGTGATTTTTGTAGGACGTCAATATTTTGACGTTTTTCTTGAAAATCAAGTGAAAACCATGAAAGATATCGGGATATCTCGTGCGGTGGTTATTAGCGCTATGGGCTTATTTTGGGGTGTACTACCTTGCGCAACATGTCTACTTTTAAAAGATACCCGATTTTAATGAATACGACTTATAGTTTTATCAGAGAACATCATATCGCTCGCATGGAAAAAAAAAATTCGAAGCGTCAATTTTATGACGTTTTTCCCGAAAAACAAGTGAAAAACATGAAAGAAACGTTTTGGTCTCGCGCTATTATAAGCGCCACACACTTCATTTAACTTGTACTATTTAGCGCAATATGTTTTCTATTAGAAAATACCCGATTTTACGCAATACTACTTATAGTTTTAATCTGGCGCACAGTACCGCATGAACGGGTGATTTTTGTAGGACGTCAATATTTTGACGTTTTTCTTGAAAAACAAGTGAAAACCATGAAAGATATCGGGATATCTCGTGCGGTTATTAGCGCTATGGGCTTATTTTGGGGTGTACTACCTTGCGCAACATGTCTACTTTTAAAAGATACCCGATTTTAATGAATACGACTTATAGTTTTATCAGAGAACATCATATCGCTCGCATGGAAAAAAAAATTCGAAGCGTCAATTTTATGACGTTTTTCCCGAAAAACAAGTGAAAAACATGAAAGAAACGTTTTGGTCTCGCACTATTATAAGCGCCACACACTTCATTTAACTTGTACTATTTAGCGCAATATGTTTTCTATTAGAAAATACCCGATTTTACGCAATACTACTTATAGTTTTAATCTGGCGCACAGTACTGCATGAACGGGTGATTTTTGTAGGACGTCAATATTTTGACGTTTTTCTTGAAAATCAAGTGAAAACCATGAAAGATATCGGGATATCTCGTGCGGTGGTTATTAGCGCTATGGGCTTATTTTGGGGTGTACTACCTTGCGCAACATGTCTACTTTTAAAAGATACCCGATTTTAATGAATACGACTTATAGTTTTATCAGAGAACATCATATCGCTCGCATGGAAAAAAAAAATTCGAAGCGTCAATTTTATGACGTTTTTCCCGAAAAACAAGTGAAAAACATGAAAGAAACGTTTTGGTCTCGCGCTATTATAAGCGCCACACACTTCATTTAACTTGTACTATTTAGCGCAATATGTTTTCTATTAGAAAATACCCGATTTTACGCAATACTACTTATAGTTTTAATCTGGCGCACAGTACCGCATGAACGGGTGATTTTTGTAGGACGTCAATATTTTGACGTTTTTCTTGAAAAACAAGTGAAAACCATGAAAGATATCGGGATATCTCGTGCGGTTATTAGCGCTATGGGCTTATTTTGGGGTGTACTACCTTGCGCAACATGTCTACTTTTAAAAGATACCCGATTTTAATGAATACGACTTATAGTTTTATCAGAGAACATCATATCGCTCGCATGGAAAAAAAAATTCGAAGCGTCAATTTTATGACGTTTTTCCCGAAAAACAAGTGAAAAACACGAAAGAAACGTTTTGGTCTCGCACTATTATAAGCGCCACACACTTCATTTAACTTGTACTATTTAGCGCAATATGTTTTCTATTAGAAAATACCCGATTTTACGCAATACTACTTATAGTTTTAATCTGGCGCACAGTACCGCATGAACGGGTGATTTTTGTAGGACGTCAATATTTTGACGTTTTTCTTGAAAAACAAGTGAAAACCATGAAAGATATCGGGATATCTCTTGCGGTGGTTATTAGCGCTATGGGCTTATTTTGGGGTGTACTACCTTGCGCAACATGTCTACTTTTAAAAGATACCCGATTTTAATGAATACGACTTATAGTTTTATCAGAGAACATCATATCGCTCGCATGGAAAAAAAAAATTCGAAGCGTCAATTTTATGACGTTTTTCCCGAAAAACAAGTGAAAAACATGAAAGAAACGTTTTGGTCTCGCGCTATTATAAGCGCCACACACTTCATTTAACTTGTACTATTTAGCGCAATATGTTTTCTATTAGAAAATACCCGATTTTACGCAATACTACTTATAGTTTTAATCTGGCGCACAGTACCGCATGAACGGGTGATTTTTGTAGGACGTCAATATTTTGACGTTTTTCTTGAAAAACAAGTGAAAACCATGAAAGATATCGGGATATCTCGTGCGGTTATTAGCGCTATGGGCTTATTTTGGGGTGTACTACCTTGCGCAACATGTCTACTTTTAAAAGATACCCGATTTTAATGAATACGACTTATAGTTTTATCAGAGAACATCATATCGCTCGCATGGAAAAAAAAAATTCGAAGCGTCAATTTTATGACGTTTTTCCCGAAAAACAAGTGAAAAACATGAAAGAAACGTTTTGGTCTCGCGCTATTATAAGCGCCACACACTTCATTTAACTTGTACTATTTAGCGCAATATGTTTTCTATTAGAAAATACCCGATTTTACGCAATACTACTTATAGTTTTAATCTGGCGCACAGTACCGCATGAACGGGTGATTTTTGTAGGACGTCAATATTTTGACGTTTTTCTTGAAAAACAAGTGAAAACCATGAAAGATATCGGGATATCTCGTGCGGTTATTAGCGCTATGGGCTTATTTTGGGGTGTACTACCTTGCGCAACATGTCTACTTTTAAAAGATACCCGATTTTAATGAATACGACTTATAGTTTTATCAGAGAACATCATATCGCTCGCATGGAAAAAAAAATTCGAAGCGTCAATTTTATGACGTTTTTCCCGAAAAACAAGTGAAAAACATGAAAGAAACGTTTTGGTCTCGCGCTATTATAAGCGCCACACACTTCATTTAACTTGTACTATTTAGCGCAATATGTTTTCTTTTAGAAAATACCCGATTTTACGCAATACTACTTATAGTTTTAATCTGGCGCACAGTACCGCATGAACGGGTGATTTTTGTAGGACGTCAATATTTTGACGTTTTTCTTGAAAAACAAGTGAAAACCATGAAAGATATCGGGATATCTCGTGCGGTTATTAGCGCTATGGGCTTATTTTGGGGTGTACTACCTTGCGCAACATGTCTACTTTTAAAAGATACCCGATTTTAATGAATACGACTTATAGTTTTATCAGAGAACATCATATCGCTCGCATGGAAAAAAAAATTCGAAGCGTCAATTTTATGACGTTTTTCCCGAAAAACAAGTGAAAAACATGAAAGAAACGTTTTGGTCTCGCGCTATTATAAGCGCCACACACTTCATTTAACTTGTACTATTTAGCGCAATATGTTTTCTATTAGAAAATACCCGATTTTACGCAATACTACTTATAGTTTTAATCTGGCGCACAGTACCGCATGAACGGGTGATTTTTGTAGGACGTCAATATTTTGACGTTTTTCTTGAAAAACAAGTGAAAACCATGAAAGATATCGGGATATCTCGTGCGGTTATTAGCGCTATGGGCTTATTTTGGGGTGTACTACCTTGCGCAACATGTCTACTTTTAAAAGATACCCGATTTTAATGAATACGACTTATAGTTTTATCAGAGAACATCATATCGCTCGCATGGAAAAAAAAATTCGAAGCGTCAATTTTATGACGTTTTTCCCGAAAAACAAGTGAAAAACATGAAAGAAACGTTTTGGTCTCGCGCTATTATAAGCGCCACACACTTCATTTAACTTGTACTATTTAGCGCAATATGTTTTCTTTTAGAAAATACCCGATTTTACGCAATACTACTTATAGTTTTAATCTGGCGCACAGTACTGCATGAACGGGTGATTTTTGTAGGACGTCAATATTTTGACGTTTTTCTTGAAAATCAAGTGAAAACCATGAAAGATATCGGGATATCTCGTGCGGTGGTTATTAGCGCTATGGGCTTATTTTGGGGTGTACTACCTTGCGCAACATGTCTACTTTTAAAAGATACCCGATTTTAATGAATACGACTTATAGTTTTATCAGAGAACATCATATCGCTCGCATGGAAAAAAAAAATTCGAAGCGTCAATTTTATGACGTTTTTCCCGAAAAACAAGTGAAAAACATGAAAGAAACGTTTTGGTCTCGCGCTATTATAAGCGCCACACACTTCATTTAACTTGTACTATTTAGCGCAATATGTTTTCTATTAGAAAATACCCGATTTTACGCAATACTACTTATAGTTTTAATCTGGCGCACAGTACCGCATGAACGGGTGATTTTTGTAGGACGTCAATATTTTGACGTTTTTCTTGAAAAACAAGTGAAAACCATGAAAGATATCGGGATATCTCGTGCGGTTATTAGCGCTATGGGCTTATTTTGGGGTGTACTACCTTGCGCAACATGTCTACTTTTAAAAGATACCCGATTTTAATGAATACGACTTATAGTTTTATCAGAGAACATCATATCGCTCGCATGGAAAAAAAAATTCGAAGCGTCAATTTTATGACGTTTTTCCCGAAAAACAAGTGAAAAACATGAAAGAAACGTTTTGGTCTCGCACTATTATAAGCGCCACACACTTCATTTAACTTGTACTATTTAGCGCAATATGTTTTCTATTAGAAAATACCCGATTTTACGCAATACTACTTATAGTTTTAATCTGGCGCACAGTACTGCATGAACGGGTGATTTTTGTAGGACGTCAATATTTTGACGTTTTTCTTGAAAATCAAGTGAAAACCATGAAAGATATCGGGATATCTCGTGCGGTGGTTATTAGCGCTATGGGCTTATTTTGGGGTGTACTACCTTGCGCAACATGTCTACTTTTAAAAGATACCCGATTTTAATGAATACGACTTATAGTTTTATCAGAGAACATCATATCGCTCGCATGGAAAAAAAAAATTCGAAGCGTCAATTTTATGACGTTTTTCCCGAAAAACAAGTGAAAAACATGAAAGAAACGTTTTGGTCTCGCGCTATTATAAGCGCCACACACTTCATTTAACTTGTACTATTTAGCGCAATATGTTTTCTATTAGAAAATACCCGATTTTACGCAATACTACTTATAGTTTTAATCTGGCGCACAGTACCGCATGAACGGGTGATTTTTGTAGGACGTCAATATTTTGACGTTTTTCTTGAAAAACAAGTGAAAACCATGAAAGATATCGGGATATCTCGTGCGGTTATTAGCGCTATGGGCTTATTTTGGGGTGTACTACCTTGCGCAACATGTCTACTTTTAAAAGATACCCGATTTTAATGAATACGACTTATAGTTTTATCAGAGAACATCATATCGCTCGCATGGAAAAAAAAATTCGAAGCGTCAATTTTATGACGTTTTTCCCGAAAAACAAGTGAAAAACACGAAAGAAACGTTTTGGTCTCGCACTATTATAAGCGCCACACACTTCATTTAACTTGTACTATTTAGCGCAATATGTTTTCTATTAGAAAATACCCGATTTTACGCAATACTACTTATAGTTTTAATCTGGCGCACAGTACCGCATGAACGGGTGATTTTTGTAGGACGTCAATATTTTGACGTTTTTCTTGAAAAACAAGTGAAAACCATGAAAGATATCGGGATATCTCTTGCGGTGGTTATTAGCGCTATGGGCTTATTTTGGGGTGTACTACCTTGCGCAACATGTCTACTTTTAAAAGATACCCGATTTTAATGAATACGACTTATAGTTTTATCAGAGAACATCATATCGCTCGCATGGAAAAAAAAATTCGAAGCGTCAATTTTATGACGTTTTTCCCGAAAAACAAGTGAAAAACATGAAAGAAACGTTTTGGTCTCGCGCTATTATAAGCGCCACACACTTCATTTAACTTGTACTATTTAGCGCAATATGTTTTCTATTAGAAAATACCCGATTTTACGCAATACTACTTATAGTTTTAATCTGGCGCACAGTACCGCATGAACGGGTGATTTTTGTAGGACGTCAATATTTTGACGTTTTTCTTGAAAAACAAGTGAAAACCATGAAAGATATCGGGATATCTCGTGCGGTGGTTATTAGCGCTATGGGCTTATTTTGGGGTGTACTACCTTGCGCAACATGTCTACTTTTAAAAGATACCCGATTTTAATGAATACGACTTATAGTTTTATCAGAGAACATCATATCGCTCGCATGGAAAAAAAAAATTCGAAGCGTCAATTTTATGACGTTTTTCCCGAAAAACAAGTGAAAAACATGAAAGAAACGTTTTGGTCTCGCGCTATTATAAGCGCCACACACTTCATTTAACTTGTACTATTTAGCGCAATATGTTTTCTATTAGAAAATACCCGATTTTACGCAATACTACTTATAGTTTTAATCTGGCGCACAGTACCGCATGAACGGGTGATTTTTGTAGGACGTCAATATTTTGACGTTTTTCTTGAAAAACAAGTGAAAACCATGAAAGATATCGGGATATCTCGTGCGGTTATTAGCGCTATGGGCTTATTTTGGGGTGTACTACCTTGCGCAACATGTCTACTTTTAAAAGATACCCGATTTTAATGAATACGACTTATAGTTTTATCAGAGAACATCATATCGCTCGCATGGAAAAAAAAATTCGAAGCGTCAATTTTATGACGTTTTTCCCGAAAAACAAGTGAAAAACATGAAAGAAACGTTTTGGTCTCGCACTATTATAAGCGCCACACACTTCATTTAACTTGTACTATTTAGCGCAATATGTTTTCTATTAGAAAATACCCGATTTTACGCAATACTACTTATAGTTTTAATCTGGCGCACAGTACCGCATGAACGGGTGATTTTTGTAGGACGTCAATATTTTGACGTTTTTCTTGAAAAACAAGTGAAAACCATGAAAGATATCGGGATATCTCGTGCGGTGGTTATTAGCGCTATGGGCTTATTTTGGGGTGTACTACCTTGCGCAACATGTCTACTTTTAAAAGATACCCGATTTTAATGAATACGACTTATAGTTTTATCAGAGAACATCATATCGCTCGCATGGAAAAAAAAATTCGAAGCGTCAATTTTATGACGTTTTTCCCGAAAAACAAGTGAAAAACATGAAAGAAACGTTTTGGTCTCGCGCTATTATAAGCGCCACACACTTCATTTAACTTGTACTATTTAGCGCAATATGTTTTCTATTAGAAAATACCCGATTTTACGCAATACTACTTATAGTTTTAATCTGGCGCACAGTACCGCATGAACGGGTGATTTTTGTAGGACGTCAATATTTTGACGTTTTTCTTGAAAAACAAGTGAAAACCATGAAAGATATCGGGATATCTCGTGCGGTTATTAGCGCTATGGGCTTATTTTGGGGTGTACTACCTTGCGCAACATGTCTACTTTTAAAAGATACCCGATTTTAATGAATACGACTTATAGTTTTATCAGAGAACATCATATCGATCGCATGGAAAAAAAAATTCGAAGCGTCAATTTTATGACGTTTTTCCCGAAAAATAAGTGAAAAACATGAAAGAAACGTTTTGGTCTCGCACTATTATAAGCGCCACACACTTCATTTAACTTGTACTATTTAGCGCAATATGTTTTCTATTAGAAAATACCCGATTTTACGCAATACTACTTATAGTTTTAATCTGGCGCACAGTACCGCATGAACGGGTGATTTTTGTAGGACGTCAATATTTTGACGTTTTTCTTGAAAAACAAGTGAAAACCATGAAAGATATCGGGATATCTCGTGCGGCTATTAGCGCTATGGGCTTATTTTGGGGTGTACTACCTTGCGCAACATGTCTACTTTTAAAAGATACCCGATTTTAATGAATACGACTTATAGTTTTATCAGAGAACATCATATCGCTCGCATGGAAAAAAAAATTCGAAGCGTCAATTTTATGACGTTTTTCCCGAAAAACAAGTGAAAAACATGAAAGAAACGTTTTGGTCTCGCACTATTATAAGCGCCACACACTTCATTTAACTTGTACTATTTAGCGCAATATGTTTTCTATTAGAAAATACCCGATTTTACGCAATACTACTTATAGTTTTAATCTGGCGCACAGTACCGCATGAACGGGTGATTTTTGTAGGACGTCAATATTTTGACGTTTTTCTTGAAAAACAAGTGAAAACCATGAAAGATATCGGGATATCTCGTGCGGCTATTAGCGCTATGGGCTTATTTTGGGGTGTACTACCTTGCGCAACATGTCTACTTTTAAAAGATACCCGATTTTAATGAATACGACTTATAGTTTTATCAGAGAACATCATATCGCTCGCATGGAAAAAAAAATTCGAAGCGTCAATTTTATAACGTTTTTCCCGAAAAACAAGTGAAAAACATGAAAGAAACGTTTTGGTCTCGCGCTATTATAAGCGCCACACACTTCATTTAACTTGTACTATTTAGCGCAATATGTTTTCTATTAGAAAATACCCGATTTTACGCAATACTACTTATAGTTTTAATCTGGCGCACAGTACCGCATGAACGGGTGATTTTTGTAGGACGTCAATATTTTGACGTTTTTCTTGAAAAACAAGTGAAAACCATGAAAGATATCGGGATATCTCGTGCGGTTATTAGCGCTATGGGCTTATTTTGGGGTGTACTACCTTGCGCAACATGTCTACTTTTAAAAGATACCCGATTTTAATGAATACGACTTATAGTTTTATCAGAGAACATCATATCGCTCGCATGGAAAAAAAAATTCGAAGCGTCAATTTTATGACGTTTTTCCCGAAAAACAAGTGAAAAACATGAAAGAAACGTTTGGTCTCGCGCTATTATAAGCGCCACACACTTCATTTAACTTGTACTATTTAGCGCAATATGTTTTCTATTAGAAAATACCCGATTTTACGCAATACTACTTATAGTTTTAATCTGGCGCACAGTACCGCATGAACGGGTGATTTTTGTAGGACGTCAATATTTTGACGTTTTTCTTGAAAAACAAGTGAAAACCATGAAAGATATCGGGATATCTCGTGCGGTTATTAGCGCTATGGGCTTATTTTGGGGTGTACTACCTTGCGCAACATGTCTACTTTTAAAAGATACCCGATTTTAATGAATACGACTTATAGTTTTATCAGAGAACATCATATCGCTCGCATGGAAAAAAAAATTCGAAGCGTCAATTTTATGACGTTTTTCCCGAAAAACAAGTGAAAAACATGAAAGAAACGTTTTGGTCTCGCGCTATTATAAGCGCCACACACTTCATTTAACTTGTACTATTTAGCGCAATATGTTTTCTATTAGAAAATACCCGATTTTACGCAATACTACTTATAGTTTTAATCTGGCGCACAGTACCGCATGAACGGGTGATTTTTGTAGGACGTCAATATTTTGACGTTTTTCTTGAAAAACAAGTGAAAACCATGAAAGATATCGGGATATCTCGTGCGGTGGTTATTAACGCTATGGGCTTATTTTGGGGTGTACTACCTTGCGCAACATGTCTACTTTTAAAAGATACCCGATTTTAATGAATACGACTTATAGTTTTATCAGAGAACATCATATCGCTCGCATGGAAAAAAAAATTCGAAGCGTCAATTTTATGACGTTTTTCCCGAAAAACAAGTGAAAAACATGAAAGAAACGTTTTGGTCTCGCGCTATTATAAGCGCCACACACTTCATTTAACTTGTACTATTGAGCGCAATATGTTTTCTTTTAGAAAATACCCGATTTTACGCAATACTACTTATAGTTTAAATCTGGCGCACAGTACCGCATGAACGGGTGATTTTTGTAGGACGTCAATATTTTGACGTTTTTCTTGAAAATCAAGTGAAAACCATGAAAGATATCGGGATATCTCGTGCGGTTATTAGCGCTATGGGCTTATTTTGGGGTGTGCTACCTTGCGGAACATGTCTACTTTTAAAAGATACCCGATTTTAATGAATACGACTTATAGTTTTATCAGAGAACATCATATCGCTCGCATGGAAAAAAAAATTCGAAGCGTCAATTTTATGACGTTTTTCCCGAAAAACAAGTGAAAAACATGAAAGAAACGTTTTGGTCTCGCGCTATTATAAGCGCCACACACTTCATTTAACTTGTACTATTTAGCGCAATATGTTTTCTATTAGAAAATACCCGATTTTACGCAATACTACTTATAGTTTTAATCTGGCGCACAGTACCGCATGAACGGGTGATTTTTGTAGGACGTCAATATTTTGACGTTTTTCTTGAAAAACAAGTGAAAACCATGAAAGATATCGGGATATCTCGTGCGGTGGTTATTAGCGCTATGGGCTTATTTTGGGGTGTACTACCTTGCGCAACATGTCTACTTTTAAAAGATACCCGATTTTAATGAATACGACTTATAGTTTTATCAGAGAACATCATATCGCTCGCATGGAAAAAAAAATTCGAAGCGTCAATTTTATGACGTTTTTCCCGAAAAACAAGTGAAAAACATGAAAGAAACGTTTTGGTCTCGCGCTATTATAAGCGCCACACACTTCATTTAACTTGTACTATTTAGCGCAATATGTTTTCTATTAGAAAATACCCGATTTTACGCAATACTACTTATAGTTTTAATCTGGCGCACAGTACCGCATGAACGGGTGATTTTTGTAGGACGTCAATATTTTGACGTTTTTCTTGAAAAACAAGTGAAAACCATGAAAGATATCGGGATATCTCGTGCGGTTATTAGCGCTATAGGCTTATTTTGGGGTGTACTACCTTGCGCAACATGTCTACTTTTAAAAGATACCCGATTTTAATGAATACGACTTATAGTTTTATCAGAGAACATCATATCGCTCGCATAGAAAAAAAATTCGAAGCGTCAATTTTATGACGTTTTTCCCGAAAAACAAGTGAAAAACATGAAAGAAACGTTTTGGTCTCGCACTATTATAAGCGCCACACACTTCATTTAACTTGTACTATTTAGCGCAATATGTATTCTATTAGAAAATACCCGATTTTACGCAATACTACTTATAGTTTTAATCTGGCGCACAGTACCGCATGAACGGGTGATTTTTGTAGGACGTCAATATTTTGACGTTTTTCTTGAAAAACAAGTGAAAACCATGAAAGATATCGGGATATCTCGTGCGGTGGTTATTAGCGCTATGGGCTTATTTTGGGGTGTACTACCTTGCGCAACATGTCTACTTTTAAAAGATACCCGATTTTAATGAATACGACTTATAGTTTTATCAGAGAACATCATATCGCTCGCATGGAAAAAAAATTTCGAAGCGTCAATTTTATGACGTTTTTCCCGAAAAACAAGTGAAAAACATGAAAGAAACGTTTTGGTCTCGCGCTATTATAAGCGCCACACACTTCATTTAACTTGTACTATTTAGCGCAATATGTTTTCTATTAGAAAATTCCCGATTTTACGCAATACTACTTATAGTTTTAATCTGGCGCACAGTACCGCATGAACGGGTGATTTTTGTAGGACGTCAATATTTTGACGTTTTTCTTGAAAAACAAGTGAAAACCATGAAAGATATCGGGATATCTCGTGCGGTTATTAGCGCTATGGGCTTATTTTGGGGTGTACTACCTTGCGCAACATGTCTACTTTTAAAAGATACCCGATTTTAATGAATACGACTTATAGTTTTATCAGAGAACATCATATCGCTCGCATGGAAAAAAAAATTCGAAGCGTCAATTTTATGACGTTTTTCCCGAAAAACAAGTGAAAAACATGAAAGAAACGTTTTGGTCTCGCGCTATTATAAGCGCCACACACTTCATTTAACTTGTACTATTTAGCGCAATATGTTTTCTATTAGAAAATACCCGATTTTACGCAATACTACTTATAGTTTTAATCTGGCGCACAGTACCGCATGAACGGGTGATTTTTGTAGGACGTCAATATTTTGACGTTTTTCTTGAAAAACAAGTGAAAACCATGAAAGATATCGGGATATCTCGTGCGGTTATTAGCGCTATGGGCTTATTTTGGGGTGTACTACCTTGCGCAACATGTCTACTTTTAAAAGATACCCGATTTTAATGAATACGACTTATAGTTTTATCAGAGAACATCATATCGCTCGCATGGAAAAAAAAATTCGAAGCGTCAATTTTATGACGTTTTTCCCGAAAAACAAGTGAAAAACATGAAAGAAACGTTTTGGTCTCGCGCTATTATAAGCGCCACACACTTCATTTAACTTGTACTATTTAGCGCAATATGTTTTCTTTTAGAAAATACCCGATTTTACGCAATACTACTTATAGTTTTAATCTGGCGCACAGTACCGCATGAACGGGTGATTTTTGTAGGACGTCAATATTTTGACGTTTTTCTTGAAAATCAAGTGAAAACCATGAAAGATATCGGGATATCTCGTGCGGTTATTAGCGCTATGGGCTTATTTTGGGGTGTACTACCTTGCGCAACATGTCTACTTTTAAAAGATACCCGATTTTAATGAATACGACTTATAGTTTTATCAGAGAACATCATATCGCTCGCATGGAAAAAAAAAAATTCAAAGCGTCAATTTTGTGACGTTTTTCCCGAAAAACAAGTGAAAAACATGAAAGAAACGTTTTGGTCTCGCGCTATTATAAGCGCCACACACTTCATTTAACTTGTACTATTTAGCGCAATATGTTTTCTATTAGAAAATACCCGATTTTACGCAATACTACTTATAGTTTTAATCTGGCGCACAGTACCGCATGAACGGGTGATTTTTGTAGGACGTCAATATTTTGACATTTTTCTTGAAAAACAAGTGAAAACCATGAAAGATATCGGGATATATCGTGCGGTGGTTATTAGCGCTATGGGCTTATTTTGGGGTGTACTTCCTTGCGCAACATGTCTACTTTTAAAAGATACCCGATTTTAATGAATACGACTTATAGTTTTATCAGAGAACATCATATCGCTCGCATGGAAAAAAAAATTCGAAGCGTCAATTTTATGACGTTTTTCCCGAAAAACAAGTGAAAAACATGAAAGAAACGTTTTGGTCTCGCGCTATTATAAGCGCCACACACTTCATTTAACTTGTACTATTTAGCGCAATATGTTTTCTATTAGAAAATACCAGATTTTACGCAATACTACTTATAGTTTTAAACTGGCGCACAGTACCGCATGAACGGGTGATTTTTGTAGGACGTCAATATTTTGACGTTTTTCTTGAAAAACAAGTGAAAACCATGAAAGATATCGGGATATCTCGTGCGGTTATTAGCGCTATGGGCTTATTTTGGGGTGTACTACCTTGCGCAACATGTCTACTTTTAAAAGATACCCGATTTTAATGAATACGACTTATAGTTTTATCAGAGAACATCATATCGCTCGCATGGAAAAAAAAATTCGAAGCGTCAATTTTATGACGTTTTTCCCGAAAAACAAGTGAAAACCATGAAAGAAACGTTTTGGTCTCGCACTATTATAAGCGCCACACACTTCATTTAACTTGTACTATTTAGCGCAATATGTTTTCTATTAGAAAATACCCGATTTTACGCAATACTACTTATAGTTTTAATCTGGCGCACAGTACCGCATGAACGGGTGATTTTTGTAGGACGTCAATATTTTGACGTTTTTCTTGAAAAACAAGTGAAAACCATGAAAGATATCGGGATATCTCGTGCGGTTATTAGCGCTATGGGCTTATTTTGGGGTGTACTACCTTGCGCAACATGTCTACTTTTAAAAGATACCCGATTTTAATGAATACGACTTATAGTTTTATCAGAGAACATCATATCGCTCGCATGGAAAAAAAAATTCGAAGCGTCAATTTTATGACGTTTTTCCCGAAAAACAAGTGAAAAACATGAAAGAAACGTTTTGGTCTCGCGCTATTATAAGCGCCACACACTTCATTTAACTTGTACTATTTAGCGCAATATGTTTTCTATTAGAAAATTCCCGATTTTACGCAATACTACTTATAGTTTTAATCTGGCGCACAGTACCGCATGAACGGGTGATTTTTGTAGGACGTCAATATTTTGACGTTTTTCTTGAAAAACAAGTGAAAACCATGAAAGATATCGGGATATCTCGTGCGGTTATTAGCGCTATGGGCTTATTTTGGGGTGTACTACCTTGCGCAACATGTCTACTTTTAAAAGATACCCGATTTTAATGAATACGACTTATAGTTTTATCAGAGAACATCATATCGCTCGCATGGAAAAAAAAATTCGAAGCGTCAATTTTATGACGTTTTTCCCGAAAAACAAGTGAAAAACATGAAAGAAACGTTTTGGTCTCGCGCTATTATAAGCGCCACACACTTCATTTAACTTGTACTATTTAGCGCAATATGTTTTCTATTAGAAAATACCCGATTTTACGCAATACTACTTATAGTTTTAATCTGGCGCACAGTACCGCATGAACGGGTGATTTTTGTAGGACGTCAATATTTTGACGTTTTTCTTGAAAAACAAGTGAAAACCATGAAAGATATCGGGATATCTCGTGCGGTGGTTATTAACGCTATGGGCTTATTTTGGGGTGTACTACCTTGCGCAACATGTCTACTTTTAAAAGATACCCGATTTTAATGAATACGACTTATAGTTTTATCAGAGAACATCATATCGCTCGCATGGAAAAAAAAATTCGAAGCGTCAATTTTATGACGTTTTTCCCGAAAAACAAGTGAAAAACATGAAAGAAACGTTTTGGTCTCGCGCTATTATAAGCGCCACACACTTCATTTAACTTGTACTATTTAGCGCAATATGTTTTCTATTAGAAAATACCCGATTTTACGCAATACTACTTATAGTTTTAATCTGGCGCACAGTACCGCATGAACGGGTGATTTTTGTAGGACGTCAATATTTTGACGTTTTTCTTGAAAAACAAGTGAAAACCATGAAAGATATCGGGATATCTCGTGCGGTTATTAGCGCTATGGGCTTATTTTGGGGTGTACTACCTTGCGCAACATGTCTACTTTTAAAAGATACCCGATTTTAATGAATACGACTTATAGTTTTATCAGAGAACATCATATCGCTCGCATGGAAAAAAAAATTCGAAGCGTCAATTTTATGACGTTTTTCCCGAAAAACAAGTGAAAAACATGAAAGAAACGTTTTGGTCTCGCACTATTATAAGCGCCACACACTTCATTTAACTTGTACTATTTAGCGCAATATGTTTTCTATTAGAAAATACCCGATTTTACGCAATACTACTTATAGTTTTAATCTGGCGCACAGTACCGCATGAACGGGTGATTTTTGTAGGACGTCAATATTTTGACGTTTTTCTTGAAAAACAAGTGAAAACCATGAAAGATATCGGGATATCTCGTGCGGTTATTAGCGCTATGGGCTTATTTTGGGGTGTACTACCTTGCGCAACATGTCTACTTTTAAAAGATACCCGATTTTAATGAATACGACTTATAGTTTTATCAGAGAACATCATATCGCTCGCATGGAAAAAAAATTCGAAGCGTCAATTTTATGACGTTTTTCCCGAAAAACAAGTGAAAAACATGAAAGAAACGTTTTGGTCTCGCGCTATTATAAGCGCCACACACTTCATTTAACTTGTACTATTTAGCGCAATATGTTTTCTATTAGAAAATACCCGATTTTACGCAATACTACTTATAGTTTTAATCTGGCGCACAGTACCGCATGAACGGGTGATTTTTGTAGGACGTCAATATTTTGACGTTTTTCTTGAAAAACAAGTGAAAACCATGAAAGATATCGGGATATCTCGTGCGGTGGTTATTAACGCTATGGGCTTATTTTGGGGTGTACTACCTTGCGCAACATGTCTACTTTTAAAAGATACCCGATTTTAATGAATACGACTTATAGTTTTATCAGAGAACATCATATCGCTCGCATGGAAAAAAAAAATTCGAAGCGTCAATTTTATGACGTTTTTCCCGAAAAACAAGTGAAAAACATGAAAGAAACGTTTTGGTCTCGCGCTATTATAAGCGCCACACACTTCATTTAACTTGTACTATTTAGCGCAATATGTTTTCTATTAGAAAATACCCGATTTTACGCAATACTACTTATAGTTTTAATCTGGCGCACAGTACCGCATGAACGGGTGATTTTTGTAGCACGTCAATATTTTGACGTTTTTCTTGAAAAACAAGTGAAAACCATGAAAGATATCGGGATATCTCGTGCGGTTATTAGCGCTATGGGCTTATTTTGGGGTGTACTACCTTGCGCAACATGTCTACTTTTAAAAGATACCAGATTTTAATGAATACGACTTATAGTTTTATCAGAGAACATCATATCGCTCGCATGGAAATAAAAATTCGAAGCGTCAATTTTATGACGTTTTTCCCGAAAAACAAGTGAAAAACATGAAAGAAACGTTTTGGTCTCGCGCTATTATAAGCGCCACACACTTCATTTAACTTGTACTATTTAGCGCAATATGTTTTCTATTAGAAAATACCCGATTTTACGCAATACTACTTATAGTTTTAATCTGGCGCACAGTACCGCATGAACGGGTGATTTTTGTAGGACGTCAATATTTTGACGTTTTTCTTGAAAAACAAGTGAAAACCATGAAAGATATCGGGATATCTCGTGCGGTGGTTATTAACGCTATGGGCTTATTTTGGGGTGTACTACCTTGCGCAACATGTCTACTTTTAAAAGATACCCGATTTTAATGAATACGACTTATAGTTTTATCAGAGAACATCATATCGCTCGCATGGAAAAAAAAATTCGAAGCGTCAATTTTATGACGTTTTTCCCGAAAAACAAGTGAAAAACATGAAAGAAACGTTTTGATCTCGCGCTATTATAAGCGCCACACACTTCATTTAACTTGTACTATTTAGCGCAATATGTTTTCTATTAGAAAATACCCGATTTTACGCAATACTACTTATAGTTTTAATCTGGCGCACAGTACCGCATGAACGGGTGATTTTTGTAGGACGTCAATATTTTGACGTTTTTCTTGAAAAACAAGTGAAAACCATGAAAGATATCGGGATATCTCGTGCGGTTATTAGCGCTATGGGCTTATTTTGGGGTGTACTACCTTGCGCAACATGTCTACTTTTAAAAGATACCCGATTTTAATGAATACGACTTATAGTTTTATCAGAGAACATCATATCGCTCGCATGGAAAAAAAAATTCGAAGCGTCAATTTTATGACGTTTTTCCCGAAAAACAAGTGAAAAACATGAAAGAAACGTTTTGGTCTCGCACTATTATAAGCGCCACACACTTCATTTAACTTGTACTATTTAGCGCAATATGTTTTCTATTAGAAAATACCCGATTTTACGCAATACTACTTATAGTTTTAATCTGGCGCACAGTACCGCATGAACGGGTGATTTTTGTAGGACGTCAATATTTTGACGTTTTTCTTGAAAAACAAGTGAAAACCATGAAAGATATCGGGATATCTCGTGCGGTTATTAGCGCTATGGGCTTATTTTGGGGTGTACTACCTTGCGCAACATGTCTACTTTTAAAAGATACCCGATTTTAATGAATACGACTTATAGTTTTATCAGAGAACATCATATCGCTCGCATGGAAAAAAAATTCGAAGCGTCAATTTTATGACGTTTTTCCCGAAAAACAAGTGAAAAACATGAAAGAAACGATTTGGTCTCGCGCTATTATAAGCGCCACACACTTCATTTAACTTGTACTATTTAGCGCAATATGTTTTCTATTAGAAAATTCCCGATTTTACGCAATACTACTTATAGTTTTAATCTGGCGCACAGTACCGCATGAACGGGTGATTTTTGTAGGACGTCAATATTTTGACGTTTTTCTTGAAAAACAAGTGAAAACCATGAAAGATATCGGGATATCTCGTGCGGTTATTAGCGCTATGGGCTTATTTTGGGGTGTACTACCTTGCGCAACATGTCTACTTTTAAAAGATACCCGATTTTAATGAATACGACTTATAGTTTTATCAGAGAACATCATATCGCTCGCATGGAAAAAAAATTTCGAAGCGTCAATTTTCAGGTTACTC
The DNA here is from genome assembly GCA_963971305.1 of Arcuatula senhousia. Lineage (NCBI taxonomy): Eukaryota > Metazoa > Mollusca > Bivalvia > Mytilida > Mytilidae > Arcuatula > Arcuatula senhousia. The sequence continues at coordinate 44,831,082 of OZ020316.1, read as the reverse complement.
CAGGATTGTGTAATTGTCGCCAACTGCCGCCAACTGTCGCCAATGTCGCCAACATTTTTTAAAATACCCTGGTGCCATGTTCGATTGTTCGGACATAAATCCAAACACCCCACTGTAGCCATGTTCGAAAGTGTCGGTATCATTGTCCAAGTCCGAACAACCCCCTGTCGCCATGTTCGAAAGTGTCGGTATCATTGGCCAAGTCCGAACAACCCCCTGTCGCCATGTTCGAAAGTGTCGGTATCATTGTCCAAGTCCGAACAACCCCCTGTCGCCATGTTTGAAAGTGTCGGTAACATTATCCAAGTCCGAACAACCCCCTGTCGCCAAGTTCGAAAGTGTCGGTAACATTGTCAAAGTCCGAACAACCCCCTGTCGCCATGTTCGAAAGTGTCGGTATCATTGTCCAAGTCCTAACAACCCCCTGTCGCCATGTTCGAAAGTGTCGTTATCATTGTCCAAGTCCGAACACCCCCCTGTCGCCAAGTTCGAAAGTGTCGGTATCATTGTCTAAGTCCGAACACCCCCCTGTCGCCAAGTTTGAAAGTGTCGGTATCATTGTCCAAGTCTGAACACCACCCTGTCGCCAAGTTCGAAAGTGTCGGTAACATTGTCAAAGTCCGAACACCACCCTGTCGCCAAGTTCGAAAGTGTCGGTAAGTTTTTCCAAGTCCAAACAAACCTCTGTCCCCAAGACCTACCACCCCGTCATCTTTGTTTGGAGTGTCCCCAACAAGAGATAAGTCAATAAAGCACCATGTGACTGAATTTATTTGTACATGTATAATCACCAGCTATATTCAAGTGTGCATGCAAAGATTTTGATATAAAGAAATATTGACAGATTTATAGTCATTTTGACCACTTTCTGCTGCTACTGTACTAATGCAAATATTTCATTTATGGACCAACATAAGTTCCTTTATTTACTGATTAGTACTTTAATAGTATACACACAGCAACAACAGTGATAATACACTTGCATGCTTTTACGATGCAAAATCAATGTGCAAAGTAAAAAATAAATGAAACTTGAATGTAGATGTAATAAAAGGGAAATATATTTAAGGTTTGGGAGTACACATCAGTGATCAAACAATTAACATATGTCTAAAAAAATTATAAGCTCAGATTGAAGAGCTAAGACCCTACTGCAATTTTGACCTGTTGATGACCGTTTGGCTAATATTAACCCGTTTTCGATATTCGTGTTGTTGTGCAATTGGTATTTATTTTGATTTTGTGTTTACCTGTAACTGTTAAAGTATTTAGTAACAGTATTAAAGGTACTGAATTATTTCAAATGTCCATCAACATTGATATTGACCTTCAAGGACAAATTTGTTATCCTCTGCCTTTATCCATACCATTTCAAATTTACTCTCTAAGTCTTCATTAAGGTTCATCTGTACCTTTCGTTAAAAATAGCGAAATTTTCTACCTATTTTTTAGTATATGCAGAACAAAAACTACAAATAAAATAATAAAATAAAGCATAGCTGGACCTAGATATGGTATTTTCTGATTCAATTTCTATCAATTTTTCATTTTAAGTTTCTTAAAAATAAAGATCTCTTTTTTTTCCTGTTCAGATTTTAAATTGAATAAGGACAAACTATCCCTATTGTGCCTCTTACATGAAACGAGGTGAACACTTTTAGTTAAACCCCTTATTGAAAGTTGCATGAAATTTGAGGCCACAAGAAAGGGTGAAAGTGATATTAGCCTTAAATCGGGTGTTTTTAAAAGCGGAGAAAAAAGAGATCTCTTAAATAAAGGATTTTTTCGGGAAGACTTCATAGAGAAAAGGTAAGAATTTTTAATATCTAGGTCCAGCTACACTTTATATTTCAAATTTATGTGCAATTTTGGCTGTGCATATACTGAAAATAGATTAAAAACTAGAAAATGTGTCTATGAGCCACAGGATGGCCCTCCCGTTCTTGAAATATCATCGACCCTCAATGTGCATTACCTGGGATACGTGAAATATTATTGACCCCTAACATGTAGTATTCAAGATATGGACCTTAACCAAGAACTTAACCAAAGTCATTCATGCGTAAAATATAGGTCACAGTCACCTCATTTCTAGTGGGTGGTGTCACCTTACCTAAGACACATCTAGTAGTGAAATGACCCCCAACATCTAGTATCCAAGTTATGGACCTTAACCAAGAACTTAGCCGAAGTCATTCATGCGTAAAATATAGGTCACAGTGACCTAATTTCTATTGGGTGGTGTCACCTTACCTAAGACACATCTAGTGGTGAAATATCATTGACCCCCAACATCTAGTATCCAAGTTATGGACCTTAACCAAGAAGTTAACGGAAGTCATTCATGCGTAAAATATAGGTCACAGTGACCTAATTTCTAGTGGGTGGTGTAGCCCTACCCAAGACCCATCTGGTGGTGAAATATCATTGACCCCCAACATCTAGTATCCGAGTAATGGACCTTAACCAAGAACTTAACCAAAGTCATTCATGCGTAAAATATAGGTCACAGTGACCTAATTTCTAGTGGGTGGTGTAGCCCTACCCAAGACCCATCTGGTGGTGAAATATCATTGACCCCCAACATCTACTATCCGAGTAATGGACCTTAACCAAGAACTTAACCAAAGTGTTACGGACGGACGGACGGACGGACGGACGGACAAGGGTAAAACTATATGTCCGATCCACATACGTGGTCGGGCCATAATAACGCCATGTTTTAAAGAAAGGTACAGATGAACCTTAACAGTTTGTTGTTTATTTGTGTTTGCAGAATAAACAGAGTCTGTTGTTTTTTTTTAATGTAGATGCAATGCATTTTCTACAACATTCTTTCCCATTTTTCTTAGCATTCTTGGTCTTGATTTTGTTGATACTCAGGTAAAAATTATGGAGGGGAATGAAGCTGCAATATGGGTCGCACTAATTAGCACCCGGGAGCGCCAGGGGGAAATGCGCCTGGGAACAGATTTAGCGCCCAGGGAATGCATCTTCATTTATTATACAAAGGTTGATCAAATCATTTAGAAAAAATAACCATCTGCATATTTAGTTAGTTAGTGTGACCGTGCAATATTGATGTGATAAAAAGATAAGTTATTGAGATAGATCCTGGTACTGGTCCGAAAGTCTTATCACAGTGGGAAATCGAATATCAAAGTCATGTTTATGTATCACGTGTAAATAAATCCTCTAAATTGCAACGTTAAAAGATAGTTAGGCCTTAGCTGTAATCGTTTAAATAAAACAAGATGCTATCGGGAGCCTATAAAAATCACTCGCCTGAAGGTAAAAAGCAACCTTTTCGACATTAAGCGTAAGGGTCATCTGAAAACATTGATAAACTGAATGCAGTAAACTATAGAGTTTATTTAGAAAACAGAAGCTTCTGTTCTTCTTTTTTATTTACTAGCTATGCACTTCTTCTTCTTTTTTTCTTCTTCTTTAGGTATCCTGTTATCCATCAATTTGTGATGATCACTAACAGTCGCATGCGTGGGTAAAAATAATTTAGAACGTTATAATAAATCTATCATTGTGACAACATATTTACAATTTGTGCCAAATAAATAAATATATTTTTTTAGTGTACTATTCTTTAGTATTTATTTTTTTTAATAATTCTTAAGTATCTTTAAGATAAATCTACATGTATGTACATGTTATGACATGTAGGTTATACTGTAAGTGACTACTGTGGGTGATAATGCAATTATGGATGGTAATGCATTCCAATATGTAACTGTATTTGAAAAAAAAAGAATATTTATATGAATCTTTTGAAGTTTGTATGTGTTTAAAAGTTTGGGGGTGGTTTTGACGTGTTCTTGTGTCGGTTGGTATGAGATTGTTGTTGGTACGGCTACTAGTTGGTGGATGATTTTATAAAAAATGACCAGGTTAGTTTTGAGCCTACGTTGTTGAAGAGGTTACCAGCTAAGAGTTTGAAACATGTCTGTTACGTACACTGCTTGTGTTATGGTAACGGAATTATGTTAAGGCCCTTCCAGTATTTTTATTTTAAGGGACCATAAATCTTATAAGAGATCACTTGGAAATTTTGATAGTCGAGAAGGCTCCCTTATGCTAACCTGATAGTCAAGGCAGATCCCTGATACTAACCTTTTGAAATGCTAACCCTAACCTGATAGTCGAGGAGGCTCCCTGGTGCCAACCTATTTAAATACTGACCCTAACCAGATAGTCGCGATGCGGCTCAGTGATGCTAACCTGATAGTCGAGGCGGATCCCTGATGCTAACCTATTGAAATGCTAACCCTAACCTGATAGTCGAGGCGGATCCCTGATGCTAACCTATTGAAATGCTAACCCTAACCTGATAGTCGAGGCGGCTCCCTGATGCTAACCTATTAAACTGCTAACCCTAATCTGATAGTCGAGGCGGCTCCATGATGCTAACTTATTGAAATACTAACCCTAAATAGATAGTTGATGCGGCTCCCTGATGCTAACCTGATAGTCGAGGCGGTTCCCTGATGCTAAACTATTGAAATGCTAACCCTAACTTGATAGTCGAGGCGGCTCCCTGGTGCTAACCCTAACCTGATAGTCGAGGCGGCTCCCTGATCCTAACCTACTGAACTGCTAACCCTAACCTGATAGTCGAGGCAGCTCCCTGATCCTAACCTATTGAACTGCTAACCCTAACCTGATCCCTGATCCTAACCTATCGAACTGCTAACCATAACCTGATAGTCGAGGCAACTCCCTGATGCTAACCTATTGAAATGCTAATCTTAATCTGATAGTCGAAGTGGCTCCCTGATGCTAACTTATTGAAATGCTTACATGTACCATAACCAGATAGTCGAGGCGGCTCCCTGATGCTAATCTATTGAAATGCTAACCCTAACATGATAGTCTAGGCGGCTTCCTGATGCTAACCTATTGAAATGCTAACCCTAACCTGATAGTCGAGGTGGCTCCCTAACCTATTGACATGCTAACCCTAATTTGATAGTTGAGGCGGCTCCCTGATGTTAACCTATTGAAATGATAAGCCTAACCAGAAAGTCGAGGTGGCTCCCTGATGCTCTCTTATATTGAGGGGGTGCTTTCTTAAATTTGCTTCTCAGACCAATTGACAAAGATAGATCAAAGTGATAGTAGTATCTGATAGAGGGGGTGTCGCTTGCTACGGTGCCCTCCGCTGCGCTGTATGCTGAAGATAAAGATCAATCTGGTATGGCTTCCAGAATAGTAAAGTAAAGTCAAGTCCTCGGGGTGTCGCCCTCCGCTATGCCAAGGCATCGCTCCGCCGGGCGACTGCGCTGCGCAGCCTCATTATTTGACCCAAGAAAGTACACATGAAACTGTATCCCAAGTTTCAATTGGAAGTTACAGACTCTGGAGGCCAAGCCCTAGATACTCCTGTTTCCAGCCCATGGTTTCATGTGAAGATTTCATGAAAGGCAAACTTGCGTCTAATAATGGACTCCAAGTCATGTTTTTCCATTGTACAGGCCTCTCATTTACCCCAATTTACATCACTACATTAAACACAGTGATTCAGAAAAACTCGATGGCTCTGAAAGAATTTTTTTATCAGAGAAACATAATGAGTTTGAATTTGAATTTATTTATGAGAATTGGACGTCGATTTTAAGGTTAACTATCGGAAAAACAAATGCCAATTATAAACTGTAGTAAATTTAGGTATGCTGGAAATGCATATTTCGTTGAGTAACAACTCGTCAGCAGCATTAAAATCGAAACAATTGGAAGATATAAAATCAGATAAGTTTGAGCGAGAAGTACGAAAGTCCAATAAAATGTCCGAAAATGGAAGCCAAATCCAGCACCAAGGACATCGACCAGTGCAATACGTAGGAAGAAGCCTGGTGTATTTTGAGGTTTTTTTTTAATTTAAAACAATTAACTGCAAAATTTGATAATTAACATATGCAATAAAATCGGTGTCAAAAAATCTGACGAATGGATACATTGATTTGAGTATATATGAGGGGAAAAGAAAATAGTCGTTGATTTGAGAATGGGATTAGAAATGGACGCGGATTTGAGAAGTGTGGTGCAATAATAAGATGATCTCGATTGACTGGATTGACTCGATGGATATATTGTGGCATTTTAACTCGATTGATCGGCTACCATGATTATGCTTACCTGATAGTTGAGTCGGCACATGGATACTACAGGGCAATCGGGTGCTGCTTTCTATATAACTTATCAAAACGCACACCCATTTAGTAAAACATTACGTCATGGTTGTTGTTATCCCCAGAACTAGTAGAAATAATAAATATACATTGCTGATGTACACAGGGAAATCACGTGAAATCAGGGTTAACGTGAATTTCACGTGAAACATTCACATGAATTTCACGTTAAATGAGCAATTTAACGTGATTTTCAGGTTAACATCATGTGAAACTCACGTTAATTTCATGTTAACTTTTTCACGTGAATTTCACATGAAAATTATGAAAAATGAGAATTTTTTCCTAGACATTTGTAGCATTGCATGAAAGTTTAATATAGATCATTAAAAATGTTGAATGTGAATTTCACGTTAACAAAATTTCCCTGTGTACACACATAGACCTGTAATTATATTACAGATCATCCTTGTGATGATTTCGGGCGCTTATTAGTAATACTCAGAGACGTGGAGAGTACGTTTCTATCCCATACTAATATTATCCCCAATTCATTGAAGAAAACAAAAACAAAACATAATGCAGGAAAATATATTGTTTTAATGTCATTATTCATATTAGTTACTTTCAGTAGCATGTAAATGCCAAAATTACTACATGTTTATGAACTTGACAATTAAATTAATCTTCTTTGATTCTAGAAAAAAACTATTATCACTGACATAGACCTGTATATTAAATACAGGTCTATGTCACTGATTATATTATAAAAAATCAAAATCAAAAGAGCTATAAGTATATCTGTATATTATGCACAGACCTTTCGTGTGCGCTTGGAATATAAACATATGGTTTATTCACTTGGTACAATCATATTTTACAATGTTCATAATGAAATAGTGAATGTTTATCTGGTGGATTTAAGGTAGCTGGAAATTGTAAACTAACTTCTGTGACAAATTCTTGCCCACTGTTTCATTGTTACTTGCTACATGGAATAAAATAAATCTGATTGAACAAATTGTATATGTTATTATTTAATTATGATTGTTTGATATGGCTCTCTAAAAGCAGCCCTATTTATATCCTGGGTTTATATCATGCATATAGATTCTTTATATTACAATGTGATAAAATCATGTCTTTCTCATGAAAATAATTGTACTGAAAGGAGAAATTGAATGAAAAGTACCATTTCTTATTTGTAAAAACTTAAGATATTATTCTTATGTGTGAATATCTGGGGAAGAAATGGACTACATTGATCAACCAATGTTGGCGACGTTGGCGACATTTTCCGACACCAATGTTCGGTAATGTTACCGAACTTGGTGACACTTACCGACACTCATGTTCGGTAAAGTTACCGAACTTGGCGACATTTTCCGACACCCATGTTCGGTAAAGTTACCGAACTTGGCGACACTTACCGACACTCATGTTCGGAAATGTTGGCGACATTTACCGAACATGGCGACATTTACACAATCCTGGACCATCTTGTCAATTTTATGACGTTTTTCCCGAAAAACAAGTGAAAAACATGAAAGAAACGTTTTGGTCTCGCGCTATTATAAGCGCCACACACTTCATTTAACTTGTACTATTTAGCGCAATATGTTTTCTATTAGAAAATACCCGATTTTACGCAATACTACTTATAGTTTTAATCTGGCGCACAGTACCGCATGAACGGGTGATTTTTGTAGGACGTCAATATTTTGACGTTTTTCTTGAAAAACAAGTGAAAACCATGAAAGATATCGGGATATCTCGTGCGGTTATTAGCGCTATGGGCTTATTTTGGGGTGTACTACCTTGCGCAACATGTCTACTTTTAAAAGATACCCGATTTGAATGAATACGACTTATAGTTTTATCAGAGAACATCATATCGCTCGCATGGAAAAAAAAATTCGAAGCGTCAATTTTATGACGTTTTTCCCGAAAAACAAGTGAAAAACATGAAAGAAACGTTTTGGTCTCGCGCTATTATAAGCGCCACACACTTCATTTAACTTGTACTATTTAGCGCAATATGTTTTCTATTAGAAAATACCCGATTTTACGCAATACTACTTATAGTTTTAATCTGGCGCACAGTACCGCATGAACGGGTGATTTTTGTAGGACGTCAATATTTTGACGTTTTTCTTGAAAAACAAGTGAAAACCATGAAAGATATCGGGATATCTCGTGCGGTGGTTATTAGCGCTATGGGCTTATTTTGGGGTGTACTACCTTGCGCAAAATGTCTACTTTTAAAAGATACCCGATTTTAATGAATACGACTTATAGTTTTATCAGAGAACATCATATCGCTCGCATGGAAAAAAAATTCGAAGCGTCAATTTTATGACGTTTTTCCCGAAAAACAAGTGAAAAACATGAAAGAAACGTTTTGGTCTCGCGCTATTATAAGCGCCACACACTTCATTTAACTTGTACTATTTAGCGCAATATGTTTTCTATTAGAAAATACCCGATTTTACGCAATACTACTTATAGTTTTAATCTGGCGCACAGTACCGCATGAACGGGTGATTTTTGTAGGACGTCAATATTTTGACGTTTTTCTTGAAAAACAAGTGAAAACCATGAAAGATATCGGGATATCTCGTGCGGTTATTAGCGCTATGGGCTTATTTTGGGGTGTACTACCTTGCGCAACATGTCTACTTTTAAAAGATACCCGATTTTAATGAATACGACTTATAGTTTTATCAGAGAACATCATATCGCTCGCATGGAAAAAAAAATTCGAAGCGTCAATTTTATGACGTTTTTCCCGAAAAACAAGTGAAAAACATGAAAGAAACGTTTTGGTCTCGCGCTATTATAAGCGCCACACACTTCATTTAACTTGTACTATTTAGCGCAATATGTTTTCTATTAGAAAATACCCGATTTTACGCAATACTACTTATAGTTTTAATCTGGCGCACAGTACCGCATGAACGGGTGATTTTTGTAGGACGTCAATATTTTGACGTTTTTCTTGAAAAACAAGTGAAAACCATGAAAGATATCGGGATATCTCGTGCGGTTATTAGCGCTATGGGCTTATTTTGGGGTGTACTACCTTGCGCAACATGTCTACTTTTAAAAGATACCCGATTTTAATGAATACGACTTATAGTTTTATCAGAGAACATCATATCGCTCGCATGGAAAAAAAATTCGAAGCGTCAATTTTATGACGTTTTTCCCGAAAAACAAGTGAAAAACATGAAAGAAACGTTTTGGTCTCGCGCTATTATAAGCGCCACACACTTCATTTAACTTGTACTATTTAGCGCAATATGTTTTCTATTAGAAAATACCCGATTTTACGCAATACTACTTATAGTTTTAATCTGGCGCACAGTACCGCATGAACGGGTGATTTTTGTAGGACGTCAATATTTTGACGTTTTTCTTGAAAAACAAGTGAAAACCATGAAAGATATCGGGATATCTCGTGCGGTTATTAGCGCTATGGGCTTATTTTGGGGTGTACTACCTTGCGCAACATGTCTACTTTTAAAAGATACCCGATTTTAATGAATACGACTTATAGTTTTATCAGAGAACATCATATCGCTCGCATGGAAAAAAAAATTCGAAGCGTCAATTTTATGACGTTTTTCCCGAAAAACAAGTGAAAAACATGAAAGAAACGTTTTGGTCTCGCGCTATTATAAGCGCCACACACTTCATTTAACTTGTACTATTTAGCGCAATATGTTTTCTATTAGAAAATACCCGATTTTACGCAATACTACTTATAGTTTTAATCTGGCGCACAGTACCGCATGAACGGGTGATTTTTGTAGGACGTCAATATTTTGACGTTTTTCTTGAAAAACAAGTGAAAACCATGAAAGATATCGGGATATCTCGTGCGGTTATTAGCGCTATGGGCTTATTTTGGGGTGTACTACCTTGCGCAACATGTCTACTTTTAAAAGATACCCGATTTGAATGAATACGACTTATAGTTTTATCAGAGAACATCATATCGCTCGCATGGAAAAAAAAATTCGAAGCGTCAATTTTATGACGTTTTTCCCGAAAAACAAGTGAAAAACATGAAAGAAACGTTTTGGTCTCGCGCTATTATAAGCGCCACACACTTCATTTAACTTGTACTATTTAGCGCAATATGTTTTCTATTAGAAAATACCCGATTTTACGCAATACTACTTATAGTTTTAATCTGGCGCACAGTACCGCATGAACGGGTGATTTTTGTAGGACGTCAATATTTTGACGTTTTTCTTGAAAAACAAGTGAAAACCATGAAAGATATCGGGATATCTCGTGCGGTGGTTATTAGCGCTATGGGCTTATTTTGGGGTGTACTACCTTGCGCAACATGTCTACTTTTAAAAGATACCCGATTTTAATGAATACGACTTATAGTTTTATCAGAGAACATCATATCGCTCGCATGGAAAAAAAATTCGAAGCGTCAATTTTATGACGTTTTTCCCGAAAAACAAGTGAAAAACATGAAAGAAACGTTTTGGTCTCGCGCTATTATAAGCGCCACACACTTCATTTAACTTGTACTATTTAGCGCAATATGTTTTCTATTAGAAAATACCCGATTTTACGCAATACTACTTATAGTTTTAATCTGGCGCACAGTACCGCATGAACGGGTGATTTTTGTAGGACGTCAATATTTTGACGTTTTTCTTGAAAAACAAGTGAAAACCATGAAAGATATCGGGATATCTCGTGCGGTTATTAGCGCTATGGGCTTATTTTGGGGTGTACTACCTTGCGCAACATGTCTACTTTTAAAAGATACCCGATTTTAATGAATACGACTTATAGTTTTATCAGAGAACATCATATCGCTCGCATGGAAAAAAAAATTCGAAGCGTCAATTTTATGACGTTTTTCCCGAAAAACAAGTGAAAAACATGAAAGAAACGTTTTGGTCTCGCGCTATTATAAGCGCCACACACTTCATTTAACTTGTACTATTTAGCGCAATATGTTTTCTATTAGAAAATACCCGATTTTACGCAATACTACTTATAGTTTTAATCTGGCGCACAGTACCGCATGAACGGGTGATTTTTGTAGGACGTCAATATTTTGACGTTTTTCTTGAAAAACAAGTGAAAACCATGAAAGATATCGGGATATCTCGTGCGGTTATTAGCGCTATGGGCTTATTTTGGGGTGTACTACCTTGCGCAACATGTCTACTTTTAAAAGATACCCGATTTTAATGAATACGACTTATAGTTTTATCAGAGAACATCATATCGCTCGCATGGAAAAAAAATTCGAAGCGTCAATTTTATGACGTTTTTCCCGAAAAACAAGTGAAAAACATGAAAGAAACGTTTTGGTCTCGCGCTATTATAAGCGCCAAACACTTCATTTAACTTGTACTATTTAGCGCAATATGTTTTCTATTAGAAAATACCCGATTTTACGCAATACTACTTATAGTTTTAATCTGGCGCACAGTACCGCATGAACGGGTGATTTTTGTAGGACGTCAATATTTTGACGTTTTTCTTGAAAAACAAGTGAAAACCATGAAAGATATCGGGATATCTCGTGCGGTTATTAGCGCTATGGGCTTATTTTGGGGTGTACTACCTTGCGCAACATGTCTACTTTTAAAAGATACCCGATTTTAATGAATACGACTTATAGTTTTATCAGAGAACATCATATCGCTCGCATGGAAAAAAAAATTCGAAGCGTCAATTTTATGACGTTTTTCCCGAAAAACAAGTGAAAAACATGAAAGAAACGTTTTGGTCTCGCGCTATTATAAGCGCCACACACTTCATTTAACTTGTACTATTTAGCGCAATATGTTTTCTATTAGAAAATACCCGATTTTACGCAATACTACTTATAGTTTTAATCTGGCGCACAGTACCGCATGAACGGGTGATTTTTGTAGGACGTCAATATTTTGACGTTTTTCTTGAAAAACAAGTGAAAACCATGAAAGATATCGGGATCGGGATATCTCGTGCGGTTATTAGCGCTGTGCGCTTATTTTGGGGTGTACTACCTTGCGCAACATGTCTACTTTTAAAAGATACCCGATTTTAATGCATACGACTTATAGTTTTATCAGAGAACATCATATCGCTCGCATGGAAAAAAATTTCGAAGCCTCAATTTTATGACGTTTTTCCCGAAAAACAAGTGAAAAACATGAAAGAAACGTTTTGGTCTCGCGCTATTATAAGCGCCACACGCTTCATTCAACTTGTACTATTTTGCACAATATGTTTTCTATTAGAAAATACCCGATTTTACGCAATACTACTTATAGTTTTAATCTGGCGCACAGTACCGCATGAACGGGTGATTTTTGTAGGACGTCAATATCTTGACGTTTTTCTTGAAAAACAAGTGAAAACCATGAAAGATATCGGGATATCTCGTGCGGTTATTAGCGCTGTGCGCTTATTTTGGGGTGTACTACCTTGCGCAACATGTCTACTTTTAAAAGATACCCGATTTTAATGCATACGACTTATAGTTTTATCAGAGAACATCATATCGCTCGCATGGAAAAAAATTTCGAAGCCTCAATTTTATGACGTTTTTCCCGAAAAACAAGTGAAAAACATGAAAGAAACGTTTTGGTCTCGCGCTATTATAAGCGCCACACGCTTCATTCAACTTGTACTATTTTGCACAATATGTTTTCTATTAGAAAATACCCGATTCTACGCAATACTACTTATAGTTTTAATCTGGCGCACAGTACCGCATGAACGGGTTATTTTTGTAGGACGTCAATATTTTGACGTTTTTCTTGAAAAACAAGTGAAAACCATGAAAGATATCGGGATATCTCGTGCGGTTATTAGCGCTGTGCGCTTATTTTGGGGTGTACTACCTTGCGCAACATGTCTACTTTTAAAAGATACCCGATTTTAATGCATACGACTTATAGTTTTATCAGAGAACATCATATCGCTCGCATGGAAAAAAATTTCGAAGCCTCAATTTTATGACGTTTTTCCCGAAAAACAAGTGAAAAACATGAAAGAAACGTTTTGGTCTCGCGCTATTATAAGCGCCACACGCTTCATTCAACTTGTACTATTTTGCACAATATGTTTTCTATTAGAAAATACCCGATTTTACGCAATACTACTTATAGTTTTAATCTGGCGCACAGTACCGCATGAACGGGTGATTTTTGTAGGACGTCAATATTTTGACGTTTTTCTTGAAAAACAAGTGAAAACCATGAAAGATATCGGGATATCTCGTGCGGTTATTAGCGCTGTGCGCTTATTTTGGGGTGTACTACCTTGCGCAACATGTCTACTTTTAAAAGATACCCGATTTTAATGCATACGACTTATAGTTTTATCAGAGAACATCATATCGCTCGCATGGAAAAAAATTTCGAAGCCTCAATTTTATGACGTTTTTCCCGAAAAACAAGTGAAAAACATGAAAGAAACGTTTTGGTCTCGCGCTATTATAAGCGCCACACGCTTCATTCAACTTGTACTATTTTGCACAATATGTTTTCTATTAGAAAATACCCGATTTTACGCAATACTACTTATAGTTTTAATCTGGCGCACAGTACCGCATGAACGGGTGGTTTTTGTAGGACGTCAATATTTTGACGTTTTTCTTGAAAAACAAGTGAAAACCATGAAAGATATCGGGATATCTCGTGCGGTTATTAGCGCTGTGCGCTTATTTTGGGGTGTACTACCTTGCGCAACATGTCTACTTTTAAAAGATACCCGATTTTAATGCATACGACTTATAGTTTTATCAGAGAACATCATATCGCTCGCATGGAAAAAAATTTCGAAGCCTCAATTTTATGACGTTTTTCCCGAAAAACAAGTGAAAAACATGAAAGAAACGTTTTGGTCTCGCGCTATTATAAGCGCCACACGCTTCATTCAACTTGTACTATTTTGCACAATATGTTTTCTATTAGAAAATACCCGATTCTACGCAATACTACTTATAGTTTTAATCTGGCGCACAGTACCGCATGAACGGGTGATTTTTGTAGGACGTCAATATTTTGACGTTTTTCTTGAAAAACAAGTGAAAACCATGAAAGATATCGGGATATCTCGTGCGGTTATTAGCGCTGTGCGCTTATTTTGGGGTGTACTACCTTGCGCAACATGTCTACTTTTAAAAGATACCCGATTTTAATGCATACGACTTATAGTTTTATCAGAGAACATCATATCGCTCGCATGGAAAAAAATTTCGAAGCCTCAATTTTATGACGTTTTTCCCGAAAAACAAGTGAAAAACATGAAAGAAACGTTTTGGTCTCGCGCTATTATAAGCGCCACACGCTTCATTCAACTTGTACTATTTTGCACAATATGTTTTCTATTAGAAAATACCCGATTTTACGCAATACTACTTATAGTTTTAATCTGGCGCACAGTACCGCATGAACGGGTGATTTTTGTAGGACGTCAATATTTTGACGTTTTTCTTGAAAAACAAGTGAAAACCATGAAAGATATCGGGATATCTCGTGCGGTTATTAGCGCTGTGCGCTTATTTTGGGGTGTACTACCTTGCGCAACATGTCTACTTTTAAAAGATACCCGATTTTAATGCATACGACTTATAGTTTTATCAGAGATCATCATATCGCTCGCATGGAAAAAAATTTCGAAGCCTCAATTTTATGACGTTTTTCCCGAAAAACAAGTGAAAAACATGAAAGAAACGTTTTGGTCTCGCGCTATTATAAGCGCCACACGCTTCATTCAACTTGTACTATTTTGCACAATATGTTTTCTTTTAGAAAATACCCGATTTTACGCAATACTACTTATAGTTTTAATCTGGCGCACAGTACCGCATGAACGGGTGATTTTTGTAGGACGTCAATATTTTGACGTTTTTCTTGAAAAACAAGTGAAAACCATGAAAGATATCGGGATATCTCGTGCGGTTATTAGCGCTGTGCGCTTATTTTGGGGTGTACTACCTTGCGCAACATGTCTACTTTTAAAAGATACCCGATTTTAATGCATACGACTTATAGTTTTATCAGAGAACATCATATCGCTCGCATGGAAAAAAATTTCGAAGCCTCAATTTTATGACGTTTTTCCCGAAAAACAAGTGAAAAACATGAAAGAAACGTTTTGGTCTCGCGCTATTATAAGCGCCACACGCTTCATTCAACTTGTACTATTTTGCACAATATGTTTTCTATTAGAAAATACCCGATTTTACGCAATACTACTTATAGTTTTAATCTGGTGCACAGTACCGCATGAACGGGTGACTTTTGTAGGACGTCAATATTTTGACGTTTTTCTTAAAAAACAAGTGAAAACCATGAAAGATATCGGGATATCTCGTGCGGTTATTAGCGCTGTGCGCTTATTTTGGGGTGTACTACCTTGCGCAACATGTCTACTTTTAAAAGATACCCGATTTTAATGCATACGACTTATAGTTTTATCAGAGAACATCATATCGCTCGCATGGAAAAAAATTTCGAAGCCTCAATTTTATGACGTTTTTCCCGAAAAACAAGTGAAAAACATGAAAGAAACGTTTTGGTCTCGCGCTATTATAAGCGCCACACGCTTCATTCAACTTGTACTATTTTGCACAATATGTTTTCTATTAGAAAATACCCGATTCTACGCAATACTACTTATAGTTTTAATCTGGCGCACAGTACCGCATGAACGGGTGATTTTTGTAGGACGTCAATATTTTGACGTTTTTCTTGAAAAACAAGTGAAAACCATGAAATATATCGGGATATCTCGTGCGGTTATTAGCGCTGTGCGCTTATTTTGGGGTGTACTACCTTGCGCAACATGTCTACTTTTAAAAGATACCCGATTTTAATGCATACGACTTATAGCTTTATCAGAGAACATCATATCGCTCGCATGGAAAAAAATTTCGAAGCCTCAATTTTATGACGTTTTTCCCGAAAAACAAGTGAAAAACATGAAAGAAACGTTTTGGTCTCGCGCTATTATAAGCGCCACACGCTTCATTCAACTTGTACTATTTTGCACAATATGTTTTCTATTAGAAAATACCCGATTTTACGCAATACTACTTATAGTTTTAATCTGGCGCACAGTACCGCATGAACGGGTGATTTTTGTAGGACGTCAATATTTTGACGTTTTTCTTGAAAAACAAGTGAAAACCATGAAAGATATCGGGATATCTCGTGCGGTTATTAGCGCTGTGCGCTTATTTTGGGGTGTACTACCTTGCGCAACATGTCTACTTTTAAAAGATACCCGATTTTAATGCATACGACTTATAGTTTTATCAGAGAACATCATATCGCTCGCATGGAAAAAAATTTCGAAGCCTCAATTTTATGACGTTTTTCCCGAAAAACAAGTGAAAAACATGAAAGAAACGTTTTGGTCTCGCGCTATTATAAGCGCCACACGCTTCATTCAACTTGTACTATTTTGCACAATATGTTTTCTATTAGAAAATACCCGATTTTACGCAATACTACTTATAGTTTTAATCTGGCGCACAGTACCGCATGAACGGGTGATTTTTGTAGGACGTCAATATTTTGACGTTTTTCTTGAAAAACAAGTGAAAACCATGAAAGATATCGGGATATCTCGTGCGGTTATTAGCGCTGTGCGCTTATTTTGGGGTGTACTACCTTGCGCAACATGTCTACTTTTAAAAGATACCCGATTTTAATGCATACGACTTATAGCTTTATCAGAGAACATCATATCGCTCGCATGGAAAAAAATTTCGAAGCCTCAATTTTATGACGTTTTTCCCGAAAAACAAGTGAAAAACATGAAAGAAACGTTTTGGTCTCGCGCTATTATAAGCGCCACACGCTTCATTCAACTTGTACTATTTTGCACAATATGTTTTCTATTAGAAAATACCCGATTTTACGCAATAGTACTTATAGTTTTAATCTGGCGCACACTACCGCATGAACGGGTGGTTTTTGTAGGACGTCAATATTTTGACGTTTTTCTTGAAAAACAAGTGAAAACCATGAAAGATATCGGGATATCTCGTGCGGTTATTAGCGCTGTGCGCTTATTTTGGGGTGTACTACCTTGCGCAACATGTCTACTTTTAAAAGATACCCGATTTTAATGCATACGACTTATAGTTTTATCAGAGAACATCATATCGCTCGCATGGAAAAAAATTTCGAAGCCTCAATTTTATGACGTTTTTCCCGAAAAACAAGTGAAAAACATGAAAGAAACGTTTTGGTCTCGCGCTATTATAAGCGCCACACGCTTCATTCAACTTGTACTATTTTGCACAATATGTTTTCTATTAGAGAATACCCGATTTTACTTATAGTTTTAATCTGGCGCACAGTACCGCATGAACGGGTGATTTTTGTAGGACGTCAATATCTTGACGTTTTTCTTGAAAAACAAGTGAAAACCATGAAAGATATCGGGATATCTCGTGCGGTTATTAGCGCTGTGCGCTTATTTTGGGGTGTACTACCTTGCGCAACATGTCTACTTTTAAAAGATACCCGATTTTAATGCATACGACTTATAGTTTTATCAGAGAACATCATATCGCTCGCATGGAAAAAAATTTCGAAGCCTCAATTTTATGACGTTTTTCCCGAAAAACAAGTGAAAAACATGAAAGAAACGTTTTGGTCTCGCGCTATTATAAGCGCCACACGCTTCATTCAACTTGTACTATTTTGCACAATATGTTTTCTATTAGAAAATACCCGATTTTACGCAATACTACTTATAGTTTTAATCTGGCGCACAGTACCGCATGAACGGGTGATTTTTGTAGGACGTCAATATCTTGACGTTTTTCTTGAAAAACAAGTGAAAACCATGAAAGATATCGGGATATCTCGTGCGGTTATTAGCGCTGTGCGCTTATTTTGGGGTGTACTACCTTGCGCAACATGTCTACTTTTAAAAGATACCCGATTTTAATGCATACGACTTATAGTTTTATCAGAGAACATCATATCGCTCGCATGGAAAAAAAATTCGAAGCCTCAATTTTATGACGTTTTTCCCGAAAAACAAGTGAAAAACATGAAAGAAACGTTTTGGTCTCGCGCTATTATAAGCGCCACACGCTTCATTCAACTTGTACTATTTTGCACAATATGTTTTCCATTAGAAAATACCCGATTCTACGCAATACTACTTATAGTTTTAATCTGGCGCACAGTACCGCATGAACGGGTTATTTTTGTAGGACGTCAATATTTTGACGTTTTTCTTGAAAAACAAGTGAAAACCATGAAAGATATCGGGATATCTCGTGCGGTTATTAGCGCTGTGCGCTTATTTTGGGGTGTACTACCTTGCGCAACATGTCTACTTTTAAAAGATACCCGATTTTAATGCATACGACTTATAGTTTTATCAGAGAACATCATATCGCTCGCATGGAAAAAAATTTCGAAGCCTCAATTTTATGACGTTTTTCCCGAAAAACAAGTGAAAAACATGAAAGAAACGTTTTGGTCTCGCGCTATTATAAGCGTCACACGCTTCATTCAACTTGTACTATTTTGCACAATATGTTGTCTATTAGAAAATACCCGATTTTACGCAATACTACTTATAGTTTTAATCTGGCGCACAGTACCGCATGAACGGGTGATTTTTGTAGGACGTCAATATTTTGACGTTTTTCTTGAAAAACAAGTGAAAACCATGAAAGATATCGGGATATCTCGTGCGGTTATTAGCGCTGTGCGCTTATTTTGGGGTGTACTACCTTGCGCAACATGTCTACTTTTAAAAGATACCCGATTTTAATGCATACGACTTATAGTTTTATCAGAGAACATCATATCGCTCGCATGGAAAAAAAATTCGAAGCCTCAATTTTATGACGTTTTTCCCGAAAAACAAGTGAAAAACATGAAAGAAACGTTTTGGTCTCGCGCTATTATAAGCGCCACACGCTTCATTCAACTTGTACTATTTTGCACAATATGTTTTCTATTAGAGAATACCCGATTTTACTTATAGTTTTAATCTGGCGCACAGTACCGCATGAACGAGTGATTTTTGTAGGACGTCAATATCTTGACGTTTTTCTTGAAAAACAAGTGAAAACCATGAAAGATATCGGGATATCTCGTGCGGTTATTAGCGCTGTGCGCTTATTTTGGGGTGTACTACCTTGCGCAACATGTCTACTTTTAAAAGATACCCGATTTTAATGCATACGACTTATAGTTTTATCAGAGAACATCATATCGCTCGCATGGAAAAAAATTTCGAAGCCTCAATTTTATGACGTTTTTCCCGAAAAACAAGTGAAAAACATGAAAGAAACGTTTTGGTCTCGCGCTATTATAAGCGCCACACGCTTCATTCAACTTGTACTATTTTGCACAATATGTTTTCTATTAGAAAATACCCGATTTTACGCAATACTACTTATAGTTTTAATCTGGCGCACAGTACCGCATGAACGGGTGATTTTTGTAGGACGTCAATATCTTGACGTTTTTCTTGAAAAACAAGTGAAAACCATGAAAGATATCGGGATATCTCGTGCGGTTATTAGCGCTGTGCGCTTATTTTGGGGTGTACTACCTTGCGCAACATGTCTACTTTTAAAAGATACCCGATTTTAATGCATACGACTTATAGTTTTATCAGAGAACATCATATCGCTCGCATGGAAAAAAAATTCGAAGCCTCAATTTTATGACGTTTTTCCCGAAAAACAAGTGAAAAACATGAAAGAAACGTTTTGGTCTCGCGCTATTATAAGCGCCACACGCTTCATTCAACTTGTACTATGTTGCACAATATGTTTTCTATTAGAAAATACCCGATTCTACGCAATACTACTTATAGTTTTAATCTGGCGCACAGTACCGCATGAACGGGTGATTTTTGTAGGACGTCAATATTTTGACGTTTTTCTTGAAAAAACAAGTGAAAACCATGAAAGATATCGGGATATCTCGTGCGGTTATTAGCGCTGTGCGCTTATTTTGGGGTGTACTACCTTGCGCAACATGTCTACTTTTAAAAGATACCCGATTTTAATGCATACGACTTATAGTTTTATCAGAGAACATCATATCGCTCGCATGGAAAAAAATTTCGAAGCCTCAATTTTATGACGTTTTTCCCGAAAAACAAGTGAAAAACATGAAAGAAACGTTTTGGTCCCGCGCTATTATAAGCGCCACACGCTTCATTCAACTTGTACTACATGTATTTTGCACAATATGTTTTCTATTAGAAAATACCCGATTCTACGCAATACTACTTATAGTTTTAATCTGGCGCACAGTACCGCATGAACGGGTGATTTTTGTAGGACGTCAATATTTTGACGTTTTTCTTGAAAAACAAGTGAAAACCATGAAAGATATCGGGATATCTCGTGCGGTTATTAGCGCTGTGCGCTTATTTTGGGGTGTACTACCTTGCGCAACATGTCTACTTTTAAAAGATACCCGATTTTAATGCATACGACTTATAGTTTTATCAGAGAACATCATATCGCTCGCATGGAAAAAAATTTCGAAGCCTCAATTTTATGACGTTTTTCCCGAAAAACAAGTGAAAAACATGAAAGAAACGTTTTGGTCTCGCGCTATTATAAGCGCCACACGCTTCATTCAACTTGTACTATTTTGCACAATATGTTTTCTATTAGAAAATACCCAATTTTACGCAATACTACTTATAGTTTTAATCTGGCGCACAGTACCGCATGAACGGGTGATTTTTGTAGGACGTCAATATTTTGACGTTTTTCTTGAAAAACAAGTGAAAACCATGAAAGATATCGGGATATCTCGTGCGGTTATTAGCGCTGTGCGCTTATTTTGGGGTGTACTACCTTGCGCAACATGTCTACTTTTAAAAGATACCCGATTTTAATGCATACGACTTATAGTTTTATCAGAGAACATCATATCGCTCGCATGGAAAAAAATTTCGAAGCCTCAATTTTATGACGTTTTTCCCGAAAAACAAGTGAAAAACATGAAAGAAACGTTTTGGTCTCGCGCTATTATAAGCGCCACACGCTTCATTCAACTTGTACTATTTTGCACAATATGTTTTCTATTAGAAAATACCCGATTTTACGCAATACTACTTATAGTTTTAATCTGGCGCACAGTACCGCATGAACGGGTGATTTTTGTAGGACGTCAATATTTTGACGTTTTTCTTGAAAAACAAGTGAAAACCATGAAAGATATCGGGATATCTCGTGCGGTTATTAGCGCTGTGCGCTTATTTTGGGGTGTACTACCTTGCGCAACATGTCTACTTTTAAAAGATACCCGATTTTAATGCATACGACTTATAGTTTTATCAGAGATCATCATATCGCTCGCATGGAAAAAAATTTCGAAGCCTCAATTTTATGACGTTTTTCCCGAAAAACAAGTGAAAAACATGAAAGAAACGTTTTGGTCTCGCGCTATTATAAGCGCCACACGCTTCATTCAACTTGTACTATTTTGCACAATATGTTTTCTATTAGAAAATACCCGATTCTACGCAATACTACTTATAGTTTTAATCTGGCGCACAGTACCGCATGAACGGGTGATTTTTGTAGGACGTCAATATTTTGACGTTTTTCTTGAAAAACAAGTGAAAACCATGAAAGATATCGGGATATCTCGTGCGGTTATTAGCGCTGTGCGCTTATTTTGGGGTGTACTACCTTGCGCAACATGTCTACTTTTAAAAGATACCCGATTTTAATGCATACGACTTATAGTTTTATCAGAGATCATCATATCGCTCGCATGGAAAAAAATTTCGAAGCCTCAATTTTATGACGTTTTTCCCGAAAAACAAGTGAAAAACATGAAAGAAACGTTTTGGTCTCGCGCTATTATAAGCGCCACACGCTTCATTCAACTTGTACTATTTTGCACAATATGTTTTCTATTAGAAAATACCCGATTCTACGCAATACTACTTATAGTTTTAATCTGGCGCACAGTACCGCATGAACGGGTGATTTTTGTAGGACGTCAATATTTTGACGTTTTTCTTGAAAAACAAGTGAAAACCATGAAAGATATCGGGATATCTCGTGCGGTTATTAGCGCTGTGCGCTTATTTTGGGGTGTACTACCTTGCGCAACATGTCTACTTTTAAAAGATACCCGATTTTAATGCATACGACTTATAGTTTTATCAGAGAACATCATATCGCTCGCATGGAAAAAAATTTCGAAGCCTCAATTTTATGACGTTTTTCCCGAAAAACAAGTGAAAAACATGAAAGAAACGTTTTGTTCTCGCGCTATTATAAGCGCCACACGCTTCATTCAACTTGTACTATTTTGCACAATATGTTTTCTATTAGAAAATACCCGATTTTACGCAATACTACTTATAGTTTTAATCTGGCGCACAGTACCGCATGAACGGGTGATTTTTGTAGGACGTCAATATTTTGACGTTTTTCTTGAAAAACAAGTGAAAACCATGAAAGATATCGGGATATGTCGTGCGGTTATTAGCGCTGTGCGCTTATTTTGGGGTGTACTACCTTGCGCAACATGTCTACTTTTAAAAGATACCCGATTTTAATGCATACGACTTATAGTTTTATCAGAGAACATCATATCGCTCGCATGGAAAAAAATTTCGAAGCCTCAATTTTATGACGTTTTTCCCGAAAAACAAGTGAAAAACATGAAAGAAACGTTTTGGTCTCGCGCTATTATAAGCGCCACACGCTTCATTCAACTTGTACTATTTTGCACAATATGTTTTCTATTAGAAAATACCCGATTTTACGCAATACTACTTATAGTTTTAATCTGGCGCACAGTACCGCATGAACGGGTGATTTTTGTAGGACGTCAATATTTTGACGTTTTTCTTGAAAAACAAGTGAAAACCATGAAAGATATCGGGATATCTCGTGCGGTTATTAGCGCTGTGCGCTTATTTTGGGGTGTACTACCTTGCGCAACATGTCTACTTTTAAAAGATACCCGATTTTAATGCATACGACTTATAGTTTTATCAGAGAACATCATATCGCTCGCATGGAAAAAAATTTCGAAGCCTGAATTTTATTACGTTTTTCCCGAAAAACAAGTGAAAAACATGAAAGAAACGTTTTGGTCTCGCGCTATTATAAGCGCCACACGCTTCATTCAACTTGTACTATTTTTGCACAATATGTTTTCTATTAGAAAATAACCGATTTTACGCAATACTACTTATAGTTTTAATCTGGCGCACAGTACCGCATGAACGGGTGATTTTTGTAGGACGTCAATATTTTGACGTTTTTCTTGAAAAACAAGTGAAAACCATGAAAGATATCGGGATATCTCGTGCGGTTATTAGCGCTGTGCGCTTATTTTGGGGTGTACTACCTTGCGCAACATGTCAACTTTTAAAAGATACCCGATTTTAATGCATACGACTTATAGTTTTATCAGAGAACATCATATCGCTCGCATGGAAAAAAATTTCGAAGCCTCAATTTTATGACGTTTTTCCCGAAAAGCAAGTGAAAAACATGAAAGAAACGTTTTGGTCTCGCGCTATTATAAGCGCCACACGCTTCATTCAACTTGTACTATTTTGCACAATATGTTTTCTATTAGAAAATACCCGATTTTACGCAATACTACTTATAGTTTTAATCTGGCGCACAGTACCGCATGAACGGGTGATTTTTGTAGGACGTCAATATTTTGACGTTTTTCTTGAAAAACAAGTGAAAACCATGAAAGATATCGGGATATCTCGTGCGGTTAATAGCGCTGTGCGCTTATTTTGGGGTGTACTACCTTGCGCAACATGTCTACTTTTAAAAGATAACCGATTTTAATGCATACGACTTATAGTTTTATCAGAGAACATCATATCGCTCGCATGGAAAAAAATTTCGAAGCCTCAATTTTATGACGTTTTTCCCGAAAAACAAGTGAAAAACATGAAAGAAACGTTTTGGTCTCGCGCTATTATAAGCGCCACACGCTTCATTCAACTTGTACTATTTTGCACAATATGTTTTCTATTAGAAAATACCCGATTTTACGCAATACTACTTATAGTTTTAATCTGGCGCACAGTACCGCATGAACGGGTGATTTTTGTAGGACGTCACTATTTTGACGTTTTTCTTGAAAAACAAGTGAAAACCATGAAAGATATCGGGATATCTCGTGCGGTTATTAGCGCTGTGCGCTTATTTTGGGGTGTACTACCTTGCGCAACATGTCTACTTTTAAAAGATACCCGATTTTAATGCATACGACTTATAGTTTTATCAGAGAACATCATATCGCTCGCATGGAAAAAAATTTCGAAGCCTCAATTTTATGACGTTTTTCCCGAAAAACAAGTGAAAAACATGAAAGAAACGTTTTGGTCTCGCGCTATTATAAGCGCCACACGCTTCATTCAACTTGTACTATTTTGCACAATATGTTTTCTATTAGAAAATACCCGATTTTACGCAATAGTACTTATAGTTTTAATCTGGCGCACAGTACCGCATGAACGGGTGGTTTTTGTAGGACGTCAATATTTTGACGTTTTTCTTGAAAAACAAGTGAAAACCATGAAAGATATCGGGATATCTCGTGCGGTTATTAGCGCTGTGCGCTTATTTTGGGGTGTACTACCTTGCGCAACATGTCTACTTTTAAAAGATACCCGATTTTAATGCATACGACTTATAGTTTTATCAGAGAACATCATATCGCTCGCATGGAAAAAAATTTCGAAGCCTCAATTTTATGACGTTTTTCCCGAAAAACAAGTGAAAAACATGAAAGAAACGTTTTGGTCTCGCGCTATTATAAGCGCCACATGCTTCATTCAACTTGTACTATTTTGCACAATATGTTTTCTATTAGAAAATACCCGATTTTACGCAATACTACTTATAGTTTTAATCTGGCGCACAGTACCGCATGAACGGGTGATTTTTGTAGGACGTCAATATTTTGACGTTTTTCTTGAAAAACAAGTGAAAACCATGAAAGATATCGGGATATCTCGCGCGGTTATTAGCGCTGTGCGCTTATTTTGGGGTGTACTACCTTGCGCAACATGTCTACTTTTAAAAGATACCCGATTTTAATGAGGTTTATCTATTTATAAGATAAACCAGTTTAATGAAAGCGAGATTAATAAATTTTCTATTCTCTCTCCGTAATTTAATATCCGTATTTGTTCCGGGTTTTATAATTTTATTCACGAATTGACATGTGAAACAAAATATGTGTATTTAATCTAAGCAATCCTTCATTCTACCCTATAATTAGACGACAAATTTGCCGAATTTGAGAAGCATGTATATGGCGCACCATTCTCGTGAAAAATTAGGACAGTTGTTTTTACATAATTGGAGGAAATTTGAAAGTAATCCAGCCAACGAATCAACAAAAAATTGTCAACAACATTGCCTTAAATATTTGTTAAATAATTTGAACCCATCTGTTTGAACCATCGTAAAACCAAAGGAACTAACGTCCTTCCTGGACTTGAATCGTTTATACAACTTGGCCCGGAGGAAAAACGATAAAAGAAGAAAGATTTAACTCTGTCGGTACATATCTTTTTGTCGAAAAACAGAACTTACTAAGGAAAAACGATAAAAGAAGAAAGATTGAACTCTAAGTTACTAAGAACGCGTGATGTCAAATACAGGACGATGCTGATAGGGCCATCTGGTGCTTCAAGGAACCAGGATAAAGCAGGATCATTGTACACGTAGGCTTGCACATTTCCGAGATCAGATTATAATTCAAGGTACATGTTTATGTTTAATTCAAAATAGCAGCTACACATAAATAAATTTACATGAAAAGTAAAGCTTAAACTCAGCTTATACCCAGCTTATACCAGGACAGTATATATATATAATTTATTGACCATTAAATTTCAAATACACGATATTTATTTCTTCCTGAAGTAAATGTTCTTGTCAATGATAAAATTAATTAAGATGTTAACCGACGTTACGGCACATCCAAATCAAATCATTGATGTCATGTTCACGAAAACAAACCACTGCATAAAACATGTCGTTCTAACAAACTTAACATCGAACGAAGTTATTATATTTATTTCAAATTTAAATCGAGTACTGCTTGTAATGTTATATTTCAGTTAACTTTTCTGTTGTGTTCTCTTATATGTTTATTCGTTTGCTTTATTGCATTTCAACTTCCTTTGCCTTTGTTTTACTTATACTTCCATATCGTACTTGCTAGCCTAGGCTGGTGCATGGAGTGACAGGTCAAATCACTGTGTCTGCCCGTCCGTCTTTGAACACGGCTTTCAAATATTAAGAAATACTCGAATCGATCCAAACACCTTTGACATAAATAAGTTCACATGTACACTGTCCTTATCTCCAAACCAGGTTTAATTACTTGTAAAGCTATTTTGATTTGTCCTGCACGGGGGGCTAGCTACATTTTATAATTATGTTTCCGGCTTGACAGTATATTGAATAATAAAGATGATATCTTTAGATGATTTCCTGCATTTAACGTGCTGATCCTCTGATAAGCGACATAAGCGTACACAGTCACAACATGTCACGTTAGAATTTGTCTTGTGGGCATTGCCCCCCCCCTCTTGTTGTCCTAGTTTATTTGAAATTGCAGATCAAATATTTTTATGGTTGCTGTGGCAGAATTCTCCACAGCCGAGACTTAAAATCTTTTTATCTGTGTATATGCATTTTTATTTTATACCATTTCGGCATCATTTGAAGGCGTTTTGTCTGCCAAATTCCAATTTTTTCGCATGGCTCTCCAATCTTTTGATGTCATTTTGAACGTCATACGAAATGTAATTAGGGGAAACCTTTGAAAATATATCATGTTTATATTTAGTACCAAAACTGCATTAGACTGTTTTTTTTTTTGTTTTTTTTTCGCTCACAATTGTTAGACCAACGTGGTTGATTTTGTTTTGCCTTCGTGACGACAAATATATTTTAAATGTATTTGTTGCAGCCATCAGTCGGGATCTCAGAAAGCTTTAATGTGGTGACGAATTGAACAGGTTCATTTATATAATCATTTTCTTTGTTTGGAGACTTTGGCGTTTTTCGCCGACATTTGTTTCTACACGGACTGAGGTCTGGGACTGGAGACGGATGCTTGCAGCGTGTATGAACCGTAAAAGTTTTAAGCAAAGTTGGATACAGTGTGCATGTTAAAGGCGGGATTAGAGCTCATGAATGTGAATTTTTGTAAAACTTTTCATGATTAATGTTTTTCCGGTTTTTAGATTAATTTTGTTGTTTTATACATGTTAAAGTTTGAAATTAGACAATGCCAAAATTTTTTCTTTTGGCCTTTTTGTTAGTATAAAATTATTTTCGTAGACATACTCCCCTTTAACTTTTATTCAATTTATAAACTTTGTATTCTACATAGTTTTTCTCGATAGTCAATTGATTGCGTAAGTATTGATTACTGTCTAGTTTCTTATTATTCGCATGCCTTATTGTACATGTTGACAATTAAAATATTTAAGAATGCAGACACTAAACATTCACATGTACTCGTGCTTCTGAGATTGAAACTATAGGCATGCCAAATTAAACTAGTGGCTCAATAAGAACACAACATGTTTCAATCAGGGCATGATTACTTAACAACATGAAGTCACTAGATACGTTATAGAGATTCGTTCAGGCGATGATTGATAGTTTATGTTGTTTAATTTTTCATACATTAAGAAGTGCCTTGTTTTATCACATTAAAAAAGGCAATTATTCTCATCTTATAGATGCTCAGTTTAGACCGTGATTGAATGAAGAATTTAAGTTATTCAATACCTTATTAAACATGAACAGCCAAGCAATACCTACTTAGGTGGGAAATACAAAATTATATTTATGGTTTCTACTATATTGAATAATTCAATTATACGGTTACCTATTGGCCCTTATTCACTCAGATTGAAAGAATGGTAGATAAAGTGGGCCGGTTGGGTAAAGTTTGAGCGTGTATAGACACTCTCATTTGGCAATAAAAAGGGGAAACACTGTTTTGCTCCATAAATATCAATTAAAAATTTTCAACGCTCTACCGTTGAAATTTGGTCTAGATCATCTCATGCCTCCATGAGTGGTCGGTTCTGATCTGTTTCCGGATTGAATTTGGCCAGTGCATACTAAAAAATAAAATCCAACTACAAATTAAACAAAAGAAAGTGTGTCCCAAAAGGGGGCCGGGATGTATTTTTGAACGTGTATAGACACGCTCATTTGGCGATAAGGGGACACTATTCTTTCCTTAATTGTACGTCGGGTCATATTACCATTTAAAACTTTCCAACGCTTTACCGTTGGAAGTTGGTCTAGACCATCTCATGCCTCCCATGAGTGGTCGGTTCTGATCTGCAGTCACCAGATTGAATTTGGCCAGAGTATACAGTGCCTGAAATAGGAAAACCCAATCTGGTGGCCCAAAGAAAATTTTTGGGCCAGTGTTCTTATATGTGTCAAAAATCTACTCGCAATTGGCCAGTGGGCAAGTGGCCATTTCAGGCACTGTGTACAGTATAATAAAAGTAAATCCATGGTAAATCTAAATCAAAAATAATATTAATTTTACTCCCATGATAAACCATGGGGTGACAAAATATGGGCTGGCGTACTGGAATATTGTGTCCCTCGTTCTCTCCAGGAACCTGAGAGGAATGTGAGCATCCATTGCCTACCAATGGTGCACAGATTTGTCCGTATATCCTAGTGATTGGCATTCTGTTTCCCTATCTTGTCAATTCCTCTCTTGCAGCTAGCTGTGGCCGTAATTAGCCATTTAATATGTTTGTCTCAATATTTATGCGCCAAATTATTGAGTCTTTAATTAATGAGGTTTATCTATTTATAAGATAAACCAGTTTAATGAAAGCGAGATTAATAAATTTTCTATTCTCTCTCCGTAATTTAATATCCGTATTTGTTCCGGGTTTTATAATTTTATTCACGAATTGACATGTGATGGACGAAGGAAACAAAATCCCTCCATCCACCCCCTTTTCACCGTCCAACATTTTTGCTGCTGTTGTTTTATTTTCTCTTTTCAGGCTCTTCAAATATGACAACAGGAGCTTCCGAGGATCTTACAATTTTGAGCTTAGAATCGACATATCTACAAATTTGCGGACGATGCAGTTTGAAATACACTTGGATTTTACAAAAATATCCGTGTCAATGTTCATTTTGCTAGTATTTGAATGACTTTTTTAAAATGTTACTTAATATATATTTATTATTTTCTACCTGCATATCGCGAGTATACCAAATACAGACTTTTTAAATTTCTAATTACCAGCTTTCATTCAATTTTTAATTATTTTTGTGTTCGTGTGTATATGCTTAATTATTTTTAATAAAAATTCCTGTCACAGTCTACTAGGGCGGAATTTGGCAAGATAAGGGGACACTATTCTTTCCTTAATTGTACGTCGGGTCATATTACCATTTAAAACTTTCCAACGCTTTACCGTTGGAAGTTGGTCTAGACCATCTCATGCCTCCCATGAGTGGTCGGTTCTGATCTGCAGTCACCAGATTGAATTTGGCCAGGGTATACAGTGCCTGAAATAGGAAAACCCAATCTGGTGGCCCAAAGAAAATTTTTGGGCCAGTGTTCTTATATGTGTCAAAAATCTACTCGCAATTGGCCAGTGGGCAAGTGGCCATTTCAGGCACTGTGTACAGTATAATAAAAGTAAATCCATGGTAAATCTAAATCAAAAATAATATTAATTTTACTCCCATGATAAACCATGGGGTGACAAAATATGGGCTGGCGTACTGGAATATTGTGTCCCTCGTTCTCTCCAGGAACCTGAGAGGAATGTGAGCATCCATTGCCTACCAATGGTGCACAGATTTGTCCGTATATCCTAGTGATTGGCATTCTGTTTCCCTATCTTGTCAATTCCTCTCTTGCAGCTAGCTGTGGCCGTAATTAGCCATTTAATATGTTTGTCTCAATATTTATGCGCCAAATTATTGAGTCTTTAATTAATGCATACGACTTATAGTTTTATCAGAGAACATCATATCGCTCGCATGGAAAAAAATTTCGAAGCCTCAATTTTATGACGTTTTTCCCGAAAAACAAGTGAAAAACATGAAAGAAACGTTTTGGTCTCGCGCTATTATAAGCGCCACACGCTTCATTCAACTTGTACTATTTTGCACAATATGTTTTCTATTAGAAAATACCCGATTTTACGCAATACTACTTATAGTTTTAATCTGGCGCACAGTACCGCATGAACGGGTGATTTTTGTAGGACGTCAATATTTTGACGTTTTTCTTGAAAAACAAGTGAAAACCATGAAAGATATCGGGATATCTCGTGCGGTTATTAGCGCTGTGCGCTTATTTTGGGGTGTACTACCTTGCGCAACATGTCTACTTTTAAAAGATACCCGATTTTAATGCATACGACTTATAGTTTTATCAGAGAACATCATATCGCTCGCATGGAAAAAAATTTCGAAGCCTCAATTTTATGACGTTTTTCCCGAAAAACAAGTGAAAAACATGAAAGAAACGTTTTGGTCTCGCGCTATTATAAGCGCCACACGCTTCATTCAACTTGTACTATTTTGCACAATATGTTTTCTATTAGAAAATACCCGATTTTACGCAATACTACTTATAGTTTTAATCTGGCGCACAGTACCGCATGAACGGGTGATTTTTGTAGGACGTCAATATTTTGACGTTTTTCTTGAAAAACAAGTGAAAACCATGAAAGATATCGGGATATCTCGTGCGGTTATTAGCGCTGTGCGCTTATTTTGGGGTGTGCTACCTTGCGCAACATGTCTACTTTTAAAAGATACCCGATTTTAATGCATACGACTTATAGTTTTATCAGAGAACATCATATCGCTCGCATGGAAAAAAAATTTCGAAGCCTCAATTTTATGACGTTTTTCCCGAAAAACAAGTGAAAAACATGAAAGAAACGTTTTGGTCTCGCGCTATTATAAGCGCCACACGCTTCATTCAACTTGTACTATTTTGCACAATATGTTTTCTATTAGAAAATACCCGATTCTACGCAATACTACTTATAGTTTTAATCTGGCGCACAGTAACGCATGAACGGGTGATTTTTGTAGGACGTCAATATTTTGATGTTTTTCTTGAAAAACAAGTGAAAACCATGAAAGATATCGGGATATCTCGTGCGGTCATTAGCGCTGTGCGCTTATTTTGGGGTGTACTACCTTGCGCAACATGTCTACTTTTAAAAGATACCCGATTTTAATGCATACGACTTATAGTTTTATCAGAGAACATCATATCGCTCGCATGGAAAAAAATTTCGAAGCCTCAATTTTATGACGTTTTTCCCGAAAAACAAGTGAAAAACATGAAAGAAACGTTTTGGTCTCGCGCTATTATAAGCGCCACACGCTTCATTCAACTTGTACTATTTTGCACAATATGTTTTCTATTAGAAAATACCCGATTTTACGCAATACTACTTATAGTTTTAATCTGGCGCACAGTACCGCATGAACGGGTGATTTTTGTAGGACGTCAATATTTTGACGTTTTTCTTGAAAAACAAGTGAAAACCATGAAAGATATCGGGATATCTCGTGCGGTTATTAGCGCTGTGCGCTTATTTTGGGGTGTACTACCTTGCGCAACATGTCTACTTTTAAAAGATAACCGATTTTAATGCATACGACTTATAGTTTTATCAGAGAACATCATATCGCTCGCATGGAAAAAAATTTCGAAGCCTCAATTTTATGACGTTTTTCCCGAAAAACAAGTGAAAAACATGAAAGAAACGTTTTGGTCTCGCGCTATTATAAGCGCCACACGCTTCATTCAACTTGTACTATTTTGCACAATATGTTTTCTATTAGAAAATACCCGATTTTACGCAATACTACTTATAGTTTTAATCTGGCGCACAGTACCGCATGAACGGGTGATTTTTGTAGGACGTCAATATTTTGACGTTTTTCTTGAAAAACAAGTGAAAACCATGAAAGATATCGGGATATCTCGTGCGGTTATTAGCGCTGTGCGCTTATTTTGGGGTGTACTACCTTGCGCAACATGTCTACTTTTAAA
Source organism: Arcuatula senhousia (assembly GCA_963971305.1). NCBI lineage: Eukaryota > Metazoa > Mollusca > Bivalvia > Mytilida > Mytilidae > Arcuatula > Arcuatula senhousia. The sequence continues at coordinate 44,798,849 of OZ020316.1, read as the reverse complement.
AGATACCCGATTTTAATGCATACGACTTATAGTTTTATCAGAGAACATCATATCGCTCGCATGGAAAAAAATTTCGAAGCCTCAATTTTATGACGTTTTTCCCGAAAAACAAGTGAAAAACATGAAAGAAACGTTTTGGTCTCGCGCTATTATAAGCGCCACACGCTTCATTCAACTTGTACTATTTTGCACAATATGTTTTCTATTAGAAAATACCCAATTTTACGCAATACTACTTATAGTTTTAATCTGGCGCACAGTACCGCATGAACGGGTGATTTTTGTAGGACGTCAATATTTTGACGTTTTTCTTGAAAAACAAGTGAAAACCATGAAAGATATCGGGATATCTCGTGCGGTTATTAGCGCTGTGCGCTTATTTTGGGGTGTACTACCTTGCGCAACATGTCTACTTTTAAAAGATAACCGATTTTAATGCATACGACTTATAGTTTTATCAGAGAACATCATATCGCTCGCATGGAAAAAAATTTCGAAGCCTCAATTTTATGACGTTTTTCCCGAAAAACAAGTGAAAAACATGAAAGAAACGTTTTGGTCTCGCGCTATTATAAGCGCCACACGCTTCATTCAACTTGTACTATTTTGCACAATATGTTTTCTATTAGAAAATACCCGATTTTACGCAATACTACTTATAGTTTTAATCTGGCGCACAGTACCGCATGAACGGGTGATTTTTGTAGGACGTCAATATTTTGACGTTTTTCTTGAAAAACAAGTGAAAACCATGAAAGATATCGGGATATCTCGTGCGGTTATTAGCGCTGTGCGCTTATTTTGGGGTGTACTACCTTGCGCAACATGTCTACTTTTAAAAGATACCCGATTTTAATGCATACGACTTATAGTTTTATCAGAGAACATCATATCGCTCGCATGGAAAAAAATTTCGAAGCCTCAATTTTATGACGTTTTTCCCGAAAAACAAGTGAAAAACATGAAAGAAACGTTTTGGTCTCGCGCTATTATAAGCGCCACACGCTTCATTCAACTTGTACTATTTTGCACAATATGTTTTCTATTAGAAAATACCCGATTTTACGCAATACTACTTATAGTTTTAATCTGGCGCACAGTACCGCATGAACGGGTGATTTTTGTAGGACGTCAATATTTTGACGTTTTTCTTGAAAAACAAGTGAAAACCATGAAAGATATCGGGATATCTCGTGCGGTTATTAGCGCTGTGCGCTTATTTTGGGGTGTACTACCTTGCGCAACATGTCTACTTTTAAAAGATAACCGATTTTAATGCATACGACTTATAGTTTTATCAGAGAACATCATATCGCTCGCATGGAAAAAAATTTCGAAGCCTCAATTTTATGACGTTTTTCCCGAAAAACAAGTGAAAAACATGAAAGAAACGTTTTGGTCTCGCGCTATTATAAGCGCCACACGCTTCATTCAACTTGTACTATTTTGCACAATATGTTTTCTATTAGAAAATACCCGATTTTACGCAATACTACTTATAGTTTTAATCTGGCGCACAGTACCGCATGAACGGGTGATTTTTGTAGGACGTCAATATTTTGACGTTTTTCTTGAAAAACAAGTGAAAACCATGAAAGATATCGGGATATCTCGTGCGGTTATTAGCGCTGTGCGCTTATTTTGGGGTGTACTACCTTGCGCAACATGTCTACTTTTAAAAGATACCCGATTTTAATGCATACGACTTATAGTTTTATCAGAGAACATCATATCGCTCGCATGGAAAAAAATTTCGAAGCCTCAATTTTATGACGTTTTTCCCGAAAAACAAGTGAAAAACATGAAAGAAACGTTTTGGTCTCGCGCTATTATAAGCGCCACACGCTTCATTCAACTTGTACTATTTTGCACAATATGTTTTCTATTAGAAAATACCCGATTTTACGCAATACTACTTATAGTTTTAATCTGGCGCACAGTACCGCATGAACGGGTGGTTTTTGTAGGACGTCAATATTTTGACGTTTTTCTTGAAAAACAAGTGAAAACCATGAAAGATATCGGGATATCTCGTGCGGTTATTAGCGCTGTGCGCTTATTTTGGGGTGTACTACCTTGCGCAACATGTCTACTTTTAAAAGATACCCGATTTTAATGCATACGACTTATAGTTTTATCAGAGAACATCATATCGCTCGCATGGAAAAAAATTTCGAAGCCTCAATTTTATGACGTTTTTCCCGAAAAACAAGTGAAAAACATGAAAGAAACGTTTTGGTCTCGCGCTATTATAAGCGCCACACGCTTCATTCAACTTGTACTATTTTGCACAATATGTTTTCTATTAGAAAATACCCGATTTTACGCAATAGTACTTATAGTTTTAATCTGGCGCACAGTACCGCATGAACGGGTGATTTTTGTAGGACGTCAATATTTTGACGTTTTTCTTGAAAAACAAGTGAAAACCATGAAAGATATCGGGATATCTCGTGCGGTTATTAGCGCTGTGCGCTTATTTTGGGGTGTACTACCTTGCGCAACATGTCTACTTTTAAAAGATACCCGATTTTAATGCATACGACTTATAGTTTTATCAGAGAACATCATATCGCTCGCATGGAAAAAAATTTCGAAGCCTCAATTTTATGACGTTTTTCCCGAAAAACAAGTGAAAAACATGAAAGAAACGTTTTGGTCTCGCGCTATTATAAGCGCCACACGCTTCATTCAACTTGTACTATTTTGCACAATATGTTTTCTATTAGAAAATACCCGATTTTACGCAATACTACTTATAGTTTTAATCTGGCGCACAGTACCGCATGAACGGGTGATTTTTGTAGGACGTCAATATTTTGACGTTTTTCTTGAAAAACAAGTGAAAACCATGAAAGATATCGGGATATCTCGTGCGGTTATTAGCGCTGTGCGCTTATTTTGGGGTGTACTACCTTGCGCAACATGTCTACTTTTAAAAGATACCCGATTTTAATGCATACGACTTATAGTTTTATCAGAGAACATCATATCGCTCGCATGGAAAAAAATTTCGAAGCCTCAATTTTATGACGTTTTTCCCGAAAAACAAGTGAAAAACATGAAAGAAACGTTTTGGTCTCGCGCTATTATAAGCGCCACATGCTTCATTCAACTTGTACTATTTTGCACAATATGTTTTCTATTAGAAAATACCCGATTTTACGCAATAGTACTTATAGTTTTAATCTGGCGCACAGTACCGCATGAACGGGTGATTTTTGTAGGACGTCAATATTTTGACGTTTTTCTTGAAAAACAAGTGAAAACCATGAAAGATATCGGGATATCTCGTGCGGTTATAAGCGCTGTGCGCTTATTTTGGGGTGTACTACCTTGCGCAACATGTCTACTTTTAAAAGATACCCGATTTTAATGCATACGACTTATAGTTTTATCAGAGAACATCATATCGCTCGCATGGAAAAAAATTTCGAAGCCTCAATTTTATGACGTTTTTCCCGAAAAACAAGTGAAAAACATGAAAGAAACGTTTTGGTCTCGCGCTATTATAAGCGCCACACGCTTCATTCAACTTGTACTATTTTGCACAATATGTTTTCTATTAGAAAATACCCGATTTTACGCAATACTACTTATAGTTTTAATCTGGCGCACAGTACCGCATGAACGGGTGATTTTTGTAGGACGTCAATATTTTGACGTTTTTCTTGAAAAACAAGTGAAAACCATGAAAGATATCGGGATATCTCGTGCGGTTATTAGCGCTGTGCGCTTATTTTGGGGTGTACTACCTTGCGCAACATGTCTACTTTTAAAAGATACCCGATTTTAATGCATACGACTTATAGTTTTATCAGAGAACATCATATCGCTCGCATGGAAACACATTTCGAAGCCTCAATTTTATGACGTTTTTCCCGAAAAACAAGTGAAAAACATGAAAGAAACGTTTTGGTCTCGCGCTATTATAAGCGCCACACGCTTCATTCAACTTGTACTATTTTGCACAATATGTTTTCTATTAGAAAATACCCGATTTTACGCAATACTACTTATAGTTTTAATCTGGCGCACAGTACCGCATGAACGGGTGATTTTTGTAGGACGTCAATATTTTGACGTTTTTCTTGAAAAACAAGTGAAAACCATGAAAGATATCGGGATATCTCGTGCGGTTATTAGCGCTGTGCGCTTATTTTGGGGTGTGCTACCTTGCGCAACATGTCTACTTTTAAAAGATACCCGATTTTAATGCATACGACTTATAGTTTTATCAGAGAACATCATATCGCTCGCATGGAAAAAAAATTTCGAAGCCTCAATTTTATGACGTTTTTCCCGAAAAACAAGTGAAAAACATGAAAGAAACGTTTTGGTCTCGCGCTATTATAAGCGCCACACGCTTCATTCAACTTGTACTATTTTGCACAATATGTTTTCTATTAGAAAATACCCGATTCTACGCAATACTACTTATAGTTTTAATCTGGCGCACAGTAACGCATGAACGGGTGATTTTTGTAGGACGTCAATATTTTGATGTTTTTCTTGAAAAACAAGTGAAAACCATGAAAGATATCGGGATATCTCGTGCGGTCATTAGCGCTGTGCGCTTATTTTGGGGTGTACTACCTTGCGCAACATGTCTACTTTTAAAAGATACCCGATTTTAATGCATACGACTTATAGTTTTATCAGAGAACATCATATCGCTCGCATGGAAAAAAATTTCGAAGCCTCAATTTTATGACGTTTTTCCCGAAAAACAAGTGAAAAACATGAAAGAAACGTTTTGGTCTCGCGCTATTATAAGCGCCACACGCTTCATTCAACTTGTACTATTTTGCACAATATGTTTTCTATTAGAAAATACCCGATTTTACGCAATAGTACTTATAGTTTTAATCTGGCGCACAGTACCGCATGAACGGGTGGTTTTTGTAGGACGTCAATATTTTGACGTTTTTCTTGAAAAACAAGTGAAAACCATGAAAGATATCGGGATATCTCGTGCGGTTATTAGCGCTGTGCGCTTATTTTGGGGTGTACTACCTTGCGCAACATGTCTACTTTTAAAAGATACCCGATTTTAATGCATACGACTTATAGTTTTATCAGAGAACATCATATCGCTCGCATGGAAAAAAATTTCGAAGCCTCAATTTTATGACGTTTTTCCCGAAAAACAAGTGAAAAACATGAAAGAAACGTTTTGGTCTCGCGCTATTATAAGCGCCACACGCTTCATTCAACTTGTACTATTTTGCACAATATGTTTTCTATTAGAAAATACCCGATTTTACGCAATACTACTTATAGTTTTAATCTGGCGCACAGTACCGCATGAACGGGTGATTTTTGTAGGACGTCAATATTTTGACGTTTTTCTTGAAAAACAAGTGAAAACCATGAAAGATATCGGGATATCTCGTGCGGTTATTAGCGCTGTGCGCTTATTTTGGGGTGTACTACCTTGCGCAACATGTCTACTTTTAAAAGATACCCGATTTTAATGCATACGACTTATAGTTTTATCAGAGAACATCATATCGCTCGCATGGAAAAAAATTTCGAAGCCTCAATTTTATGACGTTTTTCCCGAAAAACAAGTGAAAAACATGAAACGTTTTGGTCTCGCGCTATTATAAGCGCCACACGCTTCATTCAACTTGTACTATTTTGCACAATATGTTTTCTATTAGAAAATACCCGATTCTACGCAATACTACTTATAGTTTTAATCTGGCGCACAGTACCGCATGAACGGGTGATTTTTGTAGGACGTCAATATTTTGACGTTTTTCTTGAAAAACAAGTGAAAACCATGAAAGATATCGGGATATCTCGTGCGGTTATTAGCGCTGTGCGCTTATTTGGGGGTGTACTACCTTGCGCAACATGTCTACTTTTAAAAGATACCCGATTTTAATGCATACGACTTATAGTTTTATCAGAGAACATCATATCGCTCGCATGGAAAAAAATTTTGAAGCCTCAATTTTATGACGTTTTTCCCGAAAAACAAGTGAAAAGCATGAAAGAAACGTTTTGGTCTCGCGCTATTATAAGCGCCACACGCTTCATTCAACTTGTACTATTTTGCACAATATGTTTTCTATTAGAAAATACCCGATTTTACGCAATACTACTTATAGTTTTAATCTGGCGCACAGTACCGCATGAACGGGTGATTTTTGTAGGACGTCAATATTTTGACGTTTTTCTTGAAAAACAAGTGAAAACCATGAAAGATATCGGGATATCTCGTGCGGTTATTAGCGCTGTGCGCTTATTTTGGGGTGTACTACCTTGCGCAACATGTCTACTTTTAAAAGATACCCGATTATAATGCATACGACTTATAGTTTTATCAGAGAACATCATATCGCTCGCATGGAAAAAAATTTCGAAGCCTCAATTTTATGACGTTTTTCCCGAAAAACAAGTGAAAAACATGAAAGAAACGTTTTGGTCTCGCGCTATTATAAGCGCCACACGCTTCATTCAACTTGTACTATTTTGCACAATATGTTTTCTATTAGAAAATACCCGATTTTACGCAATACTACTTATAGTTTTAATCTGGCGCACAGTACCGCATGAACGGGTGATTTTTGTAGGACGTCAATATTTTGACGTTTTTCTTGAAAAACAAGTGAAAACCATGAAAGATATCGGGATATCTCGTGCGGTTATTAGCGCTGTGCGCTTATTTTGGGGTGTACTACCTTGCGCAACATGTCTACTTTTAAAAGATACCCGATTTTAATGCATACGACTTATAGTTTTATCAGAGAACATCATATCGCTCGCATGGAAAAAAATTTCGAAGCCTCAATTTTATGACGTTTTTCCCGAAAAACAAGTGAAAAACATGAAAGAAACGTTTTGGTCTCGCGCTATTATAAGCGCCACACGCTTCATTCAACTTGTACTATTTTGCACAATATGTTTTCTATTAGAAAATACCCGATTTTACGCAATACTACTTATAGTTTTAATCTGGCGCACAGTACCGCATGAACGGGTGATTTTTGTAGGACGTCAATATTTTGACGTTTTTCTTGAAAAACAAGTGAAAACCATGAAAGATATCGGGATATCTCGTGCGGTTATTAGCGCTGTGCGCTTATTTTGGGGTGTACTACCTTGCGCAACATGTCTACTTTTAAAAGATACCCGATTTTAATGCATACGACTTATAGTTTTATCAGAGAACATCATATCGCTCGCATGGAAAAAAATTTCGAAGCCTCAATTTTATGACGTTTTTCCCGAAAAACAAGTGAAAAACATGAAAGAAACGTTTTGGTCTCGCGCTATTATAAGCGCCACACGCTTCATTCAACTTGTACTATTTTGCACAATATGTTTTCTATTAGAAAATACCCGATTTTACGCAATACTACTTATAGTTTTAATCTGGCGCACAGTACCGCATGAACGGGTGATTTTTGTAGGACGTCAATATTTTGACGTTTTTCTTGAAAAACAAGTGAAAACCATGAAAGATATCGGGATATCTCGTGCGGTTATTAGCGCTGTGCGCTTATTTTGGGGTGTACTACCTTGCGCAACATGTCTACTTTTAAAAGATACCCGATTATAATGCATACGACTTATAGTTTTATCAGAGAACATCATATCGCTCGCATGGAAAAAAATTTCGAAGCCTCAATTTTATGACGTTTTTCCCGAAAAACAAGTGAAAAACATGAAAGAAACGTTTTGGTCTCGCGCTATTATAAGCGCCACACGCTTCATTCAACTTGTACTATTTTGCACAATATGTTTTCTATTAGAAAATACCCGATTCTACGCAATACTACTTATAGTTTTAATCTGGCGCACAGTACCGCATGAACGGGTGATTTTTGTAGGACGTCAATATTTTGACGTTTTTCTTGAAAAACAAGTGAAAACCATGAAAGATATCGGGATATCTCGTGCGGTTATTAGCGCTGTGCGCTTATTTTGGGGTGTACTACCTTGCGCAACATGTCTACTTTTAAAAGATACCCGATTTTAATGCATACGACTTATAGTTTTATCAGAGAACATCATATCGCTCGCATGGAAAAAAATTTCGAAGCCTCAATTTTATGACGTTTTTCCCGAAAAACAAGTGAAAAACATGAAAGAAACGTTTTGGTCTCGCGCTATTATAAGCGCCACACGCTTCATTCAACTTGTACTATTTTGCACAACATGTTTTCTATTAGAAAATACCCGATTCTACGCAATACTACTTATAGTTTTAATCTGGCGCACAGTACCGCATGAACGGGTGATTTTTGTAGGACGTCAATATTTTGACGTTTTTCTTGAAAAACAAGTGAAAACCATGAAAGATATCGGGATATCTCGTGCGGTTATTAGCGCTGTGCGCTTATTTTGGGGTGTACTACCTTGCGCAACATGTCTACTTTTAAAAGATACCCGATTTTAATGCATACGACTTATAGTTTTATCAGAGAACATCATATCGCTCGCATGGAAAAAAATTTCGAAGCCTCAATTTTATGACGTTTTTCCCGAAAAACAAGTGAAAAACATGAAAGAAACGTTTTGGTCTCGCGCTATTATAAGCGCCACACGCTTCATTCAACTTGTACTATTTTGCACAATATGTTTTCTATTAGAAAATACCCGATTTTACGCAATACTACTTATAGTTTTAATCTGGCGCACAGTACCGCATGAACGGGTGATTTTTGTAGGACGTCAATATTTTGACGTTTTTCTTGAAAAACAAGTGAAAACCATGAAAGATATCGGGATATCTCGTGCGGTTATTAGCGCTGTGCGCTTATTTTGGGGTGTACTACCTTGCGCAACATGTCTACTTTTAAAAGATACCCGATTTTAATGCATACGACTTATAGTTTTATCAGAGAACATCATATCGCTCGCATGGAAAAAAATTTCGAAGCCTCAATTTTATGACGTTTTTCCCGAAAAACAAGTGAAAAACATGAAAGAAACGTTTTGGTCTCGCGCTATTATAAGCGCCACACGCTTCATTCAACTTGTAATATTTTGCACAATATGTTTTCTATTAGAAAATACCCGATTTTACGCAATACTACTTATAGTTTTAATCTGGCGCACAGTACCGCATGAACGGGTGATTTTTGTAGGACGTCAATATTTTGACGTTTTTCTTGAAAAACAAGTGAAAACCATGAAAGATATCGGGATATCTCGTGCGGTTATTAGCGCTGTGCGCTTATTTTGGGGTGTACTACCTTGCGCAACATGTCTACTTTTAAAAGATACCCGATTTTAATGCATACGACTTATAGTTTTATCAGAGAACATCATATCGCTCGCATGGAAAAAAATTTCGAAGCCTCAATTTTATGACGTTTTTCCCGAAAAACAAGTGAAAAACATGAAAGAAACGTTTTGGTCTCGCGCTATTATAAGCGCCACACGCTTCATTCAACTTGTACTATTTTGCACAACATGTTTTCTATTAGAAAATACCCGATTCTACGCAATACTACTTATAGTTTTAATCTGGCGCACAGTACCGCATGAACGGGTGATTTTTGTAGGACGTCAATATTTTGACGTTTTTCTTGAAAAACAAGTGAAAACCATGAAAGATATCGGGATATCTCGTGCGGTTATTAGCGCTGTGCGCTTATTTTGGGGTGTACTACCTTGCGCAACATGTCTACTTTTAAAAGATACCCGATTTTAATGCATACGACTTATAGTTTTATCAGAGAACATCATATCGCTCGCATGGAAAAAAATTTCGAAGCCTCAATTTTATGACGTTTTTCCCGAAAAACAAGTGAAAAACATGAAAGAAACGTTTTGGTCTCGCGCTATTATAAGCGCCACACGCTTCATTCAACTTGTACTATTTTGCACAATATGTTTTCTATTAGAAAATACCCGATTTTACGCAATACTACTTATAGTTTTAATCTGGCGCACAGTACCGCATGAACGGGTGATTTTTGTAGGACGTCAATATTTTGACGTTTTTCTTGAAAAACAAGTGAAAACCATGAAAGATATCGGGATATCTCGTGCGGTTATTAGCGCTGTGCGCTTATTTTGGGGTGTACTACCTTGCGCAACATGTCTACTTTTAAAAGATACCCGATTTTAATGCATACGACTTATAGTTTTATCAGAGAACATCATATCGCTCGCATGGAAAAAAATTTCGAAGCCTCAATTTTATGACGTTTTTCCCGAAAAACAAGTGAAAAACATGAAAGAAACGTTTTGGTCTCGCGCTATTATAAGCGCCACACGCTTCATTCAACTTGTACTATTTTGCACAATATGTTTTCTATTAGAAAATACCCGATTTTACGCAATACTACTTATAGTTTTAATCTGGCGCACAGTACCGCATGAACGGGTGATTTTTGTAGGACGTCAATATTTTGACGTTTTTCTTGAAAAACAAGTGAAAACCATGAAAGATATCGGGATATCTCGTGCGGTTATTAGCGCTATGCGCTTATTTTGGGGTGTACTACCTTGCGCAACATGTCTACTTTTAAAAGATACCCGATTTTAATGCATACGACTTATAGTTTTATCAGAGATCATCATATCGCTCGCATGGAAAAAAATTTCGAAGCCTCAATTTTATGACGTTTTTCCCGAAAAACAAGTGAAAAACATGAAAGAAACGTTTTGGTCTCGCGCTATTATAAGCGCCACACGCTTCATTCAACTTGTACTATTTTGCACAATATGTTTTCTATTAGAAAATACCCGATTCTACGCAATACTACTTATAGTTTTAATCTGGCGCACAGTACCGCATGAACGGGTGATTTTTGTAGGACGTCAATATTTTGACGTTTTTCTTGAAAAACAAGTGAAAACCATGAAAGATATCGGGATATCTCGTGCGGTTATTAGCGCTGTGCGCTTATTTTGGGGTGTACTACCTTGCGCAACATGTCTACTTTTAAAAGATACCCGATTTTAATGCATACGACTTATAGTTTTATCAGAGAACATCATATCGCTCGCATGGAAAAAAATTTCGAAGCCTCAATTTTATGACGTTTTTCCCGAAAAACAAGTGAAAAACATGAAAGAAACGTTTTGGTCTCGCGCTATTATAAGCGCCACACGCTTCATTCAACTTGTACTATTTTGCACAATATGTTTTCTATTAGAAAATACCCGATTTTACGCAATACTACTTATAGTTTTAATCTGGCGCACAGTACCGCATGAACGGGTGATTTTTGTAGGACGTCAATATTTTGACGTTTTTCTTGAAAAACAAGTGAAAACCATGAAAGATATCGGGATATCTCGTGCGGTTATTAGCGCTGTGCGCTTATTTTGGGGTGTACTACCTTGCGCAACATGTCTACTTTTAAAAGATACCCGATTTTAATGCATACGACTTATAGTTTTATCAGAGAACATCATATCGCTCGCATGGAAAAAAATTTCGAAGCCTCAATTTTATGACGTTTTTCCCGAAAAACAAGTGAAAAACATGAAAGAAACGTTTTGGTCTCGCGCTATTATAAGCGCCACACGCTTCATTCAACTTGTACTATTTTGCACAATATGTTTTCTATTAGAAAATACCCGATTTTACGCAATACTACTTATAGTTTTAATCTGGCGCACAGTACCGCATGAACGGGTGATTTTTGTAGGACGTCAATATTTTGACGTTTTTCTTGAAAAACAAGTGAAAACCATGAAAGATATCGGGATATCTCGTGCGGTTATTAGCGCTGTGCGCTTATTTTGGGGTGTACTACCTTGCGCAACATGTCTACTTTTAAAAGATACCCGATTTTAATGCATACGACTTATAGTTTTATCAGAGAACATCATATCGCTCGCATGGAAAAAAATTTCGAAGCCTCAATTTTATGACGTTTTTCCCGAAAAACAAGTGAAAAACATGAAAGAAACGTTTTGGTCTCGCGCTATTATAAGCGCCACACGCTTCATTCAACTTGTACTATTTTGCACAATATGTTTTCTATAAGAAAATACCCGATTTTACGCAATACTACTTATAGTTTTAATCTGGCGCACAGTACCGCATGAACGGGTGATTTTTGTAGGACGTCAATATTTTGACGTTTTTCTTGAAAAACAAGTGAAAACCATGAAAGATATCGGGATATCTCGTGCGGTTATTAGCGCTGTGCGCTTATTTTGGGGTGTACTACCTTGCGCAACATGTCTACTTTTAAAAGATACCCGATTTTAATGCATACGACTTATAGTTTTATCAGAGAACATCATATCGCTCGCATGGAAAAAAATTTCGAAGCCTCAATTTTATGACGTTTTTCCCGAAAAACAAGTGAAAAACATGAAAGAAACGTTTTGGTCTCGCGCTATTATAAGCGCCACACGCTTCATTCAACTTGTACTATTTTGCACAATATGTTTTCTATTAGAAAATACCCGATTTTACGCAATACTACTTATAGTTTTAATCTGGCGCACAGTACCGCATGAACGGGTGATTTTTGTAGGACGTCAATATTTTGACGTTTTTCTTGAAAAACAAGTGAAAACCATGAAAGATATCGGGATATCTCGTGCGGTTATTAGCGCTGTGCGCTTATTTTGGGGTGTACTACCTTGCGCAACATGTCTACTTTTAAAAGATACCCGATTTTAATGCATACGACTTATAGTTTTATCAGAGAACATCATATCGCTCGCATGGAAAAAAATTTCGAAGCCTCAATTTTATGACGTTTTTCCCGAAAAACAAGTGAAAAACATGAAAGAAACGTTTTGGTCTCGCGCTATTATAAGCGCCATACGCTTCATTCAACTTGTACTATTTTGCACAATATGTTTTCTATTAGAAAATACCCGATTTTACGCAATACTACTTATAGTTTTAATCTGGCGCACAGTACCGCATGAACGGGTGATTTTTGTAGGACGTCAATATTTTGACGTTTTTCTTGAAAAACAAGTGAAAACCATGAAAGATATCGGGATATCTCGTGCGGTTATTAGCGCTGTGCGCTTATTTTGGGGTGTACTACCTTGCGCAACATGTCTACTTTTAAAAGATACCCGATTTTAATGCATACGACTTATAGTTTTATCAGAGAACATCATATCGCTCGCATGGAAAAAAATTTCGAAGCCTCAATTTTATGACGTTTTTCCCGAAAAACAAGTGAAAAACATGAAAGAAACGTTTTGGTCTCGCGCTATTATAAGCGCCACACGCTTCATTCAACTTGTACTATTTTGCACAATATGTTTTCTATTAGAAAATACCCGATTTTACGCAATAGTACTTATAGTTTTAATCTGGCGCACAGTACCGCATGAACGGGTGGTTTTTGTAGGACGTCAATATTTTGACGTTTTTCTTGAAAAACAAGTGAAAACCATGAAAGATATCGGGATATCTCGTGCGGTTATTAGCGCTGTGCGCTTATTTTGGGGTGTACTACCTTGCGCAACATGTCTACTTTTAAAAGATACCCGATTTTAATGCATACGACTTATAGTTTTATCAGAGAACATCATATCGCTCGCATGGAAAAAAATTTCGAAGCCTCAATTTTATGACGTTTTTCCCGAAAAACAAGTGAAAAACATGAAAGAAACGTTTTGGTCTCGCGCTATTATAAGCGCCACACGCTTCATTCAACTTGTACTATTTTGCACAATATGTTTTCTATTAGAAAATACCCGATTTTACGCAATACTACTTATAGTTTTAATCTGGCGCACAGTACCGCATGAACGGGTGATTTTTGTAGGACGTCAATATTTTGACGTTTTTCTTGAAAATTAAGTGAAAACCATGAAAGATATCGGGATATCTCGTGCGGTTATTAGCGCTGTGCGCTTATTTTGGGGTGTACTACCTTGCGCAACATGTCTACTTTTAAAAGATACCCGATTTTAATGCATACGACTTATAGTTTTATCAGAGAACATCATATCGCTCGCATGGAAAAAAATTTCGAAGCCTCAATTTTATGACGTTTTTCCCGAAAAACAAGTGAAAAACATGAAAGAAACGTTTTGGTCTCGCGCTATTATAAGCGCCACATGCTTCATTCAACTTGTACTATTTTGCACAATATGTTTTCTATTAGAAAATACCCGATTTTACGCAATACTACTTATAGTTTTAATCTGGCGCACAGTACCGCATGAACGGGTGATTTTTGTAGGACGTCAATATTTTGACGTTTTTCTTGAAAAACAAGTGAAAACCATGAAAGATATCGGGATATCTCGTGCGGTTATTAGCGCTGTGCGCTTATTTTGGGGTGTACTACCTTGCGCAACATGTCTACTTTTAAAAGATACCCGATTTTAATGCATACGACTTATAGTTTTATCAGAGAACATCATATCGCTCGCATGGAAAAAAATTTCGAAGCCTCAATTTTATGACGTTTTTCCCGAAAAACAAGTGAAAAACATGAAAGAAACGTTTTGGTCTCGCGCTATTATAAGCGCCACACGCTTCATTCAACTTGTACTATTTTGCACAATATGTTTTCTATTAGAAAATACCCGATTTTACGCAATACTACTTATAGTTTTAATCTGGCGCACAGTACCGCATGAACGGGTGATTTTTGTAGGACGTCAATATTTTGACGTTTTTCTTGAAAAACAAGTGAAAACCATGAAAGATATCGGGATATCTCGTGCGGTTATTAGCGCTGTGCGCTTATTTTGGGGTGTACTACCTTGCGCAACATGTCTACTTTTAAAAGATACCCGATTTTAATGCATACGACTTATAGTTTTATCAGAGAACATCATATCGCTCGCATGGAAAAAAATTTCGAAGCCTCAATTTTATGACGTTTTTCCCGAAAAACAAGTGAAAAACATGAAAGAAACGTTTTGGTCTCGCGCTATTATAAGCGCCACACGCTTCATTCAACTTGTACTATTTTGCACAATATGTTTTCTATTAGAAAATACCCGATTTTACGCAATACTACTTATAGTTTTAATCTGGCGCACAGTACCGCATGAACGGGTGATTTTTGTAGGACGTCAATATTTTGACGTTTTTCTTGAAAAACAAGTGAAAACCATGAAAGATATCGGGATATCTCGTGCGGTTATTAGCGCTGTGCGCTTATTTTGGGGTGTACTACCTTGCGCAACATGTCTACTTTTAAAAGATACCCGATTTTAATGCATACGACTTATAGTTTTATCAGAGAACATCATATCGCTCGCATGGAAAAAAAATTTCGAAGCCTCAATTTTATGACGTTTTTCCCGAAAAACAAGTGAAAAACATGAAAGAAACGTTTTGGTCTCGCGCTATTATAAGCGCCACACGCTTCATTCAACTTGTACTATTTTGCACAATATGTTTTCTATTAGAAAATACCCGATTTTACGCAATACTACTTATAGTTTTAATCTGGCGCACAGTAACGCATGAACGGGTGATTTTTGTAGGACGTCAATATTTTGATGTTTTTCTTGAAAAACAAGTGAAAACCATGAAAGATATCGGGATATCTCGTGCGGTTATTAGCGCTGTGCGCTTATTTTGGGGTGTACTACCTTGCGCAACATGTCTACTTTTAAAAGATACCCGATTTTAATGCATACGACTTATAGTTTTATCAGAGAACATCATATCGCTCGCATGGAAAAAAATTTCGAAGCCTCAATTTTATGACGTTTTTCCCGAAAAACAAGTGAAAAACATGAAAGAAACGTTTTGGTCTCGCGCTATTATAAGCGCCACACGCTTCATTCAACTTGTACTATTTTGCACAATATGTTTTCTATTAGAAAATACCCGATTTTACGCAATACTACTTATAGTTTTAATCTGGCGCACAGTACCGCATGAACGGGTGATTTTTGTAGGACGTCAATATTTTGACGTTTTTCTTGAAAAACAAGTGAAAACCATGAAAGATATCGGGATATCTCGTGCGGTTATTAGCGCTGTGCGCTTATTTTGGGGTGTACTACCTTGCGCAACATGTCTACTTTTAAAAGATACCCGATTTTAATGCATACGACTTATAGTTTTATCAGAGAACATCATATCGCTCGCATGGAAAAAATTTCGAAGCCTCAATTTTATGACGTTTTTCCCGAAAAACAAGTGAAAAACATGAAAGAAACGTTTTGGTCTCGCGCTATTATAAGCGCCACACGCTTCATTCAACTTGTACTATTTTGCACAATATGTTTTCTATTAGAAAATACCCGATTTTACGCAATACTACTTATAGTTTTAATCTGGCGCACAGTACCGCATGAACGGGTGATTTTTGTAGGACGTCAATATTTTGACGTTTTTCTTGAAAAACAAGTGAAAACCATGAAAGATATCGGGATATCTCGTGCGGTTATTAGCGCTGTGCGCTTATTTTGGGGTGTACTACCTTGCGCAACATGTCTACTTTTAAAAGATACCCGATTTTAATGCATACGACTTATAGTTTTATCAGAGAACATCATATCGCTCGCATGGAAAAAAATTTCGAAGCCTCAATTTTATGACGTTTTTCCCGAAAAACAAGTGAAAAACATGAAAGAAACGTTTTGGTCTCGCGCTATTATAAGCGCCACACGCTTCATTCAACTTGTACTATTTTGCACAATATGTTTTCTATTAGAAAATACCCGATTTTACGCAATACTACTTATAGTTTTAATCTGGCGCACAGTACCGCATGAACGGGTGATTTTTGTAGGACGTCAATATTTTGACGTTTTTCTTGAAAAACAAGTGAAAACCATGAAAGATATCGGGATATCTCGTGCGGTTATTAGCGCTGTGCGCTTATTTTGGGGTGTACTACCTTGCGCAACATGTCTACTTTTAAAAGATACCCGATTTTAATGCATACGACTTATAGTTTTATCAGAGAACATCATATCGCTCGCATGGAAAAAAATTTCGAAGCCTCAATTTTATGACGTTTTTCCCGAAAAACAAGTGAAAAACATGAAAGAAACGTTTTGGTCTCGCGCTATTATAAGCGCCACACGCTTCATTCAACTTGTACTATTTTGCACAATATGTTTTCTATTAGAAAATACCCGATTTTACGCAATAGTACTTATAGTTTTAATCTGGCGCACAGTACCGCATGAACGGGTGGTTTTTGTAGGACGTCAATATTTTGACGTTTTTCTTGAAAAACAAGTGAAAACCATGAAAGATATCGGGATATCTCGTGCGGTTATTAGCGCTGTGCGCTTATTTTGGGGTGTACTACCTTGCGCAACATGTCTACTTTTAAAAGATACCCGATTTTAATGCATACGACTTATAGTTTACTCAGAGAACATCATATCGCTCGCATGGAAAAAAATTTCGAAGCCTCAATTTTATGACGTTTTTCCCGAAAAACAAGTGAAAAACATGAAAGAAACGTTTTGGTCTCGCGCTATTATAAGCGCCACATGCTTCATTCAACTTGTACTATTTTGCACAATATGTTTTCTATTAGAAAATACCCGATTTTACGCAATACTACTTATAGTTTTAATCTGGCGCACAGTACCGCATGAACGGGTGATTTTTGTAGGACGTCAATATTTTGACGTTTTTCTTGAAAAACAAGTGAAAACCATGAAAGATATCGGGATATCTCGTGCGGTTATTAGCGCTGTGCGCTTATTTTGGGGTGTACTACCTTGCGCAACATGTCTACTTTTAAAAGATACCCGATTTTAATGCATACGACTTATAGTTTTATCAGAGAACATCATATCGCTCGCATGGAAAAAAATTTCGAAGCCTCAATTTTATGACGTTTTTCCCGAAAAACAAGTGAAAAACATGAAAGAAACGTTTTGGTCTCGCGCTATTATAAGCGCCACACGCTTCATTCAACTTGTACTATTTTGCACAATATGTTTTCTATTAGAAAATACCCGATTTTACGCAATACTACTTATAGTTTTAATCTGGCGCACAGTACCGCATGAACGGGTGATTTTTGTAGGACGTCAATATTTTGACGTTTTTCTTGAAAAACAAGTGAAAACCATGAAAGATATCGGGATATCTCGTGCGGTTATTAGCGCTGTGCGCTTATTTTGGGGTGTACTACCTTGCGCAACATGTCTACTTTTAAAAGATACCCGATTTTAATGCATACGACTTATAGTTTTATCAGAGAACATCATATCGCTCGCATGGAAAAAAAATTTCGAAGCCTCAATTTTATGACGTTTTTCCCGAAAAACAAGTGAAAAACATGAAAGAAACGTTTTGGTCTCGCGCTATTATAAGCGCCACACGCTTCATTCAACTTGTACTATTTTGCACAATATGTTTTCTATTAGAAAATACCCGATTTTACGCAATACTACTTATAGTTTTAATCTGGCGCACAGTACCGCATGAACGGGTGATTTTTGTAGGACGTCAATATTTTGACGTTTTTCTTGAAAAACAAGTGAAAACCATGAAAGATATCGGGATATCTCGTGCGGTTATTAGCGCTGTGCGCTTATTTTGGGGTGTACTACCTTGCGCAACATGTCTACTTTTAAAAGATACCCGATTTTAATGCATACGACTTATAGTTTTATCAGAGAACATCATATCGCTCGCATGGAAAAAAATTTCGAAGCCTCAATTTTATGACGTTTTTCCCGAAAAACAAGTGAAAAACATGAAAGAAACGTTTTGGTCTCGCGCTATTATAAGCGCCACACGCTTCATTCAACTTGTACTATTTTGCACAATATGTTTTCTATTAGAAAATACCCGATTTTACGCAATACTACTTATAGTTTTAATCTGGCGCACAGTACCGCATGAACGGGTGATTTTTGTAGGACGTCAATATTTTGACGTTTTTCTTGAAAAACAAGTGAAAACCATGAAAGATATCGGGATATCTCGTGCGGTTATTAGCGCTGTGCGCTTATTTTGGGGTGTACTACCTTGCGCAACATGTCTACTTTTAAAAGATACCCGATTTTAATGCATACGACTTATAGTTTTATCAGAGAACATCATATCGCTCGCATGGAAAAAAATTTCGAAGCCTCAATTTTATGACGTTTTTCCCGAAAAACAAGTGAAAAACATGAAAGAAACGTTTTGGTCTCGCGCTATTATAAGCGCCACACGCTTCATTCAACTTGTACTATTTTGCACAATATGTTTTCTATTAGAAAATACCCGATTTTACGCAATACTACTTATAGTTTTAATCTGGCGCACAGTACCGCATGAACGGGTGATTTTTGTAGGACGTCAATATTTTGACGTTTTTCTTGAAAAACAAGTGAAAACCATGAAAGATATCGGGATATCTCGTGCGGTTATTAGCGCTGTGCGCTTATTTTGGGGTGTACTACCTTGCGCAACATGTCTACTTTTAAAAGATACCCGATTTTAATGCATACGACTTATAGTTTTATCAGAGAACATCATATCGCTCGCATGGAAAAAAATTTCGAAGCCTCAATTTTATGACGTTTTTCCCGAAAAACAAGTGAAAAACATGAAAGAAACGTTTTGGTCTCGCGCTATTATAAGCGCCACACGCTTCATTCAACTTGTACTATTTTGCACAATATGTTTTCTATTAGAAAATACCCGATTTTACGCAATAGTACTTATAGTTTTAATCTGGCGCACAGTACCGCATGAACGGGTGGTTTTTGTAGGACGTCAATATTTTGACGTTTTTCTTGAAAAACAAGTGAAAACCATGAAAGATATCGGGATATCTCGTGCGGTTATTAGCGCTGTGCGCTTATTTTGGGGTGTACTACCTTGCGCAACATGTCTACTTTTAAAAGATACCCGATTTTAATGCATACGACTTATAGTTTTATCAGAGAACATCATATCGCTCGCATGGAAAAAAATTTCGAAGCCTCAATTTTATGACGTTTTTCCCGAAAAACAAGTGAAAAACATGAAAGAAACGTTTTGGTCTCGCGCTATTATAAGCGCCACATGCTTCATTCAACTTGTACTATTTTGCACAATATGTTTTCTATTAGAAAATACCCGATTTTACGCAATACTACTTATAGTTTTAATCTGGCGCACAGTACCGCATGAACGGGTGATTTTTGTAGGACGTCAATATTTTGACGTTTTTCTTGAAAAACAAGTGAAAACCATGAAAGATATCGGGATATCTCGTGCGGTTATTAGCGCTGTGCGCTTATTTTGGGGTGTACTACCTTGCGCAACATGTCTACTTTTAAAAGATACCCGATTTTAATGCATACGACTTATAGTTTTATCAGAGAACATCATATCGCTCGCATGGAAAAAAATTTCGAAGCCTCAATTTTATGACGTTTTTCCCGAAAAACAAGTGAAAAACATGAAAGAAACGTTTTGGTCTCGCGCTATTATAAGCGCCACACGCTTCATTCAACTTGTACTATTTTGCACAATATGTTTTCTATTAGAAAATACCCGATTTTACGCAATACTACTTATAGTTTTAATCTGGCGCACAGTACCGCATGAACGGGTGATTTTTGTAGGACGTCAATATTTTGACGTTTTTCTTGAAAAACAAGTGAAAACCATGAAAGATATCGGGATATCTCGTGCGGTTATTAGCGCTGTGCGCTTATTTTGGGGTGTACTACCTTGCGCAACATGTCTACTTTTAAAAGATACCCGATTTTAATGCATACGACTTATAGTTTTATCAGAGAACATCATATCGCTCGCATGGAAAAAAATTTCGAAGCCTCAATTTTATGACGTTTTTCCCGAAAAACAAGTGAAAAACATGAAAGAAACGTTTTGGTCTCGCGCTATTATAAGCGCCACACGCTTCATTCAACTTGTACTATTTTGCACAATATGTTTTCTATTAGAAAATACCCGATTTTACGCAATACTACTTATAGTTTTAATCTGGCGCACAGTACCGCATGAACGGGTGATTTTTGTAGGACGTCAATATTTTGACGTTTTTCTTGAAAAACAAGTGAAAACCATGAAAGATATCGGGATATCTCGTGCGGTTATTAGCGCTGTGCGCTTATTTTGGGGTGTACTACCTTGCGCAACATGTCTACTTTTAAAAGATACCCGATTTTAATGCATACGACTTATAGTTTTATCAGAGAACATCATATCGCTCGCATGGAAAAAAAATTTCGAAGCCTCAATTTTATGACGTTTTTCCCGAAAAACAAGTGAAAAACATGAAAGAAACGTTTTGGTCTCGCGCTATTATAAGCGCCACACGCTTCATTCAACTTGTACTATTTTGCACAATATGTTTTCTATTAGAAAATACCCGATTTTACGCAATACTACTTATAGTTTTAATCTGGCGCACAGTACCGCATGAACGGGTGATTTTTGTAGGACGTCAATATTTTGACGTTTTTCTTGAAAAACAAGTGAAAACCATGAAAGATATCGGGATATCTCGTGCGGTTATTAGCGCTGTGCGCTTATTTTGGGGTGTACTACCTTGCGCAACATGTCTACTTTTAAAAGATACCCGATTTTAATGCATACGACTTATAGTTTTATCAGAGAACATCATATCGCTCGCATGGAAAAAAATTTCGAAGCCTCAATTTTATGACGTTTTTCCCGAAAAACAAGTGAAAAACATGAAAGAAACGTTTTGGTCTCGCGCTATTATAAGCGCCACACGCTTCATTCAACTTGTACTATTTTGCACAATATGTTTTCTATTAGAAAATACCCGATTTTACGCAATACTACTTATAGTTTTAATATGGCGCACAGTACCGCATGAACGGGTGATTTTTGTAGGACGTCAATATTTTGACGTTTTTCTTGAAAAACAAGTGAAAACCATGAAAGATATCGGGATATCTCGTGCGGTTATTAGCGCTGTGCGCTTATTTTGGGGTGTACTACCTTGCGCAACATGTCTACTTTTAAAAGATACCCGATTTTAATGCATACGACTTATAGTTTTATCAGAGAACATCATATCGCTCGCATGGAAAAAAATTTCGAAGCCTCAATTTTATGACGTTTTTCCCGAAAAACAAGTGAAAAACATGAAAGAAACGTTTTGGTCTCGCGCTATTATAAGCGCCACACGCTTCATTCAACTTGTACTATTTTGCACAATATGTTTTCTATTAGAAAATACCCGATTTTACGCAATACTACTTATAGTTTTAATCTGGCGCACAGTACCGCATGAACGGGTGATTTTTGTAGGACGTCAATA
Organism: Arcuatula senhousia; assembly: GCA_963971305.1. Taxonomy (NCBI): domain Eukaryota; kingdom Metazoa; phylum Mollusca; class Bivalvia; order Mytilida; family Mytilidae; genus Arcuatula; species Arcuatula senhousia. The sequence goes on along the minus strand of OZ020316.1, from coordinate 44,776,713 downwards.
TTTTGACGTTTTTCTTGAAAAACAAGTGAAAACCATGAAAGATATCGGGATATCTCGTGCGGTTATTAGCGCTGTGCGCTTATTTTGGGGTGTACTACCTTGCGCAACATGTCTACTTTTAAAAGATACCCGATTTTAATGCATACGACTTATAGTTTTATCAGAGAACATCATATCGCTCGCATGGAAAAAAATTTCGAAGCCTCAATTTTATGACGTTTTTCCCGAAAAACAAGTGAAAAACATGAAAGAAACGTTTTGGTCTCGCGCTATTATAAGCGCCACACGCTTCATTCAACTTGTACTATTTTGCACAATATGTTTTCTATTAGAAAATACCCGATTTTACGCAATAGTACTTATAGTTTTAATCTGGCGCACAGTACCGCATGAACGGGTGGTTTTTGTAGGACGTCAATATTTTGACGTTTTTCTTGAAAAACAAGTGAAAACCATGAAAGATATCGGGATATCTCGTGCGGTTATTAGCGCTGTGCGCTTATTTTGGGGTGTACTACCTTGCGCAACATGTCTACTTTTAAAAGATACCCGATTTTAATGCATACGACTTATAGTTTTATCAGAGAACATCATATCGCTCGCATGGAAAAAAATTTCGAAGCCTCAATTTTATGACGTTTTTCCCGAAAAACAAGTGAAAAACATGAAAGAAACGTTTTGGTCTCGCGCTATTATAAGCGCCACATGCTTCATTCAACTTGTACTATTTTGCACAATATGTTTTCTATTAGAAAATACCCGATTTTACGCAATACTACTTATAGTTTTAATCTGGCGCACAGTACCGCATGAACGGGTGATTTTTGTAGGACGTCAATATTTTGACGTTTTTCTTGAAAAACAAGTGAAAACCATGAAAGATATCGGGATATCTCGTGCGGTTATTAGCGCTGTGCGCTTATTTTGGGGTGTACTACCTTGCGCAACATGTCTACTTTTAAAAGATACCCGATTTTAATGCATACGACTTATAGTTTTATCAGAGAACATCATATCGCTCGCATGGAAAAAAATTTCGAAGCCTCAATTTTATGACGTTTTTCCCGAAAAACAAGTGAAAAACATGAAAGAAACGTTTTGGTCTCGCGCTATTATAAGCGCCACACGCTTCATTCAACTTGTACTATTTTGCACAATATGTTTTCTATTAGAAAATACCCGATTTTACGCAATACTACTTATAGTTTTAATCTGGCGCACAGTACCGCATGAACGGGTGATTTTTGTAGGACGTCAATATTTTGACGTTTTTCTTGAAAAACAAGTGAAAACCATGAAAGATATCGGGATATCTCGTGCGGTTATTAGCGCTGTGCGCTTATTTTGGGGTGTACTACCTTGCGCAACATGTCTACTTTTAAAAGATACCCGATTTTAATGCATACGACTTATAGTTTTATCAGAGAACATCATATCGCTCGCATGGAAAAAAATTTCGAAGCCTCAATTTTATGACGTTTTTCCCGAAAAACAAGTGAAAAACATGAAAGAAACGTTTTGGTCTCGCGCTATTATAAGCGCCACACGCTTCATTCAACTTGTACTATTTTGCACAATATGTTTTCTATTAGAAAATACCCGATTTTACGCAATACTACTTATAGTTTTAATCTGGCGCACAGTACCGCATGAACGGGTGATTTTTGTAGGACGTCAATATTTTGACGTTTTTCTTGAAAAACAAGTGAAAACCATGAAAGATATCGGGATATCTCGTGCGGTTATTAGCGCTGTGCGCTTATTTTGGGGTGTACTACCTTGCGCAACATGTCTACTTTTAAAAGATACCCGATTTTAATGCATACGACTTATAGTTTTATCAGAGAACATCATATCGCTCGCATGGAAAAAAAATTTCGAAGCCTCAATTTTATGACGTTTTTCCCGAAAAACAAGTGAAAAACATGAAAGAAACGTTTTGGTCTCGCGCTATTATAAGCGCCACACGCTTCATTCAACTTGTACTATTTTGCACAATATGTTTTCTATTAGAAAATACCCGATTTTACGCAATACTACTTATAGTTTTAATCTGGCGCACAGTACCGCATGAACGGGTGATTTTTGTAGGACGTCAATATTTTGACGTTTTTCTTGAAAAACAAGTGAAAACCATGAAAGATATCGGGATATCTCGTGCGGTTATTAGCGCTGTGCGCTTATTTTGGGGTGTACTACCTTGCGCAACATGTCTACTTTTAAAAGATACCCGATTTTAATGCATACGACTTATAGTTTTATCAGAGAACATCATATCGCTCGCATGGAAAAAAATTTCGAAGCCTCAATTTTATGACGTTTTTCCCGAAAAACAAGTGAAAAACATGAAAGAAACGTTTTGGTCTCGCGCTATTATAAGCGCCACACGCTTCATTCAACTTGTACTATTTTGCACAATATGTTTTCTATTAGAAAATACCCGATTTTACGCAATACTACTTATAGTTTTAATCTGGCGCACAGTAACGCATGAACGGGTGATTTTTGTAGGACGTCAATATTTTGACGTTTTTCTTGAAAAACAAGTGAAAACCATGAAAGATATCGGGATATCTCGTGCGGTTATTAGCGCTGTGCGCTTATTTTGGGGTGTACTACCTTGCGCAACATGTCTACTTTTAAAAGATACCCGATTTTAATGCATACGACTTATAGTTTTATCAGAGAACATCATATCGCTCGCATGGAAAAAAATTTCGAAGCCTCAATTTTATGACGTTTTTCCCGAAAAACAAGTGAAAAACATGAAAGAAACGTTTTGGTCTCGCGCTATTATAAGCGCCACACGCTTCATTCAACTTGTACTATTTTGCACAATATGTTTTCTATTAGAAAATACCCGATTTTACGCAATAGTACTTATAGTTTTAATCTGGCGCACAGTACCGCATGAACGGGTGGTTTTTGTAGGACGTCAATATTTTGACGTTTTTCTTGAAAAACAAGTGAAAACCATGAAAGATATCGGGATATCTCGTGCGGTTATTAGCGCTGTGCGCTTATTTTGGGGTGTACTACCTTGCGCAACATGTCTACTTTTAAAAGATACCCGATTTTAATGCATACGACTTATAGTTTTATCAGAGAACATCATATCGCTCGCATGGAAAAAAATTTCGAAGCCTCAATTTTATGACGTTTTTCCCGAAAAACAAGTGAAAAACATGAAAGAAACGTTTTGGTTTCGCGCTATTATAAGCGCCACATGCTTCATTCAACTTGTACTATTTTGCACAATATGTTTTCTATTAGAAAATACCCGATTTTACGCAATACTACTTATAGTTTTAATCTGGCGCACAGTACCGCATGAACGGGTGATTTTTGTAGGACGTCAATATTTTGACGTTTTTCTTGAAAAACAAGTGAAAACCATGAAAGATATCGGGATATCTCGTGCGGTTATTAGCGCTGTGCGCTTATTTTGGGGTGTACTACCTTGCGCAACATGTCTACTTTTAAAAGATACCCGATTTTAATGCATACGACTTATAGTTTTATCAGAGAACATCATATCGCTCGCATGGAAAAAAATTTCGAAGCCTCAATTTTATGACGTTTTTCCCGAAAAACAAGTGAAAAACATGAAAGAAACGTTTTGGTCTCGCGCTATTATAAGCGCCACACGCTTCATTCAACTTGTACTATTTTGCGAAATATGTTTTCTATTAGAAAATACCCGATTTTACGCAATACTACTTATAGTTTTAATCTGGCGCACAGTACCGCATGAACGGGTGATTTTTGTAGGACTTCAATATTTTGACGTTTTTCTTGAAAAACAAGTGAAAACCATGAAAGATATCGGGATATCTCGTGCGGTTATTAGCGCTGTGCGCTTATTTTGGGGTGTACTACCTTGCGCAACATGTCTACTTTTAAAAGATACCCGATTTTAATGCATACGACTTATAGTTTTATCAGAGAACATCATATCGCTCGCATGGAAAAAAATTTCGAAGCCTCAATTTTATGACGTTTTTCCCGAAAAACAAGTGAAAAACATGAAAGAAACGTTTTGGTCTCGCGCTATTATAAGCGCCACACGCTTCATTCAACTTGTACTATTTTGCACAATATGTTTTCTATTAGAAAATACCCGATTTTACGCAATACTACTTATAGTTTTAATCTGGCGCACAGTACCGCATGAACGGGTGATTTTTGTAGGACGTCAATATTTTGACGTTTTTCTTGAAAAACAAGTGAAAACCATGAAAGATATCGGGATATCTCGTGCGGTTATTAGCGCTGTGCGCTTATTTTGGGGTGTACTACCTTGCGCAACATGTCTACTTTTAAAAGATACCCGATTTTAATGCATACGACTTTTAGTTTTATCAGAGAACATCATATCGCTCGCATGGAAAAAAAATTTCGAAGCCTCAATTTTATGACGTTTTTCCCGAAAAACAAGTGAAAAACATGAAAGAAACGTTTTGGTCCCGCGCTATTATAAGCGCCACACGCTTCATTCAACTTGTACTATTTTGCACAATATGTTTTCTATTAGAAAATACCCGATTTTACGCAATACTACTTATAGTTTAATCTGGCGCACAGTAACGCATGAACGGGTGATTTTTGTAGGACGTCAATATTTTGATGTTTTTCTTGAAAAACAAGTGAAAACCATGAAAGATATCGGGATATCTCGTGCGGTTATTAGCGCTGTGCGCTTATTTTGGGGTGTACTACCTTGCGCAACATGTCTACTTTTAAAAGATACCCGATTTTAATGCATACGACTTATAGTTTTATCAGAGAACATCATATCGCTCGCATGGAAAAAAATTTCGAAGCCTCAATTTTATGACGTTTTTCCTGAAAAACAAGTGAAAAACATGAAAGAAACGTTTTGGTCTCGCGCTATTATAAGCGCCACACGCTTCATTCAACTTGTACTATTTTGCACAATATGTTTTCTATTAGAAAATACCCGATTTTACGCAATACTACTTATAGTTTTAATCTGGCGCACAGTACCGCATGAACGGGTGATTTTTGTAGGACGTCAATATTTTGACGTTTTTCTTGAAAAACAAGTGAAAACCATGAAAGATATCGGGATATCTCGTGCGGTTATTAGCGCTGTGCGCTTATTTTGGGGTGTACTACCTTGCGCAACATGTCTACTTTTAAAAGATACCCGATTTTAATGCATACGACTTATAGTTTTATCAGAGAACATCATATCGCTCGCATGGAAAAAAATTTCGAAGCCTCAATTTTATGACGTTTTTCCCGAAAAACAAGTGAAAAACATGAAAGAAACGTTTTGGTCTCGCGCTATTATAAGCGCCACACGCTTCATTCAACTTGTACTATTTTGCACAATATGTTTTCTATTAGAAAATACCCGATTTTACGCAATACTACTTATAGTTTTAATCTGGCGCACAGTAACGCATGAACGGGTGATTTTTGTAGGACGTCAATATTTTGACGTTTTTCTTGAAAAACAAGTGAAAACCATGAAAGATATCGGGATATCTCGTGCGGTTATTAGCGCTGTGCGCTTATTTTGGGTGTACTACCTTGCGCAACATGTCTACTTTTAAAAGATACCCGATTTTAATGCATACGACTTATAGTTTTATCAGAGAACATCATATCGCTCGCATGGAAAAAAATTTCGAAGCCTCAATTTTATGACGTTTTTCCCGAAAAACAAGTGAAAAACATGAAAGAAACGTTTTGGTCTCGCGCTATTATAAGCGCCACACGCTTCATTCAACTTGTACTATTTTGCACAATATGTTTTCTATTAGAAAATACCCGATTTTACGCAATACTACTTATAGTTTTAATCTGGCGCACAGTACCGCATGAACGGGTGATTTTTGTAGGACGTCAATATTTTGACGTTTTTCTTGAAAAACAAGTGAAAACCATGAAAGATATCGGGATATCTCGTGAGGTTATTAGCGCTGTGCGCTTATTTTGGGGTGTACTACCTTGCGCAACATGTCTACTTTTAAAAGATACCCGATTTTAATGCATACGACTTATAGTTTTATCAGAGAACATCATATCGCTCGCATGGAAAAAAAATTTCGAAGCCTCAATTTTATGACGTTTTTCCCGAAAAACAAGTGAAAAACATGAAAGAAACGTTTTGGTCTCGCGCTATTATAAGCGTCACACGCTTCATTCAACTTGTACTATTTTGCACAATATGTTTTCTATTAGAAAATACCCGATTCTACGCAAAACTACTTATAGTTTTAATCAGGCGCACAGTAACGCATGAACGGGTGATTTTTGAAGGACGTCAATATTTTGATGTTTTTCTTGAAAAACAAGTGAAAACCATGAAAGATATCGGGATATCTCGTGCGGTTATTAGCGCTGTGCGCTTATTTTGGGGTGTACTACCTTGCGCAATATGTCTACTTTTAAAAGATACCCGATTTTAATGCATACGACTTATAGTTTTATCAGAGAACATCATATCGCTCGCATGGAAAAAAATTTCGAAGCCTCAATTTTATGACGTTTTTCCCGAAAAACAAGTGAAAAACATGAAAGAAACGTTTTGGTCTCGCGCTATTATAAGCGCCACACGCTTCATTCAACTTGTACTATTTTGCACAATATGTTTTCTATTAGAAAATACCCGATTCTACGCAATACTACTTATAGTTTTAATCTGGCGCACAGTACCGCATGAACGGGTGATTTTTGTAGGACGTCAATATTTTGACGTTTTTCTTGAAAAACAAGTGAAAACCATGAAAGATATCGGGATATCTCGTGCGGTTATTAGCGCTGTGCGCTTATTTTGGGGTGTACTACCTTGCGCAACATGTCTACTTTTAAAAGATACCCGATTTTAATGCATACGACTTATAGTTTTATCAGAGAACATCATATCGCTCGCATGGAAAAAAATTTCGAAGCCTCAATTTTATGACGTTTTTCCCGAAAAACAAGTGAAAAACATGAAAGAAACGTTTTGGTCTCGCGCTATTATAAGCGCCACACGCTTCATTCAACTTGTACTATTTTGCACAATATGTTTTCTATTAGAAAATACCCGATTTTACGCAATACTACTTATAGTTTTAATCTGGCGCACAGTACCGCATGAACGGGTGATTTTTGTAGGACGTCAATATTTTGACGTTTTTCTTGAAAAACAAGTGAAAACCATGAAAGATATCGGGATATCTCGTGCGGTTATTAGCGCTGTGCGCTTATTTTGGGGTGTACTACCTTGCGCAACATGTCTACTTTTAAAAGATACCCGATTTAAATGCATACGACTTATAGTTTTATCAGAGAACATCATATCGCTCGCATGGAAAAAATTTTCGAAGCCTCAATTTTATGACGTTTTTCCCGAAAAACAAGTGAAAAACATGAAAGAAACGTTTTGGTCTCGCGCTATTATAAGCGCCACACGCTTCATTCAACTTGTACTATTTTGCACAATATGTTTTCTATTAGAAAATACCCGATTTTACGCAATACTACTTATAGTTTTAATCTGGCGCACAGTAACGCATGAACGGGTGATTTTTGTAGGACGTCAATATTTTGATGTTTTTCTTGAAAAACAAGTGAAAACCATGAAAGATATCGGGATATCTCGTGCGGTCATTAGCGCTGTGCGCTTATTTTGGGGTGTACTACCTTGCGCAACATGTCTACTTTTAAAAGATACCCGATTTTAATGCATACGACTTATAGTTTTATCAGAGAACATCATATCGCTCGCATGGAAAAAAATTTCGAAGCCTCAATTTTATGACGTTTTTCCCGAAAAACAAGTGAAAAACATGAAAGAAACGTTTTGGTCTCGCGCTATTATAAGCGCCACACGCTTCATTCAACTTGTACTATTTTGCACAATATGTTTTCTATTAGAAAATACCCGATTTTACGCAATACTACTTATAGTTTTAATCTGGCGCACAGTACCGCATGAACGGGTGATTTTTGTAGGACGTCAATATTTTGACGTTTTTCTTGAAAAACAAGTGAAAACCATGAAAGATATCGGGATATCTCGTGCGGTTATTAGCGCTGTGCGCTTATTTTGGGGTGTACTACCTTGCGCAACATGTCTACTTTTAAAAGATACCCGATTTTAATCGCATACGACTTATAGTTTTATCAGAGAACATCATATCACTCGCATGGAAAAAAATTTCGAAGCCTCAATTTTATGACGTTTTTCCCGAAAAACAAGTGAAAAACATGAAAGAAACGTTTTGGTCTCGCGCTATTATAAGCGCCACACGCTTCATTCAACTTGTACTATTTTGCACAATATGTTTTCTATTAGAAAATACCCGATTTTACGCAATACTACTTATAGTTTTAATCTGGCGCACAGTACCGCATGAACGGGTGATTTTTGTAGGACGTCAATATTTTGACGTTTTTCTTGAAAAACAAGTGAAAACCATGAAAGATATCGGGATATCTCGTGCGGTTATTAGCGCTGTGCGCTTATTTTGGGGTGTACTACCTTGCGCAACATGTCTACTTTTAAAAGATACCCGATTTTAATGCATACGACTTATAGTTTTATCAGAGAACATCATATCGCTCGCATGGAAAAAAAATTTCGAAGCCTCAATTTTATGACGTTTTTCCCGAAAAACAAGTGAAAAACATGAAAGAAACGTTTTGGTCTCGCGCTATTATAAGCGCCACACGCTTCATTCAACTTGTACTATTTTGCACAATATGTTTTCTATTAGAAAATACCCGATTCTACGCAATACTACTTATAGTTTTAATCTGGCGCACAGTAACGCATGAACGGGTGATTTTTGTAGGACGTCAATATTTTGATGTTTTTCTTGAAAAACAAGTGAAAACCATGAAAGATATCGGGATATCTCGTGCGGTTATTAGCGCTGTGCGCTTATTTTTGGGTGTACTACCTTGCGCAACATGTCTACTTTTAAAAGATACCCGATTTTAATGCATACGACTTATAGTTTTATCAGAGAACATCATATCGCTCGCATGGAAAAAAATTTCGAAGCCTCAATTTTATGACGTTTTTCCTGAAAAACAAGTGAAAAACATGAAAGAAACGTTTTGGTCTCGCGCTATTATAAGCGCCACACGCTTCATTCAACTTGTACTATTTTGCACAATATGTTTTCTATTAGAAAATACCCGATTTTACGCAATACTACTTATAGTTTTAATCTGGCGCACAGTACCGCATGAACGGGTGATTTTTGTAGGACGTCAATATTTTGACGTTTTTCTTGAAAAACAAGTGAAAACCATGAAAGATATCGGGATATCTCGTGCGGTTATTAGCGCTGTGCGCTTATTTTGGGGTGTACTACCTTGCGCAACATGTCTACTTTTAAAAGATACCCGATTTTAATGCATACGACTTATAGTTTTATCAGAGAACATCATATCGCTCGCATGGAAAAAAATTTCGAAGCCTCAATTTTATGACGTTTTTCCCGAAAAACAAGTGAAAAACATGAAAGAAACGTTTTGGTCTCGCGCTATTATAAGCGCCACACGCTTCATTCAACTTGTACTATTTTGCACAATATGTTTTCTATTAGAAAATACCCGATTTTACGCAATACTACTTATAGTTTTAATCTGGCGCACAGTACCGCATGAACGGGTGGTTTTTGTAGGACGTCAATATTTTGACGTTTTTCTTGAAAAACAAGTGAAAACCATGAAAGATATCGGGATATCTCGTGCGGTTATTAGCGCTGTGCGCTTATTTTGGGGTGTACTACCTTGCGCAACATGTCTACTTTTAAAAGATACCCGATTTTAATGCATACGACTTATAGTTTTATCAGAGAACATCATATCGCTCGCATGGAAAAAAATTTCGAAGCCTCAATTTTATGACGTTTTTCCCGAAAAACAAGTGAAAAACATGAAAGAAACGTTTTGGTCTCGCGCTATTATAAGCGCCACACGCTTCATTCAACTTGTACTATTTTGCACAATATGTTTTCTATTAGAAAATACCCGATTTTACGCAATACTACTTATAGTTTTAATCTGGCGCACAGTACCGCATGAACGGGTGATTTTTGTAGGACGTCAATATTTTGACGTTTTTCTTGAAAAACAAGTGAAAACCATGAAAGATATCGGGATATCTCGTGCGGTTATTAGCGCTGTGCGCTTATTTTGGGGTGTACTACCTTGCGCAACATGTCTACTTTTAAAAGATACCCGATTTTAATGCATACGACTTATAGTTTTATCAGAGATCATCATATCGCTCGCATGGAAAAAAATTTCGAAGCCTCAATTTTATGACGTTTTTCCCGAAAAACAAGTGAAAAACATGAAAGAAACGTTTTGGTCTCGCGCTATTATAAGCGCCACACGCTTCATTCAACTTGTACTATTTTGCACAATATGTTTTCTATTAGAAAATACCCGATTCTACGCAATACTACTTATAGTTTTAATCTGGCGCACAGTACCGCATGAACGGGTGATTTTTGTAGGACGTCAATATTTTGACGTTTTTCTTGAAAAACAAGTGAAAACCATGAAAGATATCGGGATATCTCGTGCGGTTATTAGCGCTGTGCGCTTATTTTGGGGTGTACTACCTTGCGCAACATGTCTACTTTTAAAAGATACCCGATTTTAATGCATACGACTTATAGTTTTATCAGAGAACATCATATCGCTCGCATGGAAAAAAATTTCGAAGCCTCAATTTTATGACGTTTTTCCCGAAAAACAAGTGAAAAACATGAAAGAAACGTTTTGGTCTCGCGCTATTATAAGCGCCACATGCTTCATTTAACTTGTACTATTTAGCGCAATATGTTTTCTATTAGAAAATACCCGATTTTACGCAATACTACTTATAGTTTTAATCTGGCGCACAGTACCGCATGAACGGGTGATTTTTGTAGGACGTCAATATTTTGACGTTTTTCTTGAAAAACAAGTGAAAACCATGAAAGATATCGGGATATCTCGTGCGGTTATTAGCGCTGTGCGCTTATTTTGGGGTGTACTACCTTGCGCAACATGTCTACTTTTAAAAGATACCCGATTTTAATGCATACGACTTATAGTTTTATCAGAGAACATCATATCGCTCGCATGGAAAAAAATTTCGAAGCCTCAATTTTATGACGTTTTTCCCGAAAAACAAGTGAAAAACATGAAAGAAACGTTTTGGTCTCGCGCTATTATAAGCGCCACACGCTTCATTCAACTTGTACTATTTTGCACAATATGTTTTCTATTAGAAAATACCCGATTCTACGCAATACTACTTATAGTTTTAATCTGGCGCACAGTACCGCATGAACGGGTGATTTTTGTAGGACGTCAATATTTTGACGTTTTTCTTGAAAAACAAGTGAAAACCATGAAAGATATCGGGATATCTCGTGCGGTTATTAGCGCTGTGCGCTTATTTTGGGGTGTACTACCTTGCGCAACATGTCTACTTTTAAAAGATACCCGATTTTAATGCATACGACTTATAGTTTTATCAGAGAACATCATATCGCTCGCATGGAAAAAAATTTCGAAGCCTCAATTTTATGACGTTTTTCCCGAAAAACAAGTGAAAAACATGAAAGAAACGTTTTGGTCTCGCGCTATTATAAGCGCCACACGCTTCATTCAACTTGTACTATTTTGCACAATATGTTTTCTATTAGAAAATACCCGATTTTACGCAATACTACTTATAGTTTTAATCTGGCGCACAGTACCGCATGAACGGGTGATTTTTGTAGGACGTCAATATTTTGACGTTTTTCTTGAAAAACAAGTGAAAACCATGAAAGATATCGGGATATCTCGTGCGGTTATTAGCGCTGTGCGCTTATTTTGGGGTGTACTACCTTGCGCAACATGTCTACTTTTAAAAGATACCCGATTTTAATGCATACGACTTATAGTTTTATCAGAGAACATCATATCGCTCGCATGGAAAAAAATTTCGAAGCCTCAATTTTATGACGTTTTTCCCGAAAAACAAGTGAAAAACATGAAAGAAACGTTTTGGTCTCGCGCTATTATAAGCGCCACACGCTTCATTCAACTTGTACTATTTTGCACAATATGTTTTCTATTAGAAAATACCCGATTTTACGCAATACTACTTATAGTTTTAATCTGGCGCACAGTACCGCATGAACGGGTGATTTTTGTAGGACGTCAATATTTTGACGTTTTTCTTGAAAAACAAGTGAAAACCATGAAAGATATCGGGATATCTCGTGCGGTTATTAGCGCTGTGCGCTTATTTTGGGGTGTACTACCTTGCACAACATGTCTACTTTTAAAAGATACCCGATTTTAATGCATACGACTTATAGTTTTATCAGAGAACATCATATCGCTCGCATGGAAAAAAATTTCGAAGCCTCAATTTTATGACGTTTTTCCCGAAAAACAAGTGAAAAACATGAAAGAAACGTTTTGGTCTCGCGCTATTATAAGCGCCACACGCTTCATTCAACTTGTACTATTTTGCACAATATGTTTTCTATTAGAAAATACCCGATTTTACGCAATACTACTTATAGTTTTAATCTGGCGCACAGTACCGCATGAACGGGTGATTTTTGTAGGACGTCAATATTTTGACGTTTTTCTTGAAAAACAAGTGAAAACCATGAAAGATATCGGGATATCTCGTGCGGTTATTAGCGCTGTGCGCTTATTTTGGGGTGTACTACCTTGCGCAACATGTCTACTTTTAAAAGATACCCGATTTTAATGCATACGACTTATAGTTTTATCAGAGAACATCATATCGCTCGCATGGAAAAAAATTTCGAAGCCTCAATTTTATGACGTTTTTCCCGAAAAACAAGTGAAAAACATGAAAGAAACGTTTTGGTCTCGCGCTATTATAAGCGCCACACGCTTCATTCAACTTGTACTATTTTGCACAATATGTTTTCTATTAGAAAATACCCGATTTTACGCAATACTACTTATAGTTTTAATCTGGCGCACAGTACCGCATGAACGGGTGATTTTTGTAGGACGTCAATATTTTGACGTTTTTCTTGAAAAACAAGTGAAAACCATGAAAGATATCGGGATATCTCGTGCGGTTATTAGCGCTGTGCGCTTATTTTGGGGTGTACTACCTTGCGCAACATGTCTACTTTTAAAAGATACCCGATTTTAATGCATACGACTTATAGTTTTATCAGAGAACATCATATCGCTCGCATGGAAAAAAATTTCGAAGCCTCAATTTTATGACGTTTTTCCCGAAAAACAAGTGAAAAACATGAAAGAAACGTTTTGGTCTCGCGCTATTATAAGCGCCACACGCTTCATTCAACTTGTACTATTTTGCACAATATGTTTTCTATTAGAAAATACCCGATTTTACGCAATACTACTTATAGTTTTAATCTGGCGCACAGTACCGCATGAACGGGTGATTTTTGTAGGACGTCAATATTTTGACGTTTTTCTTGAAAAACAAGTGAAAACCATGAAAGATATCGGGATATCTCGTGCGGTTATTAGCGCTGTGCGCTTATTTTGGGGTGTACTACCTTGCGCAACATGTCTACTTTTAAAAGATACCCGATTTTAATGCATACGACTTATAGTTTTATCAGAGAACATCATATCGCTCGCATGGAAAAAAATTTCGAAGCCTCAATTTTATGACGTTTTTCCCGAAAAATAAGTGAAAAACATGAAAGAAACGTTTTGGTCTCGCGCTATTATAAGCGCCACACGCTTCATTCAACTTGTACTATTTTGCACAATATGTTTTCTATTAGAAAATACCCGATTTTACGCAATACTACTTATAGTTTTAATCTGGCGCACAGTACCGCATGAACGGGTGATTTTTGTAGGACGTCAATATTTTGACGTTTTTCTTGAAAAACAAGTGAAAACCATGAAAGATATCGGGATATCTCGTGCGGTTATTAGCGCTGTGCGCTTATTTTGGGGTGTACTACCTTGCGCAACATGTCTACTTTTAAAAGATACCCGATTTTAATGCATACGACTTATAGTTTTATCAGAGAACATCATATCGCTCGCATGGAAAAAAATTTCGAAGCCTCAATTTTATGACGTTTTTCCCGAAAAACAAGTGAAAAACATGAAAGAAACGTTTTGGTCTCGCGCTATTATAAGCGCCACACGCTTCATTCAACTTGTACTATTTTGCACAATATGTTTTCTATTAGAAAATACCCGATTTTACGCAATACTACTTATAGTTTTAATCTGGCGCACAGTACCGCATGAACGGGTTATTTTTGTAGGACGTCAATATTTTGACGTTTTTCTTGAAAAACAAGTGAAAACCATGAAAGATATCGGGATATCTCGTGCGGTTATTAGCGCTGTGCGCTTATTTTGGGGTGTACTACCTTGCGCAACATGTCTACTTTTAAAAGATACCCGATTTTAATGCATACGACTTATAGTTTTATCAGAGAACATCATATCGCTCGCATGGAAAAAAATTTCGAAGCCTCAATTTTATGACGTTTTTCCCGAAAAACAAGTGACAAACATGAAAGAAACGTTTTGGTCTCGCGCTATTATAAGCGCCACACGCTTCATTCAACTTGTACTATTTTGCACAATATGTTTTCTATTAGAAAATACCCGATTTTACGCAATCCTACTTATAGTTTTAATCTGGCGCACAGTACCGCATGAACGGGTGATTTTTGTAGGACGTCAATATTTTGACGTTTTTCTTGAAAAACAAGTGAAAACCATGAAAGATATCGGGATATCTCGTGCGGTTATTAGCGCTGTGCGCTTATTTTGGGGTGTACTACCTTGCGCAACATGTCTACTTTTAAAAGATACTCGATTTTAATGCATACGACTTATAGTTTTATCAGAGAACATCATATCGCTCGCATGGAAAAAAATTTCGAAGCCTCAATTTTATGACGTTTTTCCCGAAAAACAAGTGAAAAACATGAAAGAAACGTTTTGGTCTCGCGCTATTATAAGCGCCACACGCTTCATTCAACTTGTACTATTTTGCACAATATGTTTTCTATTAGAAAATACCCGATTTTACGCAATACTACTTATAGTTTTAATCTGGCGCACAGTACCGCATGAACGGGTGATTTTTGTAGGACGTCAATATTTTGACGTTTTTCTTGAAAAACAAGTGAAAACCATGAAAGATATCGGGATACCTCGTGCGGTTATTAGCGCTGTGCGCTTATTTTGGGGTGTACTACCTTGCGCAACATGTCTACTTTTAAAAGATACCCGATTTTAATGCATACGACTTATAGTTTTATCAGAGAACATCATATCGCTCGCATGGAAAAAAATTTCGAAGCCTCAATTTTATGACGTTTTTCCCGAAAAACAAGTGAAAAACATGAAAGAAACGTTTTGGTCTCGCGCTATTATAAGCGCCACACGCTTCATTCAACTTGTACTATTTTGCACAATATGTTTTCTATTAGAAAATACCCGATTTTACGCAATACTACTTATAGTTTTAATCTGGCGCACAGTACCGCATGAACGGGTGATTTTTGTAGGACGTCAATATTTTGACGTTTTTCTTGAAAAACAAGTGAAAACCATGAAAGATATCGGGATATCTCGTGCGGTTATTAGCGCTGTGCGCTTATTTTGGGGTGTACTACCTTGCGCAACATGTCTACTTTTAAAAGATACCCGATTTTAATGCATACGACTTATAGTTTTATCAGAGAACATCATATCGCTCGCATGGAAAAAATTTTCGAAGCCTCAATTTTATGACGTTTTTCCCGAAAAACAAGTGAAAAACATGAAAGAAACGTTTTGGTCTCGCGCTATTATAAGCGCCACACGCTTCATTCAACTTGTACTATTTTGCACAATATGTTTTCTATAAGAAAATACCCGATTTTACGCAATACTACTTATAGTTTTAATCTGGCGCACAGTACCGCATGAACGGGTGATTTTTGTAGGACGTCAATATTTTGACGTTTTTCTTGAAAAACAAGTGAAAACCATGAAAGATATCGGGATATCTCGTGCGGTTATTAGAGCTGTGCGCTTATTTTGGGGTGTACTACCTTGCGCAACATGTCTACTTTTAAAAGATACCCGATTTTAATGCATACGACTTATAGTTTTATCAGAGAACATCATATCGCTCGCATGGAAAAAAATTTCGAAGCCTCAATTTTATGACGTTTTTCCCGAAAAACAAGTGAAAAACATGAAAGAAACGTTTTGGTCTCGCGCTATTATAAGCGCCACACGCTTCATTCAACTTGTGCTATTTTGCACAATATGTTTTCTATTAGAAAATACCCGATTTTACGCAATACTACTTATAGTTTTAATCTGGCGCACAGTACCGCATGAACGGGTGATTTTTGTAGGACGTCAATATTTTGACGTTTTTCTTGAAAAACAAGTGAAAACCATGAAAGATATCGGGATATCTCGTGCGGTTATTAGCGCTATGGGCTTATTTTGGGGTGTACTACCTTGCGCAACATGTCTACTTTTAAAAGATACCCGATTTTAATGAATACGACTTATAGTTTTATCAGAGAACATCATATCGCTCGCATGGAAAAAAATATTCGAAGCGTCAATTTTATGACGTTTTTCCCGAAAAACAAGTGAAAAACATGAAAGAAACGTTTTGGTCTCGCGCTATTATAAGCGCCACACACTTCATTTAACTTGTACTATTTAGCGCAATATGTTTTCTATTAGAAAATACCCGATTTTACGCAATACTACTTATAGTTTTAATCTGGCGCACAGTACCGCATGAACGGGTGATTTTTGTAGGACGTCAATATTTTGACGTTTTTCTTGAAAAACAAGTGAAAACCATGAAAGATATCGGGATATCTCGTGCGGTTATTAGCGCTATGGGCTTATTTTGGGGTGTACTACCTTGCGCAACATGTCTACTTTTAAAAGATACCCGATTTTAATGAATACGACTTATAGTTTTATCAGAGAACATCATATCGCTCGCATGGAAAAAAAATTCAAAGCGTCAATTTTATGACGTTTTTCCCGAAAAACAAGTGAAAAACATGAAAGAAACGTTTTGGTCTCGCGCTATTATAAGCGCCACACACTTCATTTAACTTGTACTATTTAGCGCAATAAAATACCCGATTTTACGCAATACTACTTATAGTTTTAATCTGGCGCACAGTACCGCATGAACGGGTGATTTTTGTAGGACGTCAATATTTTGACGTTTTTCTTGAAAAACAAGTGAAAACCATGAAAGATATCGGGATATCTCGTGCGGTTATTAGCGCTATGGGCTTATTTTGGGGTGTACTACCTTGCGCAACATGTCTACTTTTAAAAGATACTCGATTTTAATGAATACGACTTATAGTTTTATCAGAGAACATCATATCGCTCGCATGGAAAAAAAAATTCGAAGCGTCAATTTTATGACGTTTTTCCCGAAAAACAAGTGAAAAACATGAAAGAAACGTTTTGGTCTCGCGCTATTATAAGCGCCACACACTTCATTTAACTTGTACTATTTAGCGAAATATGTTTTCTATTAGAAAATACCCGATTTTACGCAATACTACTTATAGTTTTAATCTGGCGCACAGTACCGCATGAACGGGTGATTTTTGTAGGACGTCAATATTTTGACGTTTTTCTTGAAAAACAAGTGAAAACCATGAAAGATATCGGGATATCTCGTGCGGTTATTAGCGCTGTGCGCTGATTTTGGGGTGTACTACCTTGCGCAACATGTCTACTTTTAAAAGATACCCAATTTTAATGAATACGACTTATAGTTTTATCAGAGAACATCATATCGCTCGCATGGAAAAAAAATTCGAAGCGTCAATTTTATGACGTTTTTCCCGAAAAACAAGTGAAAAACATGAACGAAACGTTTTGGTCTCGCGCTATTATAAGCGCCACACACTTCATTTAACTTGTACTATTTAGCGCAATATGTTTTCTATTAGAAAATACCCGATTTTACGCAATACTACTTATAGTTTTAATCTGGCGCACAGTACCGCATGAACGGGTGATTTTTGTAGGACGTCAATATTTTGACGTTTTTCTTGAAAAACAAGTGAAAACCATGAAAGATATCGGGATATCTCGTGCGGTTATTAGCGCTATGGGCTTATTTTGGGGTGTACTACCTTGCGCAACATGTCTACTTTTAAAAGATACTCGATTTAAATGAAGACGACTTATAGTTTTATCAGAGAACATCATATCGCTCGCATGGAAAAAAAAATTCGAAGCGTCAATTTTATGACGTTTTTCCCGAAAAACAAGTGAAAAACATGAAAGAAACGTTTTGGTCTCGCGCTATTATAAGCGCCACACACTTCATTTAACTTGTACTATTTAGCGAAATATGTTTTCTTTTAGCAAATACCCGATTTTATGCAATACTACTTATAGTTTTAATCTGGCGCACAGTACCGCATGAACGGGTGATTTTTGTAGGACGTCAATATTTTGACGTTTTTCTTGAAAAACAAGTGAAAACCATGAAAGATATCGGGATATCTCTTGCGGTTATTAGCGCTATGGGCTTATTTTGGGGTGTACTACCTTGCACAACATGTCTACTTTTAAAAGATACCCGATTTTAATGAATACGACTTATAGTTTTATCAGAGAACATCATATCGCTCGCATGGAAAAAAAATTCGAAGCGTCAATTTTATGACGTTTTTCCCGCAAAACAAGTGAAAAACATGAAAGAAACGTTTTGGTCTCGCGCTATTATAAGCGCCACACACTTCATTTAACTTGTACTATTTAGCGCAATATGTTTTCTATTAGAAAATACCCGATTTTACGCAATACTACTTATAGTTTTAATCTGGCGCACAGTACCGCATGAACGGGTGATTTTTGTAGGACGTCAATATTTTGACGTTTTTCTTGAAAAACAAGTGAAAACCATGAAAGATATCGGGATATCTCGTGCGGTTATTAGCGCTATGGGCTTATTTTGGGGTGTACTACCTTGCGCAACATGTATACTTTTAAAAGATACCCGATTTTAATGAATACGACTTATAGTTTTATCAGAGAACATCATATCGCTCGCATGGAAAAAAAAATTCGAAGCGTCAATTTTATGACGTTTTTCCCGAAAAACAAGTGAAAAACATGAAAGAAACGTTTTGGTCTCGCGCTATTATAAGCGCCACACACTTCATTTAACTTGTACTATTTAGCGCAATATGTTTTCTATTAGAAAATACCCGATTTTACGCAATACTACTTATAGTTTTAATCTGGCGCACAGTACCGCATGAACGGGTGATTTTTGTAGGACGTCAATATTTTGACGTTTTTCTTGAAAAACAAGTGAAAACCATGAAAGATATCGGGATATCTCGTGCGGTTATTAGCGCTATGGGCTTATTTTGGGGTGTACTACCTTGCGCAACATGTCTACTTTTAAAAGATACCCGATTTTAATGAATACGACTTATAGTTTTATCAGAGAACATCATATCGCTCGCATGGAAAAAAAATTCGAAGCGTCAATTTTATGACGTTTTTCCCGAAAAACAAGTGAAAAACATGAAAGAAACGTTTTGGTCTCGCGCTATTATAAGCGCCACACACTTCATTTAACTTGTACTATTTAGCGCAATATGTTTTCTATTAGAAAATACCCGATTTTACGCAATACTACTTATAGTTTTAATCTGGCGCACAGTACCGCATGAACGGGTGATTTTTGTAGGACGTCAATATTTTGACGTTTTTCTTGAAAAACAAGTGAAAACCATGAAAGATATCGGGATATCTCGTGCGGTTATTAGCGCTATGGGCTTATTTTGGGGTGTACTACCTTGCGCAACATGTCTACTTTTAAAAGATACCCGATTTTAATGAATACGACTTATAGTTTTATCAGAGAACATCATATCGCTCGCATGGAAAAAAAAATTCGAAGCGTCAATTTTATGACGTTTTTCCCGAAAAACAAGTGAAAAACATGAAAAAAACGTTTTGGTCTCGCGCTATTATAAGCGCCACACACTTCATTTAACTTGTACTATTTAGCGAAATATGTTTTCTATTAGAAAATACCCGATTTTACGCAATACTACTTATAGTTTTAATCTGGCGCACAGTACCGCATGAGCGGGTGATTTTTGTAGGACGTCAATATTTTGACGTTTGTCTTGAAAAACAAGTGAAAACCATGAAAGATATCGGGATATCTCGTGCGGTTATTAGCGCTATGGGCTTATTTTGGGGTGTACTACCTTGCGCAACATGTCTACTTTTAAAAGATACCCGATTTTAATGAATACGACTTATAGTTTTATCAGAGAACATCATATCGCTCGCATGGAAAAAAAATTCGAAGCGTCAATTTTATGACGTTTTTCCCGAAAAACAAGTGAAAAACATGAAAGAAACGTTTTGGTCTCGCGCTATTATAAGCGCCACACACTTCATTTAACTTGTACTATTTAGCGAAATATGTTTTCTATTAGAAAATACCCGATTTTACGCAATACTACTTATAGTTTTAATCTGGCGCACAGTACCGCATGAACGGTTGATTTTTGTAGGACGTCAATATTTTGACGTTTTTCTTGAAAAACAAGTGAAAACCATGAAAGATATCGGGATATCTCGTGCGGTTATTAGCGCTATGGGCTTATTTTGGGGTGTACTACCTTGCGCAACATGTCTACTTTTAAAAGATACCCGATTTTAATGAATACGACTTATAGTTTTATCAGAGAACATCATATCGCTCGCATGGAAAAAAAAATTCGAAGTGTCAATTTTATGACGTTTTTCCCGAAAAACAAGTGAAAAACATGAAAGAAACGTTTTGGTCTCGCGCTATTATAAGCACCACACACTTCATTTAACTTGTACTATTTAGCGAAATATGTTTTCTATTAGAAAATACCCGATTTTACGCAATACTACTTATAGTTTTAATCTGGCGCACAGTACCGCATGAACGGGTGATTTTTGTAGGACGTCAATATTTTGACGTTTTTCTTGAAAAACAAGTGAAAACCATGAAAGATATCGGGATATCTCGTGCGGTTATTAGCGCTATGGGCTTATTTTGGGGTGTACTACCTTGCGCAACATGTCTACTTTTAAAAGATACCCGATTTTAATGAATACGACTTATAGTTTTATCAGAGAACATCATATCGCTCGCATGGAAAAAAAATTCGAAGCGTCAATTTTATGACGTTTTTCCCGAAAAACAAGTGAAAAACATGAAAGAAACGTTTTGGTCTCGCGCTATTATAAGCGCCACACACTTCATTTAACTTGTACTATTTAGCGAAATATGTTTTCTATTAGAAAATACCCGATTTTACGCAATACTACTTATAGTTTTAATCTGGCGCACAGTACCGCATGAACGGGTGATTTTTGTAGGACGTCAATATTTTGACGTTTTTCTTGAAAAACAAGTGAAAACCATGAAAGATATCGGGATATCTCGTGCGGTTATTAGCGCTATGGGCTTATTTTGGGGTGTACTACCTTGCGCAACATGTCTACTTTTAAAAGATACCCGATTTTAATGAATACGACTTATAGTTTTATCAGAGAACATCATATCGCTCGCATGGAAAAAAAAATTCGAAGCGTCAATTTTATGACGTTTTTCCCGGAAAACAAGTGAAAAACATGAAAGAAACGTTTTGGTCTCGCGCTATTATAAGCGCCACACACTTCATTTAACTTGTACTATTTAGCGAAATATGTTTTCTATTAGAAAATACCCGATTTTACGCAATACTACTTATAGTTTTAATCTGGCGCACAGTACCGCATGAACGGTTGATTTTTGTAGGACGTCAATATTTTGACGTTTTTCTTGAAAAACAAGTGAAAACCATGAAAGATATCGGGATATCTCGTGCGGTTATTAGCGCTATGGGCTTATTTTGGGGTGTACTACCTTGCGCAACATGTCTACTTTTAAAAGATACCCGATTTTAATGAATACGACTTATAGTTTTATCAGAGAACATCATATCGCTCGCATGGAAAAAAAAATTCGAAGTGTCAATTTTATGACGTTTTTCCCGAAAAACAAGTGAAAAACATGAAAGAAACGTTTTGGTCTCGCGCTATTATAAGCACCACACACTTCATTTAACTTGTACTATTTAGCGAAATATGTTTTCTATTAGAAAATACCCGATTTTACGCAATACTACTTATAGTTTTAATCTGGCGCACAGTACCGCATGAACGGGTGATTTTTGTAGGACGTCAATATTTTGACGTTTTTCTTGAAAAACAAGTGAAAACCATGAAAGATATCGGGATATCTCGTGCGGTTATTAGCGCTATGGGCTTATTTTGGGGTGTACTACCTTGCGCAACATGTCTACTTTTAAAAGATACCCGATTTTAATGAATACGACTTATAGTTTTATCAGAGAACATCATATCGCTCGCATGGAAAAAAAATTCGAAGCGTCAATTTTATGACGTTTTTCCCGAAAAACAAGTGAAAAACATGAAAGAAACGTTTTGGTCTCGCGCTATTATAAGCGCCACACACTTCATTTAACTTGTACTATTTAGCGAAATATGTTTTCTATTAGAAAATACCCGATTTTACGCAATACTACTTATAGTTTTAATCTGGCGCACAGTACCGCATGAACGGGTGATTTTTGTAGGACGTCAATATTTTGACGTTTTTCTTGAAAAACAAGTGAAAACCATGAAAGATATCGGGATATCTCGTGCGGTTATTAGCGCTATGGGCTTATTTTGGGGTGTACTACCTTGCGCAACATGTCTACTTTTAAAAGATACCCGATTTTAATGAATACGACTTATAGTTTTATCAGAGAACATCATATCGCTCGCATGGAAAAAAAAATTCGAAGCGTCAATTTTATGACGTTTTTCCCGGAAAACAAGTGAAAAACATGAAAGAAACGTTTTGGTCTCGCGCTATTATAAGCGCCACACACTTCATTTAACTTGTACTATTTAGCGCAATATGTTTTCTATTAGAAAATACCAGATTTTACGCAATACTACTTATAGTTTTAATCTGGCGCACAGTACCACATGAACGGGTGATTTTTGTAGGACGTCAATATTTTGACGTTTTTCTTGAAAAACAAGTGAAAACCATGAAAGATATCGGGATATCTCGTGCGGTTATTAGCGCTATGGGCTTATTTTGGGGTGTACTACCTTGCGCAACATGTCTACTTTTAAAAGATACCCGATTTTAATGAATACGACTTATAGTTTTATCAGAGAACATCATATCGCTCGCATGGAAAAAAAAAATCGAAGCGTCAATTTTATGACGTTTTTCCCGAAAAACAAGTGAAAAACATGAAAGAAACGTTTTGGTCTCGCGCTATTATAAGCGCCACACACTTCATTTAACTTGTACTATTTAGCGCAATATGTGTTCTATTAGAAAATACCCGATTTTACGCAATACTACTTATAGTTTTAATCTGGCGCACAGTACCGCATGAACGGGTGATTTTTGTAGGACGTCAATATTTTGACGTTTTTCTTGAAAAACAAGTGAAAACCATGAAAGATATCGGGATATCTCGTGCGGTTATTAGCGCTATGGGCTTATTTTGGGGTGTACTACCTTGTGCAACATGTCTACTTTTAAAGGATACCCGATTTTAATGAATACGACTTATAGTTTTATCAGAGAACATCATATCGCTCGCATGGAAAAAAAATTCGAAGCGTCAATTTTATGACGTTTTTCCCGAAAAACAAGTGAAAAACATGAAAGAAACGTTTTGGTCTCGCGCTATTATAAGCGCCACACACTTCATTTAACTTGTACTATTTAGCGAAATATGTTTTCTATTAGAAAATACCAGATTTTACGCAATACTATTTATAGTTTTAATCTGGCGCACAGTACCGCATGAACGGGTGATTTTTGTAGGACGTCAATATTCTGACGTTTTTCTTGAAAAACAAGTGAAAACCATGAAAGATATCGGGATATCTCGTGCGGTTATTAGCGCTATGGGCTTATTTTGGGGTGTACTACCTTGCGCAACATGTCTACTTTTAAAAGATACCCGATTTTATAGTTTTATCAGAGAACATCATATCGCTCGCATGGAAAAAAAAATTCGAAGCGTCAATTTTATGACGTTTTTCCCGAAAAACAAGTGAAAAACATGAAAGAAACGTTTTGGTCTCGCGCTATTATAAGCGCCACACACTTCATTTAACTTGTACTATTTAGCGCAATATGTTTTCTATTAGAAAATACCCGATTTTACGCAATACTACTTATAGTTTTAATCTGGCGCACAGTACCGCATGAACGGGTGATTTTTGTAGGACGTCAATATTTTGACGTTTTTCTTGAAAAACAAGTGAAAACCATAAAAGATATCGGGATATCTCGTGCGGTTATTAGCGCTATGGGCTTATTTTGGGGTGTACTACCTTGCGCAACATGTCTACTTTTAAAAGATACCCGATTTTAATTAATACGACTTATAGTTTTATCAGAGAACATCATATCGCTCGCATGGAAAAAAAAATTCGAAGCGTCAATTTTATGACGTTTTTCCCGAAAAACAAGTGAAAAACATGAAAGAAACGTTTTGGTCTCGCGCTATTATAAGCGCCACACACTTCATTTAACTTGTACTATTTAGCGCAATATGTTTTCTATTAGAAAATACCCGATTTTACGCAATACTACTTATAGTTTTAATCTGGCGCACAGTACCGCATGAACGTGTGATTTTTGTAGGATATTGACGTTTTTCTTGAAAAACAAGTGAAAACCATGAAAGATATCGGGATATCTCGTGCGGTTATTAGCGCTATGGGCTTATTTTGGGGTGTACTACCTTGCGCAACATGTCTACTTTTAAAAGATACCCGATTTTAGTTTAAACATATTTATTCAAATAAACATACGAACATTACATATACAAACATAATAACTGGCAAGGATTCGGAAACAAGCTTAAGCTTATACAAGGTCCGTCTCCTTAAACACATACAAAGTAAATAGACAATAAACATCTAGCACGCCTTATAATGAATGGGATTCAAAATATGTTGAATGGTGGTTAACAATGTGTAATAAGAAATAATGTAAAAAGAAGAAATAAAACGTACATAAGTGGGATTGAAATGAAGTGTAATTGAAAGAGCATTAATATAAAAATCTTTTGCTGTCTAGTAAAAACTTTTGCACTTTTAAAAATAGCTGAGTGTTCTGATCTAAAGTTAGAGCATCTGACCCATACAGCAGAATATCAGTAGTAAGTGGAATTTGAAGATTTAGTGAAAACAAAGAATCACGAATGACAGAATATTTATGACAATATAATAGATAGTGGGAAGTAGTCTCCATTTGGCCACAGGTACAGTTAGGAGTGTCGACTATGTTTCGTAAAAATAGATGGGCATTAAGAGAGCTGCTCTCCATACGTAACCTGGTGTGGAGTACTTGACCCATTCTACTACCGACGTAATAATAAGGTGGACATTTCTTGATATCACCTTTTAGGTGATTTTTCAAGATATTTATAGATGGATTTTGGCGAACATCGAGAGGAATTTTGTTCCATAACTTAATGGTTGAGGGTAGGAAATATCCAGAATACAAGTTTGTCCTTGTTCTGATTTCCGTCAAGTTTTGGTTTTGGCGCGTAAAATGCCGGTGACGATTAGAAAGGGTTTCCGGCAGAATATTTCTGAGGTATGCGGGGGTTTTCTCATGTACGATTTTATGCATCATTAAAACTCGATGTTTTTTTCGACGGTCTACTAGTCTCTCCCATCCCGTTTCAGCGTAAAGGTTTCTAATCGGAGTAAGCTTCGTTCCCCCCGTTATAACTCTCATAGCTTCGATCTGAACATTCTCAATTTTATCAGATAGGTATTCAATGTTATTATCCCAAACGACGTCGCCGTATTCCAAAATTGGTCTAATAAACGAAAAATACATTTTCTCTAGTGAGAATCTGTCTAAAATAAGACGAAGACGACGAAGAATATTAACCCGTTTAAAAGCCTTTTTCACTATGTATTCAACATGATTATGCCACGTCCCGTTGTCCGAAAACCATATACCAAGGTGTTTGTGACTCGTGACTTCCTCTATAGTGTGATTGTTCATCTTCAGCGGAGGATGTACAACCTTAGTCGCTTTCCGTGAGATGAGCATAGATTCAGTTTTCTGCGGGTTAAATTTTACTAACCACTCTGATGCCCATCGGTTGACTTTTTCTAGGTCTTCGTTTAAGATGCCTTGTGCTGTATCTGGACTATCAACCGTAACGTAGAGACTAGTATCGTCAGCGAATAATTTGATGCATGCGCCGATATCAACTACAATGTCATTTATAAATATAATAAATAACAGCGGACCGAGTATAGAACCCTGTGGAACTCCAGCGTTTATAGATGACCAGTTGGAAAACGTTCCATTTAAACATACGCGTTGTTTCCTTTGACTTAAGTAGCTAACAAACCAATCTAGCAGTTTCCCAGAGATACCGTACTTCTGTAATTTAAAAATAAGACCCCTGTGCCAAACACGGTCAAAAGCCTTACTTATATCACAGAATACGACTCTGACTTCCTTTCCACTGTCCAGAGCTTTACCAAACGTATTAGAAGTTTCAATAAGTTGGTTTACTGCGGAATCACCACGCGTAAAGCCAGATTGATTGGAGGTGATAATCTTTTTGTCTAATAAATAATTATGCACGTACTTATACACGCATCTCTCCATACATTTGGAGATTATACTCAATAATGATATGGGACGATAGTTTTTCACCTCCTTGTCATTTCTGGCTTTAAAAACAGGCGTGACATTAGCTCTTTTCCATTCAACAGGAAAAATTCCGTTGTCTAGTGACAAGTTAAATAATCTACACAGAGGGGATTTCAGAACGGACGCGCCGGCCTTCAATAATCGCGGGTTTATAAGGTCCGGTCCACTCGCTTTACTTACATTAAGGTTAATAAGCACGTCATTGACATCCGAATCAGAAATAACTACGTTTTCTAATGGTTGATTGCACTGGACAGGGTCGGGAAGAAAGGCGTTTGAATCATCGAGAATGGTTTGAGAAGCAAAGAAATTGTTAAATTCGTTCGCTTTCTCAGTATCATCATAAATTAAATTATCATTTCGCAATAAGGGCGGAATTCCGCTGGTTGTAGATTTTTTAATTCCGGAGATCTGATTACAGATCTTCCACCAGTTCTTTTCTGTCGGTTTGCTGGTGCTGAGTTCATTTATCAGGTTCGTCTGATAATCGTCACGAGATTTACGAATAATCGAGGTCAGTTTGTTGCGAACTGAACGAAATTTGGCCCAGTCTGCTTCCCTATTAAATCGCTTAGCCCTAGCATGCACACGCCGCTTCTGACGAATAACTTTTTTGACATTACTTGTTAGCCACTTCGGATCGGTCTTACGAATCGTAACGGTACGGTTAGGAATTGATATATTAGCTGCATGTAAGATGCGCTCAGAGATGTTTTCAACGATCACGTTTACATTATTACTAACAAACATCTCGTCCCAGTCGGTTTCGGAGAGAATACGTGTATACGCGTCATAGTTTCCACGGTCGTAAAGCCAAACCTTACGTTTAAAGCTTTTACACGTCGGTTTCGGAACGTTTATTATTCCAAATACTGGACAATGGTATCGTATTTGGTCTAATAAAGGGGGCATAACACCAGCATATGGGACAAAATCCACACTACTAGTGATAATCAAATCTGTAATGGTCGACGAGTGCTCAGTAAAATTGGTTGGGTCTTCTATCATTTGATCTAAGCTATAAGTTGTACAAATACGTTTCATCTTAGAATTATTACACTGTTGGTTATCATTAAAATCTCCAGTGATAATAACATGGTCACAATTAACATCATTGACAGCCGACTCAATAGAACTCTCAACTTTATTCCAAGTTTCAATACCACTTTGTGGAGGAACATAAAAAGTTCCATACAAAACTGATTTACTACCAATTTTAACTTGAATCCATATAACCTCTACTTCAGGTATCTCTAAATCAATGCGTCTAAATGCATGAATGGTATTCTTAACATAGACAATGACACCTCCCCCCTTTTTGTTTACCCTGTCTTTACGAAACGGGGTTTGGAAGTTGAGAAGTTCTACAGAATCTTCATCATTCGAGTCATTTAACCATGATTCAGTAAAGGATAATATATCAAAATCGTTATACTCTACCGACAAAAGATCTAATTTTGGAAGTAAACTTTGAACATTAAGATGTAAAAACGATACTGAACTTGAAAGCATTTCATAAATATGTGAATACTCGGACGAAGAAAATGAATTTTCACTACTATTATCATCTTCGTGACCAATTGGCCCTGGGTTTGGATGTATTCCACTTATAATTAACAGCATTTCTATAATAACAAATAATATACATGTAATAATGACTAAGTCTGTCACAGTACCAACAGGTGCTTGAGGAGACATATAACATTCTTTGCACCCGGCATTAACCACATTTAGATCAACAATAAAACATAATAAAATAATCAAGGAAAAGGCTTCCTGCTTATTCCTAGCATTTACAAAAATACAAAAACAAAACACCTCAAACAATGAAAATGCTCTTTTATATTTCAGTGCAAAAGTAAAAAGGCCAACTCTCATTCTATATTGTTCTATTCCAATACCCATTATGTAACACCTGTCTGGTCATAAGAAAGGTGAGAGTGGCCGTAAATTGTACATAAAGTAATTGAAAACACAATTCTTACTTGTACATAAACCAGCAGCAAAGCATTAACAAATAAGTACACTTCATCCCAAGATTTGTAATTTGTATATATATTTACAAAAAGTATGAATAAAAAGGAGTAAACATGGCATAAAAAGATCATGTGAAAGGGTAATGGACTTTAATCAGTGAAACAAATATTCAAAATTTAAATACGAGTTAAGGAACAAGAAAAAAAACAAAATATTATAGTTTCACTTTGAGCCAAAAGAAAGATAACTATTAAAGTTTACTATATATTTGTATCACGTGACTTGCCTAATTGGTTTGAAAGGCTTGAGTAAGCACAAATACTATAGTATTTACATGGGGTCATTTAAATATAACCATAACACTTGTAAATGAAAATAAACATGTAAAATAATATACATAGTAATCAATGCATTTGTTACAAGTTCGAATGTTTATTCAGCATACAATGTACAAAAGAATAAAGTTATAATATTTATGGTTTGGAGACTGATTCATGATGTGTAGCTTGCTTCTGGGGGGGATAAGCAATATTAGCAGCCATGGGAAAGTTGTCCATGATGTACTTCTTCAGTGCATAGTCAGTAGTTACACTATTCACACGGTCGTGTCTGTCTTTAAGGAAGATCTTGCCATCTGACGTCCATGTTTGCGATATGAATCCTTTCTTCTTTAATTGGCGGGCCCTGTAGGCAAGAGTGTTTCGGGTTTTCGTCAGGTCTTCGTTGATCGCAACCCGGCTAAAGTTCTCAGAATCCTTAAGATCCTTACTAGATTTCAGGATACGACGTTTGGTTTCCCTGTCTCGGAGACGAACAATGATTTGTCTTGGCATTGGCGGGCCTCGGTGTTTGACATTCGGATTCCCCACTCTATGCGACCGTACAATATCACTATCCTCAAAATCTGTGTCAATAGACTTTACTATTTCCTTCACGATCTCTGTTGTATTTTCGCCTTTTTTTAATGAATACGACTTATAGTTTTATCAGAGAACATCATATCGCTCGCATGGAAAAAAAAATTCGAAGCGTCAATTTTATGACGTTTTTCCCGAAAAACAAGTGAAAAACATGAAAGAAACGTTTTGGTCTCGCGCTATTATAAGCGCCACACACTTCATTTAACTTGTACTATTTAGCGCAATATGTTTTCTATTAGAAAATACCCGATTTTACGCAATACTACTTATAGTTTTAATCTGGCGCACAGTACCGCATGAACGGGTGATTTTTGTAGGACGTCAATATTTTGACGTTTTTCTTGAAAAACAAGTGAAAACCATGAAAGATATCGGGATACCTCGTGCGGTTATTAGCGCTATGGGCTTATTTTGGGGTGTACTACCTTGCGCAACATGTCTACTTTTAAAAGATACCCGATTTTAATGAATACGACTTATAGTTTTATCAGAGAACATCATATCGCTCGCATGGAAAAAAAAATTCGAAGCGTCAATTTTATGACGTTTTTCCCGAAAAACAAGTGAAAAACATGAAAGAAACGTTTTGGTTTCGCGCTATTATAAGCGCCACACACTTCATTTAACTTGTACTATTTAGCGCAATATGTTTTCTATTAGAAAATACCCGATTTTACGCAATACTACTTATAGTTTTAATCTGGCGCACAGTACCGCATGAACGGGTGATTTTTGTAGAACGTCAATATTTTGACGTTTTTCTTGAAAAACAAGTGAAAACCATGAAAGATATCGGGATATCTCGTGCGGTTATTAGCGCTATGGGCTTATTTTGGGGTGTACTACCTTGCGCAACATGTCTACTTTTAAAAGACACCCGATTTTAATGAATACGACTTATAGTTTTATCAGAGAACATCATTAGATATCGCTCGCATGAAAAAAAAAAATTCGAAGCGTCAATTTTATGACGTTTTTCCCGAAAAACATGAAAGAAACGTTTTGGTCTCGCGCTATTATAAGCGCCACACACTTCATTTAACTTGTACTATTTAGCGCAATATGTTTTCTATTAGAAAATACCAGATTTTACGCAATACTACTTATAGTTTTAATCTGGCGCACAGTACCGCATGAACGGGTGATTTTTGTAGGACGTCAATATTTTGACGTTTTTCTTAAAAAACAAGTGAAAACCATGAAAGATATCGGGATATCTCGTGCGGTTATTAGCGCTATGGGCTTATTTTGGGGTGTACTACCTTGCGCAACATGTCTACTTTTAAAAGATACCCGATTTTAATGAATACGACTTATAGTTTTATCAGAGAACATCATATCGCTCGCATGGAAAAAAAAATTCGAAGCGTCAATTTTATGACGTTTTTCCCGAAAAACAAGTGAAAAACATGAAAGAAACGTTTTGGTCTCGCGCTATTATAAGCGCCACACACTTCATTTAACTTGTACTATTTAGCGCAATATGTTTTCTATTAGAAAATACCCGATTTTACGCAATACTACTTATAGTTTTAATCTGGCGCACTGTACCGCATGAACGGGTGATTTTTGTAGGACGTCAATATTTTGACGTTTTTCTTGAAAAACAAGTGAAAACCATGAAAGATATCGGGATATCTCGTGCGGTTATTAGCGCTATGGGCTTATTTTGGGGTGTACTACCTTGCGCAACATGTGTACTTTTAAAAGATACCCGATTTTAATGAATACGACTTATAGTTTTATCAGAGAACATCATATCGCTCGCATGGAAAAAAAATTCGAAGCGTCAATTTTATGACGTTTTTCCCGAAAAACAAGTGAAAAACATGAAAGAAACGTTTTGGTCTCGCGCTATTATAAGCGCCACACACTTCATTTAACTTGTACTATTTAGCGAAATATGTTTTCTATTAGAAAATACCAGATTTTACGCAATACTATTTATAGTTTTAATCTGGCGCACAGTACCGCATGAACGGGTGATTTTTGTAGGACGTCAATATTCTGACGTTTTTCTTGAAAAAAAAGTGAAAACCATGAAAGATATCGGGATATCTCGTGCGGTTATTAGCGCTGTGCGCTTATTTTGGGGTGTACTACCTTGCGCAACATGTCTACTTTTAAAAGATACCCGATTTTAATGCATACGACTTATAGTTTTATCAGAGAACATCATATCGCTCGCATGGAAAAAAATTTCGAAGCCTCAATTTTATGACGTTTTTCCCGAAAAACAAGTGAAAAACATGAAAGAAACGTTTTGGTCCCGCGCTATTATAAGCGCCACACGCTTCATTCAACTTGTACTACATGTATTTTGCACAATATGTTTTCTATTAGAAAATACCCGATTTTACGCAATACTACTTATAGTTTTAATCTGGCGCACAGTACCGCATGAACGGGTGATTTTTGTAGGACGTCAATATTTTGACGTTTTTCTTGAAAAATAAGTGAAAACCATGAAAGATATCGGGATATCTCGTGCGGTTATTAGCGCTATGGGCTTATTTTGGGGTGTACTACCTTGCGCAACATGTCTACTTTTAAAAGATACCCGATTTTAATTAATACGACTTATAGTTTTATCAGAGAACATCATATCGCTCGCATGGAAAAAAAAATTCGAAGCGTCAATTTTATGACGTTTTTCCCGAAAAACAAGTGAAAAACATGAAAGAAACGTTTTGGTCTCGCGCTATTATAAGCGCCACACACTTCATTTAACTTGTACTATTTAGCGCAATATGTTTTCTATTAGAAAATACCCGATTTTACGCAATACTACTTATAGTTTTAATCTGGCGCACAGTACCGCATGAACGTGTGATTTTTGTAGGATATTGACGTTTTTCTTGAAAAACAAGTGAAAACCATGAAAGATATCGGGATATCTCGTGCGGTTATTAGCGCTATGGGCTTATTTTGGGGTGTACTACCTTGCGCAACATGTCTACTTTTAAAAGATACCCGATTTTAATGAATACGACTTATAGTTTTATCAGAGAACATCATATCGCTCGCATGGAAAAAAAAATTCGAAGCGTCAATTTTATGACGTTTTTCCCGAAAAACAAGTGAAAAACATGAAAGAAACGTTTTGGTCTCGCGCTATTATAAGCGCCACACACTTCATTTAACTTGTACTATTTAGCGCAATATGTTTTCTATTAGAAAATACCAGATTTTACGCAATACTACTTATAGTTTTAATCTGGCGCACAGTACCGCATGAACGGGTGATTTTTGTAGGACGTCAATATTTTGACGTTTTTCTTGAAAAACAAGTGAAAACCATGAAAGATATCGGGATATCTCGTGCGGTTATTAGCGCTATGGGCTTATTTTGGGGTGTACTACCTTGCGCAACATGTCTACTTTTAAAAGATACCCGATTTTAATGAATACGACTTATAGTTTTATCAGAGAACATCATATCGCTCGCATGGAAAAAAAAATTCGAAGCGTCAATTTTATGACGTTTTTCCCGAAAAACAAGTGAAAAACATGAAAGAAACGTTTTGGTTTCGCGCTATTATAAGCGCCACACACTTCATTTAACTTGTACTATTTAGCGCAATATGTTTTCTATTAAAAAATACCAGATTTTACGCAATACTATTTATAGTTTTAATCTGGCGCACAGTACCGCATGAACGGGTGATTTTTGTAGAACGTCAATATTTTGACGTTTTTCTTGAAAAACAAGTGAAAACCATGAAAGATATCGGGATATCTCGTGCGGTTATTAGCGCTATGGGCTTATTTTGGGGTGTACTACCTTGCGCAACATGTCTACTTTTAAAAGACACCCGATTTTAATGAATACGACTTATAGTTTTATCAGAGAACATCATTAGATATCGCTCGCATGAAAAAAAAAAATTCGAAGCGTCAATTTTATGACGTTTTTCCCGAAAAACATGAAAGAAACGTTTTGGTCTCGCGCTATTATAAGCGCCACACACTTCATTTAACTTGTACTATTTAGCGCAATATGTTTTCTATTAGAAAATACCAGATTTTACGCAATACTACTTATAGTTTTAATCTGGCGCACAGTACCGCATGAACGGGTGATTTTTGTAGGACGTCAATATTTTGACGTTTTTCTTAAAAAACAAGTGAAAACCATGAAAGATATCGGGATATCTCGTGCGGTTATTAGCGCTATGGGCTTATTTTGGGGTGTACTACCTTGCGCAACATGTCTACTTTTAAAAGATACCCGATTTTAATGAATACGACTTATAGTTTTATCAGAGAACATCATATCGCTCGCATGGAAAAAAAAATTCGAAGCGTCAATTTTATGACGTTTTTCCCGAAAAACAAGTGAAAAACATGAAAGAAACGTTTTGGTCTCGCGCTATTATAAGCGCCACACACTTCATTTAACTTGTACTATTTAGCGCAATATGTTTTCTATTAGAAAATACCCGATTTTACGCAATACTACTTATAGTTTTAATCTGGCGCACTGTACCGCATGAACGGGTGATTTTTGTAGGACGTCAATATTTTGACGTTTTTCTTGAACAACAAGTGAAAACCATGAAAGATATCGGGATATCTCGTGCGGTTATTAGCGCTATGGGCTTATTTTGGGGTGTACTACCTTGCGCAACATGTGTACTTTTAAAAGATACCCGATTTTAATGAATACGACTTATAGTTTTATCAGAGAACATCATATCGCTCGCATGGAAAAAAAATTCGAAGCGTCAATTTTATGACGTTTTTCCCGAAAAACAAGTGAAAAACATGAAAGAAACGTTTTGGTCTCGCGCTATTATAAGCGCCACACACTTCATTTAACTTGTACTATTTAGCGAAATATGTTTTCTATTAGAAAATACCAGATTTTACGCAATACTATTTATAGTTTTAATCTGGCGCACAGTACCGCATGAACGGGTGATTTTTGTAGGACGTCAATATTCTGACGTTTTTCTTGAAAAAAAAGTGAAAACCATGAAAGATATCGGGATATCTCGTGCGGTTATTAGCGCTATGGGCTTATTTTGGGGTGTACTACCTTGCGCAACATGTCTACTTTTAAAAGATACCCGATTTTAATGAATACGACTTATAGTTTTATCAGAGAACATCATATCGCTCGCATGAAAAAAAAAAAATCGAAGCGTCAATTTTATGACGTTTTTCCCGAAAAACAAGTGAAAAACATGAAAGAAACGTTTTGGTCTCGCGCTATTATAAGCGCCACACATTTCATTTAACTTGTACTATTTAGCGCAATATGTTTTCTATTAGAAAATACCCGATTTTACGCAATACTACTTATAGTTTTAATCTGGCGCACAGTACCGCATGAACGGGTGATTTTTGTAGGACGTCAATATTTTGACGTTTTTCTTGAAAAACAAGTGAAAACCATGAAAGATATCGGGATATCTCGTGCGGTTATTAGCGCTATGGGCTTATTTTGGGGTGTACTACCTTGCGCAACATGTCTACTTTTAAAAGATACCCGATTTTAATGAATACGACTTATAGTTTTATCAGAGAACATCATATCGCTCGCATGGAAAAAAAAATTCGAAGCGTCAATTTTATGACGTTTTTCCCGAAAAACAAGTGAAAAACATGAAAGAAACGTTTTGGTCTCGCGCTATTATAAGCGCCACACACTTCATTTAACTTGTACTATTTAGCGCAATATGTTTTCTATTAGAAAATACCAGATTTTACGCAATACTACTTATAGTTTTAATCTGGCGCACAGTACCGCATGAACGTGTGATTTTTGTAGGATATTGACGTTTTTCTTGAAAAACAAGTGAAAACCATGAAAGATATCGGGATATCTCGTGCGGTTATTAGCGCTATGGGCTTATTTTGGGGTGTACTACCTTGCGCAACATGTCTACTTTTAAAAGATACCCGATTTTAATGAATACGACTTATAGTTTTATCAGAGAACATCATATCGCTCGCATGGAAAAAAAATTCGAAGCGTCAATTTTATGACGTTTTTCCCGAAAAACAAGTGAAAAACATGAAAGAAACGTTTTGGTTTTGAGCTATTATAAGCGCCACACACTTCATTTAACTTGTACTATTTAGCGCAATATGTTTTCTATTAGAAAATACCCGATTTTACGCAATACTACTTATAGTTTTAATCTGGCGCACAGTACCGCATGAACGGGTGATTTTTGTAGAACGTCAATATTTTGACGTTTTTCTTGAAAAACAAGTGAAAACCATGAAAGATATCGGGATATCTCGTGCGGTTATTAGCGCTATGGGCTTATTTTGGGGTGTACTACCTTGCGCAACATGTCTACTTGTAAAAGATACCCGATTTTAATGAATACGACTTATAGTTTTATCAGAGAACATCATATCGCTCGCATGGAAAAAAAAATTCGAAGCGTCAATTTTATGACGTTTTTCCCGAAAAACAAGTGAAAAACATGAAAGAAACGTTTTGGTCTCGCGCTATTATAAGCGCCACACACTTCATTTAACTTGTACTATTTAGCGCAATATGTTTTCTATTAGAAAATACCCAATTTTACGCAATACTACTTATAGTTTTAATCTGGCGCACAGTACCGCATGAACGGGTGATTTTTGTAGGACGTCAATATTTTGACGTTTTTCTTGAAAAACAAGTGAAAACCATGAAAGATATCGGGATATCTCGTGCGGTTATTAGCGCTATGGGCTTATTTTGGGGTGTACTACCTTGCGCAACATGTCTACTTTTAAAAGATACCCGATTTTAATGAATACGACTTATAGTTTTATCAGAGAACATCATATCGCTCGCATGGAAAAAAAAATTCGAAGCGTCAATTTTATGACGTTTTTCCCGAAAAACAAGTGAAAAACATGAAAGAAACGTTTTGGTCTCGCGCTATTATAAGCGCCACACACTTCATTTAACTTGTACTATTTAGCGCAATATGTTTTCTATTAGAAAATACCCAATTTTACGCAATACTACTTATAGTTTTAATCTGGCGCACAGTACCGCATGAACGGGTGATTTTTGTAGGACGTCAATATTTTGACGTTTTTCTTGAAAAACAAGTGAAAACCATGAAAGATATCGGGATATCTCGTGCGGTTATTAGCGCTATGGGCTTATTTTGGGGTGTACTACCTTGCGCAACATGTCTACTTTTAAAAGATACCCGATTTTAATGAATACGACTTATAGTTTTATCAGAGAACATCATATCGCTCGCATGGAAAAAAAAATTCGAAGCGTCAATTTTATGACGTTTTTCCCGAAAAACAAGTGAAAAACATGAAAGAAACGTTTTGGTCTCGCGCTATTATAAGCGCCACACACTTCATTTAACTTGTACTATTTAGCGCAATATGTTTTCTATTAGAAAATACCAGATTTTACGCAATACTACTTATAGTTTTAATCTGGCGCACAGTACCGCATGAACGGGTGATTTTTGTAGGACGTCAATATTTTGACGTTTTTCTTGAAAAACAAGTGAAAGCCATGAAAGATATCGGGATATCTCGTGCGGTTATTAGCGCTATGGGCTTATTTTGGGGTGTACTACCTTGCGCAACATGTCTACTTTTAAAAGATACCCGATTTTAATGAATACGACTTATAGTTTTATCAGAGAACATCATATCGCTCGCATGGAAAAAAAAATCGAAGCGTCAATTTTATGACGTTTTTCCCGAAAAACAAGTGAAAAACATGAAAGAAACGTTTTGGTCTCGCGCTATTATAAGCGCCACACACTTCATTTAACTTGTACTATTTAGCGAAATATGTTTTCTATTAGAAAATACCAGATTTTACGCAATACTATTTATAGTTTTAATCTGGCGCACAGTACCGCATGAACGGGTGATTTTTGTAGGACGTCAATATTCTGACGTTTTTCTTGAAAAACAAGTGAAAACCATGAAAGATATCGGGATATCTCGTGCGGTTATTAGCGCTATGGGCTTATTTTGGGGTGTACTACCTTGCGCAACATGTCTACTTTTAAAAGATACCCGATTTTAATGAATACGACTTATAGTTTTATCAGAGAACATCATATCGCTCGCATGGAAAAAAAAATTCGAAGCGTCAATTTTATGACGTTTTTCCCGAAAAACAAGTGAAAAACATGAAAGAAACGTTTTGGTCTCGCGCTATTATAAGCGCCACACACTTCATTTAACTTGTACTATTTAGCGCAATATGTTTTCTATTAGAAAATACCAGATTTTACGCAATACTACTTATAGTTTTAATCTGGCGCACAGTACCGCATGAACGGGTGATTTTTGTAGGACGTCAATATTTTGACGTTTTTCTTGAAAAACAAGTGAAAACCATGAAAGATATCGGGATATCTCGTGCGGTTATTAGCGCTATGGGCTTATTTTGGGGTGTACTACCTTGCGCAACATGTCTACTTTTAAAAGATACCCGATTTTAATGAATACGACTTATAGTTTTATCAGAGAACATCATATCGCTCGCATGGAAAAAAAAATTCGAAGCGTCAATTTTATGACGTTTTTCCCGAAAAACAAGTGAAAAACATGAAAGAAACGTTTTGGTCTCGCGCTATTATAAGCGCCACACACTTCATTTAACTTGTACTATTTAGCGCAATATGTTTTCTATTAGAAAATACCAGATTTTACGCAATACTACTTATAGTTTTAATCTGGCGCACAGTACCGCATGAACGGGTGATTTTTGTAGGACGTCAATATTTTGACGTTTTTCTTGAAAAACAAGTGAAAACCATGAAAGATATCGGGATATCTCGTGCGGTTATTAGCGCTATGGGCTTATTTTGGGGTGTACTACCTTGCGCAACATGTCTACTTTTAAAAGATACCCGATTTTAATGAATACGACTTGTAGTTTTATCAGAGAACATCATATCGCTCGCATGGAAAAAAAAATTCGAAGCGTCAATTTTATGACGTTTTTCCCGAAAAACAAGTGAAAAACATGAAAGAAACGTTTTGGTCTCGCGCTATTATAAGCGCCACACACTTCATTTAACTTGTACTATCTAGCGCAATATGTTTTCTATTAGAAAATACCAGATTTTACGCAATACTACTTATAGTTTTAATCTGGCGCACAGTACCGCATGAACGGGTGATTTTTGTAGGACGTCAATATTTTGACGTTTTTCTTGAAAAACAAGTGAAAACCATGAAAGATATCGGGATATCTTGTGCGGTTATTAGCGCTATGGGCTTATTTTGGGGTGTACTACCTTGCGCAACATGTCTACTTTTAAAAGATACCCGATTTTAATGAATACGACTTATAGTTTTATCAGAGAACATCATATCGCTCGCATGGAAAATAAAATTCGAAGCGTCAATTTTATGACGTTTTTCCCGAAAAACAAGTGAAAAACATGAAAGAAACGTTTTGGTCTCGCGCTATTATAAGCGCCACACACTTCATTTAACTTGTACTATTTAGCGCAATATGTTTTCTATTAGAAAATACCCGATTTTACGCAATACTACTTATAGTTTTAATCTGGCGCACAGTACCGCATGAACGTGTGATTTTTGTAGGATATTGACGTTTTTCTTGAAAAACAAGTGAAAACCATGAAAGATATCGGGATATCTTGTGCGGTTATTAGCGCTATGGGCTTATTTTGGGGTGTACTACCTTGCGCAACATGTCTACTTTTAAAAGATACCCGATTTTAATGAATACGACTTATAGTTTTATCAGAGAACATCATATCGCTCGCATGGAAAATAAAATTCGAAGCGTCAATTTTATGACGTTTTTCCCGAAAAACAAGTGAAAAACATGAAAGAAACGTTTTGGTCTCGCGCTATTATAAGCGCCACACACTTCATTTAACTTGTACTATTTAGCGCAATATGTTTTCTATTAGAAAATACCCGATTTTACGCAATACTACTTATAGTTTTAATCTGGCGCACAGTACCGCATGAACGTGTGATTTTTGTAGGATATTGACGTTTTTCTTGAAAAACAAGTGAAAACCATGAAAGATATCGGGATATCTCGTGCGGTTATTAGCGCTATGGGCTTATTTTGGGGTGTACTACCTTGCGCAACATGTCTACTTTTAAAAGATACCCGATTTTAATGAATACGACTTATAGTTTTATCAGAGAACATCATATCGCTCGCATGGAAAAAAAAATTCGAAGCGTCAATTTTATGACGTTTTTCCCGAAAAACAAGTGAAAAACATGAAAGAAACGTTTTGGTCTCGCGCTATTATAAGCGCCACACACTTCATTTAACTTGTACTATTTAGCGCAATATGTTTTCTATTAGAAAATACCCGATTTTACGCAATACTACTTATAGTTTTAATCTGGCGCACAGTACCGCATGAACGGGTGATTTTTGTAGAACGTCAATATTTTGACGTTTTTCTTGAAAAACAAGTGAAAACCATGAAAGATATCGGGATATCTCGTGCGGTTATTAGCGCTATGGGCTTATTTTGGGGTGTACTACCTTGCGCAACATGTCTACTTTTAAAAGATACCCGATTTTAATGAATACGACTTATAGTTTCATCAGAGAACATCATATCGCTCGCATGGAAAAAAAAATTCGAAGCGTCAATTTTATGACGTTTTTCCCGGAAAACAAGTGAAAAACATGAAAGACACGTTTTGGTCTCGCGCTATTATAAGCGCCACACACTTCATTTAACTTGTACTATTTAGCGCAATATGTTTTCTATTAGAAAATACCCGATTTTACGCAATACTACTTATAGTTTTAATCTGGCGCACAGTACCGCATGAACGGGTGATTTTTGTAGGACGTCAATATTTTGACGTTTTTCTTGAAAAACAAGTGAAAACCATGAAAGATATCGGGATATCTCGTGCGGTTATTAGCGCTATGGGCTTATTTTGGGGTGTACTACCTTGCGCAACATGTCTACTTTTAAAAGATACCCGATTTTAATGAATACGACTTATAGTTTTATCAGAGAACATCATATCGTTCGCATGGAAAAAAAAATTCGAAGCGTCAATTTTATGACGTTTTTCCCGAAAAACAAGTGAAAAACATGAAAGAAACGTTTTGGTCTCGCGCTATTATAAGCGCCACACACTTCATTTAACTTGTACTATTTAGCGCAATATGTTTTCTATTAGAAAATACCCGATTTTACGCAATACTACTTATAGTTTTAATCTGGCGCACAGTACCGCATGAACGGGTGATTTTTGTAGGACGTCAATATTTTGACGTTTTTCTTGAAAAACAAGTGAAAACCATGAAAGATATCGGGATATCTCGTGCGGTTATTAGCGCTATGGGCTTATTTTGGGGTGTACTACCTTGCGCAACATGTCTACTTTTAAAAGATACCCGATTTTAATGAATACGACTTATAGTTTTATCAGAGAACATCATATCGCTCGCATGGAAAAAAAATTCGAAGCGTCAATTTTATGACGTTTTTCCCGAAAAACAAGTGAAAAACATGAAAGAAACGTTTTGGTCTCGCGCTATTATAAGCGCCACACACTTCATTTAACTTGTACTATTTAGCGAAATATGTTTTCTATTAGAAAATACCAGATTTTACGCAATACTATTTATAGTTTTAATCTGGCGCACAGTACCGCATGAACGGGTGATTTTTGTAGGACGTCAATATTCTGACGTTTTTCTTGAAAAACAAGTGAAAACCATGAAAGATATCGGGATATCTCGTGCGGTTATTAGCGCTATGGGCTTATTTTGGGGTGTACTACCTTGCGCAACATGTCTACTTTTAAAAGATACCCGATTTTAATGAATACGACTTATATTTTTATCAGAGAACATCATATCGCTCGCATGGAAAAAAAAATTCGAAGCGTCAATTTTATGACGTTTTTCCCGAAAAACAAGTGAAAAACATGAAAGAAACGTTTTGGTCTCGCGCTATTATAAGCGCCACACACTTCATTTAACTTGTACTATTTAGCGCAATATGTTTTCTATTAGAAAATACCCGATTTTACGCAATACTACTTATAGTTTTAATCTGGCGCACAGTACCGCATGAACGGGTGATTTTTGTAGGACGTCAATATTTTGACGTTTTTCTTGAAAAACAAGTGAAAACCATGAAAGATATCGGGATATCTCGTGCGGTTATTAGCGCTATGGGCTTATTTTGGGGTGTACTACCTTGCGCAACATGTCTACTTTTAAAAGATACCCGATTTTAATGAATACGACTTATAGTTTTATCAGAGAACATCATATCGCTCGCATGGAAAAAAAAATTCGAAGCGTCAATTTTATGACGTTTTTCCCGAAAAACAAGTGAAAAACATGAAAGACACGTTTTGGTCTCGCGCTATTATAAGCGCCACACACTTCATTTAACTTGTACTATTTAGCGCAATATGTTTTCTATTAGAAAATACCCGATTTTACGCAATACTACTTATAGTTTTAATCTGGCGCACAGTACCGCATGAACGTGTGATTTTTGTAGGATATTGACGTTTTTCTTGAAAAACAAGTGAAAACCATGAAAGATATCGGGATATCTCGTGCGGTTATTAGCGCTATGGGCTTATTTTGGGGTGTACTACCTTGCGCAACATGTCTACTTTTAAAAGATACCCGATTTTAATGAATACGACTTATAGTTTTATCAGAGAACATCATATCGCTCGCATGGAAAAAAAAATTCGAAGCGTCAATTTTATGACGTTTTTCCCGAAAAACAAGTGAAAAACATGAAAGAAACGTTTTGGTCTCGCGCTATTATAAGCGCCACACACTTCATTTAACTTGTACTATTTAGCGCAATATGTTTTCTATTAGAAAATACCCGATTTTACGCAATACTACTTATAGTTTTAATCTGGCGCACAGTACCGCATGAACGGGTGATTTTTGTAGG
Organism: Arcuatula senhousia; assembly: GCA_963971305.1. NCBI lineage: Eukaryota > Metazoa > Mollusca > Bivalvia > Mytilida > Mytilidae > Arcuatula > Arcuatula senhousia. The sequence goes on along the minus strand of OZ020316.1, from coordinate 44,734,117 downwards.
ACGTCAATATTTTGACGTTTTTCTTGAAAAACAAGTGAAAACCATGAAAGATATCGGGATATCTCGTGCGGTTATTAGCGCTATGGGCTTATTTTGGGGTGTACTACCTTGCGCAACATGTCTACTTTTAAAAGATACCCGATTTTAATGAATACGACTTATAGTTTTATCAGAGAACATCATATCGCTCGCATGGAAAAAAAAATTCGAAGCGTCAATTTTATGACGTTTTTCCCGAAAAACAAGTGAAAAACATGAAAGAAACGTTTTGGTTTCGCGCTATTATAAGCGCCACACACTTCATTTAACTTGTACTATTTAGCGCAATATGTTTTCTATTAGAAAATACCCGATTTTACGCAATACTACTTATAGTTTTAATCTGGCGCACAGTACCGCATGAACCGGTGATTTTTGTAGGACGTCAATATTTTGACGTTTTTCTTGAAAAACAAGTGATAACCATGAAAGATATCGGGATATCTCGTGCGGTTATTAGCGCTATGGGCTTATTTTGGGGTGTACTACCTTGCGCAACATGTCTACTTTTAAAAGATACCCGATTTTAATGAATACGACTTATAGTTTTATCAGAGAACATCATATCGCTCGCATGGAAAAAAAAATTCGAAGCGTCAATTTTATGACGTTTTTCCCGAAAAACAAGTGAAAAACATGAAAGAAACGTTTTGGTCTCGCGCTATTATAAGCGCCACACACTTCATTTAACTTGTACTATTTAGCGCAATATGTTTTCTATTAGAAAATACCCGATTTTACGCAATACTACTTATAGTTTTAATCTGGCGCACAGTACCGCATGAACGTGTGATTTTTGTAGGATATTGACGTTTTTCTTGAAAAACAAGTGAAAACCATGAAAGATATCGGGATATCTCGTGCGGTTATTAGCGCTATGGGCTTATTTTGGGGTGTACTACCTTGCGCAACATGTCTACTTTTAAAAGATAACCGATTTTAATGAATACGACTTATAGTTTTATCAGAGAACATCATATCGCTCGCATGGAAAAAAAATTCGAAGCGTCAATTTTATGACGTTTTTCCCGAAAAACAAGTGAAAAACATGAAAGAAACGTTTTGGTCTCGCGCTATTATAAGCGCCACACACTTCATTTAACTTGTACTATTTAGCGCAATATGTTTTCTATTAGAAAATACCCGATTTTACGCAATACTACTTATAGTTTTAATCTGGCGCACAGTACCGCATGAACGGGTGATTTTTGTAGGACGTCAATATTTTGACGTTTTTCTTGAAAAACAAGTGAAAACCATGAAAGATATCGGGATATCTCGTGCGGTTATTAGCGCTATGGGCTTATTTTGGGGTGTACTACCTTGCGCAACATGTCTACTTTTAAAAGATACCCGATTTTAATGAATACGACTTATAGTTTTATCAGAGAACATCATATCGCTCGCATGGAAAAAAAAATTCGAAGCGTCAATTTTATGACGTTTTTCCCGAAAAACAAGTGAAAAACATGAAAGAAACGTTTTGGTCTCGCGCTATTATAAGCGCCACACACTTCATTTAACTTGTACTATTTAGCGCAATATGTTTTCTATTAGAAAATACCCGATTTTACGCAATACTACTTATAGTTTTAATCTGGCGCACAGTACCGCATGAACGTGTGATTTTTGTAGGATATTGACGTTTTTCTTGAAAAACAAGCGAAAACCATGAAAGATATCGGGATATCTCGTGCGGTTATTAGCGCTATGGGCTTATTTTGGGGTGTACTACCTTGCGCAACATGTCTACTTTTAAAAGATACCCGATTTTAATGAATACGACTTATAGTTTTATCAGAGAACATCATATCGCTCGCATGGAAAAAAAAATTCGAAGCGTCAATTTTATGACGTTTTTCCCGAAAAACAAGTGAAAAACATGAAAGAAACGTTTTGGTCTCGCGCTATTATAAGCGCCACACACTTCATTTAACTTGTACTATTTAGCGCAATATGTTTTCTATTAGAAAATACCCGATTTTACGCAATACTACTTATAGTTTTAATCTGGCGCACAGTACCGCATGAACGGGTGATTTTTGTAGGACGTCAATATTTTGACGTTTTTCTTGAAAAACAAGTGAAAACCATGAAAGATATCGGGATATCTCGTGCGGTTATTAGCGCTATGGGCTTATTTTGGGGTGTACTACCTTGCGCAACATGTCTACTTTTAAAAGATACCCGATTTTAATGAATACGACTTATAGTTTTATCAGAGAACATCATATCGCTCGCATGGAAAAAAAAATTCGAAGCGTCAATTTTATGACGTTTTTCCCGAAAAACAAGTGAAAAACATGAAAGAAACGTTTTGGTTTCGCGCTATTATAAGCGCCACACACTTCATTTAACTTGTACTATTTAGCGCAATATGTTTTCTATTAGAAAATACCCGATTTTACGCAATACTACTTATAGTTTTAATCTGGCGCACAGTACCGCATGAACCGGTGATTTTTGTAGGACGTCAATATTTTGACGTTTTTCTTGAAAAACAAGTGATAACCATGAAAGATATCGGGATATCTCGTGCGGTTATTAGCGCTATGGGCTTATTTTGGGGTGTACTACCTTGCGCAACATGTCTACTTTTAAAAGATACCCGATTTTAATGAATACGACTTATAGTTTTATCAGAGAACATCATATCGCTCGCATGGAAAAAAAAATTCGAAGCGTCAATTTTATGACGTTTTTCCCGAAAAACAAGTGAAAAACATGAAAGAAACGTTTTGGTCTCGCGCTATTATAAGCGCCACACACTTCATTTAACTTGTACTATTTAGCGCAATATGTTTTCTATTAGAAAATACCCGATTTTACGCAATACTACTTATAGTTTTAATCTGGCGCACAGTACCGCATGAACGTGTGATTTTTGTAGGATATTGACGTTTTTCTTGAAAAACAAGTGAAAACCATGAAAGATATCGGGATATCTCGTGCGGTTATTAGCGCTATGGGCTTATTTTGGGGTGTACTACCTTGCGCAACATGTCTACTTATTAAAGATACCCGATTTTAATGATTACGACTTATAGTTTTATCAGAGAACATCATATCGCTCGCATGGAAAAAAAAATTCGAAGCGTCAATTTTATGACGTTTTTCCCGAAAAACAAGTGAAAAACATGAAAGAAACGTTTTGGTCTCGCGCTATTATAAGCGCCACACACTTCATTTAACTTGTACTATTTAGCGCAATATGTTTTCTATTAGAAAATACCCGATTTTACGCAATACTACTTATAGTTTTAATCTGGCGCACAGTACCGCATGAACGGGTGATTTTTGTAGGACGTCAATATTTTGACGTTTTTCTTGAAAATCAAGTGAAAACCATGAAAGATATCGGGATATCTCGTGCGGTTATTAGCGCTATGGGCTTATTTTGGGGTGTACTACCTTGCGCAACATGTCTACTTTTAAAAGATACCCGATTTTAATGAATACGACTTATAGTTTTATCAGAGAACATCATATCGCTCGCATGGAAAAAAAAATTCGAAGCGTCAATTTTATGACGTTTTTCCCGAAAAACAAGTGAAAAACATGAAAGAAACGTTTTGGTCTCGCGCTATTATAAGCGCCACACACTTCATTTAACTTGTACTATTTAGCGCAATATGTTTTCTATTAGAAAATACCCGATTTTACGCAATACTACTTATAGTTTTAATCTGGCGCACAGTACCGCATGAACGGGTGATTTTTGTAGAACGTCAATATTTTGACGTTTTTCTTGAAAAACAAGTGAAAACCATGAAAGATATCGGGATATCTCGTGCGGTTATTAGCGCTATGGGCTTATTTTGGGGTGTACTACCTTGCGCAACATGTCTACTTTTAAAAGATACCCGATTTTAATGAATACGACTTATAGTTTTATCAGAGAACATCATATCGCTCGCATGGAAAAAAAAATTCGAAGCGTCAATTTTATGACGTTTTTCCCGAAAAACAAGTGAAAAACATGAAAGAAACGTTTTGGTCTCGCGCTATTATAAGCGCCACACACTTCATTTAACTTGTACTATTTAGCGCAATATGTTTTCTATTAGAAAATACCCGATTTTACGCAATACTACTTATAGTTTTAATCTGGCGCACAGTACCGCATGAACGGGTGATTTTTGTAGGACGTCAATATTTTGACGTTTTTCTTGAAAAACAAGTGAAAACCATGAAAGATATCGGGATATCTCGTGCGGTTATTAGCGCTATTGGCTTATTTTGGGGTGTACTACCTTGCGCAACATGTCTACTTTTAAAAGATACCCGATTTTAATGAATACGACTTATAGTTTTATCAGAGAACATCATATCGCTCGCATGGAAAAAAAAATTCGAAGCGTCAATTTTATGACGTTTTTCCCGAAAAACAAGTGAAAAACATGAAAGAAACGTTTTGGTTTCGCGCTATTATAAGCGCCACACACTTCATTTAACTTGTACTATTTAGCGCAATATGTTTTCTATTAGAAAATACCAGATTTTACGCAATACTACTTATAGTTTTAATCTGGCGCACAGTACCGCATGAACGGGTGATTTTTGTAGGACGTCAATATTTTGACGTTTTTCTTGAAAAACAAGTGAAAACCATGAAAGATATCGGGATATCTCGTGCGGTTATTAGCGCTATGGGCTTATTTTGGGGTGTACTACCTTGCGCAACATGTCTACTTTTAAAAGATACCCGATTTTAATGAATACGACTTATAGTTTTATCAGAGAACATCATATCGCTCGCATGGAAAAAAAAATTCGAAGCGTCAATTTTATGACGTTTTTCCCGAAAAACAAGTGAAAAACATGAAAGAAACGTTTTGGTCTCGCGCTATTATAAGCGCCACACACTTCATTTAACTTGTACTATTTAGCGCAATATGTTTTCTATTCGAAAATACCCGATTTTACGCAATACTACTTATAGTTTTAATCTGGCGCACAGTACCGCATGAACGGGTGATTTTTGTAGGACGTCAATATTTTGACGTTTTTCTTGAAAAACAAGTGAAAACCATGAAAGATATCGGGATATCTCGTGCGGTTATTAGCGCTATGGGCTTATTTTGGGGTGTACTACCTTGCGCAACATGTCTACTTTTAAAAGATACCCGATTTTAATGAATACGACTTATAGTTTTATCAGAGAACATCATATCGCTCGCATGAAAAAAAAATTCGAAGCGTCAATTTTATGACGTTTTTCCCGAAAAACAAGTGAAAAACATGAAAGAAACGTTTTGGTCTCGCGCTATTATAAGCGCCACACACTTCATTTAACTTGTACTATTTAGCGAAATATGTTTTCTATTAGAAAATACCAGATTTTACGCAATACTATTTATAGTTTTAATCTGGCGCACAGTACCGCATGAACGGGTGATTTTTGTAGGACGTCAATATTCTGACGTTTTTCTTGAAAAACAAGTGAAAACCATGAAAGATATCGGGATATCTCGTGCAGTCATTAGCGCTATGGGCTTATTTTGGGGTGTACTACCTTGCGCAACATGTCTACTTTTAAAAGATACCCGATTTTAATTAATACGACTTATAGTTTTATCAGAGAACATCATATCGCTCGCATGGAAAAAAAAAATTCGAAGCGTCAATTTTATGACGTTTTTCCCGAAAAACAAGTGAAAAACATGAAAGAAACGTTTTGGTCTCGCGCTATTATAAGCGCCACACACTTCATTTAACTTGTACTATTTAGCGCAATATGTTTTCTATTAGAAAATACCAGATTTTACGCAATACTACTTATAGTTTTAATCTGGCGCACAGTACCGCATGAACGGGTGATTTTTGTAGGACGTCAATATTTTGACGTTTTTCTTGAAAAACAAGTGAAAACCATGAAAGATATCGGGATATCTCGTGCGGTTATTAGCGCTATGGGCTTATTTTGGGGTGTACTACCTTGCGCAACATGTCTACTTTTAAAAGATACCCGATTTTAATGAATACGACTTATAGTTTTATCAGAGAACATCATATCGCTCGCATGGAAAAAAAATTCGAAGCGTCAATTTTATGACGTTTTTCCCGAAAAACAAGTGAAAAACATGAAAGAAACGTTTTGGTCTCGCGCTATTATAAGCGCCACACACTTCATTTTACTTGTACTATTTAGCGAAATATGTTTTCTATTAGAAAATACCAGATTTTACGCAAGACTATTTATAGTTTTAATCTGGCGCACAGTACCGCATGAACGGGTGATTTTTGTAGGACGTCAATATTCTGACGTTTTTCTTGAAAAACAAGTGAAAACCATGAAAGATATCGGGATATCTCGTGCGGTTATTAGCGCTATGGGCTTATTTTGGGGTGTACTACCTTGCGCAACATGTCTACTTTTAAAAGATACCCGATTTTAATGAATACGACTTATAGTTTTATCAGAGAACATCATATCGCTCGCATGGAAAAAAAAATTCGAAGCGTCAATTTTATGACGTTTTTCCCGAAAAACAAGTGAAAAACATGAAAGAAACGTTTTGGTCTCGCGCTATTATAAGCGCCACACACTTCATTTAACTTGTACTATTTAGCGCAATATGTTTTCTATTAGAAAATACCAGATTTTACGCAATACTACTTATAGTTTTAATCTGGCGCACAGTACCGCATGAACGTGTGATTTTTGTAGGATATTGACGTTTTTCTTGAAAAACAAGTGAAAACCATGAAAGATATCGGGATATCTCGTGCGGTTATTAGCGCTATGGGCTTATTTTGGGGTGTACTACCTTGCGCAACATGTCTACTTTTAAAAGATACCCGATTTTAATGAATACGACTTATAGTTTTATCAGAGAACATCATATCGCCCGCATGGAAAAAAAAATTCGAAGCGTCAATTTTATGACGTTTTTCCCGAAAAACAAGTGAAAAACATGAAAGAAACGTTTTGGTTTCGCGCTATTATAAGCGCCACACACTTCATTTAACTTGTACTATTTAGCGCAATATGTTTTCTATTAGAAAATACCCGATTTTACGCAATACTACTTATAGTTTTAATCTGGCGCACAGTACCGCATGAACGGGTGATTTTTGTAGGACGTCAATATTTTGACGTTTTTCTTGAAAAACAAGTGAAAACCATGAAAGATATCGGGATATCTCGTGCGGTTATTAGCGCTATGGGCTTATTTTGGGGTGTACTACCTTGCGCAACATGTCTACTTTTAAAAGATACCCGATTTTAATGAATACGACTTATAGTTTTATCAGAGAACATCATATCGCTCGCATGGAAAAAAAAATTCGAAGCGTCAATTTTATGACGTTTTTCCCGAAAAACAAGTGAAAAACATGAAAGCAACGTTTTGGTCTCGCGCTATTATAAGCGCCACACACTTCATTTAACTTGTACTATTTAGCGCAATATGTTTTCTATTAGAAAATACCAGATTTTACGCAATACTACTTATAGTTTTAATCTGGCGCACAGTACCGCATGAACGTGTGATTTTTGTAGGATATTGACGTTTTTCTTGAAAAACAAGTGAAAACCATGAAAGATATCGGGATATCTCGTGCGGTTATTAGCGCTATGGGCTTATTTTGGGGTGTACTACCTTGCGCAACATGTCTACTTTTAAAAGATACCCGATTTTAATGAATACGACTTATAGTTTTATCAGAGAACATCATATCGCTCGCATGGAAAAAAAAATTCGAAGCGTCAATTTTATGACGTTTTTCCCGAAAAACAAGTGAAAAACATGAAAGAAACGTTTTGGTTTCGCGCTATTATAAGCGCCACACACTTCATTTAACTTGTACTATTTAGCGCAATATGTTTTCTATTAGAAAATACCCGATTTTACGCAATACTACTTATAGTTTTAATCTGGCGCACAGTACCGCATGAACGGGTGATTTTTGTAGGACGTCAATATTTTGACGTTTTTCTTGAAAAACAAGTGAAAACCATGAAAGATATCGGGATATCTCGTGCGGTTATTAGCGCTATGGGCTTATTTTGGGGTGTACTACCTTGCGCAACATGTCAACTTTTAAAAGATACCCGATTTTAATGAATACGACTTATAGTTTTATCAGAGAACATCATATCGCTCGCATGGAAAAAAAATTCGAAGCGTCAATTTTATGACGTTTTTCCCGAAAAACAAGTGAAAAACATGAAAGAAACGTTTTGGTCTCGCGCTATTATAAGCGCCACACACTTCATTTAACTTGTACTATTTAGCGCAATATGTTTTCTATTAGAAAATACCCGATTTTACGCAATACTACTTATAGTTTTAATCTGGCGCACAGTACCGCATGAACGGGTGATTTTTGTAGGACGTCAATATTTTGACGTTTTTCTTGAAAAACAAGTGAAAACCATGAAAGATATCGGGATATCTCGTGCGGTTATTAGCGCTATGGGCTTATTTTGGGGTGTACTACCTTGCGCAACATGTCTACTTTTAAAAGATACCCGATTTTAATGAATACGACTTATAGTTTTATCAGAGAACATCATATCGCTCGCATGGAAAAAAAAATTCGAAGCGTCAATTTTATGACGTTTTTCCCGAAAAACAAGTGAAAAACATGAAAGAAACGTTTTGGTTTCGCGCTATTATAAGCGCCACACACTTCATTTAACTTGTACTATTTAGCGCAATATGTTTTCTATTAGAAAATACCCGATTTTACGCAATACTACTTATAGTTTTAATCTGGCGCACAGTACCGCATGAACGTGTGATTTTTGTAGGATATTGACGTTTTTCTTGAAAAACAAGTGAAAACCATGAAAGATATCGGGATATCTCGTGCGGTTATTAGCGCTATGGGCTTATTTTGGGGTGTACTACCTTGCGCAACATGTCTACTTTTAAAAGATACCCGATTTTAATGAATACGACTTATAGTTTTATCAGAGAACATCATATCGCCCGCATGGAAAAAAAAATTCGAAGCGTCAATTTTATGACGTTTTTCCCGAAAAACAAGTGAAAAACATGAAAGAAACGTTTTGGTTTCGCGCTATTATAAGCGCCACACACTTCATTTAACTTGTACTATTTAGCGCAATATGTTTTCTATTAGAAAATACCCGATTTTACGCAATACTACTTATAGTTTTAATCTGGCGCACAGTACCGCATGAACGGGTGATTTTTGTAGGACGTCAATATTCTGACGTTTTTCTTGAAAAACAAGTGAAAACCATGAAAGATATCGGGATATCTCGTGCGGTTATTAGCGCTATGGGCTTATTTTGGGGTGTACTACCTTGCGCAACATGTCTACTTTTAAAAGATACCCGATTTTAATGAATACGACTTATAGTTTTATCAGAGAACATCATATCGCTCGCATGAAAAAAAAAAATTCGAAGCGTCAATTTTATGACGTTTTTCCCGAAAAACAAGTGAAAAACATGAAAGAAACGTTTTGGTCTCGCGCTATTATAAGCGCCACACACTTCATTTAACTTGTACTATTTAGCGCAATATGTTTTCTATTAGAAAATACCAGATTTTACGCAATACTACTTATAGTTTTAATCTGGCGCACAGTACCGCATGAACGGGTGATTTTTGTAGGACGTCAATATTTTGACGTTTTTCTTGAAAAACAAGTGAAAACCATGAAAGATATCGGGATATCTCGTGCGGTTATTAGCGCTATGGGCTTATTTTGGGGTGTACTACCTTGCGCAACATGTCTACTTTTAAAAGATACCCGATTTTAATGAATACGACTTATAGTTTTATCAGAGAACATCATATCGCTCGCATGGAAAAAAAAATTCGAAGCGTCAATTTTATGACGTTTTTCCCGAAAAACAAGTGAAAAACATGAAAGCAACGTTTTGGTCTCGCGCTATTATAAGCGCCACACACTTCATTTAACTTGTACTATTTAGCGCAATATGTTTTCTATTAGAAAATACCAGATTTTACGCAATACTACTTATAGTTTTAATCTGGCGCACAGTACCGCATGAACGTGTGATTTTTGTAGGATATTGACGTTTTTCTTGAAAAACAAGTGAAAACCATGAAAGATATCGGGATATCTCGTGCGGTTATTAGCGCTATGGGCTTATTTTGGGGTGTACTACCTTGCGCAACATGTCTACTTTTAAAAGATACCCGATTTTAATGAATACGACTTATAGTTTTATCAGAGAACATCATATCGCTCGCATGGAAAAAAAAATTCGAAGCGTCAATTTTATGACGTTTTTCCCGAAAAACAAGTGAAAAACATGAAAGAAACGTTTTGGTTTCGCGCTATTATAAGCGCCACACACTTCATTTAACTTGTACTATTTAGCGCAATATGTTTTCTATTAGAAAATACCAGATTTTACGCAATACTACTTATAGTTTTAATCTGGCGCACAGTACCGCATGAACGGGTGATTTTTGTAGGACGTCAATATTTTGACGTTTTTCTTGAAAAACAAGTGAAATCCATGAAAGATATCGGGATATCTCGTGCGGCTATTAGCGCTATGGGCTTATTTTGGGGTGTACTACCTTGCGCAACATGTCTACTTTTAAAAGATACCCGATTTTAATGAATACGACTTATAGTTTTATCAGAGAACATCATATCGCTCGCATGGAAAAAAAAATTCGAAGCGTCAATTTTATGACGTTTTTCCCGAAAAACAAGTGAAAAACATGAAAGAAACGTTTTGGTCTCGCGCTATTATAAGCGCCACACACTTCATTTAACTTGTACTATTTAGCGCAATATGTTTTCTATTAGAAAATACCCGATTTTACGCAATACTACTTATAGTTTTAATCTGGCGCACAGTACCGCATGAACGGGTGATTTTTGTAGGACGTCAATATTTTGACGTTTTTCTTGAAAAACAAGTGAAAACCATGAAAGATATCGGGATATCTCGTGCGGTTATTAGCGCTATGGGCTTATTTTGGGGTGTACTACCTTGCGCAACATGTCTACTTTTAAAAGATACCCGATTTTAATGAATACGACTTATAGTTTTATCAGAGAACATCATATCGCTCGCATGGAAAAAAAATTCGAAGCGTCAATTTTATGACGTTTTTCCCGAAAAACAAGTGAAAAACATGAAAGAAACGTTTTGGTCTCGCGCTATTATAAGCGCCACACACTTCATTTAACTTGTACTATTTAGCGAAATATGTTTTCTATTAGAAAATACCAGATTTTACGCAATACTATTTATAGTTTTAATCTGGCGCACAGTACCGCATGAACGGGTGATTTTTGTAGGACGTCAATATTCTGACGTTTTTCTTGAAAAACAAGTGAAAACCATGAAAGATATCGGGATATCTCGTGCAGTCATTAGCGCTATGGGCTTATTTTGGGGTGTACTACCTTGCGCAACATGTCTACTTTTAAAAGATACCCGATTTTAATTAATACGACTTATAGTTTTATCAGAGAACATCATATCGCTCGCATGGAAAAAAAAATTCGAAGCGTCAATTTTATGACGTTTTTCCCGAAAAACAAGTGAAAAACATGAAAGAAACGTTTTGGTCTCGCGCTATTATAAGCGCCACACACTTCATTTAACTTGTACTATTTAGCGCAATATGTTTTCTATTAGAAAATACCAGATTTTACGCAATACTACTTATAGTTTTAATCTGGCGCACAGTACCGCATGAACGGGTGATTTTTGTAGGACGTCAATATTTTGACGTTTTTCTTGAAAAACAAGTGAAAACCATGAAAGATATCGGGATATCTCGTGCGGTTATTAGCGCTATGGGCTTATTTTGGGGTGTACTACCTTGCGCAACATGTCTACTTTTAAAAGATACCCGATTTTAATGAATACGACTTATAGTTTTATCAGAGAACATCATATCGCTCGCATGGAAAAAAAAATTCGAAGCGTCAATTTTATGACGTTTTTCCCGAAAAACAAGTGAAAAACATGAAAGAAACGTTTTGGTCTCGCGCTATTATAAGCGCCACACACTTCATTTTACTTGTACTATTTAGCGAAATATGTTTTCTATTAGAAAATACCAGATTTTACGCAAGACTATTTATAGTTTTAATCTGGCGCACAGTACCGCATGAACGGGTGATTTTTGTAGGACGTCAATATTCTGACGTTTTTCTTGAAAAACAAGTGAAAACCATGAAAGATATCGGGATATCTCGTGCGGTTATTAGCGCTATGGGCTTATTTTGGGGTGTACTACCTTGCGCAACATGTCTACTTTAAAAAGATACCCGATTTTAATGAATACGACTTATAGTTTTATCAGAGAACATCATATCGCTCGCATGGAAAAAAAAATTCGAAGCGTCAATTTTATGACGTTTTTCCCGAAAAACAAGTGAAAAACATGAAAGAAACGTTTTGGTCTCGCGCTATTATAAGCGCCACACACTTCATTTAACTTGTACTATTTAGCGCAATATGTTTTCTATTAGAAAATACCAGATTTTACGCAATACTACTTATAGTTTTAATCTGGCGCACAGTACCGCATGAACGGGTGATTTTTGTAGGACGTCAATATTTTGACGTTTTTCTTGAAAAACAAGTGAAAACCATGAAAGATATCGGGATATCTCGTGCGGTTATTAGCGCTATGGGCTTATTTTGGGGTGTACTACCTTGCGCAACATGTCTACTTTTAAAAGATACCCGATTTTAATGAATACGACTTATAGTTTTATCAGAGAACATCATATCGCTCGCATGGAAAAAAAAATTCGAAGCGTCAATTTTATGACGTTTTTCCCGAAAAACAAGTGAAAAACATGAAAGAAACGTTTTGGTCTCGCGCTATTATAAGCGCCACACACTTCATTTAACTTGTACTATTTAGCGCAATATGTTTTCTATTAGAAAATACCAGATTTTACGCAATACTACTTATAGTTTTAATCTGGCGCACAGTACCGCATGAACGTGTGATTTTTGTAGGATATTGACGTTTTTCTTGAAAAACAAGTGAAAACCATGAAAGATATCGGGATATCTCGTGCGGTTATTAGCGCTATGGGCTTATTTTGGGGTGTACTACCTTGCGCAACATGTCTACTTTTAAAAGATACCCGATTTTAATGAATACGACTTATAGTTTTATCAGAGAACATCATATCGCCCGCATGGAAAAAAAAAATTCGAAGCGTCAATTTTATGACGTTTTTCCCGAAAAACAAGTGAAAAACATGAAAGAAACGTTTTGGTTTCGCGCTATTATAAGCGCCACACACTTCATTTAACTTGTACTATTTAGCGCAATATGTTTTCTATTAGAAAATACCCGATTTTACGCAATACTACTTATAGTTTTAATCTGGCGCACAGTACCGCATGAACGGGTGATTTTTGTAGGACGTCAATATTCTGACGTTTTTCTTGAAAAACAAGTGAAAACCATGAAAGATATCGGGATATCTCGTGCGGTTATTAGCGCTATGGGCTTATTTTGGGGTGTACTACCTTGCGCAACATGTCTACTTTTAAAAGATACCCGATTTTAATGAATACGACTTATAGTTTTATCAGAGAACATCATATCGCTCGCATGGAAAAAAAAAATTCGAAGCGTCAATTTTATGACGTTTTTCCCGAAAAACAAGTGAAAAACATGAAAGAAACGTTTTGGTCTCGCGCTATTATAAGCGCCACACACTTCATTTAACTTGTACTATTTAGCGCAATATGTTTTCTATTAGAAAATACCAGATTTTACGCAATACTACTTATAGTTTTAATCTGGCGCACAGTACCGCATGAACGGGTGATTTTTGTAGGACGTCAATATTTTGACGTTTTTCTTGAAAAACAAGTGAAAACCATGAAAGATATCGGGATATCTCGTGCGGTTATTAGCGCTATGGGCTTATTTTGGGGTGTACTACCTTGCGCAACATGTCTACTTTTAAAAGATACCCGATTTTAATGAATACGACTTATAGTTTTATCAGAGAACATCATATCGCTCGCATGGAAAAAAAAATTCGAAGCGTCAATTTTATGACGTTTTTCCCGAAAAACAAGTGAAAAACATGAAAGCAACGTTTTGGTCTCGCGCTATTATAAGCGCCACACACTTCATTTAACTTGTACTATTTAGCGCAATATGTTTTCTATTAGAAAATACCAGATTTTACGCAATACTACTTATAGTTTTAATCTGGCGCACAGTACCGCATGAACGTGTGATTTTTGTAGGATATTGACGTTTTTCTTGAAAAACAAGTGAAAACCATGAAAGATATCGGGATATCTCGTGCGGTTATTAGCGCTATGGGCTTATTTTGGGGTGTACTACCTTGCGCAACATGTCTACTTTTAAAAGATACCCGATTTTAATGAATATGACTTATAGTTTTATCAGAGAACATCATATCGCTCGCATGGAAAAAAAATTTGAAGCGTCAATTTTATGACGTTTTTCCCGAAAAACAAGTGAAAAACATGAAAGAAACGTTTTGGTTTCGCGCTATTATAAGCGCCACACACTTCATTTAACTTGTACTATTTAGCGCAATATGTTTTCTATTAGAAAATACCCGATTTTACGCAATACTACTTATAGTTTTAATCTGGCGCACAGTACCGCATGAACGGGTGATTTTTGTAGGACGTCAATATTTTGACGTTTTTCTTGAAAAACAAGTGAAAACCATGAAAGATATCGGGATATCTCGTGCGGTTATTAGCGCTATGGGCTTATTTTGGGGTGTACTACCTTGCGCAACATGTCAACTTTTAAAAGATACCCGATTTTAATGAATACGACTTATAGTTTTATCAGAGAACATCATATCGCTCGCATGGAAAAAAAATTCGAAGCGTCAATTTTATGACGTTTTTCCCGAAAAACAAGTGAAAAACATGAAAGAAACGTTTTGGTCTCGCGCTATTATAAGCGCCACACACTTCATTTAACTTGTACTATTTAGCGCAATATGTTTTCTATTAGAAAATACCCGATTTTACGCAATACTACTTATAGTTTTAATCTGGCGCACAGTACCGCATGAACGGGTGATTTTTGTAGGACGTCAATATTTTGACGTTTTTCTTGAAAAACAAGTGAAAACCATGAAAGATATCGGGATATCTCGTGCGGTTATTAGCGCTATGGGCTTATTTTGGGGTGTACTACCTTGCGCAACATGTCTACTTTTAAAAGATACCCGATTTTAATGAATACGACTTATAGTTTTATCAGAGAACATCATATCGCTCGCATGGAAAAAAAATTCGAAGCGTCAATTTTATGACGTTTTTCCCGAAAAACAAGTGAAAAACATGAAAGAAACGTTTTGGTTTCGCGCTATTATAAGCGCCACACACTTCATTTAACTTGTACTATTTAGCGCAATATGTTTTCTATTAGAAAATACCAGATTTTACGCAATACTACTTATAGTTTTAATCTGGCGCACAGTACCGCATGAACGGGTGATTTTTGTAGGACGTCAATATTTTGACGTTTTTCTTGAAAAACAAGTGAAATCCATGAAAGATATCGGGATATCTCGTGCGGCTATTAGCGCTATGGGCTTATTTTGGGGTGTACTACCTTGCGCAACATGTCTACTTTTAAAAGATACCCGATTTTAATGAATACGACTTATAGTTTTATCAGAGAACATCATATCGCTCGCATGGAAAAAAAAATTCGAAGCGTCAATTTTATGACGTTTTTCCCGAAAAACAAGTGAAAAACATGAAAGAAACGTTTTGGTCTCGCGCTATTATAAGCGCCACACACTTCATTTAACTTGTACTATTTAGCGCAATATGTTTTCTATTAGAAAATACCCGATTTTACGCAATACTACTTATAGTTTTAATCTGGCGCACAGTACCGCATGAACGGGTGATTTTTGTAGGACGTCAATATTTTGACGTTTTTCTTGAAAAACAAGTGAAAACCATGAAAGATATCGGGATATCTCGTGCGGTTATTAGCGCTATGGGCTTATTTTGGGGTGTACTACCTTGCGCAACATGTCTACTTTTAAAAGATACCCGATTTTAATGAATACGACTTATAGTTTTATCAGAGAACATCATATCGCTCGCATGGAAAAAAAATTCGAAGCGTCAATTTTATGACGTTTTTCCCGAAAAACAAGTGAAAAACATGAAAGAAACGTTTTGGTCTCGCGCTATTATAAGCGCCACACACTTCATTTAACTTGTACTATTTAGCGAAATATGTTTTCTATTAGAAAATACCAGATTTTACGCAAGACTATTTATAGTTTTAATCTGGCGCACAGTACCGCATGAACGGGTGATTTTTGTAGGACGTCAATATTCTGACGTTTTTCTTGAAAAACAAGTGAAAACCATGAAAGATATCGGGATATCTCGTGCGGTTATTAGCGCTATGGGCTTATTTTGGGGTGTACTACCTTGCGCAACATGTCTACTTTTAAAAGATACCCGATTTTAATGAATACGACTTATAGTTTTATCAGAGAACATCATATCGCTCGCATGGAAAAAAAAATTCGAAGCGTCAATTTTATGACGTTTTTCCCGAAAAACAAGTGAAAAACATGAAAGAAACGTTTTGGTCTCGCGCTATTATAAGCGCCACACACTTCATTTAACTTGTACTATTTAGCGCAATATGTTTTCTATTAGAAAATACCAGATTTTACGCAATACTACTTATAGTTTTAATCTGGCGCACAGTACCGCATGAACGGGTGATTTTTGTAGGACGTCAATATTTTGACGTTTTTCTTGAAAAACAAGTGAAAACCATGAAAGATATCGGGATATCTCGTGCGGTTATTAGCGCTATGGGCTTATTTTGGGGTGTACTACCTTGCGCAACATGTCTACTTTTAAAAGATACCCGATTTTAATGAATACGACTTATAGTTTTATCAGAGAACATCATATCGCTCGCATGGAAAAAAAATTCGAAGCGTCAATTTTATGACGTTTTTCCCGAAAAACAAGTGAAAAACATGAAAGAAACGTTTTGGTCTCGCGCTATTATAAGCGCCACACACTTCATTTAACTTGTACTATTTAGCGAAATATGTTTTCTATTAGAAAATACCAGATTTTACCTAAGACTATTTATAGTTTTAATCTGGCGCACAGTACCGCATGAACGGGTGATTTTTGTAGGACGTCAATATTCTGACGTTTTTCTTGAAAAACAAGTGAAAACCATGAAAGATATCGGGATATCTCGTGCGGTTATTAGCGCTATGGGCTTATTTTGGGGTGTACTACCTTGCGCAACATGTCTACTTTTAAAAGATACCCGATTTTAATGAATACGACTTATAGTTTTATCAGAGAACATCATATCGCTCGCATGGAAAAAAAAATTCGAAGCGTCAATTTTATGACGTTTTTCCCGAAAAACAAGTGAAAAACATGAAAGAAACGTTTTGGTCTCGCGCTATTATAAGCGCCACACACTTCATTTAACTTGTACTATTTAGCGCAATATGTTTTCTATTAGAAAATACCAGATTTTACGCAATACTACTTATAGTTTTAATCTGGCGCACAGTACCGCATGAACGGGTGATTTTTGTAGGACGTCAATATTTTGACGTTTTTCTTGAAAAACAAGTGAAAACCATGAAAGATATCGGGATATCTCGTGCGGTTATTAGCGCTATGGGCTTATTTTGGGGTGTACTACCTTGCGCAACATGTCTACTTTTAAAAGATACCCGATTTTAATGAATACGACTTATAGTTTTATCAGAGAACATCATATCGCTCGCATGGAAAAAAAAATTCGAAGCGTCAATTTTATGACGTTTTTCCCGAAAAACAAGTGAAAAACATGAAAGAAACGTTTTGGTCTCGCGCTATTATAAGCGCCACACACTTCATTTAACTTGTACTATTTAGCGCAATATGTTTTCTATTAGAAAATACCAGATTTTACGCAATACTACTTATAGTTTTAATCTGGCGCACAGTACCGCATGAACGTGTGATTTTTGTAGGATATTGACGTTTTTCTTGAAAAACAAGTGAAAACCATGAAAGATATCGGGATATCTCGTGCGGTTATTAGCGCTATGGGCTTATTTTGGGGTGTACTACCTTGCGCAACATGTCTACTTTTAAAAGATACCCGATTTTAATGAATACGACTTATAGTTTTATCAGAGAACATCATATCGCTCGCATGGAAAAAAAATTCGAAGCGTCAATTTTATGACGTTTTTCCCGAAAAACAAGTGAAAAACATGAAAGAAACGTTTTGGTCTCGCGCTATTATAAGCGCCACACACTTCATTTAACTTGTACTATTTAGCGCAATATGTTTTCTATTAGAAAATACCCGATTTTACGCAATACTACTTATAGTTTTAATCTGGCGCACAGTACCGCATGAACGGGTGATTTTTGTAGGACGTCAATATTTTGACGTTTTTCTTGAAAAACAAGTGAAAACCATGAAAGATATCGGGATATCTCGTGCGGTTATTAGCGCTATGGGCTTATTTTGGGGTGTACTACCTTGCGCAACATGTCTACTTTTAAAAGATACCCGATTTTAATGAATACGACTTATAGTTTTATCAGAGAACATCATATCGCTCGCATGGAAAAAAAAATTCGAAGCGTCAATTTTATGACGTTTTTCCCGAAAAACAAGTGAAAAACATGAAAGAAACGTTTTGGTTTCGAGCTATTATAAGCGCCACACACTTCATTTAACTTGTACTATTTAGCGCAATATGTTTTCTATTAGAAAATACCCGATTTTACGCAATACTACTTATAGTTTTAATCTGGCGCACAGTACCGCATGAACGGGTGATTTTTGTAGAACGTCAATATTTTGACGTTTTTCTTGAAAAACAAGTGAAAACCATGAAAGATATCGGGATATCTCGTGCGGTTATTAGCGCTATGGGCTTATTTTGGGGTGTACTACCTTGCGCAACATGTCTACTTTTAAAAGATACCCGATTTTAATGAATACGACTTATAGTTTTATCAGAGAACATCATATCGCTCGCATGGAAAAAAAAATTCGAAGCGTCAATTTTATGACGTTTTTCCCGAAAAACAAGTGAAAAACATGAAAGAAACGTTTTGGTCTCGCGCTATTATAAGCGCCACACACTTCATTTAACTTGTACTATTTAGCGCAATATGTTTTCTATTAGAAAATACCCGATTTTACGCAATACTACTTATAGTTTTAATCTGGCGCACAGTACCGCATGAACGGGTGATTTTTGTAGGACGTCAATATTTTGACGTTTTTCTTGAAAAACAAGTGAAAACCATGAAAGATATCGGGATATCTCGTGCGGTTATTAGCGCTATGGGCTTATTTTGGGGTGTACTACCTTGCGCAACATGTCTACTTTTAAAAGATACCCGATTTTAATGAATACGACTTATAGTTTTATCAGAGAACATCATATCGCTCGCATTGAAAAAAAATTCGAAGCGTCAATTTTATGACGTTTTTCCCGAAAAACAAGTGAAAAACATGAAAGAAACGTTTTGGTCTCGCGCTATTATAAGCGTCACACACTTCATTTAACTTGTACTATTTAGCGCAATATGTTTTCTATTATAAAATACCCGATTTTACGCAAGACTATTTATAGTTTTAATCTGGCGCACAGTACCGCATGAACGGGTGATTTTTGTAGGACGTCAATATTTTGACGTTTTTCTTGAAAAACAAGTGAAAACCATGAAAGATATCGGGATATCTCGTGCGGTTATTAGCGCTATGGGCTTATTTTGGGGTGTACTACCTTGCGCAACATGTCTACTTTTAAAAGATACCCGATTTTAATGAATACGACTTATAGTTTTATCAGAGAACATCATATCGCTCGCATGGAAAAAAAAATTCGAAGCGTCAATTTTATGACGTTTTTCCCGAAAAACAAGTGAAAAACATGAAAGAAACGTTTTGGTCTCGCGCTATTATAAGCGCCACACACTTCATTTAATTTGTACTATTTAGCGCAATATGTTTTCTATTAGAAAATACCAGATTTTACGCAATACTACTTATAGTTTTAATCTGGCGCACAGTACCGCATGAACGGGTGATTTTTGTAGGACGTCAATATTTTGACGTTTTTCTTGAAAAACAAGTGAAAACCATGAAAGATATCGGGATATCTCGTGCGGTTATTAGCGCTATGGGCTTATTTTGGGGTGTACTACCTTGCGCAACATGTCTACTTTTAAAAGATACCCGATTTTAATGAATACGACTTATAGTTTTATCAGAGAACATCATATCGCTCGCATTGAAAAAAAATTCGAAGCGTCAATTTTATGACGTTTTTCCCGAAAAACAAGTGAAAAACATGAAAGAAACGTTTTGGTCTCGCGCTATTATAAGCGTCACACACTTCATTTAACTTGTACTATTTAGCGCAATATGTTTTCTATTATAAAATACCCGATTTTACGCAAGACTATTTATAGTTTTAATCTGGCGCACAGTACCGCATGAACGGGTGATTTTTGTAGGACGTCAATATTTTGACGTTTTTCTTGAAAAACAAGTGAAAACCATGAAAGATATCGGGATATCTCGTGCGGTTATTAGCGCTATGGGCTTATTTTGGGGTGTACTACCTTGCGCAACATGTCTACTTTTAAAAGATACCCGATTTTAATGAATACGACTTATAGTTTTATCAGAGAACATCATATCGCTCGCATGGAAAAAAAAATTCGAAGCGTCAATTTTATGACGTTTTTCCCGAAAAACAAGTGAAAAACATGAAAGAAACGTTTTGGTCTCGCGCTATTATAAGCGCCACACACTTCATTTAATTTGTACTATTTAGCGCAATATGTTTTCTATTAGAAAATACCAGATTTTACGCAATACTACTTATAGTTTTAATCTGGCGCACAGTACCGCATGAACGGGTGATTTTTGTAGGACGTCAATATTTTGACGTTTTTCTTGAAAAACAAGTGAAAACCATGAAAGATATCGGGATATCTCGTGCGGTTATTAGCGCTATGGGCTCATTTTGGGGTGTACTACCTTGCGCAACATGTCTACTTTTAAAAGATACCCGATTTTAATGAATACGACTTATAGTTTTATCAGAGAACATCATATCGCTCGCATGGAAAAAAAAAATTCGAAGCGTCAATTTTATGACGTTTTTCCCGAAAAACAAGTGAAAAACATGAAAGAAACGTTTTGGTCTCGCGCTATTATAAGCGCCACACACTTCATTTAACTTGTACTATTTAGCGCAATATGTTTTCTATTAGAAAATACCCGATTTTACGCAATACTACTTATAGTTTTAATCTGGCGCACAGTACCGCATTAACGGGTGATTTTTGTAGAACGTCAATATTTTGACGTTTTTCTTGAAAAACAAGTGAAAACCATGAAAGATATCGGGATATCTCGTGCGGTTATTAGCGCTATGGGCTTATTTTGGGGTGTACTACCTTGCGCAACATGTCTACTTTTAAAAGATACCCGATTTTAATGAATACGACTTATAGTTTCATCAGAGAACATCATATCGCTCGCATGGAAAAAAAAATTCGAAGCGTCAATTTTATGACGTTTTTCCCGAAAAACAAGTGAAAAACATGAAAGAAACGTTTTGGTCTCGCGCTATTATAAGCGCCACACACTTCATTTAACTTGTACTATTTAGCGCAATATGTTTTCTATTAGAAAATACCAGATTTTACGCAATACTACTTATAGTTTTAATCTGGCGCACAGTACCGCATGAACGGGTGATTTTTGTAGGACGTCAATATTTTGACGTTTTTCTTGAAAAACAAGTGAAAACCATGAAAGATATCGGGATATCTCGTGCGGTTATTAGCGCTATGGGCTTATTTTGGGGTGTACTATCTTGCGCAACATGTCTACTTTTAAAAGATACCCGATTTTAATGAATACGACTTAT
Source organism: Arcuatula senhousia (assembly GCA_963971305.1). NCBI lineage: Eukaryota > Metazoa > Mollusca > Bivalvia > Mytilida > Mytilidae > Arcuatula > Arcuatula senhousia. The sequence continues at coordinate 44,712,151 of OZ020316.1, read as the reverse complement.
AGTTTTATCAGAGAACATCATATCGCTCGCATGGAAAAAAAAATTCGAAGCGTCAATTTTATGACGTTTTTCCCGAAAAACAAGTGAAAAACATGAAAGAAACGTTTTGGTCTCGCGCTATTATAAGCGCCACACACTTCATTTAACTTGTACTATTTAGCGAAATATGTTTTCTATTAGAAAATACCCGATTTTACGCAATACTACTTATAGTTTTAATCTGGCGCACAGTACCGCATGAACGGGTGATTTTTGTAGGACGTCAATATTCTGACGTTTTTCTTGAAAAACAAGTGAAAACCATGAAAGATATCGGGATATCTCGTGCGGTTATTAGCGCTATGGGCTTATTTTGGGGTGTACTACCTTGCGCAACATGTCTACTTTTAAAAGATACCCGATTTTAATGAATACGACTGATAGTTTTATCAGAGAACATCATATCGCTCGCATGGAAAAAAAAATTCGAAGCGTCAATTTTATGACGTTTTTCCCAAAAAACAAGTGAAAAACATGAAAGAAACGTTTTGGTCTCGCGCTATTATAAGCGCCACACACTTCATTTAACTTTTACTATTTAGCGCAATATGTTTTCTATTAGAAAATACCCGATTTTACGCAATACTACTTATAGTTTTAATCTGGCGCACAGTACCGCATGAACGGGTGATTTTTGTAGGACATCAATATTTGACGTTTTTCTTGAAAAACAAGTGAAAACCATGAAAGATATCGGGATATCTCGTGCGGTTATTAGCGCTATGGGCTTATTTTGGGGTGTACTACCTTGCGCAACATGTCTACTTTTAAAAGATACCCGATTTTAATGAATACGACTTATAGTTTTATCAGAGAACATCATATCGCTCGCATGGAAAAAAAAATTCGAAGCGTCAATTTTATGACGTTTTTCCCGAAAAACAAGTGAAAAACATGAAAGAAACGTTTTGGTCTCGCGCTATTATAAGCGCCACACACTTCATTTAACATGTACTATTTAGCGCAATATGTTTTCTAATATGATACAGGTTAAACCTGATAAGCTCCCGCAGATAAAGTAACTTTCTTATATATATATGGTGCCTCATATCCATAATTTTGAAAAAGAACGGACCTGCTAACTGAACAAGGAAGTGAATTGCTTCGGACGCGGACCTCGAAGAACGCATCCGTAAACAAAGAATATTTGTACTTTCATTTTCGAATGCCATGCCGGTTAGAGAGAAAATGACAAAAACAAATTTGTTTACTGAGGACAAAGTAAATATATTGCATTGGCTACTGGGAATGACATTTGTCTGCTGAATTTGTTTGGTTGATAATGCACCGCTTTTTTTTTGGGGGGGGGTATTGTCTTGCGTAAATTAGAATGACAGGTTCCCGCACTTCTGTCATTTTGTTTTGATAGACGCGACCTCTAGTGGACGCCAATAATAAAAATATCCC